>OZ030010.1:144958684-145558684 GCA_964023405.1 Apodemus agrarius
GTTCTCCCCAATCAGCCACTGTATTTTTCTCTTCTATCTGTGGGAGTTCCTGGACACTTGGCCATACAGATACCTTTCTGCTGCTTTCAGAAGAGGTCTGGCAGAAGAGCCAAAGCTATTGAATGAAATGGCATCTGGGTTAGGAGAGTCTGCTGGCCCTGGCTTGTGCTTTATATCTGGGAAGGGGAGTGTGGGCCTTTAAGGACTAAAGACTTGGCAATAAAGTACAGTACTTTGGGGAATCCAGAGTGTTCTGTTCAATTGGATCAAGCCCCACACTGCTACCCCATATGCCATCCATTCATAATTTTGTCTAGGATTTCAGTCTGAAAAAAATCTCTGCCTCTTTCAGTGGCCCACTGGCACCTCAGTTGCAAAGGAGTTTGGGACCATAAGTCTTCTTGCCTCTCTGATGGCCCCAATTAGCAAGCAGAGTGTTGTCACTAGACCTAAATGTTGGAAGGTAAATTCCAGGAGGATTTTACAGACTGAGGCCCAGAGACCTGCCCAATGTTTCCAGGGATGTATAGAAAGGCTGCTGGGAGGGCACACATCTGTCCTCCATTTCTTGGAAGACAACTTTTGCTCAGAAATTTTAGTAGACAGCTATTTTTTCATGGCATATCAAAAGCAATGAGAGGACATGCAAGGTATGGAAGAGGAGCATTCTGCCTTGTGCTGTCTGGTAACCTACCCTGTATCTACGTGTGCTGCGCTCAGTGTGATCAGGATGGATAGTCCAGATGCAAGACTGGAACACGCAGCTTTGTAGAGGCTACAAGTTCATGATCCATCACAAGCCTGGTCACAGGGCCTCTGGAGAGATGATATTTTACCCCGCAGTTCAGTTGGTAAGTGCTAGAGAAAGCTGTGCTGGGTGGTCTCTGCTGGCATTTGCAGAACCTTGTTTGGGTTTCCTTCTCAGGGAGTTCACAGTGTTAATATCTGGCTCTGGAAGTTCCAGCACTGACCTTGGAATTCAAAATGGAACAGTAGTTTTGGTGTAATTGCCAACATCACATGCTTTGTGAGTCTGATTCGGAAAGACTGGCATGCATTATGCTAGGTTTTCGAAGGAGGGCACAGTGTTTCTAAGCTGCGTGTCTGTCAAGGATTAATTTAACCTCTAATTACTACATTTTCTTTGCTGTGTGTTGCATGAACATGTTACAACAAAGCTCAAAGTATGCTATTTTATTTCACTGCCACTCTAAAATTAATTTCAGGGATTTGGAGTCAAATCTGACCCACTTGGTGTTAAAATAGTTGTGCTGACATTAGAATTAAAGTGAACAATATGGTTCTTTCTAGAGATGCCCCAGCCATGGAATAAAGAGTTTGATTATGTTAGTTGTAGCCACAACCCTCAAAATAAGCCCTTGGCAGTATCAAAGAGTGTCACTACAGTAATCCCATTGGGAATTAAACACCCCTAGGGAGTTCCAGAAGCTGCCTGCATATTTTCTAGGTGTTCCCCTGGGAGCAAGAGAGAGAGGCCTTGAGCAGCAGGGCAGCCCAGGGATCCTTTTCTTTTTTCTTTTTTCTTTTTCTTTTTCTTTTTCTTTTCCTTTTTCTTTTTCTTTTCTTTTCTTTTTTTTTTCTTTTTTTCTTTTTTTTTTTTCTGAGACAGGGTTTTTCTGTGTAGCCCCGGCTGTCCTGGAACTCACTCTGTAGACCAGGCTGGCCTTGAACTCAGAAATCCACCTGCCTCTGCCTCCCAAGTGCTAGGATTAAAGGCGTGCGTGCACCGCCGCCGCCGCCACCACCACCACTTAGCTCAGGGGTCCTTTTCTATCCACTAATAATGCAAGATGAGCCTCCTAAAAGCAGCTATGGGGCTCAATCAGGTCCAAGATTAAACTCATAGAGTCTCCAGTTTCCTTACCCTCCTCCTAGCCTCTGCCTCCCAAATGCTGGGATTAAAGGCATGTGCCACCACTGCCCGGCTTTCTATCTTTTCTTAAACATGCCAGATTTTTCAAAGATGATTAAGTAAAGAACATATAAACTATGAGGATGGTTACAGGATTGTGGTGCAGAGTGGCTTAGATTTCCATCCTTGGGCACAGTATCTCAGCCTTACTTTCATTATTATTCTGGAAGGGGAGGAATCATGCCAGCTACTTGAAAGCAGAGCCCACCTACATCATATGATCAAACAAAACAACTGTGATGTGTTAATCATACAGTGTGGCAGTTGGCCATTGCCCTTCAAAAGATGCATGGGTTTGGGAGCACATTCCTGAGACTTGGAGAAAACCCCAGTGTAGTGGGGGAAGAACACTCACCCATCTGTGCTGTAGGCTCATCTCTGATTCCAACTAAATACTCTTTGGGCCTGTCCCTTCCCATTTTTAGGCCTCAGTTTCCTTATCATTACAATATAGGTCTGAACTAAGGGAATCCAGGTCCATCCTCAAGCCCTGACATTACATGATTGGATAATGCATTAAAATATAAGCTGCTTGACATGTCTGAGAGTGATTATAATGATCCATCATTTTACATTGACAAAGACTTGAATGCACGGGGTTTTATTTTGCATTGGGTAGGAGGTCATAGAGACCTCCAAAGGAAAGCAGTTCTAGAAGTTTGGCTAAAGATAAAATATTGGTATTTCATTTCATATGAGAAAATAACAGAAAAGCAAGACATTTCCTTGAAAAACTCTCATTTTACACATGGGGATGCTGGAGCTGAAGACAAGTCTTACCTGCCAAGGGCTTTCCAGCAAGTTACTAGTTGCTAAACTAGCTCAGGCCTCGGGAGCCCATTCTTGCACCCTACCACATAGTTCTTAAACACCATCAGAAGAAACATCTAGACTCCTAGTTATATGTGGGCCTGCAGTTGGCAGACTAGAAAACCGAGAGGTTTTTATTTCTAGCTATCAAACAGTAGCTTATAAGGAAGAAAATTTTATCCCTCACCTCTTCCCCTAACACCCATGAGTTGTTCTCAGCCAACAGTAAATATTGAATTTTGTTGGTCTTGTACCAATGCCCAATTTCAAATAAAACAGATTTTCTGAATAATGGGGGGTGGTCCCTGGGGGCTTGTTATTTGAAATTATTTCATTTTAAACAGATGGCTGTTTTAGGTTTGACTTCATGTTTTCTAATTTTCATTAGAGAAAGAAAAAACAACCCTAAGCAACCCCACCCTTATTTTTGTAATGCGTAACAGTTTGTCTTGTCTAAAAGAAGCTTTTAGTTTCTCAACTGTTTGCAACCAGAGTGCTCAGCCTTAGTTTGTTTTTTGAATCATGTGACTGTGTTGTCCACCTATAGTTCATGAGGGGCTTACAAAACCTACCCATCTCATCTGTACTTTGACACAAGCTCCAGAATACCTTCTTCCCACTCCAGCCCCCAGCCCATCCCCTGTAAACTGGGTGGAGAGTGGAGGGTGGAGTCTGGACTCTGATCTTGGTGGAGAAATAATGTGCAAGCTTCTCATCTCATCTTGTGGTCCTGGGCTTGACCCTGTTCTCTTTGTGCTTCATCAGTCTATCATGACACTGAGGGAGAATCTGGGAATTTCTTTTCTTGTTAAGTTGGATCCCCCCTGGAGGATATGACCTGTCAATATTTATGTGTATGTGTGTGTCCATATGCAAGTGGGTACTTATACATACCTGGGTTAGTATGGAAGCCTGGGGTCAATAGTACTGAACACCTCATGACTGGCTTTTAGGAAACAAGTGTTTTTCTCTCCTCTTCCTCAATGGGACTGCCACAGGGATGTCTCTCTACTCCCATTAGAAGAAAAAAGGAAGAAGGGTATGGTATGAGACTGGAGCACATGATAAAATAATCAATTGGAGAACTGTTCAACAGTTATTTAGAAAAATGGATTCCACAAAGATTTTTATAAGTCTACTATGTACAAGGCATTGTAGGGGATGTAGAGGGATGGATGGATATAATATGAGGTATTTAATACCCACTGTGAAAATAAAGATACAAATGAATGACATGTCTGGGATACAAGAGTGAACAAAGCAGAAAAATAACTATAAAAATTGTTCAATAATGGAGACAGTGACAGAAAAAAATAAGTAAGATGTATAGGATCTGAGATGACAAGTGCCTTGAAGGAAAATAAATCAAGGAGTTAGCAAGTGCCAAGGGAGGGTGAGGTTCAATAGGATGGACATAGGTCTTGGTGAGGATGAACTGAACAAAATTTGCAAATCAGAATGCTGTCTAATAGAAATAATTTAAGTTTCAATAACATAAAATAAGCAGATTTAATTTGTTTGAATGATGTGTTTTTATTTAACACACTGTATGTAAACTATTCTGCATGTGATCAACACATAATTAATAAGATGCTGTATACTCTTATTATTCTGTCTTTAGATTGTAATGTGTTTTACCTTCACAGCACAAGTCATTTTGGACTAGCTAGATTTCACATCTTTAATAGCCACACACAGCTAGTTTGCAAGCTTATTAGAGAACATACTTCAGTTTAGATGTCCTCATTTTAGAATGTCTCTAATAAACTACATATTATAGGGTGATTTTTGCTGGGTGGTTTAAGGTTGTTAACATATTAATTTGCTACGTATTAATTTGCATAGGTTATTTCACCGTGGATATTTCATGGCCTTTCACATTTTCATTTTCATACATCTGTTTGTTCTCCATGCATTCATCTTTTCCTCATTTCCTCCCAAATTTCTCTACCTGAATGCAGTTCTCTGGTTCTCAGGCTTCCTGCCTATATGGGGTGGGTCTGGAGAGTGTTCAACAGAGTAGCTGGCATCTGACAAGCTGGTCAGGACTTTAAAGAGCAGTGGTAGTGGGTGTCTGCTGTTTCCTCCTGGTTAGATTTGGATTGTGCGATTTTTGTCAGGAGCCAGCCACACAAATGTAATGCTGTGTCCCTTCAGTACACTACATCAGGGGCACCTGAGGTCACTGGCTGCCACTGTTGCTGATAGTCACTTTGGTAACTTGGTCAAGGTTATGTCTTCCTGGTGCCTCCACTTTCAAAGCACTATTTGCTGCACTCTGCAGTAAAGTGTCTAGTGAGAGGAAGACAGTCAAGACTATGCTGGTATCTTATTACTTCTCTCCCTTTTCCTCACTAGTTTAACATCACTAGATGGCCATACCTAAGGAAGTTTACTATGATGCCTGCCAAATAGTGAACTGATTCCAGAAATGTTTTCTATATTTATTGTTTTGCTTTCTACTGTAAGAAAGACCTTCCCCTTCCATATCATATATAAGTATACTTATTCATGCATTTATTGATATATTTGTATATTTTATCCTAATTAATGAGTTATAATCTTTTATTATCAATATTTATTTTGATTCTCAGATTCCTCCAGTTTGGGCTCTTTAAATTGGCTCCTAAGTTTTTTTGTCTAATTGTTATCAAATCATCTGAGCATTGCCTTCATTTCTTTAAATGGACAGGAGTTCTTAGAGTCCTTGATGCAGATATTGAATGGTCATTCCCACAGGCATCAGAGTCAGCTCGGCTAAGAGATTAGAGCAATCAAAACATTCATAACTCTTGTCTTTATTATTTCAGTAAAGCCTATTTATCTATCCATCTGTCTAGAAATTTCAAGTTCACACTCATTCCTCTAAATTCCAATCTCATACCAAAGTTCATTCTACCTTCCCTCTTTCGATTTTTATAATTCCTTTCATAAATACTGAGAAATCTCTGCTGTTATCCATAATAAATTTACTCACTAAATCCTAGAGTACACAGAAAGTCATTTCAGCATCGCTAACCCACAGCTGTGAAGAAGCCTGCTAACAAGGTAAAATATCACTTTATAATAAGGTTCTTTTTTTAAGCTTATGACTGTACAATTCATCACTGTAAACAAATCTACCTGAGTTAGATCTGTCCCTTCTTTCCCATGAAGGCCATTCTGTTTATCAAATATTAAGATTTTCCCATATTTTCTTTATGTTTTATCAACCCTCCTCTACAAACAGCATATACACCTCCCAACATGCTCACACACATACTTCCTTCTCTGAATTGAAAGACCTAATGATGGACATAATGCTCTTTTATCCCCCAAATACTTTAAAATATATTAAAACAAAGACATTCTCTTGCAAAACCCAAAATGAAATGATGACAACAAAATCCCAGGATATAGTTTGCCTCTGATTGGATTCCTTTTGCTTTCTCTAACTTTGTTAATTCTTTAAGAGGTGTGTGTGAAATAATAACACAGCACAAGGCACAAGAAGCATTGAAACTGGGAACCCCCTGCCTGCCTCTCTGCTTCCCACCTCATTCTCCTCGGTTCCTTTAAGCAGCCAACACCTTAGCGTGTTTGCATCCCTCTAAATTCAAGTAAACATGCATTTTTCTAGACCAGTTTTTTCTTTCATAAAGCATTGCACTTTATAGACACTTTCAGGCTTTGCAGTTGGAAACATGTCCTAGCAACCATTCTGGGTCAATGCACAGAAGTCTTCTTCAATCTTTTATGAGAAGCTGCAGCATACTATGCTAGGAGTATACCATAGATCATTTGAAGCCCCTCCTCCTGACTGTAAGGATCTTAGGTTGTTTCCAATAGTTTGTATTTATGCTGCTTCAAGAAACAATGTTGAATATATTCATTGTCATACTGCTGGAGCTATATCTGCAGGATCCATTCTTATATAAGTGTAATAATAACACAGTACACATGTGTCAAATGTAAAAACAAAGTTTTGATATTTGTTTCCCAATTCCCCTTCAGCAATGCATGAAATTTTCTCTTCTCCCAAAGCCTCATCACCAAAGCATTTGCTATCCTTTTTAATTTTTCTAAATCTGATAGGTGAGAAATGATATCTCAGTGTAGTTTAATTAGCATTTTTCTAATTATGAGTAACTTGGAATATCTTTTCATATGCTTAAGAGCCTTTTTGATATCTTCTGTATGTGCATTATCTGTTAAAGTCTTTTCTTCCTTTTTCTATTGATTTTTGGGGGGCTTATATCCTCAATTTTAAGACTTTTGTGATGACGATAATTGGGTTTTTATCTGTGATATTTATTACAAATAATTTTCAAAATTCCTTTGTTCTTCTGGATACTTGTTTTCTATGGTTTGCCAAAGGTTTTGTTTTCTTGCTTGCCTGCTGTTTTGAGACAAGGCCTTATGATTCTCTTGCCTTCACTTACCCATTGCTAAAATTCAAAGCATGCACCAAGCTCAGCTGCAAAAGGATTTTTCTATATTTAGTTATCAGCTTTTTCCATTATCACTCTCGGACACTGAGTCACATAAGCCTTTTCCCACACCCAGGCTAAAGAACTTACCCAATTTTCTTCCAAATAATAGAATAGGACAACTTTTATGGTTGATTTCTTTGGGGGATTAATATTTCCAAGGTTCATCCATATTGTATAATTTATTAGAACTTTACACTTTCTTTCTTTCTTTACTTTTTATTATTGTTTGTATTTTGGTGCAGATGTGTGCTTCAAAATTGTACAGCTACATGTACACATGAGCGGAGGCCAAAAGAAGTAAATATTGGTGTTGTTCCTTACGAGCTATTTTGCTTTTTCAAACAGGGATCTACCTACTTCCACCTCCCCAGTACACCACGGTCATCTTTTTATGTGGATGCTGTTGATTGTACTGGAAACATATTATCCACCAAGTCAACTTCTTCGGTCCTTTATTTCCCCAAATATAGATAGAATTCAGTTTGTCTTTCTGCTCATCAATTGGCAGAAAATTTAGCTATTGTGAATAAAACTGTTATGAACATTCACATATACCTTTCATATGGATATGTTTTCATATCCCTTGGGTATATGCCTAGAAGAGGGATGCCTAAATTACTTGGTAACTGTTTAACACTTTAAGGAAATGTCAAACTATAATCCATAGTTGTAACATTTTACAATCTTGCCAACAATGCATTGCTATTTTTTCACATCCTTGTCAACACCCATAGTACTTGAGTGAATATAAAGTTCTATTAGTTTTGATTTGCATGTTTGTTGACTGATAAGGTTGAGCATCTTCTGTTTGTTCATTGCCCATTTGCATATTTTGTTTGGAGAAATGTTTGTTCAGACTTTGCCCATTTTAAAATTGAGTTATCTTTTTGTCTTTAATAAACATAAGGGCTCTTAGTATATTCTCAGTATTGGAGACTCACAGTAGTGCTAAGAAGATTTCCATCATCTGCTCATTATACTGTTAGTAATAAGATTTGCCTTTTCTTTGTTTGCTTGCTTTTCTGCATTTATTTGCTCAGGTATGTGTGCCTGCACATGTGCATATGATAATACATGGCATGGCGCTTGTAGACAGCAAAGGACAGCTTTCAAGAGTTAGTTTTTTCTTCTACCATGTGGGTTCTAGACAAAACTCAGGTTATGGGGCTTGCTAACAAGTGCCCTTATGTACTGAGCCATCTTGTGGGACCAGCAATATAAAGATTTTTTTTTGAGACAGGGTTTCTCTGTGTAGTCCTGGCTGTCCTGGAACTCACACTGTAGACCAGGCTGGCCTCAAACTCAGAAATCCACCTGCCTCTGCCTCCCAAGTGCTGGGATTACAGGCGTGCGCCACTACGCCTGGCTAAAGGTTTTTATTTAATTTCAATAAAGCCTAATTTATTTTTCTTTCCTGTTATCACTTGGACTATTGGTATTATACTTAAGAAACAATTGTAGAATTCAAGATCACAAAAAATTTATTTTGTATTTTTTATGGTTTTAGTTCTTACCCATAGTTCTATCTTCCATTTCTGATTTAGTTTCATTCAAAACACATTGAATTAACAAGAAATACTGTCCATAATTATGTTGTACAATGTGCTGATTACATATAAATATATTTTATAGTGATTACTACAGTCAAATTAAGATAGCAATTAGTACCAATTAGTACCTGTGGTCTCTCTCTCTCTCTCTCTCTCTCTCTCTCTCTCTCTCTCTCTCTCTTTCTCTCTCTCCCTTCTCCCCCCCGCCCCGTGTTGATCACATTTAAAATCTATTCTCTGAGTGTTAAGGACACTTAAAATTTGTTCTATTAATGTTTTGTTTTTTAAATTCATGTGCATGGGATATTTTACCTACATGTACCATATGTACACTTAGTACCCTTAGGGTCCAGAAAAGGATGTTGGATCTCCTGGGACTGAATTTCAGAAAGTCATGAGTAGCTCCCACGTAGGTGCTAGAAACCAAACCTAGTTCCTCTGGAAGAGCAGCCAGTGATATTAACCACTGAGTCATCTTTCCTACCCCTACCATATAGTTTTTGAGATAAGGTCTCACTATGTAAAGCCTAGATAGCCTCAAAGTCACATAGAACTGCCTGCCTCTTTAAAGTCATGTATCACTTACTACTCCTGGCCTCTTAGCAGATCATAAGAGAACAACCGAGTGAGCCAACTACAGACATTATGTTGTGTATTAGCTATCCAGAACTCATATAGCCCAAAGCTGATAGTTGGTGAACTTTAAATATACTCCGATTTCATAGCTCCTGGCAACCATTCTAATCTTTACTTCACAAGTTCAAAGTATTGTGGGTGGTACTGCAGTCAAATATAGTCAAACCTATATCTCTTTCAGATAGTGATATATATCATTTTCTTTAGGTAGAGTGTATGGGAGTTTTTACTTTTAATTTTTGAGGAACATTCATATTTTTCATGTAACGACTGTTATCAGTTCATATTCTCACTAATAGTGATCAGGGATTCTTTTCTCCACATTCTCTCCAATATTTAGAAAAAAAGCCATGTAACAAGTGAAGCAATACCTTGCTGTGTTTTTGACTTGCATTTCCCTGATACTATTGAACAGGATTATATATACCCGTTGGTCACTTATGTGTCTTGGGGAAAAGGTATAATTCACTCGGTTGCCTATTTTGTACTCATTGAAAAGAAGACAAAAGCCATTTTTCCCTGTAGCTATCTAGTTGTCCCCACACTGTTTCACAAAATACTATTTTGGGTATGTGTGTGTACATGAGTATGTGTGCTCCATGTACAAGCAGGATTCCACACAGGTCAGTAGAGGCAATCAGATCCCTTAGAACTGGAGTTACAGACAGCTGTGAGCCAGCATGTGGGTGCTAGGAATTAAACCCAAAACTATTCAGCATTGATCTAACTCTCCAACCGTCCTGTCATTTCTTTATGGTAGCGATTGTGTACTAATTTTCCTTTAAACATCTGATACAAACCTTAAGTAAAATTATCTAGGTCTGGAGAGTATATTATTATTATTATTATCTCTAAATGTATTTACTCAAGATTCATGACTCCAGCTGCATATGTAGCAGAGGATGGCCTTGTCTGGCATCCATGGGAGGGGAGGCCCTTGGTCCTGTGAAGGCTCGATGCCCCAGCATAGGGAGATGCTGGAGGGGTGGGGCAGGAGAAGGTGGGTGGGGGAGCACCCTCATAGAGGCAAAGGGAAGGAGGTTGTTGGAAGGGGACTTGTGGAGGGGTAACCGGGAAGTGGGATATCAGTTGAGATATAAAAGAAAGGAATGATTAACAAAAGTAAAAGTAAATTTAAAAAAATTAATATTGTCTTCTTAATAGTTATTTGTTTCAATTTATATATTTATTTGGGTATAACTGCGTATGTATGTTTGTAAGAGTGCAGTTGTATGCATGCCACAGCACAGGTGTGGAGGTCAGAGGATAGTCTTTGAAAGCCAGTTCTTATTTTTCTCCTTGTAAAGACAAGGTCTCTGCTCATGTTTCTGCTATGCAGGGTACTTCAAGCTAGTTACAAGCTGCTGGCAGATTGTCCTGTCTTCATCTCCCATCACCGCAGAGCCATGCTAGCATTGCAAGTGTACACAGCTGCATCTGGCTTTTTAGGTGGATTTTGAGGGGTGAACTTGAGTCATCAGGCTTTTGTGAAACTTCTTTTCCCCATGGATCTGGCCCCCTGGCCCTAGTTAATTAAGGACTTACTAGATTAATGAAATGTTTCCACCTGGAGTCTGTTTTTGTTCTGTCTTGAATTCTCAGATCATGTTAAAACTTAATGTCATAAAAACAGATTGTGAAATGTTTCCTCCTATTCTGTTTTCCAGAACAAAATGTATTGAATTATTAGGTTTTTTTTTTTTTAGTTGTAGAATTTTCCAATTAAACGTTTTAGGTCTGAAGATTTTGGGAGGAGTTTCTCAGAATTACAGTTCTTTAAAAATTTTAGAGATACTAAAATGATCTGTTTTGGTAATTCATTGCATGAAAGGAAATGGTCCATTTGATCTTGTTTTCAAATTTACATATGTAGAGTTTTGAAGAATATTCCCTTATCCTTTGGTTTTTTTATAAGGTTTGTGAATGATACTTTGCATTTCTGATTGTCCTTCCACCACTTTCCCTTTGCAACTCCACATGCTCCTTTTTTAAAAGTTCCTAAGGTCATTTAGTGCTTCCTATGCACAGTTGTAGGACTCTCTTCTGGAACATCAGAGGCTACATCCCAGAATCAAACTGACTATCCTTTCCACAACAGCCATCAGCTGCCAATAGTGGCTCAGCTACAGGTGCTCTGGCATTACCCTTCCTGTGAATATTAGGAATTTGACTAGCTTGCTCTTGTGTGGGTCTTATGCAAGCAGTTCAAGCTGCTATAAGTTCATGTATATGACTTTGCTGTCATGTCCAGAAAATAATATTTCACTGCATATATCTATTAGTTCTGTACCTTAAATCTTTCTGCTCCTTCTTCTTTTCTATTAGATGTTTGCTTTATTTACATTTCAAATGCCCTGAGCCATGGGTTGAGGGATATAATATAATAGATTAGATTAGATAGAGGTTCCATTTATAGTTGAGCATCCCATAGTCTCTTATTCTCTCCTTACATTTTCATAATTCAATGAAATGGATTTTTTGGATTCCATTTGTATTTATATTCCATTTTTATTAGATCAGACTGTATAGTTTCCCCAGTAATTATTGCATAATTATACATAAAGATTTTTTTAACATAGCCTACCATTGGAATTTCATCAGTTTTACAAAAAGCAGAAATTTTCCTTGCATTTATATCATGTTACCTTCCTTCTAATGAGTTGTCTTAACTATTTCCCATAGGCACACTAAGTATCAGAAGAAATGGTGTCAGAGGTTTTACTTCACTCATTGTCTATGATTTATAAAACTCATGAGAAAGAATGGTTCATTACATTATCACTATTTTTACCTGTCCTGGATTTCTTCTCTCCTTTGTGAAGTCTCTGGCATTCTTCTGTTATCGTTTCCTCTGTTTAAAGAACTTCCTCCAAGCATTATTCAGTGTTGGGATCATGAGCAACAATAGCTCTGAGTTTTCCTTCATCTGAGAATATCTTGATTTCCTCTTCATTATTTAAGGATATTTTGCCAGATATATAATTTGAGGTTGACAGTTCTTTTCTTTCAGCACTTGAAAAATGTTGTGGTATTTCCTCCTGGCCTCTCTGGTTCATGAAGAAAAGCACCTTGTCATAACTAATGTGCCACTTTGCCCAGATGTTCTCAAGAGTTGTTGTGTGCCTTTTAGTTGCTAGAAATATCAGTTTAAGTTCTCTTAGTTTGGATTTATTCTGTTTCGGATTCTCTTTTATAATTGAATCTGTTTAATAATTTGAAAAAAATTAAATTTTTACTATTATTCCTTAGACTAACAATCTTGTTTTCCCCTTTCTGGAATATGTATGACACAAATATTGGATCTTTGGTTACTGTTCTTACAAGTCCCTGAGCCTTTCCGTCCTCCTCCTCTTCCTCTACTTCCTATTCTGCTTCTTTTACTAGTTTTTCCTTTCATAGGTGCCTCACTCACAGAAAGCTGCTCAGGTAATGGATTCTATGAATCTGTACAAGTTTTGTCTTCTCTCATCTCAACTCCGTTGGCCCATTAAGTGGGTTAGTTTGCCTTTATTACTCTATTTTTATTTCTGTAACTTTTATTTTGTTCTTTTTTATAACTTCAGATTCTTTGCTGAGACTTTTCTATTTTTTAACTTCAAATGTATTTGGTAATTTCATGTTGAGTATTTTAATGATGGCAGCTTTCAAATTCTCATCAAATAATTCCAGTGCATGACTCATTTTGATGTGTCAGGCTTAATGGTTATTGTTCCTTTTTCTTGGTTCTTGGGATGGTAATTTTTACATATATCTTGGGTATTTTTTAAATTACAGAATCTTGAGTGTAATTCAGTCTTCTGTTTTAACAACCAGTGCCCATAGTAAGATGTAGTATGTGAATCATTTAGATTTCAATTTCTTTTTTATTAAGGACATTTTTTCCTCTATATTCTTTGTTTACATTCCAAATGATATCCCCTTTCCCAATTCCCCCTCCCCCTAAGTCCCATAAGCCCTCTTCCCTCCACCTGTTCCCCAATCAACTCCCTCCCACTTCTCTGTCCTGGTACTCTCCTACATTGCTGCATCAAGCCTTTCCAGGACCAGGGCCCTCGCCTTCCTTCTTCTTGGGAATCATTTGATATGTGAATTGTGTCTTGGGTATTCAGAGCTTCTGGGCTAATATCCACTTATCAGTGACTGCATTCCATGTGTGTTCTTTTGTGATTGGGTTACCTCACTTAGGATGATAGTTTCCAGTTCTAACCATTTGCCTAAGAATTTCATGAATTCATTGTTTTTAATTGCTGAGTAGTATTCCATTGTGAGGGCTAATATCCATTATATACAAAGAACTCAAGAAGTTTGATAGACCCCAGAGAACCAAATAACCCTATTAAAAATGGGGTACAGATTTAATCCCAGCACTTGGGAGGCAGAGGCAGGCGGATTTCTGAGTTCGAGGCCAGCCTGGTCTACAGAGTGAGTTCCAGGACAGCCAGAGCTACACAGAGAAACCCTGTCTCGAAAAACCAAAAAAAAAAAAAAAAAAAAAAAAAATGGGGTACAGAGCTAAACAAAGAATTTTCACCTGAAAAACTTTGGATGGCTGAGAAGCACCTAAAGAAATGTTCAACATCATTAGTCATTTGGGAAATGCAAATCAAAACAACCCTGAGATTTCACCTCATACCAGTTAGAGTGGCTAAGATTAAAAACTCTGGAGACAGCAGGTATTGGCGAGGATGTGGAGAAAAAGGAACAATCCTCCACTGCTGGTGGGGTTGCAAGCTGGTACAACCACTCTGGAAATCAGTCTGATGGTTCCTCAGAAAACTGCACATGACCCTTCTGGAGTACCCTGCTATATCACTCCTGGCCATATACTCAGATGATTTCCCGGCATGTAATAAGGACACATGCTCCACTATGTTCATAGCAGCCTTATTTATAATAGTCAGAAGCTGGAAAGAACCCAGATGTCCCTCAATGGAAGAATGGATACAGAAAATGTGGTACATTTCAATTTCTTGCAGGGTCAAACTAACACCATTTTGGTGAATGTAGGATACTGAACCCAAAATAGCCTTTGTGTGATGGTTGGGTGAGCAGCCATCTCCCTTTGTGCTGCTAACATCTTCTTTAGAGAAAGTGAAGCAGTGACTTTCCTTTGTGCCTCTGACTGAGATGAAGTGTTCACTTGCTTCTTCCTATTAAAGGAGAGGGAAGTAGAGGTGGGACATAGACGAAGGTTCTGCTGGTCTTTCATAGACACCCCCCCCTCTGCCCCAGTTGGTTTCCCTGATGGGGACATGCACCAACTCCTCTTCCCTCTGAACAGAATTAGACTGCTGCAGTATGCTTACATGGCTCTAGATGATTAGGTAGGTGGAATGTCATCTTCCCACCTTACCTGCTGCAACCTTTGGAAGGGGAGGATTTTCCTAGTCATGTAAATTAGAATTAAGTAGGTGTTTCAAGACAGATTTATATACGCCACCTTTTCCACAGCCCTTTTGACTATGGGGAAAGGATTTTCTTGAAGCATTTTTAAAAGACCATTTTAGAGAAATGAAAATTAAATTGAGAATGTAATAGAGTTCTCATATACCTTTTGCTCCCTCCCCAACCTGCATAGCCTCCCTCCCCAACTATCCAAATTCTTTTTCAGAAAGATGCCATTTGCAGGATGATCTGAATCGTATAACTTTCTTATATATATACATATATATATACACATACATACATATATATGTATATAACTGTCTTCAATCTGCCTTTGCTTGTTATTTTTTGTCTAGTTTTTTATCCTTTTAATTTTGTTTTTATCTCATTTTTTATGATTGAAAACTTCATGAATGCCTACAATGTGTTTTGATCAAATCTACTCCCCATTCCCTCTTCTTAAATTCCTTCTCTACTCTATACAATTATCTGTCTTCTTCATGTGTTCTTTTTACAAAACCATTGAATCCACATAGGGTTTCCTATATGTGCTTGGAGTGTAGCACCATCACCACCTGTCATGAAGTTGATAGATCATTTTAGGCATTTGTAATTGCACAGTTCAGGATTGTTCAGCATATTCACAGAGGTGTGCAATATGTCCAAGTTTTCTTTTTATTTGTCAGAAAAAGGACCTGTGAAAAATGCGGCCACTCTATCTTGATTAGAAGCAGAAGTGTCCTTTAGCGTGTTCTTTTGACTCTTCTTCCATGTCTCCATGAGAAATTAAATGTGTCATTCAACAGTTCAAGAAATAGATTCAAGTAGGAGGTTGTTATAGAATAGGAAGAGGATAAGAAAACTGAAAAGGGCACAAAGATGAGATTTGTAAGGAAGAATATGATCAAGGTATGTTGAATGAATGTATGAGAATCACCCAATCAAACCAATTAACTTTTTGCAAATAATATATTAATAAAACTTTGTTGGAATTGTTATTATAACTTAATAATACTCAAGTTATGTTAGAGAGAACTGATAGATTTGTGGTGCCAGTTTTTATTTTGTTTTTCACTTGTTCACATTCATTTCTAAATTTTCCAGAAGATTGAAAGTTTGCTCATAGAACTTGTATATACTGTTTCATGAGTGTCATATTCATTCCTAAAACTAGGAATAAACTATTTACCTTGTTGCTTTTGTAAATGGGGCTTTTCTGCCTGTTGTGTATATTCTATCCATGGGTGTGTGGACATTTGAAATAAACAAGACAGTCTCAAATGTAGATTTCCAGTTTATCATTTTGTAAATTAAGGCCAAATTTGAGATATCTGTTTCACTTGCTCATTTCCATAATAAGCTATGTAGGTGAGTGAAGGATGTGATGGTAGCTGGTGAGAAACTAAGTTCCTCACACATGGGGTTATTTGGGACTCATTTCTCTACTTTCCATTCAGCCACTAATTAGTGTCTGTGTCCTAACATGTCTCTAGTATGTAGAAGCAGTGGACATGGAATCATCAACTCAGGTAAAGCTCATCTCACCTCTGATGCCTGCTTTCTCCACTCAGTGTCCTCATGAAGAGTTTTCCAGAGTTTCTAGGTTATCAACCAAGCCAACTCTTCGTTTTCATGGTCACTACCTTACAGGTCCCACATCTTGCCTTCGGTGTGATCTCTTGCTCCACCTTACAGTCATATTTCCCCCTCTGTCTTTATGTACTTCAGAGGAAATTCTCACATGGCATTGTCCTAACTCAGAAGACCACATCTCCCTAACATCCAGATAATTTTCTAATGATAGCCTCACCCCACCTTTACCATCTCATTTCCACCTGCTCTGACAAAAAGAAAGAAAAAGGAGCAGGACCATTAGCTGTTTCTTGAGTAGACACTCAGTAATAATAATTATCCTGATGCATTTTCAGTGTGGCCTCAATAATGGATATTCCTGAGCACTTAACACAAATGCAGATCAGTGATACACATATGTTACCATGGGGACTTCTAGACTAATGGAGGGGGCATCCTAATAAATAAATAAATTTGTGAGCAAGGATTATAGTTATAATACAATGTAAGAATTATTTTTCTCCATGCACCGCTAAATGACATTCTTGTTATCTAAAGTTACTGCTTGTAGCCTCTCCATATAATTATTTCTAAAACATTAAGCCCCATTAGACAGTTCTTTTTGACCCACGTTTGCATCTCTGATTCTGTTCTCTCCTATCAGAATTTCACTCACTCATTAGGGGTCCACTCATTTATAATGTCTGCAAAACTTCCTCTGACCTTCATAGTACTGAAAACTGAGTGTTGGACCATTGTTCAAGGTTTGCTCCTGTATCAGAAAGTGCTGAGCATAACATGAATTGCAGGTGAGGCCTGCCTTCTACACTATAGGAACTCAAAGGGGCTTAGTACCACTTTCATATTTGTCATGTATCCTCCTTGCTCACAAACCTACAAGTCAGTGCCCAACTCAAAATAAGTTATTCAGGGGAGAGATACTTAGATAGAGGAAAGAAAGTTTCCAAATTATGTAATATCAACTTTAAGGAAAGGAGATGATACTCATGGCTCAGATGTAACCTAGCAATAAAGTAATGGTCATGCAGAAAAAGAGGGTACTACTATTGACCAGCTAGGCCTTTTCTTAGGCTCTGAAGTAGTCAGTTTGTCAGCATCAAGTGTGTCAAAGAGAAACTAACAGAAGGGCGTGGCAGTGAGGCTATGGCGCATGTAGAAGACTCTGAAGGTTGAGCGTTGGAACTTTCCCTAGAGACAGTCAGTAAAATCAACATTTTTGGAAAGATTTTTCAGGCTGTAGGGCAAATTAGAAGCAAGAAAATTTAGGCAAGTAAGGTCTTATGAGAGTAGGCTATGTCAGAAATCCAGGAGAACACAAAGGACTAAGAAACATGACAGTGGACAGTGGATATAGGCATATTCGAGAGATGGTTGAGAGGCATAGTCAATATATGACGAGTACTCCAAAGATGGGCTTGATTGATGTTTCACTAGGATATATTGACTTTAATAAATCATAAAATAATTTAAAAAACTGTGAGTTTAATACTATTATCCACAACTGAGGGGAATGTTGTTATATATTTAGTTCTGTTCCCCAAAAGATATATGGCAATCCTAATAACTAGAATCTTTGCCTGATAATTTGATGGGAAATGGAGACTACACATATGTAGTCCTGGTATCATGAAATCAATAGCATGATCTCTAATCCAATATGACTAGTATATTTACGAGAAGAGGGAAATTGGGATGCAGACACTAAGACAGAGAAGAGGAACATTGCATATAGATGCGCAGACAGAAGTTATCATCTCTTTAGCAAGAAACATCGAGTATTGATGGAAGCCACCAGAATCTAGGACATCCATGGAATCATGGAGGCCCTAAAGACTCTAGAAGGAACCAGACCTGTTTATGGCTAAAATAGCACCACAGTTCCTTTATCTATTCATCTGTTGACAAACACATGGCCTAATTTCATCACTTAGCCTTTGTAAATAGTGCTGCAGTAAACAGATGTCAAGATGTCTGTGTTGTGCTTTTAGTCCTTCAGGTGTACTCCCAGAAGTGATGTAGCTTGGTCTTTTGTAGTTTTGTTTTTAATATTTAAGGAACTTTCATACTGATTTCCATAGTGACTCTACTACACCAGCATTTGTTTGTTTTTATGATGTTAGTCATTTTTATTATAATGGACCAGTCACAATGTAGTTCTTTTTCTCTTTTTTTTATTATAGATATTCTTTATTTACATTTCAAATGATTTCCTCTTTCCTGGGTCCCCCCTCCCCAAAAGTTCCATAAGCCCTCTTTTCTCTCCCTGTTCCCCATTCAATCCCCTCCGGCTTCCCTGTCCTGGTATTCCCCTAACACCGATGCACTGAGCCTTTTCAGGATCAGGGGCCTCTCCTTCCTTTTTCTTGGGCATCATTTGATATGTGAATTGTGTCTTGGGTATTCTGAGCTTCAATGTAGTTCTTATTCTTTCATTTCCCTGGTGGTTAAGGCTGTATGTACTTTTTATCTTTTGGGAACTGTCTATTTATTTCCTTAGGCCACTTATTCACCATTGTTTGATTTCTGTGGGTTTTTGAAGTTCTTTATACATTCTAGATATTAATCATCTATCAAATGTGTAGCTAGCAGAGATTTTTCCCTGTTCTTTAAGGTACTTTGGGGGTTTGTTGTTGTTGTTGTTGTTGTTGTTGTTGTTGTTTTGTGTTTTTTTTGTTGTTGTTGTTTTTTGGGTTTTGGGTTTTTTTTTGTTTTGTTTTGTTTTTTTGTTTTTTGGGGGTTTTTTTTGGTTTGGTTTTTTTTTATTTTTATTTTTGGTTTTTCAAGACAGGGTTTCTCTGTGTAGTCCTGGCTGTCCTGGAACTCACTCTGTAGACCAGACTGGCCTCGAACTCAGAAATCCACCTGCCTCTGCCTCCCTCTAAGGTATATTTTAACAGAGCTGTTTATTTTATACCTTCAGGGAGTTATAATTAAAGTATAGTAAATTCCAAATATTTTAGTAAATTTTGATTGGTTTTGATACTTATACATGATCACTATTGACAAGATAAGGAATATATGCCTTAGCCACAAAGCTACTAAAGGTTTCTTGTGGTTCCATGTAGTTTCTTATTCTGGGCTATGTCCATCATTTCCAGGCAGGCTCTGATCTATAGTTTGTGTTTTCTAGGACTCTATGCATGCGACTGTTAAATAGGAATGCTCTGTCAGGCTTCCTCCCTTTGCTGTAATGACAGAGACCTGTGCATGCTGTTCAATGCACTGTTCAGCTACTAAATACTTTCTATTGCTGAGTAGTATTCTGTTGTATAAATAGATTCTACCACAGTTTCTTTAATCAGTCATCCTTTGATAGGTATTTGAATTGTCTCCAGTTTCTTCACAATTATAAAATGTAATAAATGTAATTACCATCAACATAGGTGTTACAAGTATTTTCTTTAAACTCTTTTAAACACTCAGTAATAAAATATTTAGATCATAAGGTATACGCTTAACTTGTTGAGAAATTCCCAAATTGCTTTTCAAATGAAGTGTGCATTGCATTCCAAAACTGATGTGTGGGTTTTATTTTTATTTATTTTTTTAACAACCCATGTCTTTCTAGGGAATTGGTCAAGATTCGTGGATTTTCACATATATTCTACAGCAAAGTAGACATTGGGATAGATCCAGAAATAACTTAGGATGTGGTTCCTGGGTCTATATTCTTAAATATAATTTAAGGAAAGGAGATTTGTACAGGCCCAACTGGGTGTGGGAAATGAAATGCATTGGGAATAGAAGAACCTCAAGTGCAGTCAGATTGGTGCTCTTAAGGGAGGCATGAGAGCCATGAGTGCTTGAAAGAAGGGAGAGTCAGCCAAGTGTCTAGAAACCTTGCTACCAACTGGAATACTAGAAAACCGTGGGAAGTGAACAGGCAAGCATTTCAGTGTGCCAGTGTCTAGACTCCAGAGTTCAACAACAGGGCCATGCTCTTACCCAAATCTGGAAAGCCATTGCAATGGAACAGGATATACTTGGCTTTGACCTGGAATAAGTCAGGAGAGGGCAGTTTTGAGGATGCCTATTTTTATCCTTAGAGTATTCTCTTTATTCTAGGGCTCTTCTTGACTTTCTTATCACCCCTTAAAAAGCTGAGTTGTAGAGAAGCAAAATGGCACCATACCTTATCAGAGAATTCTTCAACCCACAGAAGAAGCCCTATGTTGGAAATTACTCTGAGGCTCTTGGGGCTTCATTGGGAAGGTGCCTAGGGACTGACAGCATGTGGGACCCTGAAGAATATAATACTTGGAACCAAAAGACATCTTTTCTTGGGCCTGCTCTGCCACATGTGTCAGTGTCTTCACCTCCTGGGCTTTAATTACACTCAAAAAATCTAAAGTAAGACTAAACCTACATGGAATCTGAGGTACATCCAAGGGTTAAAACCTGAGCCCAGTTTCAGGGCCTCATCCTTACCTTTGAGTTGCAAAAAGATTCTGGACAGACATCAAATTTTCCATATCTGCAAACCAGAGCTTATACTAAGAATTTAATGGAAACTTCCCTGCCCTGATAAAGAAACTGCTAAGGAAGATTAGTATGAGCATGAGACTCACATTGACAAGTGCATCCCTGCATAATTGCTCTCATCCTCTGTGATCCTGCGTACTCATTGCTACTACAATCTGTGACAGTTCTCAAATATAAAGCAATAGGATGAGGGGGAATACTGGAAGAAAGAAAAAGGTGTTGGATATTCATCAAGCCTACCCTTTCTTGCCAAGTATATGTGCTAGGGGCCTTTGAAATCCTCTGAGAAGAGCAGGACCAACAGCTGCACCTTGTAAGGTTACCCTCTTGATTGTCAATGTCTTGCAACTTATGCTATCCCACCACCACCACCACCACCACCACCACCACAATGCTTGATGGGTAGACTTAATTTTTATTCTCACCATTTTACAGAGGAGAAAACTTAGGCACAGAAAGGGCAAAGGTCTTGCTCCCTACTACAAGGTTAAGGAATAGCAGAAATGGTAAGGGAGAAAAAGAATTCTTCCCCAGCAAGATAAAATCCAAAGGTAGAAAAGCAATGCACACTGCCCCAGGTTCCATCACATTAAGGATCCTCCAGTATGAGGCAAGAATGACCAGTTCAATCTGTAGTTTCATTTCCCTATGCTCTGAAACATCAGGCATCCATGAGCTCATGATTTCTTGATATTCATGCCAGGATAAGATGGGTCCCATGGTCCCTGGAAGATCTACTCTCTCAGTATTTTTCCATCAAGATAGTAGCATATTTGTTCTAGAGTTTCCCTATGGCAAACATTGACCAGGTTTGGGTCCTTTCATCTTGGCTTCAAATGAAGGCCTGGAGCTTCACCAAGGTAGACACAGACAGAAGAGAACAGCCATTATGGCATGATTCAGCCCCAACAAACCAGAACAGTGCCCCCTTTTCCATTGACCAGGACTCCTAGAGTGCCCTACAAGAGTGGTTGAGGTCTGATTCAGCATCTCCTGTACCCCTCCCGCCCTTTCTCCCTCTATTTCACTTCCATCACTGAAAGCTCCCTCTCAGCCATTTCCCAGGAAGGACTGACTCATGGATCCCAAACTGTCTCACTGGGGGAAAACGGGGTATTCATCAATGATTATAAGCCATGGGTGCGCCCTCTGTCCAAAAGGGCCCAGCCACCCAAAATAAACAAGTATGCTAGCCTTGTAAAAACCAGACATAGAGCTCTCAGGAGATACTCTATAATTGTATATCAAAAGGTTCATTATACCTGGAGAGAAAGCAGGGGACAGGGCTGTCAATTCTAAGATCCTTGTGGCATTGGCAATGGCTGGTCCTCAGCCCTTCCAAAGAGTAAGAAGATCAGTAAGTGGGTGCTACAAAAATTACTCTTAGATGACAGGATTTTAACCTGTAATTCTAGTAATGCCACTGGTTTGTGTGTGTGTGTGTGTGTGTGTGTGTGTGTGTGAAACTTAGAGATCTCTTCGCAAGAAAACACATTTTAAAATGCATAAAATGAAACAATGAGATAACAAGGAATAGCAATTAGATCAAAAGACCTATCAGCATATTAACAAAACAAATCTGCAGTATATTAACTTGCGTGCTTCTTAGCATATTAAATACGATCTAGCAGTAGGCCTAATAATTACTGTAATTTCAAGGTAATGATATTTAGAGACTCCTGCTATGAGTGTAATGCAAAATAAAAATATCTGCGATTTCTCTTGGTGACAAAGTCACAGGTTCCATAAATATTTTTGTACTTTATTGCCAACATTCATAATTGAAGAAATGTTATACTTCAGTTAGATTAGTAAAAATAAAAATGTGATTTTCCTCATTGAAGTGAATGGATTCCTTGAATTCTATCCATGGAATGAAAGAGCGCTGGCTAAGACAATATTGAAACCCATTTGATTAACTGACCTTTGCCCTCCCTGACTTGTCAGCTAAGTCAAACCATTGCCCCCGTGATTTTTTTATACTGTGCTTTCTTCTCACTATCAAAGCTCAACCAAGGCAGTTGATCTATCTCCCCAACTAATGAACTACTACATCATTGTGAGTAATCAACTTCTTTCAACATCAGTGTTTTTCCTCTGTATAATCCTGATAACCATATTGAACTTGTAGCTGTGGCATGCAGATTAAATAAAATAATACATGTAATACAGCCTCTCACCATATAAGCAACTTAGGTTAGTGCCAATACTGTGACCAATAGTTTATAAACCAAGGGCAGCATATGTACCTTGTTCTTTGGTGATTTATCTATTCACTACCTAGATGATCCCAAAGCAGGAGCCATGGGGAGCACACAGACTGGAGAGAAACAGTGGTGCATTCCAACTGGCTGTTACTGGTTCCTGAAAATCTATTACTATATATTCAGGGTGATTGCAATCTGCTTGACATCATGTTCATAGCAAGGATTGATCGCAATAAGAATATTTAAAAGAGAAAGCATTAAGTGCTGCAATAACACATTCAATCTTTTCACCTCGTGGCTGATTCCCTTGTTAAACATTTCCCAGCACATCACTAGATGAGAATGGCTGGAGCCAAGGCTGTAGGGCTGTGCTACTTTTATGAAAAAAAATTGGTGAGGCAACGTATCTATATCTTGGGAAGATATGAAAAATCAGATGGGTTTCAGAGAAAAATAACTGCTTCCTCCAGTCAAAGTTTATTCTCTTTGCTCTCTATTGGTGTTTCCATCTACAAGGATTTGGAACAAGAAAGAACAGGTTTTTCTTGATTAATGGTCTCTGTTATTGATAATTCAATTTCTCCCATTCTACAAAAGGATCTGTTTTCAGATAAAGAAAAAGCATCCCTTCTCTCTTATCTGAAGTGAGGCATATTTTACCCAGAATCCAATGTTTCTATGTAACTTACTTCCATGTCTACTTTTATCGTGAGACTCTAGTGCATTCATTCGGGAAAATATTGCAAAGGCACAGAGGAGAAAAATGAGTTTACTGATGATGCAGCCCTATTAGCATTGCTTGAATCTAAATGTTGGCTTAGATGGTGTTCTCTAAACTCATAAGTGGATGTTTATGTCTGCAAATGGAAGTTCTGAGTAGCTAGAATTGCAGGGCCAGTGTCGGGGAGTAAATCCTAGGACAATGGTCGATTCAGTCACTGATATTAAGTTGCATGTGCTATTTTCAAATGTATCTAGACTATCTTGCCAGTCTCCAGCCAATTGGGTCTCCTGCTTTCCACTCTTAACTGTCTTTCCTGCCTCCATCATGTATGAGCTTATGTAACTGCAAACAACATCAGGTGTTTACCCTGCCTGGGATACCATTCCATTGATGGTGTTGGTCTTCATGCAGTGTGGGATGCTGCAGTGCCTCTTTGCCAGTGGGGCAGAATTATCATTCTCCATGTATGAGCTTGTGCTCGCCTTTTTAATATGCCACTCATTTGTATTAAGACACTGGCGGGCTGCCCATCAGCAGGTAGACGTAGATTGTCCTGTCTTAATATCTTGACTTGAGAAAAGTGAGGACTGACTTTTCTAAACTTAACTTCGGGCACACAAGGCTGATCAGATCTGATCTCACATTGTAGAGTTTGACCCTATTCCATACCTCATGTCTGCAAAAGGGCATTGAAGAGACATAAGATGGCTTGAGCTGATATCATGATTATCCAAAAGCAATAAGGAGATAGTAATGGAACGAGTACCACCATCAAGAAATCTGGCTTCTTGGAAACAAAGGTGGTAAAAATCACATGCAACCACTTAGTAGACACAAGAGCATTCTTCATTCTAAAACACGCAAACAAAAAAAAAACAAAACTCTGCTTTCCCCCTCTGCCTCCCTCTGCGTGTGTTATGTGTGTGCTTGTGTGTTTGTGTGTGTGTCTTTCTGTATCTCTCTTTGCCTCTATTTGTGTATATATGTGTGGGTCTCCTCCACCTCCCACCCCCCATCCCCCCCAACCCACCCCCATCTAGGCTGGCCTGGAACTCATTGTGTAGAATAGACTGAGTTCAAACTCAGAGATCTGCTTGCCTCCATCTCCAAGTTATGAGATTAAAGGCATATGCCTTCATACCTGGCTCTCCCCTTTTCTATAACAACAAAAAAAAAAAAGATTATCCAGTTAAATTCAAGTGATATTTCTATGATATAGCTTGCCCAGTTCAATTCAAATATAATGGACAGCCAAGGTGCCTGTGGCTCTCAGATGTAAGCCAAGGACTATCCATTTGCATATAAATAGTGCCTGAGTAATTCATTTCAAGTACACACATCTAAGAGTGGCTTAGGTAAGATTAAAATCCAGACAACTGGGTGTTGGAGTCCATGCCAGAATAGTTGTAGTATTTTTCATGATGGCTTAGTCCAGAGTTATTCCTGAAGGAACAGATCCCAAGTACAAGGAATACCCAACAGTCAGGACAAGTTGCTGCCTACCAAGCATGAAAACCTTTACCCTAGACAGTGGCTGAGTTCCTGTGGGGTTGTGACCCCTTTGCAGGTGACATATCAAATATTAAGCATATCAAATATTTACATTATGATTCATAACAGTAGCAAATTTTCATTTTCCTTTCGGTGTCCCAGCAAGCTAATCCTTAAACACTGAATACTCTAAGACCAGAAACTGAAAGGAAAAGCAAGCATTCTGACGGTGAATTGAGACATTATTTTACTGAATGGCTGGCATTGCAAACCATTACTTTTCATCAAATCTAGGAATAAATTTTAATAACTAAAAGCACTTGATGTAGATACATATTAAAATCATGAACATTAAAGTGTCTCATGAAATATTCTCAAGCTAAAATGATATTAGTGTGATTTTTACCTATTTTCATAGAAGACATACAGACATTCATTAAATCGTACACGTCAGAAAATTGACAATGGGGCTCTATGCTGTATGCTTAGCTACAAATAATACTGCAGAGGCTTTTTTAATTTTTTTATTGGATATATTCTATATTTACATTTCATTTCCCTTTTCCTGGTTCCCTGCCCCCCAAAGGTCCCACATGCCCTTTTCCCTCCCCGTGTTCCCCCATCCACCCCTTCCCACTTCCCTGCTCTGGTATTCCCGTACACTGATGCTTTGATCCTTTCCAGCACCAGTGTCCACTCCTTTCTTCTTTTCAGACATCATTTGGTATGTGGATTGTGTCTTTGGTGTCCCAAGATTCTAGGCTAATATCCACTTATCAGTGAGTGCTGCAGAGGCTTTTTAACTGATGACACAACCTCAAAACAGTGTGAGGAGGAATAATTCATTATATTATATACAATGCAATATAATATATTTGTATAGTATAATATTGAGTGTGTTATAGGCATATATTCAGGTGTTTTGTTCATCTATGTATCCGATACATGCAGTGTACATAGGGTCCAGAAGTTGATGGAGGTTGTCTTATTCAATTTCCATCTAAATTTTTGAGGCAGAGTCTCTCATTTAACTTGGAATGCTCCCATTCACCTAGAATGACTAGCCAGTATGTTCTAGGGTGAACTTTTTTAAAGACTTGATCTCACTATGTATTGGAACTCACTGAGTTGAATAGGCTGGTTTCAAACTCACAGAAATGCACCTGCCTCTGCATCCCAATTACTAGACTTAAAGGCATGTATCACCACACCTGACCCCATAATACTCTTGTGGCTGCCTCTACAGCTCTGAGATTACAGGCGGATGCCAATATGCCTGGCATTTACATGGGCTCTGAGAATCCAAACTCAGGTCATGCTTGCATGGCAGCATCTTTCTTTACCTTCTACCATCTTCCTAGTCCCAGAAGGAACAATTTCATTTCTCTCCACAATCCCATTGTTAACTGCAAAGTAACATGTGACACTCTCCCAAATAGGCACCTAGCAACAGTCTCATTCTTGGTGTCCTCTACTTGTTAATGACTCCCTTCTTTCATCCCTGAAGATAGATTCATCTTCTTGAATAGCTCCTGCCAGCACAACACTATATGTGTTTTTTTTTCTTTTTTTCTCAGTAAGTAAATATTTTATTAGATATTTCTTTATTTACATTTCAAGTGTTATCCCCATTCCTCGTTCCCCCTCCACAAATCTCCTACCCCCTCCCCTTGCTCACCAATCCACCCACTCCTGCTTCCCTGACCTGGCATTCCCTTACACTGAGGCATCAAGTCTTGACAGGACCAAGGGCCTCTCCTCTAATTGATGTCCGACAAGGCCATCCTCTGCTGCCTATGTCTGGAGCTATGGGTAACTCCATGTGTACTCTTTGGTTGATGGTTTTGTCCAAGAGAGCTTTGGGGGACTGGTTGGTTCATATTGTTACTCCTCATATGGTGCTGAAAACCCCTTCAGCTCCTTGGGTCCTTTCTCTAGCTCCTCCATTGGGGACCCTGTGCTCAGAGCAATGGCAAGCTGAGAGCATCCCCCCTCTGTATTTGTCAGGCTCTGGCAGAGCCTCTCAGGTGACAGCTATATCAGGCTCCTGTCAGCAAGCACTTGTTGGCATCCACAATAGTGTCTGGGTTTGGTAACTGTATATGGGATGGATCCCCAGGTAGGGCAGTCTCTGGATGGCCTTTCCTTCAGTCTCTGCTCCACACTTTGTCTCTGTATCTCGTCCCATGGGTATTTTGACTCCCCTTCTAAGAAGGACCAAAGTATTTTTGTGTTTTCTGGCCAATTCTTTCAGTAGCTCAACTAGACATTATGTTGGCATCTCAAGCTCAACCCAGGGGACTCCACATGTCCTGGGAACTTAGATGGCAACTGTGTGCCATGGTTTGATTTCACAGCTACCTTAGTATTCCCTTGCCTTTACCTCACACTTAATCTCACCTTTTCAAATACCCTATGTATTTGTTTATTAAACTAGGGTGAATAGTGTATTCCAATCATAACTCTCACTCAGTCACCCAATATATCAAAAAGCTAGAGGGGCTAGAAATATTCTCTTGCATCTTCCTACACTTCAAATTACTCTGGAGGCTCACATCAACTCTTCTACCAATTCAAAAACTATGAGAAATAAGCTAGTGTGCTGTGTTATTTACTGATAATTCAATGGGTTCAACTGTCTTCCTTTACACAGTATATCCTGAGTTCCTCCTTTCTGTGGTGAGAGCATTGTACAATTAGTGCTTTAGAATGATTTTCTACTTGCAAGTGACCAAATTCTGGGATGGATAATAGTATTGTAAAAAGGCTGCCTGGCCATTGACAGCCACAATAAGTGACAGGCCAGCACATTGAGAGAAAGAAAGTATTTTCTATCAAGATTCTAAACCTTTAGCATAGAGATTTAAAGAATTATACAGTACTACAAAAATGAATCAACTAGCTCACCAATGGACAAGCACTTATAAATTTCTATGAGGAAGATTCCTTGAACAGGATATCCTATGTGGCTATAGTTTGTCTGATGTGGGTTACAGGAAATGTTCTAGGCCCTGCATTGTGCATTTAAAGGAATGGTGAATGTGGTCTTAAAAAGTCTATTAGTCAAAAGTGGAACTGAAAACACAAGGGGCAGAGTCTCTGGCTGAGGTAGAATAGTATCCTTCGTTCTGATAAAGCTCACAGGTAGGCATGTAGATCAGAGAAAAGCAGGCAAGAGTTTTTGGACCTAAGCAAAGCACTTGACAGCATCTGTTGTGAAATCCTCATTTACAGCTCAGTTATGTGATTGTGTAACCAATTAAAGGATTCAATCCAGAGGCCATGGATAATGGATTAATATCCTCTCTCAGAGAAAGAATTCTTGAGGCAGGTCCTCGGAATCCCTTGGGGACTGCTTCTCTTTTTCTCAGTGATCCAAATGAGGATTTAGAAAGCAGTCTTAGCAGACTTGTTTCTGACTTAGAGCCAGAAGGCAAGCCATTCCCTGTAGCATGGAATTGGCATGGAAAAAGACCTTGATGAGATTAGAATTGTCATAGGGAATGTAACAGGAGTAAATGCCAAATCGTATATGTGGGTCCTTGATCAGTCTGCCTGTGTAGTGGGAAGAAAGGTAGCATGGGAATAAAGTAGAGGCTCTGAGTTGACAGTCATCTTGTTATGATTCAATAGTGAGCTGAACCTGGCAGTGCCACTGCCATCATTTCAAGCTGTGATGCCACCTGTTAACTATCAGGCATTCAACTGCAACTATTACTTCTTCAGTAGTTAAAATGTGGTGCCTTAGGCCGGGCAGTGGTGGCACATGCCTTTAATCCCAGCACTTGGATGGCAGAGGCAGGCAGATTTCTGAGTTCAAGGACAGCCTGGTCTATAGAGTGAGTTCCAGGACAGCCAGGGCTACACAGAGAAACCCTGTCTCAAAAACCAAAATAAAATAAAGTAAAATAAAATAAAATAATAAAATAATAAAATAAAATAAAATAATAAAATAAATAAAATAAATAAAATAAATAAAATAAATAAAATAAAATAAAATAAAATAAAATAAAATAAAATAAAATAAAATAAAATAAAATAAAATAAAATAAAATAAAATAAAATAAAATGTGGTGCTTAGGTTTAACATCAGTCACATTGCCAAGGTAGATAGATATCAGGGATACTTAAGAGCGTTTACTGCAATCACAAGCATTTCTACCTCTAGAGTGTTTTAGTGTAAGATCCTGTAAGTAGAATGTCTGTTGCCTACTGAATATCAAGCCTTCAAATCATTTATTTCTTATTCATCTGATTATAGTGCCATATGTCCTGAAAGCTGTAAAACTTCTTAATAAAAAGCAGAGTTCTTATTTGCCTTTCTAGATGTGTAGGATAGCCCCTGTGACTTCCATTGTCCAAAAACTACTCAGTAGATATACTCTCAAAAAGCAGCTACAGCTTCATGTTTTTCATCTTTGATATTCATATATACATTTATATATGTGAATGTGTGTATATATAATTAGTTCTTTGCCATTTCATACATGCACCCAGTATATTCTAGCCAGTCTGCTTCCTCTAACTGCTCCCAGATTCACCACACTGTATACCCACTTCTCCACACACTCCCAATTTCATGTTCCCTTTCCTTTTTATAAACTCCTGCGTCCAACTTTTGCTGCCTATATACCAGTGAACACACCGTTAAAGAAAACTTATTCTCATTCCCCAAGAAGCTATCCCCATAATTCTTTAAGATTAGGAGCTCCTGAGGCCTGCCTAACACCATGCTCAAATAAAAAAGAAGCTTCTTTAATTAATACAAATTTTATTACATAATCCATTAGGAGCTTCTGAAACATTCCTTATTGAAACAAGAACTTCAGATTGCACCCAGATGTGTGTTCCCCCCCTCCACACACACACATTTTCTGGACATCTATGTCACACTAGCTTGATGTAGCAAGAAGAGCAAAGATAAGTACTGGAATCAGTATGGTTGAATGAACTGATTGGATGAATGAACTGCATAGTCTTGGCACAGAAATTTATTTGGGATGCTTCTGAGTTCATAATCAAATATGCTCATAGTTGAAGGGTGATAATGGATGGCATTCCATTAAAAATCTCATGACTCATGTATATAAAACATCATAATAACACACTTTTCAAGCTCTATCTGCTTGAACATTTGAACTCTAGAAATTTCTTTTGACCCTAAAATAGAGTTAAATATTTATCTTTGAATTAGACAAAGAAAGATTATTAAAGCCATAGAAATGGTGGTAGTGGTTTGAATTTAGAAGGAATACATCCAAGGAAATAAATACAACATGCAACATTCCCAGGACTGGCTCAGGAAACAGAGGTTCCACGTTGGCTAGGCCTGGTGGATTCCCCAGAACCTTACTGGCCAGAGTAATTCCCATGCTCCAAGACATGCAGAACCTCACCTACCTGCCTTCTCCACGTCCCCTGACCTAGGTCATGATATACATGTACTGGCCTAGAGTCATGATCTCTGAGTTGAAAGAAGGAAGAACACAATAATTCAATGAAATTAAAGATAGGAATAAATGCCTGAGTCCAAGGGAACACAAGCAAATGGCTGAATGAAATGACTATGACATTTCAGGATTTAGAAGTTGAATTCAGCAAAGAGAGGGAAATATTGAAGAGGACTCAAACTGAAATAAAATAATAATATAACAACAACAACTTAACCCTACTACAAAACTCAGGGGAAGGCATTACCAACAGAATGGACCAAGTAAAAGATTATTAGGAGTTAAAAATGAAGTAGAAGACCACACAAGCAAAGATGAAAAACATGAAAGGAGCATTCAATAACTAAGACACACAATAAAAAAGATTTTAAAAAATCAAAAAGTCTTACAAAGATTAAAAAAAGAGAGAGAGAATCTCCCAGGTCAATGGAATAGATCATTACAATTATAGAACATTCTTCTTCTAAATTAAGGAAACACATACACATATAAGAATCACACAGAACACAAAACAGACAAGATCAGAAAAGAAACTTCTTATGACATATATAGTCAAAATATTAAACATATAGAGCAAAGATAGAATATTGAAATGTAAAGAAGGAAAGAGGGAGGGAAGAAGGGAGGAAAGGAGAGAGAGAAAGAGACAAGTCACATATAAAGGAAAACCCATTAGAATAACTGCTGAATTCTCAATGGAAACTTGAAAAGCTAGAAGAGCATAGAGTAATGTACTCCACTTTCTAAAACATCTCAGATGTCAACTACACTACACTACTGTACCCAGGAAAAACGTCTGCTGTAGTTGAGGGAAAAAGAAAAAAAATGCCATTATAGAAACAGTCTAAAAGAAGTCATCCATTGAACCAGCCTTTCAGAGAATACTAAAAGCAATACTTTGTACTGAGGAGAGGAATAAGCATAGCCAAGAGACTGTAAAATAAATGAAATTATAATTATTGAAGCACAAAGTAGAACTAAGAACAGAAATATCAAAAAATCGGCATAATGCACACTCATTTCAATGACTTTAAATATTATGGCATCAATTCTCCAGTCAACTGATATGTATATATATACATATCAGTTGAATGGACTAAGAAACAAAACCCAGAGTCCTGTTTCCTACAAGTAATTTATCATCTTCAAAGATAGGAGATATCTTAAACTTAAAGGATGGGGAAAACATATTCTAAGGAAATAGGACCAAGAAGCAAGCAGGTATTGCTATTCTAATATTTGACAAAATAGACCTTTAAACTAAAACTAATTTGAATGGATAAAGAAAAGCACTTCATTCTAATTGAGAGAACCATTAAGATATTGCTCTTCCTAAGCATATATACACCAAGGGTGCACCAATTTCATATAAAGCACACTACTGAAATTAAAGACATGTGAATAGTAGGTGATTTCAACACTCTGCTTTCTCCAATAGATGGTTCATTTGGACAATAAGTAAATAAATATCAAAACACTAGAATTAAATGACATTATAAATCAAGTAAACTAGGTATCTCAAGGATATTCCACTCAGTCACCAGAGAATGCACAGTCCACTCGGCAGCGTTCACATGGTTCCCTAGACCACACCCTGGCACACAAAATGAATCTTTAAGAAATCAGAGAAATTGAAATAACTCAGTGTATCTCATCTGACCATAATGCAATAAAACTTATAATGACAGCAAACAAATCTCCAGTAAATAGACAAACTCATAGAGAATAAACAACTCATTACGGAATGATGACTGGATCAAAGAAAAATATCAGAAGGAAATAAAAACATTCCTATAAATAAATGAAAATGAAAACCACAACTTGATAAAACCACTGGGCCACAATAAAGTCAGGCATAAAGAAATATAACTTGTTTTCTGTTTCAAACCACTACAGCAGGCTACACAGAGGCCACTACACAGCCTACTGTAAAAAAACGCAGTGAGGCTGCACTGGTTGAAGTTTGATAAGCATGAAGTTTTGAATATCTCTATGTCTTCTGTGAGGTCATCAGCATCTTATAGCCTCGTTTATACTTCTCTGGGACCACACATAATTGATGTAGCCACATAGAGAGATGTAAGTTGTCGGCATATTGATGTTTCCAAATTGCAGCTGCACATCTAATGCTTACAAAGATAATTGATTGCTGCAGCTGCTATGTAGAGGGATTCCAGAACACTGGGGGCTGGGTTACTAGCACCATATAATTCAGTGCTGTTTTTCAGAAGGAAAGAAAGGAAGGAAGGAAGGAAGGAAGGAAGGAAGGAAGGAAGGAAGGAAGGAAGGAAGGAGAAAGAAAGAAAGAAAGAAAGAAAGAAAGAAAGAAAGAAAGAAAGAAAGAAAACCTGCCATTTAACAACTATCATAGTACACATCCCTTACTGGAATCATTTATTTCAAAACAACTTTTTGAGTCTGCCCCAAAGTTAAAATAATTCATTAGTCAGACATTTATTATTCTATTGGTACCAAACTACTGTAACCTCCATTTTCCTATTCACTGCTCTAACTTCTTCTCACTTCTAGACCCAGCTCAGTCCACTATGAATACTCTAGAATGACCTAACTCAGACAGGAATGTATATGTACATATTTATTGCACTGTTGCACACCAGATTATTGTACATAATTTAACATATCCTTCTTTGAAAGCATAGAAAGGCTTTTTTCTTTTTCTTTTGGCCTCTTCTAGGTAACTGCAATAATTTCATAGGGAAATGACAGGGCAAAACTATTTTTCTGTTGGCTTCTGGCTATATTTGTGCACTAAATCTTTATTTTGAAAAAATGGAAACTTTAATTTTTAAAAAATAATTCATTTACACCTACATTAAAATGTTAATGAAGAAAAATTTAAAAAGGGAGCTTAGACCTTTAAGCACCTACATTAAACTATCAGAAAGAGCACTGTCTTAAGGTTTCTAATCCTAAAATGAGAAATACCATAACTGAGCAAGTTGGGTTAGAAAAAGGCGTATTTCAACTTACAGTTCCACATCACAGTCCATTATTGAAGGAAGTCAGGGCAGGAAACTAGAGTTAGGAAGTGAGGCAAAGGACATGGAGGGGTGTTTCTTATTGGCTTGCTCTTTAGGACACTTAGCCTGATTTTTCAATACCATCCAGGACAACCTGCCCAAGTGCTGTCAACATCCCTGGTGAGCTGGGATATCCCACATAGATTATTAATAAAGAAAATATCCAAGCTGGGTGTGGTGGTGCACGCCTGTAATCCCAGCACTTGGGAGGCAGAGGCAGGCGGATTTCTGAGTTCGAAGCCAGCCTGGTCTACAGAGTGAGTTCCAGGACAGCCAGGGCTACACAGAGAAACCCTGTCTCAAAAAAACAAACAAAAAAAAAAGAAAGAAAATATCCAAAAGAAATTGGAGAAACAACACCTTTCACAGTAGTCATGACAAGAGTTCTCTGAAGAAAGAAATCAAAGAAGAACTCAGAAGATGCAAATCTCCGAGGCAAGGTTAATATAGTTAAAAATGGCCATCTTGCCTATAGCAATGTACAGATTCAATACAATCACCGTCAAAATTCCAACTCAATTCTTCATAGAGTTAGAGCAATTTCCAAATTCATCTAGAATAACAAAAACCCAGGATAGCAAACACTATTCTCAGCAATAAAAGAACTTCTGACAAAATCACCATGCCAGATCTCTACAATCATGATAAAAACTGCATGTCATTGTTACAGTGACAGGCAGGCAGATCAATGGAATAAAACTTAAGACACAGAAATGGATCCACATGCCTCCAGTCACTTAATCGTTGACAAAGGAGCAAAAACCATCCAGTGGAAAAAAGATAGCCTTTTCTTTTTTTTTTTTTCAAAAAAAAATTTATTGGATATATTCTATATTTACATTTAATTTCCCTTTTTTTGGTTCCCCACCCCCCTAAGGTCTCACATGCCCTTTTCCCTCCCCCTGCTCCCTCATCCACCACTTCCCAGTTTCCTGTTCTTGTATTCCCCTACACTGATGCTTTGCTCCTTTCCAGCACCAGGGTCCACTCCTTTCTTCTTGTCAGACATCATTTGGTATGTGAATTGTGTCCTTGGTGTCCCAAGATTCTACGCTAATATCCACTTATCAGGGACTGTATACCATGGGTATTCTTTTGAGACTGGGTTACCTCACTTACTATGATGTTCTCCAGCTCCATCCATTTCTCTAAGAATTTCATGAATTCATTGTTTCTAATGGCTGAATAGTATTCCATTGTGTATATATACCACATTTTTTGTATCCATTCCTCCGTTGAGGGACATCTGGGTATTTTCCAGCTTCTGGCTATTATAAATAAGGCTGCTATGAACATAGTGGAGCATGTATCCTTATTGCATGCTGGGGAATCTTCTGGGTATATTCCCAGAAGTGGTATGGCTAGGTCCTCCAGAAGTATCATGTCCAGTTTTCTGAGGAACCGCCATACTGATTTCCAGAGTGGTTGTACCAGCTTGCAGTCCCACCAGCAGTGCAGGAGTGTTCCTCTTTCTCCACATCCTCGCCAACACCTGGTGTCTTCTGAGTTTTTAATCTTAGCCATTCTGACTGGTGTGAGGTGAAATCTCAGGGTTGTTTTGATTTGCATTTCTCTAATGACTAATGATGTTGAACATCTTTGTTTAGCTCTGTACCCCATTTTTGGATAGGGTTATTTGGTTTTCTAGGGTCTAACTTCTTGAGTTCTTTGTATACATTGGATATTAGCCCTCTGTCGGATGTGGGGTTGGTGAAGATCTTTTCCCAATTTGCTGGTTGCTGATTTGTCCTTTCGACAGTGTCTTTTGCCTTACAGAAACTTTGTAATTTTATGAGGTCCCATTTGTCTATTCTTGATCTTAGAGCATAAGCTATTGGTGTTCTGTTCAGGAATTTTCCCCCTGAGCCAACGTCCTCAAGGGTCTTCCCCAGTTTCTTTTCTATTAGTTTTAGTGTGTCTGGTTTTATGTGGAGGTCCTTGATCCACTTGGAGTTGAGCTTAGTGCAAGGAGGTAAGAGTGGATCAATTCTCTTTCTTCTGCATGTTGACCTCCAGTTGAGCCAGCACCATTTGTTGAAAAGGCTATCTTTTTTCCACTGGATGTTTTCAGCTCCTTTGTCGACGATCAATTGGTCATAGATGTGTGGGTTCAATTCTGGGTCTTCATTCCTATTCCATTGATCCACTTCCCTGTCACTGTACCAATACCATGCAATTTTTAACACTACTGCTCTGTAGTATTGCTTGAGGTCTGGGATATTGATTCCCCCAGAAGTTTGTTTACTGTTGATGATAGTTTTAACTATCCTGGGGTTTTTTTGTTATTCCAGATGAATTTGAGAATTGCTCTTTCTAACTCTGTGAAGAACTGAGTTGGAATTTTGATGGGGATTGCATTGAATCTGTATATTGCTTTTGGCAAGATTGCCATTTTAACTATTAATCCTGCCAACCCATGAGCATGGAAGATTTTTCCATTTTCTGAGGTCTTCTTCAATTTCCTTCTTCAGAGACCTGAAGTTTTTGTCATACAAATCTTTCCAGCTTCTGGCTATTATAAATAAGGCTGTCATGAACATAGTGGAACATGTGTCCTTATTACATGTGGGGGCATCTTCTGGGTATATGCCCAGGAGTGGTATAGCTGGGTCCTCAGGTAGTACTATGTCAAATTTTCTGAGGAACCACCAAACTGATTTCCAGAGTGATTTTACCATCTTTCAATCCCACCAGCAATGGAGAAGTGTTCCTCTTTCTCCACATCCTCACCAGCATCTGCTGTCACTTGAGGTTTAGCTCTTAGCCATTTTGACTAGTGTGAGGTGGAATCTCAGGGTTGTTTTGATTTGCATTTCCCTGATGACTAAGGATGTTGAACATTTCTTTAGGTGTGTCTCAGTCATTCAGTATTCCTCAGTTGACAATTCTTTGTTTAGTTCTGTATCCCATTTTTAATAGGATTATTTGGTTCTCTGGAGTCTACCTTCTTGAGTTCTTTGTATATATTGGATATTAGTCCTCTATCAGATGTAGGATTGGTAAAGATATTTCTCAATCTGTTGGTTGCCATTTTGTCCTATTGACAGTGTCCTTTGCCTTACAGAAGCTTTGCAATTTTATGAGGTTCCATTTGTCAATTCTTGATCTTTGGTGTTCTGTTCAGGAAAATTTCCCCTGTGCCCATGTGCTTGAGGCTCTTCCTCAATTTCTTTTCTTTTAGTTTCAGTGTATCTGATTTTATGTGGAGGTTCTTGATCCACTTCGACTTTAGGTTTGCACAAGGAGATAAGAATGGATCAATTTGCATTCTTCTACATGCTAACCACCAGTTGAACCAGCACCATTTGTTGAAAAGGCTATCTTTGTCATATAAATCTTTCACTTGTTTGGTTAGAGTCACACCAAGATACTTTATATTGTTTGTGGCTATTGTGGAGGGTGTCATTTCCCTAATTTCTGTCTTGTCCTGCTTATCCTTTGCGTATAGGAAGGCTACTAATAAAACCAGCACGGTACTGGCACAAAACAGACACACTGACAAATGGAACAAAATAGAAGAGCTAAACAACCTTCTTATATTTGATTTTTTTTAAAAAAAGGCCAAATATACACAGTGGAGAAAAGACAGCCTCTTCATCACACGTAAAAGGACAAAATTCAACCCCCATCTTATAAGACCTCAGTTTGAAATCTGAAACTGTTAGAAGAAAATACAATCAGGACTCTACAAGACAGTGGTGTAGGAAAGGACTTTCTGAGTAGGAATAATTAAAGCCAACAATTGGTAAATATGACCTCATATAAGTAAAGAGCTCTGTACAGCAAAGGAATTAATCAAGTGAAGAGAAAGCCTACAAAGTAAGAAAGAATATACAAAGAACTAAAAAGAAAAAACAAAGTCAAGAAAACAAATAACTCAATTTAAAAAAGAGACTATTGATCTGAAGGGTTTTCAAAAAATAAAAAATAAAGATGTCTAAGAACTATTTCTGAAATGCTCACCATTGCTAGCAATTAGGGAAATATGCAAATCCAAGCAACTTTGGTATTTTGTCTGATCTCAGTCATATCAAAAATCAACAACACATCCCACAACAAATGCTGATAATGTTACAGGGAAAGCGAAACTCATTTACTGGTGGTGGGAATGCACTTGATACATCCAAGAAAGCTAACAATAATAATTCTCCATATGATCCAGCTAAGCACTCCTTTGTATATGTACAAAGGACTCAACATTCTACTCCATGGATACTTGATCAGCCACCTTCATCTCTGGCTTACTCACAATAGCTAGGAAATGGAGACAATCTAAATGTCCTCAATTGATGAATCTGTAATGAAAATGTAGTACATATACACAATTCAACTGTAAAAAATAAAATGATAGGAATTTTAGGTAAATAGATGAAACTATAAAATATTATATTGAGTGACTCCAAACAAGAAAGACCAATGCCACATGTTCCCTCTTATTTATAAAGCCTGCGAACCACATAAATCACCACTCAAGTAAGATAGCCCCAAGAGTTCAAGAGTGGCGGTTCAATCATAAGGATAATCAATTAGGATAAGGCCTAATTGAATTTAAGGCCTTATCAGTAGGAGGAAATTCATGCCTGATACTGAAAACCTAGCCAACTGTCCATGACTAGGTAAGGCCATGAACCCTAGAGAACCCACTACTGCCACTCTCCTAAAACATTACCATTTCGAACTGCTTTCTAATATGTATCTTTATTTATTTATTTTTTTCTGAGACAGGGTTTCTCTGTGTAACCCTGGCTGTCCTGGAACTCACTCTGTAGACTAGGCTGGCCTCGAACTCAGAAATCCACCTGCCTCTGCCTCCTAAGAGCTGGAATTAAAGGCGTGCGCCACCACTGCCCAGCTAATACAGTGTAGCTCTCATCCTCAATCACCCAATCAAAGAAGCTTGCAGAGAACACCTGATTATGGTGTGCCCAATCACAACTAATACATCTACAACACAGCACCTATACCTAAGTATCAGGGAGCGTTATAGAAGTGAGGGCAAAAAGAATATAAAAACCAGAAGATCAGGATGCTTGCTGTAAGATAGTGTCTTCTATATATGACAGAGAAGCTGTACCCATGAAATCTCAACCAGTGTTACCTTGAGTTTCACAATGACAACACCAGTTGGTATGCCAGTGTGGAGGTAGGCAATCTTACACCTAGAAGGCCCCACTTCTAGGTGAAGAACTGTAGGCAATTAATGGCTTTTAAGAGAGGGAAACTTAGTCATCTCCAGGACAAGTCACTGATAGGTTATGCAATCACAAGTGGTCATCTCTAACCCAAATACATATGAACCACATGATCTCACCAGGATCTCTTTCTCTCTCCCTCTCCGTTCCCCCTCTGTGTGTGTGTGTGTGTGTGTGTGTGTGTGTGTGTGTGTGTGTGTATACTCTGTGTGTTTGTGTGTGTAGCAATAATAATTTTAAATGAGAAGTCATGAATTTAAGAGAGTAGAAGGAACCTGGGAGAAATTGATGGGGGAGAGGAATAAATGCAAATGATGTGAATACAATACTCATGCAAGAAATCCTCCAAAATTAAATTTAAAACAAACCAAAACATAAAAAACCTGCATTGAGAAAAGTGAAGTTCAGGAGGTCAAGTATGTTCTACTTGCATCCCAGTACCCTAGGGTAACTATGAACCATAATGATGAAAATTTTGAAATTTTTAAAAAATAATTAAATTTCTAGGTCCTAGAACATGAATTTTGCAGATAGCAATGCCATGTTGCAATTTCAAAAAGTGTAGCATTGAGGGGAAGAGGAGAGATGGCAAAACTATATAGGCACTGCCTTCCGAGGCCACTGACCTCAGTTTGAGCCTGAAACCCACATGGAAGAAGGAGAGACCTGACTCCTCCAGGTTATCCTATGATCTCTACACCAATGTGTGTGTGTGTGTGTGTGTGTGTGTGTGTGTGTGTGTGTGTGTGCACGCGCGCGCGCATGAAGACAGACAGACAAATGTAAGACAAACAAAAATGTTTGACAACTGACAGACCTTTCTAGCAGTTCAGAATGTCTCTTCAGAAAAGCAGAGCTGACCGAGGATGACTGAGCTGTATGCAAGAAGCCTGAAATAGGACTTCGGTTACTTTCCCCAAGTTTCCTCTTCCTTGTGAGCTAGCACACTGACAAACACTGTAGCCAACAGCATGTTTTCCTTCTGACTCAGAGACGAGAGGCTTGATAAAAACAAGATGTATTATTTGTCCCAATATTAGCACTTGGCTTACTGAATGAAGTTGTTTGGACCCATAGGTCAAGTGAGTTGCATCTACAATCTGCTTGGGACTCAGCAGCTTCTGCTTTGCATGGCCTAGATGGCAGTTGTGGAACTTCATGCTTAATAAATCTGTGAACTTGACACAGAGCAGGCAATAGAAGTTAAGGGAAAAGCAGTGCTTGTTGTCAACCAGGGTAGCCTACTGAAAGCCTTCCTATCAGCTCTCCCTCAAAGCTCTTTCAGGAGCTAAAAGCTGGCCTTGTGCAAAGCCCTGGTCTTGCCTGTTAATCATGCTGTGCAGCTGAATGACTGCCTATAAAACCGCCTTTATTTTGAATGCCTGCTTGCATGTGCTTTGTTGGCTGTCTTCTTGAAGGGAACTGTCTGGGAACCATGTCTGCCGTGCACAGCATTTCTCCTACTTTCCTTCCAAACTGGAGCCATTGTTGCCAACTTGCTATGAAGAAATCATCTTGAAAATTAGATTGGTTCCTCAGAATCTATGGGTAGCAGCCTTGACTGTTTTCTTTCATTTTGGAAATAATATCTAAAATATTTGCAAGGTGGTATTTCCAAGAATGAAAAGAATTGATTAAATCATGACAGCTACTAAAGCACATTTTCTCCCATCAGACAGGACATTAGGGCTAGTACTAAAGAGATCTTCTCTACTCACAATCCATCTAAAGGGAGACATGCTAACTAGGAACTCTGCATATCTTTTCTTGCCTAATAGGTAAGTTTTGTTATTGTTGCTATTAAGTGACTGCTTGAATACATCTCATGCATAACCAGTTTGGACTATTTATTAAGCACCTTTCTGCCTTTATTCATTTTCTTAAGTGGTCTTCTTTGTTTGACCTAACACATTATAATTGAAGAGCAGATACAGAAGAAATATTGAGGCCCTTCTTCTCAATGTCCAGTGACAATGAACTTCCGACACCCATCTCCCTTCTCTCTCTAGTTCCAGCCATGTCCTACTTTCTTTGGGCTCTGAGAGTGAAGAATCATTGATCAATGTCCTAATAGATGAAGAGTTCTGATACCCTGGATTGCTGTAATTAGCATTGATTAGGTATCACTAGTGTTGACTTTAATGTGGAGAGAGGGGCCTAAAATTCCTCCCTTAAATTCCACTGGGGATTTGGAGTTACTCTAGGTTCCCATCAGCAGACTCTGAACAGAAGTTTGGGCATTCTATCTGGAAAAGCATAAGTAGGTGATCACAGAGGAAAGCCAGTCACTGACGCAGAAATGGTGGCAGCTGACAAACATTGTGGGCTTCTCCAGGACAAACTCATTAGTATACCAAGGGGAAATGAAACTTAAAGCAGTGAGACCTTGGCAGGGAGATATTGCAACCTCTATGAAGCCTACAGGCCCTGGAGAGCCTGGAAGATTGCCTTGTGGATTATTTATGTTCAGGGCATTTTGGAAGGAAGAGTCAAGGAAGTACTGCACCTAGTGTCTGTCTTCAGTTAAAATCTGATGACACTTGGTCCTGACTTGGGATTCAGTGAATCTGACTTTTACAGTCAGAAGTTATTGTCCATGTAGTTGCAAAAATGTTTCTGTGTTGCTTTGCCAAACTGTACAAGAAGAGATGTTGTGGATGATAGTGTTTGTTTTTACTTCCAATATTGAGACTTTAGGATTCTAAGTTTTACTGTAAAATGGGGCAAGGCAAAGCAAAATCAAGTCCATTCAGTTTGGCTGCTTGTTCCTGTTAAAAAGTATTGCAGAAAAGGACAGTCCTTCACCTATACCTACCATAAACACAACACCTCTCTACCCAAGTAGAGATTTCAGTTTTAAAGGTCTGCTGCATTCATACTTCATGAAGGGACAGAGCAAAGAGAATGAGCCCCCACCTTGCTGGTGAGGAATTCAAGACCTCCAAAAGTCAGGTGACTTGAAGATGTGTGGCCCGAAGTCTCTTGGCTCCAAGGCCCATGCTTAATCTACTATCAAGTGTACATGCTTGCCTTTGCCTGATGTTCTGATTGACATCTGACCTCCACTGTGACATGTCTACAAACTGTTTCAAGAGTCAGGGGTGATTGCCGAAATCTCTACAAAATCAAAGAATTTCCAACATTTTGTTTCTTTCTTCTTCAACATTTCCAGTTAATTCTATATGAAAAGTCTAGGGTAACAGTGTTAGAAAATCATTGCCTGGAAAATAAAAGCCTTTGGGACCATAGCTGATCAGATAATAGGGGCATAAAGACTAGACCGGAAACCTTCCTGTTTCCTTTGTTGACCAACTGAGAGACTACTTGAGGGCTAAGTGAGCATCAACTCCACCTGCATGGGCACTTAGAAGGATCAGATATTCACCATCACTAAAAGGATTGACCCCAAGCCCAAAGAAATACTTTGTTGTGATCATAAATAAAAGAAAGAGGTTAGAGACTATGGTATATGGCAGTGTGGGGGAAGGGAGTGCCCCAGCGGGCCCATGCCGAGGCATCCCTTCTGCCCCACCCCCCACCCCCCAGGGACCAGACACACACACCGGGCATAGTATAGAATAGAGTTTATTCAGGGCATGGGATGGGAGTTAAGGGGGTAGTGGAAGCAGAGAAAGGCAGAGAGAGGGAGAGAGTAAAGAAGTAGAGGCTGGCCATGACCATGAGGAGAGAGGGGGGAGGGGAGGAGAGCCCAAGAGGGAAGAGGGACAAGAGAGAGGTTGAGAGTGAGAGAGGTAAGAGAGAGATAAGAGGTAAGAGCTAAGAGAAGGAGGAGGGGGGTGGGCAGCCCCCTTTATAGTAGGCCAGGCCTACCTGGCTGTTGCCAATAACGGTGGGGAGGGGCATTGTGGGGTGGAGCTTAGACAGAATACTAACACTCTTTTCCCAGGTCCTGTAGAGTTTAGTGTCAGAGAATGCATGCCAATGTGTATGTGCACCTACTTCTCTATGTGTATAGTTCAGTTGATTAGTGGCACAGTATACAGAAACGACATAAATGGTTTCCTAATATTTTTCCAATACAACCCCTAACTTTGGTAACCAGCTATGGAAAAGCTTAGAAGAACTAAGTGGACATTTATTGCAATGGAAACAAGCTCGTACATTGCCAGGCCCTCCGGTATGTATTGCCAGTTCTAATTGAAGATCTATTGCTTATCTGACAGTGTATGACAGAAGAGTGTAATGGGCGTCACATCGGATGACTGCTTTCATTTTTAAAGAAATGTGGCTTTGGAAAACCTCCACCTTGCATTTCTTTCAGGTTTGGATCTGCTAGTGTAGAGAATGTGACAAGGTCAGTGTTATTGTTGCTGCCTTAATGTACTCTTAGTCTGCCCTCATTTCTTGCTGTTCCCAATTTCCAGAAAACTCTGTTCTCTGCTTGCCATGATGAGTGGTCACCATGTGTTGTTTAGTTTTAGAGTCAAGTAAGTTTTCCCATCATGGCCAGCTGGAGAAGCAGCTTGCTCTCAGTGACCTTGGTGGTTTATACAATTTCTGGTTCTCTGAAGCAGAATTCTTCAGTCTGAGCCCAAAGGGTGGGACCTTGGAGTAATTGTATTTGCCAGCAAGCTTCAGTACTGACCTGATTTATTACTGAGTGACACTTCACACCCGAGGAGTATACATTTAACTTGGGTGGTATGAAGAAATCCTGAAAACCAGTGTGCAGACATTGGGGTTCCCTGTGAAATAGCAGCAGCATTGTCTAAAATAGCAGTGGGAGCTGTCTGCTAGTATCCTGCCTCAGTTTTGCAAGTGACTCGGTGATCACCTAGCCACCAAAAACAAACAAAAACAAAAACAAAAAAACAAAAAAAAGTTTTTCCAGCACAAAGGTCTCAGCAGACAAATACTGAGCAAAGGCATGACAGTATCCAGTTTCAAAGGGAGTCAATCTGGCTTGACGCGAAGGGCTTAACCACTCATTTCCTCCAAAAGCCTTGAAAGATATTGCCTAATCTTTTCTTTACAAAGAACAGCCTTCCAAAATCCTGAATTGGAGTAAGGAGTGATAATAATTTGAACTTGATAAAAGAAGCTTTATCAGGACACAATTCACACACCATAAATTTATGCATTGAAAGTATGTAACTCTGTTTTAGTGTGTTCAGAGATAGACAATCATGCCCACAATTCCAGAACAGTTTTCATCAGAAGAAAACTGTACTTGTCAACATTCCGTATTATAGGCAACTCTTATGTGTTTATAGAATTGCCTGTTCTGGGCATTTCTTACAAATGGACTCACAGTGGGCTGGAGAGGTGACTCAGCTGGACTAGCAGAGGATCTGGCAGAGCACCCACATGTACTTGCAATCATCTCTGATTCTGTAGGATCTGACAACCTCTTCTGGATCTGCAGGCACCAGGCATGCATGTGGTACACATTCTTGGAGGCAAATCACAGATATTATAAATAAAAATAAGTAAATCTTTTAAAATAACAATTGGAAGCCAGGTGGTGGTGGCACACACTTTTAATCCCAGCACTGGGGAGGCAGAGGCAGGTGGATCTCTGTGAATTCAAGGACAGCCTGGTCTACAGAACTCCAGGACAGCCAGGGCTACACAGAGAATTCGCACCTAAAAACAAAACAAAACAAGTAAACAAACAAAAACAAATGGCCATCCCTGGAAACATATAACACTATACAGACTGAGCAGGTTATATTTATATATTTAGATGTGTGTGTGTGTGTGTGTGTGTGTGTGTGTGTGTGTGTGTGTGTGTGTGTAAAACAAGCAACAGTTAATAAAAATAAAAGGCCATGGATCTGAAAAAGAATAAGGAGGGATGTTTGGGAGAATTTTGAGAGAGAAAAGGTAAGGAGGAAATGTAATTATATTACAAACCCAAAAATAAGAAAGAAAGAAAGAAAGAAAGAAAGAAAGAAAGAAAGAAAGAAAGAAAGAAAGAGGGAGGGAGGAAATGAATGAAGGAAGGAAGAAAGAAAGAAAGAAAGAAAGAAAGAAAGAAAGAAAGAAAGAGAGAGAGAGAAAGAAAGGGAGAGGGAAAGAGAAATACAGAGAGGACAACGGAAGGAAGGGAGGAAGAAAGGAAGGAAGGAAAGAAAAAAGGAAGGAAGGGAGAAAGGAAGGGAGGGAGGGAGGGAAGAAGGAAGGAAGGAAGGAAGGAAGGAAGGAAGGAAGGAAGGAAGGAAGGAAACAGAATTACACTCCATATGGTACCTTCCTTTGCACAGTGCTTCTGAGGGATATCTGTGTAGCTCTTGCCAATCCATTCTTGTCTAATAATGAGTAATATTGTTTTAGGGAGGTACTCTCTCTACATTTGGTCTAGCCACACACCTCAGTGGACATTTGGGGCTATTATGCATAGTACCTCTAGGGATATTGGATCCCAAACTTTGAGTGGAGTTTCTGCATTCCGTAGCTCCTCTCCCATTCTCAGTACAGCTGTTCTCCTTTCCACATCCAGCAGCAGCCTGGGAGCATTCCAATTTCTTGCCATCAACTTTAGACTTATAGATTTTTTTGTTTGTTTTCTTTGAGACAAGGTTACATGAATACTAGGCTGGCCTCAAGCTAGCTATGTAGTCAAGGATGGCCTTAAACTTCTGATTATCTTCCCTCCACATTCCAAATAGCAGGATTTCAGGCATGTGCTACCATATCTGTTCTATGCAATGCTGGGGATTAAATCATGCCTAAGGAATGTGCACACTAGGCAGGTACTCTACTAAGCTACATCCCCAGGCCCACTTGTAGTTTGTTAAATTAAACTTTTCAAAGTGAAAAGTGACATTTTCCAATATTAACATGTTTATTAGCACAGAACTATAATTATATGCCTTGCAGCTCTTGCATAGTGTCAAAACAGCCTATTCAAATGCATATAAATGTTGAATAACATTATGCATTGATAAGCTTACTTGGGCTCCAGTACGACAATCACTGAAGCTCTTGACCAAGTAACTAAATTCCTAAAGAACGTTCTAGGGAAGCTTGTAATCTAAGCTTGAGTGCACCTTGCAGATCCATTCAGCAAGTAGTTCCTGAGACCCTACTGTAGGCATGAACACTCTAGCACAGTGGCTCACAACTTCTCAGGGTGAATGAACCTTTCGTAGGGGTTGCCTAAGACCATCTGAAAACACAGACCTTTATATTATGATCTTTAACAGTGGCAACGTAGCAGTTATGAAGTAGCAACAAAATAATTTTATGATTGTGCATCACCACAACATGAGGACCTGTATTTAAAGAATTGCAGTGTTAGAAAGATTGAGAAACACACCAAAGACTTGACTCCTCTCTGGAAGAGGACTGAAATATAAGACAAATAACTTCCAGTCAAGGCAAGGGGAACAAGAGGGAGGCCCTAAACAGCAAGCTCTTCTTGTACCTCCCGGGTTTAGTTCTCTTGACTACGATATCCTTTTTGATCTGTGCCCCAGATTGTTAGTTCAGATAATGATTAGTAATAGTCAACCAGTGTCCAGGAGCACAGGATGGACTGAGGCTTGTGACAATAGAAACATAGTTTGTTTCTCGGGAAGCATTTTCTTCCTATCTTCAGCTCTGTATTCCAATGTTGAAAGTCGAGTAGTCTTGGCCTTCTAGTCTACATGCTGCCAGTCAGTCAGCTATATAGCAATTCCCTCCCTTTCTCCTCAGTTCTGGCCCCACCAGTACCCAAGCAGGATAATTGTGGGAGTGAAGGTGTAGACCATTGCTTCAGGATACATATTCAAATTTTTCGTTCAGAAAGCTTTATTTATTATCCCCACCCAAACTTTTCCCCTTTCTGTTGGATTTGGAGAAGATGAAATCAATAGAATGGCGTTTTTTGAAGGCCTTTGAAGATTTTTCTGGTTTTGATTTTTTTTTTTTTTTGTCTTTACGATTTTTTTTTCTTTAGCTTGAATGAATGCGTAGCTTGTATGGTGTCTTTTGTGTTACTAGACCTGAGATAATCAAATCTCTGTCCCCTACAGACTGAAAGTGCTGAGCTTCTGCTGCTCAGGCTTAATGGCTGCATCTACACTAATGGAAGGCTCTTTCGGTCTTTCTCATTTGCATGCACCATGTATAACATATACAATTTTGACCTTAGTATTTGATCGATATCCCAGTTAAGGCTTCAGGTTTGGTTCCTAATACAGCCAGAAAAGGCTAAAGAGGAAATGATTGTTGATTTGTTTAAAATAGGGAGATACAGACATCCATAAACTGCTTGAAGCAAGAGTGCCCTGGAAGAAACGTCTCAGAGGCAACACAAGGAATCAATGAGTCCTGGATCTGGAGGCTGAACTCTTTTTAAGTAACAGTCAGCGTCTTCTTTGGAAATTATTAGAGTCAATGCAAACTGTAAACACAGTAGAGAGAAGCCCTCTTTACCCCCTCACACAGTCTCCCTCAAAATTACATGTTCTATAGCAACTGTACAATGTCAAAATCAATAAAATGATACTACCCCAATACAGGAATATACATATGTGTATATATATAAATACACACACACACACACACACACACACACCTCTTCTACTTCCATATCCGCCCTATATGTTTCCCTCCAAACTTCATCTCTTCTTCTTAACTTACTAAATCTGATTAGTGCTGCCTATGTATGCATGAGTGTGGTGTCATCCACTTAAGCATGGATAGTATCCCACTAGCCACTTCCTCATAAAAGTTATTCTTTCTCCACCAACAACTATCTACTGCCAATAACTCCTTGATATGGCATGGGTTTGGAGATTACCTGCACCATCTATGCCAGAATTTGACCTGGGCTGGTCTTGTACATGTCTTGTACAGATAACAATAGCTGCTTTGAGTTCAAGGGTTTGATAGTCATAGCATGTCCAGAAGACAGGTTTCATATGACCTTCCCCCATCCTCTGAGTATTATTTATTTCTGCTTCTTCCATGGTATCCCCTGAGCCTGGGATGAGAGGATTGATACCAAAATGAAATAAATAATTCAAACATCTATAAACAGTGATGATATTGAAGCCATAATTAAAAAGGTCTCACAAATAAAAAACTGGCCCTGAACCAGATGGATTCATAGCAGGATTCTACCAGAATTGTAAGGAACTAATCAAATTGCCCCCATAAAATACAAAGAAAGGCTTCCTTTCTATTTTATCTTTTACAAAACCAGTAGTATCCTGATGATCTGTGAACCAGATGAAGTCATTGCATAAATAAATAAATAAATAAATAAATACAATAAATACAATAAATAAATAAATAAATAAATAAATAAATAAATTGCAGGCTGATCTTCTCCCCAATCGATAAAGATGAGAAAATTCTCAATAAATACTGGCAAATTGAATTCGGTATCACATTTAAGAGATCATTCATCATGACTAATTGACTATTTTATTAATTCAGGGATGGTTCATCATAACTATGTCAATAAGTGTAATTAATTATATGAACAAATGGAAAGCAGAAATCTCACAATCACCTCAATAGACATAGAAAAATTGTTTAACAAAAACCAACATTGTGTAAATGAGAAGGCATGGAGAGGCTAGAGACTGAGGACGTATTCCTCAATGTAATAAAGGCTATATATAACAAACATATAGCCAATGTCATGCTTAATGGAGAAAAATAGCTGAAGAGTTCCCACTAAGATCAGGAATAAGACAAGGCAGCCTACATTCTCTCCCTCTATTAATATTGGGCTTGAAGTTATAGCTACACTATGGCAAGAGAAGTAAATTAAAAGGCTACAAATAGGGAAAGAAATCAAGATATCCCTATTCTCAGATGATGATTCTACATACAGGAGATGCTAAGACTCCAAAAAGACTCTTAGAGATAATTAATTTGGGCAAAGTGGCAAGAAGCAAAATTGACACACAAAAATAAGAAACCTTCCTATATACTAATGACAAACAGAATGGAAAAGTAAGGAAATCAATCCCATTCACAATAGCCATCCAAAATCCTTGTAAACAAACCTGACTAAAAAAATTAAAGATATTCATAATGGAAATCTTAAGACATTAAAGAGACACTAGAAGATGGAAAAATACCCCATGTTCACAGGCTGGAAGAATTAATCTTGTCAAAAGACCATCTTGTCAAGAGCAATCTATTGATTCAATGCAATCATCTCAATCAAAATTCTAATACCATTAATTCATGGACAGAAACAGTCCAAATTTATATGTAGAAGGACAAAAGACCCAGGGCAGCCATAACAAACCTTAACAATAATGATGACAACAATCCTGTGGGAGATATCATCATGCCTGATTCAAATTATTCTACAGAGCTGAGGTGATGAAAACAGCAATATTACTGTCTGACACAAAAGCAGACACATAGATCAGTGATATAGAGTTGAGGACCCAGGTATAAGTTCACGGGACCATACTTCCATGATTTTTTGACAAAGTTGGCAGAAATATACATTGAATAAAAAGCAGTTTCAATAAATGATCTGAGAGAACTAGATGTCCATATGCATGTTTCTTTCACTTCACATTAAATTTCCTTAAATTATTATATTTGAGCAAACATCTTGAAATACTATATTATTAGGTAATTTTTTAACTTATTTGCCAAACTCTTAAATCATTGTTTAATATACTTGTTGATATTAGTGTTTATTCCTACCCACTTGTATGTTTTCTTTCTATTCCCCCATAAGGTTTGTTTCATTTTTTTTTCTTTTTTCTCTTTCTATGGATTACTTGAGTGATTTGTTTAGAATAATATTTGATTCAAGTATAGTATCTTATACTATTTGTTGTGTTTGTCCTCCACACTACTGTGTGTACGTGCGTGTGTTTGTAATTTAAAATGTACAACCATTGTCAACATTGTACTACTTTTAATGAAGTAGAAAAACCTTGCATTTCTTTCCACACTGTTACTTCTGTTTATAATGTAAATTGTGTTAAATATTTCTTTCCTACATATTTAGAACTATATTAGACAATATTATAATTGGTAAGTCAACCATCAACTTATTTAGGAAATTTAAGTATGAAGGAAAATCTATTTTATTTAGCCATATTGTTTTTCTCTCTACATTGTTCTTTCTTCCTTGCTAATACCAGAATTTCTTCTTCAATTGTTTTCTGTCTGGAGAACTTCCTTTAATTATTATTTTAGTAAAGGCACGTTGTTGATTAATTTCCTTGTTTTCCCTTTATCTAAGAATACCAAGATTCCCCTTGTACATCTGAAACATTTTCACTAAGAGTTTATGCTGAAGCTCTCGCCCACATTTGAGAATTGATGCATTATTTCCTTGTGACTTCTGTAATATCTGAGGAAATTACTTGCCGTCACTGAAGTTAGTTATCTCCTATAGGTAGGATTGTCGTTTTTCTGTCACACCTTCACAGTCTTTGACTTCACATTGCAGAAGTTGCACTCTAAAGGGTACAGTAATCAACTGTTCTTCCCATTCTTCTTTTGGTCCCATCCACTAAACTTACTTAAGTTGCTGTGGTTTCTGGTTCTAGTATTACAATTTCCTGAAAGTGTCTCTGGTTTTCTTTGTTTGCTTGTTTGTTTGTTTGTTTGTTTTTGTTAAAATAGTATTGTATTTCTTGGGGGAAGCATTTAAATGATTGCTCTTTTAAAATTCTAGTCAGGTAATTGCAGCATCTTCATAATCTTGGTGACACATCCATTAATATTTTTTTCACTTCATTTTAGATCTTTTGGTCTTGGGCCAAGTGCCTTTTTTGCTAAAATGGGGATATTTTTAATATTTATTGGCTCTTATTGAAATCTGTTTCAATTGGTTTGGCAGGAAAGGAGGATAGCATTTTTTTCTTTTACCCGGCAGTATAAAAGTCGAAATTTCATAGAAAGCTTGTGTGATGTAAAGGAGGTTGGGCCCCACATTACTACTAGGCAAGCATGTAACATCCAAGTCCTCATGAGGCATTTGCTGCTATCACTCCAGTGGGACTGAGAAAGGTGTATCAAGAATACAGTGGGCTCCCTGTCTTTGCTGGTGGAATGGGATGGGACTGAAATTTCTTTTCTGGCAGTTACCTGGATTAGAACAGTTTTGACTTGAGGTTCTCAGTCTCAAAAGTTTCTTTCCTGGTCTTATGACTAGAAAAAGAAAACGTTTGTTGGAGCAGTTTTGTTTGTGCCCATTGGCATTTGAAGTTGCTGATTTCTTTTGCTCTAAATCTAGTAGAATATTTGAAGCAAAAGAAATCCTAGAGAACTCATCAGTGTTACTCATCATATCCCAAGGTCCCTAGACAATTTATTTATATTCTTTTTACCTTATAGGATCCTCTAAGGTTTGTTTTGTATAACATGACAAAGACTTTGTTTTCACTCTGTGGGAAAATGTGGGAAAGTGCTTTTTGACTTTCCTCACATCAAGATTTTAATGCTTGGTACTACACAGGCAAGGAATACTACAATGAGAAAAATCTAACCCCATATTTGAATACCTTAACATAGTTCTTACTTCATGTGTAGCTTCTAAAAAACAGAAAATTGCTTTCCCTGGGTTTACATGTGTGTTCTTCCAGCATGGATGATGTGCTTGAGTAGCTCATTTGGTGTCCTCTCAACAAGTACATCAGAGATTCTGGAGCTCCTTTCAGCATCCATTCCTTCTTTCTGGTGTAAGTCATGATTGGAACTGGTGGTCTATTCACTTGGTGGGTATTGATGTGGCCAGAGTTATCACATGCTCTGAAGGCTGGTAATAGTCAAGTTGAAGAGGCTCTAAGTCATCATTTTGATTCCATTGACATGTTTTTAACCAAAGGAAAAATATGTCTTCCCTCAGTCCTACATAAAAACAAAGCTAGACCTAGTGTTTACTCTGCCCGTCTGTATGTCCAGTGCCATTTTAGTCTCATCAGGCCTCTTCTCCACCCTCTCCTCTGTTTTCCAGTAAAGTTTGTTTCATGGCCGTGGATGGCCATTTTATCCTGGACAAACTGGTTCATGGAAGTATTCCTCATCCCTGGGGGTGGAGTTGACTATGAGGTTGGAATGGTGGGAAGAGAGACAGGAAGATGAATGAGACAAATCCCACATAAGGCTGCCTTCAAAATTGAAAACCTATGAATATTGGGGTCAATGGTCTCATCTTCATATCTGAAAGACAGTGTACTTTTTGTCTCCTTAAGCCCTGTGTCTAGGTCGTTTGGGAAACGTGTTGGAGAGTCAAGAATAAAATTGCAGGTCAAACAATGGATGACTGGAAAAGTCGGCTTGTAATCGAGAGCATGCTTCCCCATTTCAACATGGTGGGAAATCGTCAGGAGCCCAGAAAGCTCCAGGAATCGGTCAGAAAATGGGCTATGGGGGGAGGGGGGTGTTGAATGCTTCTAATGTTAAATTTGAACATGAAATGTATTATTGAAATTCTTTGTACAAATTTGGTGTTGGAGACCAACTGAAAATACAAGGAAATTGAATACAGAAGATGAACTGCCTCAGTCCCTGTGGGTTCCTTGAAAACAAAACAACAACAACAACAACAAAGCAGTAAGAAACTAGGCATAGAAAAAGATTCCTATTTAAGTCTGTCCCTGGTATCTTTTCTTAAAGTCGTTTAACACATCTGTGCTTTCCTCTCTAGGAATTCAGCCATCATACAAGTGTCTGTAGATCAGGTTTAGGGATTCCAGTGCTAGTTCTAAAGGCAAGCATGATAGTATGCTTCAGTCTGATAGTTGGTGCCTGCAACATCTCCAGTCTACTAAGATTAGGTTAGTAGGAGCTGCCACAAACACAATGGCTGTTATCTCTGGTTATTAGCCCACAGAGGAGTGGTTTGCCTAATCTCTGAATGTAATAAAGCAGAGGGGAAATGGTTCCTATAGAGCCATGAATCTATTTCCTTCCTGCTCATGGAGCTGGGAGCCCTGAGCTCTGAGGTAATGTTAGTTCACATGACTAGGAGACTGGTCTTCCCCAGTTCCCAGGGCAATGTGTTTTGTTCATCTTCTGAATGCTGTTATGTGTACAGGTGTGAGTGATTCCATCATGTTTCTGGTTTTTTCTTCATTGTCAACAATGTATTGAGGATATGCAATTAAGGGGAGCACATAACCTTTAAAAACTTTGGTGTCTAGAGTACCACAATATTCACAGAGATGGGCAGTCAGGTGGGTTGGGCAGAGACAGGTCAATTGATTGGCCAGTATGACTTGTTTTCCAAATTTCCAGCCACCAGTTGAGGCATTTCCCAAAGAGAATATCCCTTGTAACAACTCTGTATATTTCACACTTCCCTTTGATCATTAATATCTGGGATGTCTCCAGAGTCCACAATCAGTTTAGGCTTGATTTTAATTTCTTCCTTTTTCCAAGCCACTTGGGCATAAATGTGGGTGAGCTATAGGGGCAGGAAGGAGGCTTCCCTACTCCTTAGTCACTGTCCAGACACTCTCATAAAAATAAAGTGTGTCTGGTAAGTAATGTTTTGTTTCCATCTGTGTAAGTCATTGTGCATGCTGTCTAGAGATTCCTGTCCTTGGAGTAAGTCCTTAGAACAGGTCTCACTGTGGAACAGCTATCATGGCGCATACTATGGGATCTTATAGCAAATGATCTCTAGTACCCTTTGTAGGCCTTGCAAAAATGCACATTCATTGCTTTAGAGTCACAACTTGCACTTGATCAAAATCAGCGCTTCCTCCTCCTCCTCCTCCTCCTCCTCCTCCTCCTCCTCCTCCTCCTCCGCATCCTCCGCATCCTCCGCATCCTCCTCCTCCTCTGCATCCTCCACATCCTCCATGGTACAGCTCATTCTTTACCCTTGGCTCAGAGTGACCTGGCTATTTTTGAAATACCAAGCTGACCTAGAAGACCAATGATTTGCCCCAGTTGAAGGGGTCCAAAAATATACCTGAGTTTCTGAAAACAGCTCCCTCAGACGAGCCTTCTTCACAGCTGAAACTGCATCTGTCCTCTTAGAAGGCACATATGGTCTCCAAAAGGGATAGCATTGAGATCGCCCACTCTCCAGTACCTGATAAGCACCACTGCTCCTGTCTGTAAGCATCCAGGAAAGCTCTTGTGGTGTGAAATCACCTGGGTTGTGGTGGCCAGTCAATCCCTGTAGCCTCAGTAAGGCACCTAATGTTAGCCTCCAATTTGGCTTCAGATGCTGAGGATCTGAACAGCAGTGTTCTAGAAAAGTAAGAGTCAGACATTGACAGATTAATACCAACATATCCTGTGTGTTCAACAAAAACCTGCTGTCCAAGGAAATTGCTGCAGGGATTTCAACATTCATGGCAGAAGACTGTACTTAACAGTAACTGACCTTGCATTTCCAGGGTGTGGCTTAGCTGGATTTCAGATGTTCCCATTGTTGGCTCTCTTTCTGAGGTTTAATGACATCAGTGCTAATACTGCCCCTGGTCCCAAGAAACGTCATGAGTCTGGAAGCACAGTGTTTGTGCCACCTGACTGTATCCTGACTGCCTCCAGAACATAGGCATCTGCTCTGGGAAGTAACCTTAATTAGTTTCTTTTTCAGTAGGTTGAAAACCAAGCTAACAGAAAAATCTGTATCATATTAAAATCATGAAATAAAATTCTACCAGTCTGAGAGAAGAGATTTGTCCATGCAGAGTCAGGATCTCCCTCTGTAGACCAGGCTGGCCTGAAACTTGCGATCCTCCTGCCTCCGTCTCCTGAGTGCTGGAATTACGGGTGTGTGCCACTAGAAGACAACCTTTTAATTGCTCTGGAATTTTTATGTAAACAACTCAGAGCTCCCTTAAAAAAAAAGATTTGAATTTGAAGCGACACATATTTTCAGCCTAAGACCACAGCCCAGGATCCTAATGGTTCTAGTCTTATACCTCCTCCTAAATAGCTACCAGTGTTCATCCACTGCTTTCTAGAAAACAAAATTCAGATGAACCAAGAGCAAGAATAGCCAGGTTGATTTCAGCATTCACTTTTCGATGCTTTTGGGGAGTCAGACCCTAAGAAGAAGTCATTACTACAAGGAAACTGAGGCTCAGATAGGTTAAACATCTTGACCGAAGTCATAGACTTAGTAACAGGCAGAATTCAGAGTACCAAACTCTGCTGTCTCTTAGACTGAAAGCTTGTTTTGAAACACAAAATGCTGAGTACAACTTCCAAAGCAAATTGTAAAGACACATAGAGATTCAAGTTCCTTTTCAGCATTACTGTTCATCTAGTACCATGTTTACTAGACCGATGAATGACCGATGCGGCACAGGACAATTTTCCTTTTGGCAACATTTGGCCATCTATCCAAGGTTAGCATATAGGGTCAGCATGTTGAACATCATGTCCTTTCCTTTGAAGTTAAGACTGGACTACATTTACTGACCCAGTGGGGTGATTGAAGAGCTCAAGGTGCTCCAGAGCCTGCATGGGACAAGGACTCAGTGTTCAAGTCATATGTCATCTCTGTCTCTGTCTATATCTATTCCATTTCTACAGCAGTTTCTGGACAAGCTGGAGGAATTGGTCTGGGTATATAGCTCAGTGGGCACAGTGCTTACTTAACATGCACAAAGCTCCAGGCTCAGTCCCCATTACTACCAGAAGAAATAGCATTAACTCTTGTAAGTATTCTAGAAATGGGGAAGTTATGGTCACTAAGTGGAAAATTTGGTGGAAGAAGAGAGCATGTACCCTCTGTTCATCAGCTCTGTTCAGGGGCCTTGGGATTGTGGTAGGGTTACTCTATAGGTTACAATGAGTTGGCATGCCCCATATACCTTATAAGCTTGCCAAATACTCTTTGGTTCAAAGATAAGATATTCTTATCACTTTCTTTATACACAAAATAGTAAGGCCAGAGGAACATAGTACCTTGTAGAGAATGGCTAATGAGAGTTTTATCAACAGTTCCCAGTGAATAGTCCTAAGTGTAGTGTGTAATGCCTATACAGAATGACCCAAACCAAATCTAATCTGTCTTGTCACCTTTAATTAAAAGTAGAGAACTGAGTTCTGGGAAAACACATACCCCCATCCCATAAAGAGTATGTGGGTTTTGAATCACTTAAATAATATTTCCCCCAGTTCCATGTGACACTATTTCCTTTACATGCCACACAATGAAATAAAGAGGCTATGACTTCAGAGGATAAAGGAGGCACTTTCCACCTCCTCTGTAGCATGTAATCCAGGTCAGGGTCTGTGCCCATCCATCTTGGAGCTCTGTTCTTTTCTTTGAAGAAAGAGTACTGAAATAAGGAATCTCAGAACGTCAGAGCTGTGGTTAGTGGTATAAACTGGAACAAGTTCCCTTCATCTTGAATTCTGGGAGTATGAATATGATTTATAAGGGCCTGTCTATGTTGGACATCGTATCACAATCCTAGGACCCCTTGTATGTGCACAGCTCTAGGCTAAATTCTTTAATGCAAGGCTGTAATCTTCCTTCACTGAGAACAAGTCTATCCTATGATGAAGCTTGAAACCAGGAGGAGTGACTCTGGTGTTCTGCCCAATTTACTGCTTTTTATGACTGGATTAGAGGCTCCAATATCCACAGGGTCCTCTGCCCATAACATTCAGCCCTGGGTTCTCAGAACAGAGCACTGTACAAAACAGAATCTCAGCTGTCCAGATGTTTTCATTCCAGTGGCATAAACAGTTGAAGAGAGGATAGCATCTTTATTTCATTTGTGGTAGTTCCATTTAGTTCTCTATCCAGCACAGTCTACTGTTCATCTTGGCAGAAAACCAAGCTGCTTTAGAGTTCCATGGGGAGGCAGGGAGTTAGAAATTGAAGTGACTCTGAAATCTCAAGGTTCAAGGGTTGATGTCTTTGCCAATATTCTCTACTTTATGTAGACTGTAGGCCTGTTTCAGGTACAAGTGTGGTCCCAAGAGAGGATCCTAAGTATGTGAGCTGCACTACTGAGACCCAGGCCATGACTGAGAGCAGTCCCCACCACTTACTGACTTCTTAACTTGAGCTTCAGACCCCTCAATTTCTACAATGGCCAAGTGGCTTTAATAGGTGCTCTCTGCCTACATCAGGATATCTGAGTAAGACACAAATGCAGACTCGTCCTAAAGTACACAGGCTACAACTGGTCTTGGCACCTCTTTAGCAAACAGAGATTAGCACTGGCTCACAATTATTTTTCTCTATCAGAAAGGGAAGGGACAATATGTCCTTGGAGCTCAGTTTGGAGTACAGAGGACCCCTAAGGATGACTATAGTCTCATTGGCAGCCCAGTTGCACAGAGAAGAGCTGGATTTATAGTGCAACTCTGAGCATTCTGGGTCAAGGCCTGCAGTGCGTATGTGCCTTGCTATTTTGGGGATCCTCCCCATGGAGCGCACAGCTGTTCACTCCCTTTGCCTGCCCCCCCTTCTCCTCCTTCTGCAGCAAGGGCCCTTTCCTGCTACTAACACCAACAAGGGAGGGAAGCCAGACACAGGCATTGCCTGCAGACTGCTCTTTTTTGCAAGGGCTGAACTACTCAGTTTGGGTAGTTTGAAGGACACCACTGAGCTCTGCATTTGAGTCCTGGCTGGTTAGCCCAGCTGAGCAAGTCAGTGACCTGCAAATCAGCCTGTTATAAGGGGAAGATGCTGGGTACGAAGGCCCATTTGGCAGCTGGCTTTCACAGGCTTGTAGAATCTCACTGCTTACCTCTGAACCGATGAGAACATACAATGGCCTTGTCTGGATTCCTACATAGCTGCTCCCTGCAAATTCCATATTAAGCCCAAGGTAACAGGTGTCTAGAAGTAGAGTCACTACAGGCATAAGGGGCAAGTCAGTTGTACTCCTTCAGAGCATGGGCCAAAGAAGAGCCTAGCAATGCTCAGAAGCACATTTGTAAGGAATGTGTAGCCCTGGGAGCCATACCTTGAGGGATGTGTGCCTATGGCACCCCCAAATCCAGGCAAGCCTGTGCAAGTATAGGCCTCTTGCTTTCACTAAATACCCTCAGCTGGAGAACTTGATAGGTGTCAGTTTAGGCAAAGATGTGGCTCAAAAGCTGCCCTTGAGGTACCGTGTTCCAGACTTCAAGGGGTAGCTAGACTGCATGCTTCTCAAGTCCAGACCACAGAATCCTGTCTCTGTAGTGAATATAGAATAATGTACAAGGCCTCCTGTCCTTCCCACTCGGCCTGCTGTCTGCCTCTGCTTTCTCTCACTCATACTCCCCTTCTTTCTCACAGATGGCCATCCCTAAGATTTCAACCTTAGAAAGGTGGGTGTGAATCACAGGCCAGGGGACTTCACCACAGGCATACAAGCCCAAGGCCAAGGTTCAACAGCTCTGCCATTACTTGCCATGCTTTAAACCCTTTGCCCTTCAGTACAGGCTTGCCTTTGCCTGCCTCCTTCCATTGTCCCCGTCTCCATGGCCGCCTGCCTCCCCAGGCATCACTGCTTTCCCATTCCTTGTCTTCCCAAAGCTATTTGTTCCTTTCCTGCCCTGTGCCTGAGACATCTTGATTTTATGCTCCTGCAACTGCTGCTAAGCACCTTGTACATAGTAGGTTCACACCAATATCACTTGTCCATCACTTTGTACAGAGTAGGTGCACACCAACATCACTGGACCAATTACTGCCCTTACCAGTTTGTGAGACATGCTTGTCTTGAAGCCTTCCACTGAGAATGGGAGAACAAGCTAGATAACTTGCAGAACACCATTTTCCACAGAGGGTAACTCCAATCTGCAGTGTCACCTGACTGAAACTTTTCTGTAGCTCATCTATAGAGATGAGGAGGAAACAAGTCTAGCGCTCAGAGGCGTGCTGTGCAGGTTAAAAACTACATAGCCAGCATAGCACCCTCCAGGTTGCTCAGAGTCATTGGAATAAGGTGACAGTTAAGCCATATTATCATAGAGACCCTTGAAAGCCAGAGAGAGATGCTCTGTCCAAAGTGAAAATTGCCCAACTGCATACAAAGGCTGAGAGCCAAGGCATAGGGAAATCCAGGAGGGGATGTTGTTCCCTCCTTTCACTGGAGCCAGAGTAGTTGCCAACAGTTGTGCAATAAGTGTCATTAGCGTTGGTGAAGCCCAGCATTCGGAACTGCTACATAAATTGCACAGTTCAGAAATGGTCACTCAATTTTCATTATGATTGAAATAATGCAGCTCTTCTCCCAAAAGGTTGCAGGCACATTCCTTTATGAACATGGTTTTTCTGCTGCATGAGCAAGGGGCTTTGGAAATATGGTATTTCCCAGGGGGAAAAGTTCAACTCATGCCCCAAATCAGGGCTTAGTAAGCTGTGCACTGGGACTATGAGTAGCCCACAGGCTGTCTTGGTAAATAAAGTCCTATTGGCCCACAGCCCTGCCTAGCCATTAGCATAGAGTTTCCCACATAGTTGCAGTCACAAGGCCATCGTGGCTTGAAAAGTTTCAGCTAGTCACTATATGGGTCCTTCCAGAAGTTTCTAAAGTATGATTCATATCACTGGGCATGTGGTTCATTTTTTTCTAGAAGTCATTGTTTTCCTTAATAAGTAAGTACTACCCTCAGTACCCGCTTGAGATAAAAATCACAGGGTCTCATGCCTGGCCATGTGTTCCTCTCTCCCCACCCCCTTGTCCTAGTTGATCTCAACCCCATGTTTCTTTTCCTTCCTATGGCATTCATTTCACCTCCCATGAGCATCCAGAGAAAGATTTCACAAACCTGGAGCCAATCTTTCCTCTGCTTCATCTTTCCCCACAATGGCTTCCCACTGGAAAAAAAAAGAGCCCAAGCCCCTTCCCATGGCCTGTGAGGCCTCTTGAGAGCTTATGGCTACTTCCCAGCTCACTGCGTGCCAGGCCCACTAACTGCCTCTTAGTCCCTGAAACAGGCCAAGAGTCTTTCCCCCAGGGCCTTCCAGCCTATTGCCCTCCTGCCTAGAGTACTGTGCCCTACTATTACAGCCTGCTTCCTGCATCTGACCTTCACTTACATGAGAAGGTAACCCTTTTAAACAATCTGTCAAATCACCATATTTATAATCTTCTGAATACTTCTGATCTTCTTCTTCTTGCTAATGTAGCTTGTGATCTATCTACTAGAACTCCAGCTCCCTCACTCTGCTTCTTCTCTGCCCAACTTGTACTCACTCTGGAGGGAGTCTGTTATGGACCCCATGTCATCCCTGCCTTATACTGTTAGAAGCCTTCACCTCTGCGGTGGATAGGGAAAACAGAGTGCTTTCTTTAGATGCCTCTTGTTCTGGAATAAGCTTCAGGTGAGGATGTTCTCTAGCATTACAATTGCCCATATGGCCCTCAGAAAAACTAAACTCTTCCTTTTCCTCCTCCCTCAAGTTAAACCTTTTAAGACTGAGAAAAATTAACTTGACCTATGTAAAATATCTACAGGAAATTATTCCCAGAACACCAGCACCCAACCCTTGCTTTCTGAATACATGACTTTATACGGTAGCTAAGGTTCTCTTCATCCTCCTTTAAATGACCATATGACATGAAAAGAACTTAAGTTACTCTACCCTTACAGCTGACATGAAACTAACTGTATCACTGACAGTATATAAATAAACACAAATCTCCTGTGTTTTCCCCAATAACTTAGCTTAATTTTCCCAAAGAATCAATGTTTATATTTCTGTTTATAAGCCATTCAGGAGCTGGGCAGTGGTGGTGCCTGCCTTTAATCCCAGAACTTGGGAGGCAGAGGCAGGCAGATTTCTGAGTTTGAGGCCAGCCTGGTCTACAGAGTGAGTTCCTGAGTTCCAGGACAGCTAGGGCTATACAGAGAAACCCTGTCTCAGAAAACCAATAAAAAAGAAGAGAAGAGAAGAGAAGAGAAGAGAAGAGAAGAGAAGAGAAGAGAAGAGAAGAGAAGAGAAGAGAAGAGAAAAGAAAAGAAAAGAAAAGAAAAGAAAAGAAAAGAAAAGAAAAGAAAAGAAAAGAAAAGAAAAGAAAAAAGTGACATTCAGGTAGCTTAGACCTGTCAGCAGTTAGGAATGAGGCTGAGGCAGAAGGATGACTGTCTTACTTAGGGTTTTGCTGCTGTGAACAGACATCATTACCAATGAAAGTTTTTATAAAAGACAATATTTAATTGTGTTAATCGGGGCTGGCTTACAGGTTCAGAAGTTCAGTCCTTTGTCATCAAGGCAGAAGCATGGCAGCATCCAGGCAGGCATGGTGCAGGAGGAGCTGAGGGTTCTACATCTTTATCCAAAGGAAGCCAGGAACAGACTGGGCATGCTCAGGCATCTAGGAGAAAAATCTCCAGGCCCACACCCACAGTGACACACTTCCTCCAACAAGTCCACACCTTCTAATAGTGCCACTCCCTGGGGTGAGCATATACAAACCATCACATTTCACTCCATGGCCCTCATAGGATTGTTCAAGCATGAGTCTATGGGGGCCATACCTAAACATAGAATAATGAAAATTTATTCCAACTTCAAAAGTCCCCACAGTCTATAGCAGTCTCAACAGTCTTAAAAGTTCAACGTTCAAGGTCTCTTCTGAGATTCATCCAATCACTTAACTGTAATCTCCAAATCAAGACAGGAAACCAGCTGGACAAAGTCCAAACTCTGCATCTCCATGTCTGATGGCAAAACAGTCTTCATATCTCCAACTCCTTTTTCATTTTTGTTGACTTCAACAAGGTTCTTTCTCCTGGGCTTATTCCACTCCCTGTTAGCATCTTTCCTTGGCAGGCAGCCAGTGGCTCTGGCAGCTTTAACATCTTAGGGTACCCAAGTCAACTTCAACTTCACAGCTTCTTGTTCCAATGTCTGAGATCCACATATGATCTTCTGTACCAAAGGGCTGGCGTCACTTCTTCACCTCTGCCCTCTGTACCATTCCTCTGCCACTGCTGTTCTTGGTGGTCATCCCATGGTCCTGGCATCACCAAATATGGGGGTCTTCCACTGCAACTAGGCTTCACCAAAGCCTCTCATAGGCTCTCTTCATGGTACCAAGCCTCAACTCCTTTGCCTGACCCCTTCAGTCCTGGCCTGTCAATTACAACTGAAGCTGCACTTTCACCAATGGCCTTCCATGGCCTCTCACAGTGCCAAGCCTCATCTGTTCTTCATGATACCTTCATGCCTTCAAAACCAGTACCATCTGGGTGATTCTTGCACATTACTAATTACAGCTGCAGCATGAGGTTCAACCTTGGTTATCTCTGGAACACAGCTTCTTTGTGCTCTCAGAAAATACTTCCCAGAAGATTTCACTTAAGTGATGCCGATCTAAATCACCACTTAATTTCTTAGCTCCAGCTAGTCAGCATCAGTTGTCCCAGTAGTCTCCTTCTCCCCTTGATTATAAAGCCAGAGATACATGGCCAAAGCTGCTGAGTTCTGCTGAATGCAGGAGCTGGAACATTGGCCCCCTTGTTCTATTACATTATCACTAGCTTCCTTTCTCCCAGCTCCTTCACTGCCTAAGTTGGCAGCCCTGAAACTTGCTCCATAGACTGACCTTGAACTCAAGAGATCTGCATGCCTGTCTCCTAAGCACTGGAATTAAAGGTGTGGTTCACCAAGCCTGGATTAAAGTTTTTCTTCACCTAGAATTTGCTCTGTTCCAGGCTGGCCTTGAACTCAGAGATCTGCTTATCTTTGCCTTTTGGGATTAAAGGCTTGTACTACCAAGCCTGGACCTTATTTTTTAGCTGGGTGGAATCTTGCCCCAAGGTCACTACTACCTTAATTCAATTTAATATCCTTGAATACAGGATTCAGTTCCATTTCACTTCCTGGTGCCCCTTTAATACGCAAACTATGTATTTTGAATTTTTTCTTTCTCAGCTTGCTATGTCTGTTCAAAATGTTCTACATCAGACTTAACCAGAGAACAAAGATTCTGTTGGGTTTTTTTGAGACTTCCTTTGTTGATGCAATTAATATAAATCTCTTTACCTTAGCCTTAGGCAGTCTTTTCAGACAACAGCAAAAAGCAGCCATGATCATCACCAAAACATAACAAAAACAGTCTCTTGGCCACATATTAAAGTTCTTCTCCACTGAAACCTCTTGGGCCATCAGGCCTACACAGTTCAAATGACCCTCAGCACCACTGTCTTCCATATTTCCACTAGGCTGGCCCATTAAACCCCACTTAAAGGATCCCATGACTTTCCAAATCCAAAGTCCCCAAATCCACATTCTTCCAAACAAAAGTAAGGTCAGGACTATCACAGCAATTCCCCAGTCCCTGGTACCAACTTCTGTCTTAGGGTTTCACTGCTGTGAACAGACACCATGACCAATGCAAGTTTTATAAAAGATAACATTTGATTGTGGCTGGCTTACAGGCTCAGAGGTTCAGTCCATTGTCATCAAGGCAGAAACATGGCAGCATCCAGGCAGGCATGGTACAGGAGGAACTGAGAGTTCTACATCTTTATCCAAAGGAAGCCAGGGACAGACTGGGCATGCTCAGGCTTCTAGGAGCAAAATCTCCAGGCCCACACCCACAGTGACACACTTCCTCCAATAAGGCCACACCTTCTAATAGTGCCATTCCCTGGGGGAAGCATATACAAACCATCATAATATGAGTTCAGTGCTAGCATGGGCTACATAGTGAGACCCAGGTCCTCTAAAGCTATAGAATGAGACCCTATGTAAATCCCCCCCACACACACATACATAAGAAGAGGGCACATATTTCAATTATATAACCATAGTTATTACACATATAGTAAAATAAATACACATTCTAAATTTATTATTTTCATATAACCTAATCTTGCTTACTGTGTCCTTTGGGGCTATGAAATAATATGTTTGTGGTCAAAACTGAAATAGAATTCATTACAAGACTGGCTAATAGCCTCAAATGCATACTCTTTAAAAATACATTTAAATGAAGGAGTTTTCACTTCATTAAAGGGAGCACTGAGGATTTTCTTTCAATGGCAAATTCCTGCTGCATTTTATTATGATTTGGTTTACAAAAGTTAGCCTTGCACACAGCTGTCTAGGAGCACAGCCAATGACTAAGGGGAGATCTGCCTTGAATGGCAAATGTTGCTGAGTTAACAGCTATTTTAGGACCACCAGAGTGGGTTTGAATTTTAAAGAGTGGAATGAGAGATAATATTTATTTGGTATCTACACCATGCCAGGCACTATGCTAACTTTACATTTGTTTTCTAACTTTACATTTTTAAGTTACAGAATCCTTAAAAGAAAGTTGTATAGTAGTCCCACTCTCCCATTTTGTAGGTAGCAAAACATACTGCAGGTTCTGGGCCTCTCTCCAGACCTCTCAGCATCTCACATTGATAAATTCTACCATTGAAATTTAATATCCAGAAGTCTCTTTCACAATACCATCCATTTTCGTGCAAAGCTTTAATCTTCACAGAGTTTCTGACAGTTTAGACAGATGCACACCTAAGTCCTCAAGGCTCCTGAGGTCACATAATGGGCTTTGGAATCAAGTAGTTGTACTCAGGAACTTCAGCAAACTCCTATGAACCAAACTCGCTCCCAGTACAACTTAACGAAGGCATGTCCTTCTCTGAGGCCATTACTATCCTGTGATGTGTAATTTAGAAAGTCCTGGGAAAGTATAATATTCCCCATAGGGACATTGAAACACAGTAATGCACACTAAACAGCAGATTTTTGTTCTCTTGGCGTGTAAAGCTGAAATGACCCGTCATTCACTCATTGCCCCAGAATAAACTCTGAGTTTAACTAATGAAGGCTGACCAAGTGCAGGGTAGCCACACACTCACCATCATGGATGACTGAGTTCTTGACATTCTGGTACTGTACTATACTCCAGAGTCTTGAATGACCGAGGCTCCTCTACCACTCACTAACTGCATGACTTTATTAACTCACTTGGCTTCTATGAGATTCTCTTTACCCATGTGCAAAAGTTAATTTCTAAGCAGAGCTCTGTCTATATGTTAGTGTTGTTTTTGGAAGCCAAGAATCATGAATAAATATGTGCACTGACCACTGACAGAGGCTGAGACCTTAGCAAAGGCCAAGACTTGGTTACAAAGGCTTAGAAAAAGTTCAGCAGCTTAAGAATCGGTATAGATTCTGTCTATTGTTTGAATGTTCATTTGCAAGTATCACATATTCCTAAATCTCTCAAGGCTTTGCTACCTAGAGTCACCATAGTCAGGATATGGCTGTTCTTTATCCATCCCCCTCTTTTTTCTCCTCCTCCTACTCTCTTCTTTCCTTCTCTCCTCTCTTCTCTCTGTCTCTGACATATTAGTTATCTTTGTTTTGCTTCTTGTATGTTTTCTGAGACAGGGTCTCGCTTTCTTCTGGCCTTGAATTTCCCATATAGCTCAAGCAAGCCTCTAATTTGTGACACTCTTGCTTTAGCTAAGATTACATATATATACTGCCACACCAGGATCAGACACACTAATTGTTTCCTCTGGCCAGATTTTCCCTAGAGACAGTTCTAGAGGAGTTTCCCGGGTGGTTACATAGATGAGGACTACATGGTGAACTTGCCTTTGTGCTAGGTTCCCAATGTAGAGCTATGCCATAGGGCATGGAGAATGGAGATATACCTGACAGGGTACAACTAACTTCTGGAGGAGAAGGCTTCATTGGGGCTTCCTGTCTTGAGGGAAATACAGTTTAGGCTAGATAGTGCATTCTATCTGGCATGAGAATGTCACATCCCATCCAATACAAATCATAATAACATGTGAGTTCCCTCAAACACTGCAGTAAGAGTTTAGGGTCTTGCCGAACTCTTACTGAGTTACAATTGTAGGTCAGAAAGGATCCTAAGTCTCGAGAAAGCACAAAGCCAGTCTTCTGGTTGCTGAATTTCCCTTGGCCTTCTGCCTTTGCTAGAAGTTATCACAGATTGCAAGCACTCTGGATGCCTTTGCTTGGCCTCAAGATGGGGAATGCACTGCTTGAATTTGCCTCTGGTCCCTTGTAGGGGCCACAGACAATGCCAGAGGTCAGGAGCTAGAGCAGATAGGGGTTTCTCTCAAGAACTTACAAAAGTCAGCCAGTAGAGTTCAGTAGGGAAGCACTTGCCTAGTATGTATGAATACCATCACTGAGAAGTTACAGAGACTTCTGCTGGATAATCTGGAAGTTGACAGTCTTTCCATATAGCTGCAATGCTACATATTTCTGAAAGTATCTAGACTGTGAAACAACAGTTTGGGTTCAGAAAGCTAAGCACAGGATTATTCTATGAACCAGCCATTCCACTTCCCCCAAAACAGAAGTAAACATACAATAAAGTGTGTATTGTAATCTTCCCAGCAGCATTGTTCAAAATGCATATGAAGATAGGCTGGAGTGGTGTGAAATGCTGTTTTCTCAATACCATGGCCGTCATACCGTGAACTCGCAGCAGCTGAGGTCTCTGTACAAGAACAAGGCAGCCAATTCTAGTAGAGACAGGGAGTTGATCTCCTGGCCCTGCCCCATATTGAGTATCTTTTGGCAGTAGGTAGTTTCTTGAAAGGGAGTGTCCTTCTTTCTGGAGAATGTGACCACTAGTAGGTCTCTCATGATCCTGGGGATTTCCCCCTCAGCCATGTGCATATAAGCAACACTAACTTGACTTACTGGGATTTTTTTCAAAGACATGAAATTAGGAGAAAGACTTATTATATTATATGGAGGGATTTGAGGATGGAAATGGGGGGGGTAGATGTGATCATATTTCATTGCATACATGTATGAAATTATTAAAGATAAGGGAAAATTAAAATACTACAAAAGATAGAAACAACCCAAATATCCACCATTCAGTGAATGGATAGAAAAATTGACTCTATTCATCCAGTGCCATATTCTTCACACATGAATAAATGAAGCACTGATGCATGCCACAAAATGGATGGACCTAGAAAACATGCTCAGGAAAATAAACCATATACAAAAGGCTACATTTTGTATAGCTGAATTTCTATGAAATATTGAAAATAGCTAAGACTAGAGAGACAGAAAGATGAACGGTTGCAGCTCAAGGTAGATGAATTCTCTAAAGAAGAGTCCCTGGTTTAGAGGTCATCCTTTTAGGTCTAGAGGAAATAGAACTCAAGGGGTCCTAGTGCACAAGCAATATAATTGAATAGCTACTAAGGGACCCAGCACACAGGGGACTGCTTGATCATGGCTTAAGTAGAGTTGGTGCTTCCATGTTCACCCAGTCACAACCAGAGTCTTAGAGCTACCGTGTATGGTCCATTGTTTCTCCACAACTACCATAACTAAAGGTAACCTGGCATTTGATGTTTCTATAGTGGCTCTCAGGTTGATCTATGCTGTTTAAATCTGGCTCTGACAGGTGTTGAGTTTCTGAAATGCACTACAATACTCCCTAAAACTCTGAGACCACCACGGCTCAGTCCAGAGGATTCCCCATCTAACTCACTTCCAATCATATGCCTGAAGGACCCTGCATCAGGAGATCAGGCCAATAAAATGGTACTCATGAGAAGGCGTGAGCAGACTAGGAGAAAGGGAGAGACCCAATATCACCCATCGATGTACATATCTGCCAAATGGGAAGCCTCAGAAGGGCTTTTGTGTTTTAAAGGTGAAGCCAGTTAGTTTGCTTGGCAGGTCTGTGAGTGATATCCCATGGGGAGGTGTGGAAATCTGGAGATAGAGTCTGTCATAGCCCAGGGCAGCATACAACCATTTGAGCACAATGATGGAATTTGACAACTTACCAGCCTATGGTTTGTGTGAACTCTACTGGCTTGCATAATGTCTAAGAATTACTGCCTGAGGGTTTCTTCTACTAGTCCTGTCACTTTACAGATGAAGGGCCTTCTGTCATTTATAAGTACTGCCCAGGTACATGTTAGAGTCCCCTTTACCTCAACATTTGATGTCTTCCATATTTTGATGGTTCTTTGAAGTACTGGAAGAAAAGGGACATTTTCTTGGTACCTTGGCTGTGCAGCCTGATACACCTCAGTCACATAGTCCCTGTGGCAAAAGGATGAACAGTCAGAAGACTCCATACAATGTCTAACATTTAACTGAGTCCTGAGATGAAGCACTATAGAATGGAGGCCCCACAGCAACTAGAGAGGGCTTTTTCAGAAGCCACACATGGAATCAGTGTAGATCAGCGTCTCCCAGCTGTGTTGGCCTGGACTATGTATGAAGGCCAGCCACTGCTACTCTTCCTAATCATCTCACCCTCATCTCCAAGAAGGAAAATGTCGTGTCCTCCAGGTTGGATGTAGGGGCCAATGTTTGCACCTGGTGCTGAGCATGCAGTCTCTGTTGATTTGGGGGAGGCAAGGGAATTAACAAATCCCTATCTTTAAGTCAAGATTCTTACTCCAGACCACCTAGCAGCAAAGACTGGAGTCCTTTCTTGTAATCCAATTAGCACCCAGGGGCTCTTGCCTATCCTACCCATGATTCTCTAGAGCTGCATGTCTTACAAGTCTGGGAAAGCTGACATTCTTGTTTGTCCTATTAGAAACTTAGGCTTCAGTTTATGGGGACTTTTTTTCAAAACCAACATACAAATGATACATGCCCAAATACAGAAATGGATAGTACATACAAGGATATTTACCTGTGCCTCCGAATTCATCTAGATATTTGCTGTAATTTCTCCCTTCCTGTAAACCTAATCCTGATATGGACACATGTGCACCTAGACATATGTAAACTGAAGCACAGTCCTCCCCAAGAAATACAGCTGATATATATATATATATATATATATATATATATATATATATCATTAGTGTCTTTGGCTGGTTTGCTTACAGTTCATCCAAGGTATCCCAAGCTGAGTCACAAATACAGAGCTATATATCCACTAACAAAGGGAGGCCTCATTGAAAAGCAAAAGCTCAGCAGAGGCTATGGCTGCCCCTCTACCAAAACAACAGCCTAGGTGGGCAGTACCGAGGAGACATGCCTGAAGGCAGCCAAGGGGAGCCTGCCTCCTCATTAGCTATCCCCACAGTGTTCACTGTGCTGAGCACCAGCAACTGCCTGGCTGTGGACTTAACATATCAGATCCAAACAGTGCAAGACAACCCTTGACACATTCTCACTTATGTGACCACTGGATTGGCAACCTCTTGCCACCTTACTCCCAACAGTTTCATGTCAGACCAACAATTAAATAAAAGCTCTATGAGCCATGCCCGTGTATTTTAGATTCCCATCCAGCCAGAATTCCATGCTTGCACTCCCATCACCCCTCCCCTCCCCTCCACCTCATCCCACTGGCTGCCTGCTTGCCTGTGTATAGACTTCACTATTGCAAAAACTGCTGTGTAGATCATGCCACCATGAAATAGCACACAGGACCCAGCTGTTACTAACCTTTGTTCCCTGCAAGAGGATGGTTATCAAAATCTATACTATATAAACACCTATTGATTCATTTTAGACAATTTTTAGTTTTAGCCCATCTTTGGATTCTTTGACATACTTGAAGAGACCAAGTATCAGTTTGGAATTTGAGGGACTTGTTTGTAGGCTGTTCCATGCATGGCTAGAGGAGTTGCCAAGTTTACTATGTACCAAATCACGTAGGTTCATCTGTCCATTGGTTCACTCACCTGCTATTTACTATTTATTTACTTTATTTGCTATGGGCCAAACACTCAGCGAACTGCTTCCTGAACATCTTGAGAACACCAGGGCTTCTGAACCCCAACCAGGCCCCTGGATAGGAAACTTGGCATGGAAGACTGGATAGGCCTCTTCTTCTTCACACCCTTTCCTGCTTAACCTGCAGTACTCAGTCCTTAAATGAATTTGGCAACAGGTCTACTTCCCTTGTTTGAATCATGAGCATCTCAAAAACCCAAGGAAGATGCTGCAGTGCTCTGCTGCTAGGATGAATGGAGACAAGAGACTGAGAGGCAACTGGGTGTTCACTGGGAGTGGACCCTTCATCTGACCTTGAACCACTGGATAGGCAATACAAGACAAGCCCTGCCTGCTTCATGAGGGGCAGCCATTGCTATGGGAAGATACTGTATTTCCAGAGCCCTTCAAGATCTGCTTTAGGAATGTCACAACCTTTTGAGGCTCCACATGTATAACATAGTCTATCCATTCCAGTGAAGAAAGCAGTAACAGGACCTAAGAACTCTTTCTCATCATTTCTCACATCATAAATGGGCTCAGAGAGTGTACACGGAAAGGACAAATCCTCACTGTATCAACCTCATGACCAGGGACCTATGCAATGCTGCCTATGTCCACTGCCTGAGTTCTCCCCTGGATTCAATTACTATAGTTGATTTTTATGGGAGGATCTGGCAATCTGGATAGTTCAAAGTGATTCTCATGTTCAGGAAGGGCTGGAGCACACTGCTCTGGGTGAGCTTACTTTGATGTTCACTTGGCCATGAAAGCCATGACCTTAGTCTGCTGCCAGAATTGGCACTCTATCCTTATTCTGATATGAATGTCTCTGCCTCCTCTCCCCTTACCTACTGACAGACAACTCATGGTTATTAACATGACTGAATGGTGGATAAGAATATGAAACAGGTAAACAAAGTATTGCTTTGCCCCTAAAGACTGTTTATATATCCGATCCCACAGTGGGGCTTCTTCCTGTTGTTTGATATCTCCCCAACCCAAGGATACATCTGCACAGAGGAATTCCTTACTTAAATAACTTTACACTTGGGCTTTTCTTTTATTGCAACTTTTTCTCATTAAAAACAAACTACAGAAATGCAGAAACTAGAAAGGGAATTGCCAGTCATTCCTCAGATGTGACCACTCTAAAAAAGTAGAATATTGGTTCATCCAAGTTATTTTTGTGTGCACATAAATAGTACGTATGTGTGCATGTGGAAAGAGTGTGTGGGTGTAAACTAAATGGAATAATAACCTCGGTGGCTGTTTTAAAACATGTACTTTCCCTAAACATACACCTCAGGCAGCTCCCTTTCTTTTCCATTTCTTAAACACTGTTAGGTTCTATTTTATCAACATACCCTGATTCATTTAAGCAAGGAAGGTCAGTGTCTATTTTATGGTTTGTCTTTTTTAAACCTAGGTTATCTGTAGCTATATAGACATTGAAATTGTTCAGCTAGTTCTAGTTTGCACCTGAGTGCCTGCCTTTGGCAGCAGGCTCATTCAGTGAGCTCAGCATAGCCACTGAACTCCCCTTTAAGTGTACAACGAATACCCTTTGTGTGACTTTCAGTCCTGTTTAGTATACAGACAGCATATTGCTTTATTTGAAATGTAACAGAGCTGTTTAAATGAGACAGAGCAACAAAGAAACAAAAACTATGCTTCCAAAAATAGATTGTATTTTTATGATTTTTGACAAGTGTAAGTCTAAACTAAGAGTCCTGTTTTATTTGTAGGACTCCTAGCACTAACTTTAATATGTAAAACTTTTTGTTTAATTTGCATTCATTCTCTCTCTCTCTCTCTCTCTCTCTCTCTCTCTCTCTCTCTCTCTCTCTCTCTCATAAATACAGGGAACCAGTAAGAGAAGACAGGAAGGAGAGAACTTCCACTTCACAGGCATGGCTGATGGAGGCTATCCTAATAAAATCAAGAGACCTTGCCTTGAAGATGTCACCCTGTCTATGGGCCCAGGTGCCCATACTACTTCTCTCTCTACAGAGATGCAGATGCCCACATTAAACATGAATCACAATTCTGCAGATCTGGGAGTGTCTGGCCAATCATTACTCCTTGAGAATAACCCTCTGGACAGTAATGTTGTGAATAGCAGTGCTGTGGGCTCACCATTTGGGGTGCCATCAACTGCAGACACGGGGCTGAAAGGACATGCTGTTCCTTACTATGAGAAAAACAACAGTATGCCAGCTGTAGACCAAGAGCTTCAAGATCTGCTGGAGGAACTAACCAAAATTCAAGAACCTTCTTCAAATGATCTTGACCTTGAGAAGATTCTGGGGAGCAAGCCAGAAGAACCTCTCGTTTTACATAACCCCCAGGCCCCTCTTGGTCCCCCTGCCAAGCTTCCAGTACAGATGCCACATATGGAAAGCCTTGGATCCAGCAAGGAGTTTGCATCTAGCTGCAGTCAAGTTGCTGGCACATCACTACCAATCATGCCCTCCTCCACAGGGATCAGCTACTCCATTCCTTCCACCAGTAAGCAGATAGTCTCATCCAGTTCTTCAACAGCACAGGCTCAAGTCAAAAACCAGGTCCAGAATATGCTCCCCGTCACTATGCCTCCATTATCTGTGCCTCAGTGGCATCATGCCCACCAGCTGAAAGCACTTGCAGCCAGCAAGCAGGGATCTGCTACAAAACAAGGTTCCAACCGCAGCTGGTCCAGTTTGCCTCCTCCAGGTCTTTCCCCACCTTACCTCCCAGTGCCATCTCCTCACCCACCACCACAACAACCACCACCACCGCCATTCAGCCCACAGAACTTCACAGCATCTTGCATGTCATCCAGTAGCTTGTCTGGCAGTGCTGTGCAAAACTCGCCCAATGCCTTACTCTCCAGCATGGCCCCCAGCAGCAATGCTGCCCTTGGGCCCACCTTGCCCTATGTTCCAGCAAAGCTCCCGGGTCTGCCTCTCAATCAGCAACCACAATTCAGCCCCCAGAGCTCCATTCTTGCCAATCTGGTATCCTCTAATGTCAAAAGCCCTCAAGGACACCTGATATCTGCTCTGCCCACCAGCACCCCAGGGCCATCCCCTCCCTACCGGCCTGAGAATCTCTCCAGTCCCGGCTTGCCACAGCAGTCCTTTACTCCACAATATTCTCTGATCAGGAGCCTCACTCCCACCAGCAATCTGCTAAGTCAGCAACAGCAACAGCAGCAGCAACAGCAGCAGCAGCAGCAGCAGCAGCAGCAGCAGCAGCAGCAGGCGGCAAATTCCATCTTTAAGCCTATGCCCAGCGGCCAGCAACCCAAAACCTTGAGTATGATCATGCAGCAGGGCCTAACAAGTTCCAGTCCAGACGCACCTGAGCCCTTTACCTTCAGCAACACCAAACCCTTGTCACATTTTGTTTCTGAGCCAAGCCCCCAGAAGATGACCTCCATGCCTACCCACTCCAGGCAGCCGTCTTTGCTCCACTACCTGCCTCAGACAACACCAGCACACGCTCCTTCTGCCACTGCCTCCTCCACTGCCACTGCCACTTTGCAACTCCAGCAGCATCATCAACAGCAGCAGCATCAACAGCAGCAGCATCAACAGCACCATCATCAACAGCATCATCATCAACAGCACCATCATCAACAGCACCATCATCAACAGCACCATCATCAACAGCAGCAGCAGCAGCAGCACCATCATCAACAGCAGCAGCAGCAGCAGCAGCAACAGCAGCAGCAGCAACCTGACCAGTCTTCATTCCTTCTGCAGCAGATAATGCAACAACCCCAGCGCTTTCAGCGCATGATGGCTTCTGATTCTATGCCTGCTCTGCCTGGACAGGTAAGGCTACCTCCTATCTGGTAGTGCTTCTTTGGGAAAGGGGAACTATGTGAGATGCCATACAAACCTGACTTTGGTAGGCAACTCCAAGCTATTATCCTTACTGAGGCCAAACTTGACCCTGGAAAAGCCCATGTAAGTCAGCTAATTGCATGTAGTTACATACAGTGTTCATGAGGCCAAGATTATGGTTCCAGGGCCTTATCAGTTCATTTAATTCTCCTGGGAAGAAAGCTTCACCCATAATCTGTGCGCAGGGGAAGGAGTTAAGCAGGAAAAGTAAGACTTCTACAGATGTGCATAGTTTCCCTTGGACTGAGCCACATGCAAATGCTTTGAAGGATGTAAGTAAATCACACTGAAACATTTGGGTCTTGTCCATGCTGGTATTAAACTGAACACTAAGCCTTCTAGAAATGCTCCAGTATACTGAGCAATCTCAGCATGTCCTTCATCACTATGCTAGGTGCTAAAGGGAAAAAAGTACAGACACCCCTACAGTAGTTACTGTATTTATCACCATTTTACAGAAGAAGTATCTAAGGCTCAGAAAGTTTTGATGACTTGCCCAGTGTCACACAGTTAGCAAGGGTCTGAACAGGAGATTAAAGCCAGAAAATCTTGCTCCAAAATCTTTCTTTTCTTGAAACTACTTTTTCTCACATTCCCTTATCATTTACAGTCTTTTGAATCATGAGACACAATTGGTTTTCCTTGGTGGTCTATTGTAGCTCCCACTTTTCTTGGCTCTAATCCTTGCCTATATTAATTAGCTATCACTGTGTAACAAATTAACCAAAAGTATCAACTCCAAACCACACATATATTGCCTCACAGGCTCTGTGGGTCAAGAATCATGACTTAGTTGGCTCTTCTGGACCAGAGTCTCTCAGAAAATCATTGTCATCTTCAAGTTCCACAGGGAAGGAGCATCTTCCATGCTCACTCATGGCAGGGATAACAGGAAGAGGCTCTTTGCTGGGACCTCATGGAGTAGTTTTGGCCAGAGGCTTCTTTATCAAGTATCAAAGAACATGGCAGCTTGGCTTCATCCTAGTGGATGGGAAGCATGCCAGATAGATGCATGGATGAGAGCAGGGATGGGAAAGAATGCCAGGAAGCTTAAAACATAGTCTATACTACCATCCAGATGTCAACCACAAGGAGTTTCAGGAAGGTTGGCTATCAGGAGGCAGGGCTCAATCTTCCTGTAGAATATTGTCAGTCATGATGCTTCTTACGTTCATTGGTTCTTCATATGAGCTCATACAGTTGACCCTTAACAAGCATCCCAATAAGCCACCCTTTGCTCTAAGAAGGGCCTTGCTATAATGTTGTCCTGATGGTGTTTCTCACATGATCAGACATTCCCAGAGAGCTAGAACCTGGCTCCATATACTTGTCCAGACATAACCTGTGAGGCTCTGCCTTGCACTTCATTCCAAAACCTTGAAGTGCTCTGAGTTCTTGGCCTTTGTCCCTGCTCGTTCCTATGCCAGGCTTTCTCTTCCATTTCTCTCCTGTCTAACTTCTGCAGCTTCTCTAAGCTCAGACAACATCCCTCCAGGAAGCATTGTCCTGACTGAACTGGGGCTTCCACTTTCTGCTGGACCTCTGTTCTGGGGAGAAGTCAAAGAGAAGAGGGTCATAGAATGCTTGGACAGAGAAGCATATTTCAGGAGCTGACCTCTTCAGGGGTGTACAGGACAGCTTTCTAAAAGTAGACTCCTCTCCCAAGTTTCATGGAGTCCAATCAAGCAGTGCCTGGTGCCATGGAATTGGCTGTCTGATGGGTGCATGCAGCAGAAAGAACTCCTGTAGGGGTGCCTGGTGGCTAGCTAGGGTGAGTGGCATGAAGACAGACCCAGTAGGCAGGACAGGGCAACCACCTGGGGGCTTGAGCCCTTGCCCTTGGTTCAGGAGCACTGTGGTTTGATGTCATTATAGGGCTGTTGCCATCGCTGTGCGTGGACTTCTACGGCTCTCTGGCTGGAGCACCAGCATCAGCAGTGGAACTCTCTCACTAGCACTCATGGACATGTGCCACCATCTAACCTTGTGAGCCACTTTGTTTTGTTCTTATCTGCAATGGGATGTGTTTATAGTCTGACTGTATTGCCACAGAGCCAGCTCAGATGCCTTAGGGGGAAATGCTTAATGATTGAAGTCATGAAAATTACAACTGGCTGATCACTAAGGTGGGATTGGTGAGGGTGTTTCAGAGGAGAAAACAAGCTACCATGTCCTCCAAAGGTTAGATATGTATGAAAAAAAGAGTGTATAAAAGTCTCCAAATGCCCACTCATAGACAGGCTAGGCTCCCCACAGGGACAACAGCATTCTACTATGAGCAGTCTCCCCAGCCACGTATAGATCCATAGGCCAGTCATTCTTCACTCACCTGTCTCTTCACTTAATCCTCAGAGGTAGGAGATTTTATTGTTCAAGTCAATATTGAGAATAGAAGCACAGAGAAGTCAACAGAGTGGCCCGCAGTCACACAGCAAATCAGGCAGACAAGCATCTGGCTACAGAGCCAATGCTTATATTCCCATGAATGGGGCACTGCCTCCAGAATGTTCTGTTCCTACCTTCCCTTTTTATCCATTTCCTCTTCTACAAAATGGAGAAATAGTAGCTGATTAAGGATGAAATGAGATATGACATCTAAAGTTCTTTGAGTGAATCCAAGCAAAAAGGACTTTCTGTCACTGCCTAACTGTTGGACTTGAGCCCTCAAATTTGTCCTCTAAGGTTTTAAAATATGGTCCTCCAAATCAAGAGATAGGTCAGAATAGAATGTGAGTTGATTTCCCTTCAACCCTGTCTCTACCATGCTGTTGCCAGGAGTTGTGTGTTCCAGATTCCTGAACGCTCTTGGGCTCTTGCTCCAGCCCATGTCTGGTGCCCTGTTCACACAGCATCCTTCCAGACCTAATTCATCACAACTGTAAGGTCTCAAAACAGCTTGGTTACTCTTCCTGAGAAGAAAAGAAAGAGGATAGTGATTGAAGCAAAATGTAGTATCCTTGTGGAAGAACAGATGGATGCCCCAGAGGTGGGACATGCATGATTCTCACTTTAGCAACAGGGAAACAAACTGCCCAGCCAAAGCTGGGCGTGGTGGCGCACTCCTGTAATCCCAGCACTTGGGAGGCAGAGGCAGGCAGATTTCTGAGTTTGAGGCCAGACTGGTCTGCAGAGTGAGTTCCAGGACAGCCAGGGCTACACAGAGAAACCCTGTCTCAAACAAACAAACAAACAAACAAACAAACAAACTGCCCAGCCAGGCTGAGTCTGCAGAAGCAACGGTCACCGGATGACATGGTATTCATTAGCCTGTGGCCCTTCCCCTCTATGGTCACTGTTATTGGGGGAAGACTGGAGGTACATGTGAATCTGGAGCTCAGTTTTTGCAGGGAATATTTTTCTTTTAATGTAAGATGAGAAACAAGCTGTTAAGTAAGCAGAAATTCCCATCCTAGCTGTCTATAGAGTTCATACTTCTGTGTTTCTTAATTGAAGAGATTATACTTTACCAGAAGAATAAATAATGGATTTTATGTAAACTACTTCTTCCATCTAAGCCACAAGGCAAATGTCATCTGTCTTCAGGATGTCAGTTCAGTGTGACAAGTCAAGAGAGGGCACTGGATGCATACAGAGTTGAAGTTCCAATCCAAAGCAATGCTTGATGGTGCGTGCATGAGCTAGGGCCAGCAGCGACATTTCCTAAACTCTCAAAACCTCAGCGAAAAAACACAGAAGGAAGCAGGCCCCAACCCATAGAGAACTGAGAGACAAAAGACAGATAAGCTGCTTCTAACCGGAGTACACTCCCACAGGACCAGTATGAGCCTTGGCCTGAGATCTAAAATCCCTGTGGACAAGTGAGACTCCTATCGTGAACACCTGGGACTTGAGAACTACAATGTAGCAGAAATACCAAATATGCTTCAAGTCCTCCAGTGGAGAAATATGAAAATTTAAGACTAGGCAAAATTTTGCCTCCAAATAAAAACTAATCCCAAATTCATAATATAAAGTTGTCCTCTAGAGCTGTTTTGACTTCAAATTACAGTAAAAGATAGGGAGATAGAATTCTTAGGTGAGGAATTCCCCTAATAGACCACCTTAATTTGTCCTATCTTGTTCTTACCATATATTAATTCTACAAAATACTAGATGCCATTGTGACATGGTCATACTTGTACATAACATATTTTAATCATATTCACCTGTCTCCATGATCTTGACTTAGCCCCACCTCCAATATCACTGATCCATTCCTTTTCCCTAATAATCCTTATACTTTCATCACCTTTTTTCCTAGATTCTGCCTATGAGAAAAAAACCATTGTAATGTTTATATTTCTGAGTCTTTCATATACTACTTAACACAGGGATCACCAGTTGCAACTGTTTTCTGGCAAATGGAGTGATTTCATTCTTTCTCACAGCTGAATAATTTTCCACTGCGTATAAACCCCTTTCGTTTATCCATTCCTATGTTGTTGGGCACCTAAGCTGATTCTATGTCTTGGTTATTGTGAATAGTGTAATGATAGAGATGGGTATACAGGTATCTCTTGTATAGCTATAATACTTCAGAGTATAAGCCCAGAAAGGATATGACAAAATGACGTAGAATTTCTAGATTTTGTTGACTTTTCTATCTTGCTGGGGATTTAACCGAGGGAATCACGTGTGTTAGGCAAGTGCTACATTAGCCTAGAAGATCTACTTTTAATTTATTGAGGAACCATCATAATTATTTCTATAGTGGTTACACTTATTTGCATTCCTACAGAATATAAGGGTATATCTGTGCCCTATCTTTGCTAGAACTTCCTGGGTTTTGTTTGTTTTCTTGATGACTGGGGACAAGATGGAATCTGAATGTAGTTTTGATTTGCATTTCCCTGGTGGCCAAACAGACTAAGCATCTTTGCCTGTATTCCTTGGCTATTTGTATTTCATTTGAAAATTTCTCAGTATATTTCCTATTATTGGTTGGATTATTTGCTCTTTTTGTTTAGTTTTTTTCACCGATTTACATATTTTGGATGTTAATCCCACATCAGATGAATAGTTGGCACAGATATTCTTTCATTCTTCAGTCTGTCTTTTCAACTTGATAAACAATTTTCTTTACTGTGCAGAAGCTTTTTAACTTGGTGAGACCCAGACTGACAATCAGGGTTAGGACTTAGTGCAATTTCACCATCACTCACTGGAGAATGGAATTCACATTTACTCCCAAAGAGGAAAACAAATCTGTTCAGGAGATGGCAGTGATGCTGTGCAATTATGAGTAACAAGAGGTGGCCTCCAGCCACAGTGCCTTCTGCACCTGTGCTTTGCTGCCTTGTGTGCCTCGATCTGCATGAACAATACTGTGAGTACATGAAGAGGAAGGATGTGGATGGCAGCCAGTTGGACTAAGAACAGAAAGTCCTGGAATCTGATCCTTGAGGCAGGCTGTGAGGCACAGGGGGAAGAGAGGAGCTACAGTGAAATGCACCAAAGGCACATAAGAGTTTGACAAAGTTTGAACAGAGAGAAAGTGGACTCCAGTTCCCCTAGAAGACTGGGGCCAGCTCTGAATTATATACTCAACAAGAAGTCACATGCCCTCTTAGCTTGGGAAGTAGTGTGTCCCTAGCAAGTATGAAGAGACATCAGTGTTATCTGCCGTCCCTGAGACTGGGGCTGCCACATGTGTAAGAGCAAGCATTTCACCCATGGGCCAGAAGCAAAAGGGGAACACATAGAGCAAGGACCTTGGTCCCAGGCTTCCCAGCAGTGCCAAAGGGCTGGACGCAAGGCCAAGTCCTCTTACTTCCAGGCAGAGATGGCTGATGTTCTGTCAGCTATGTAAATGCTGAACGACAAATGTGATTTCAGAATGACTTCAGGTGGGCAGGAGGAGGGGCTAAGGTTGTGATTACAGCAGTTTGCTGGGGCCACCTGTCACTTGGAAACCAGATCCTGAACCTGGCACATAGGTCTGAGAGTGTGTACACAAAGGGAAAATAAAGGTCACACCCACATACCCCATCTCCAGGCTCGCCCAGACCCACAAGTATTAAGTACAACACATGTATCACCTCTCCTTATTCATCTCTCTCTTCACACCTCTACAACCTTTAAATAAAATGTCTGTGGTGCCTGAGATTATTTTGGTTTAGACTTCATGCTTAGTGGTGCATGAGCTCTAATTACTGCATTCAAAGTATGGCCTCCCATTAAAAGCAAAAATGATCAGTGAGGTTCAGAGAATCCCTTCTGCAATGAAAGCTACATTAGCCCATTCAGACTCCAGTTAGGAGAGATGGAACTGAACCTTCTGTTCTCAGAATCAGTTATTAGCATTTTTTAATATTCTTTATTTACATTTCAAACGATTTTTTCCTTTCCTGCCTCCCCCCCCCAAAGTCCCTTAAGCCATCTCCCCTCCCCCTGTTCCCCAATCAACCCCCTCCTGCTTCCCTGTCCTGGTATTCCCCTACACTGCTGCATCCAGCCTCTCCAGGACCAGGGCCCATCCTCTGCTGCCTATGCTTCTGGAGTCATGGGTGACACCATGTGTACTATCTAGCTGATGTTTTTGTCCCTGGGAGCTCTGGGAGTACTGGATGGATTGAATCATTGTTCCTCCTAGAGTGCTGCAAACCCCCTTCAGCTCCTTGGGTCCTTTCTCTAGCTCCCCCATTGGGGACCCTGTGCTCAGTTCAATGGCTGGCTGAGAGTGTCTCCCTCTGTATTTGTCATGCACCTCACAGGTGACAGCTGTATCCGGCTCCAGTCAGCAAATACTTGTGGGCATCCACAATAGGGTCTGGGTTTTGTAACTGAATATTGGATGGATCGCTAGGTGGCGTTGTCTCTGGATGGTCTTTCCCTCAGACTCTGCTCCACACTTTGTCTTGTATCTCCTCCTGTGGGTATTTTGTTCCCCCTTCTCAGAAGGACCAGAGTATCCATACTTTGTTCTTCCTTCTTCTTGGGCATCATTTGATATGTGAATTATGTCTTGGGTATTCCAAACTTCTGGGCTAATTAATATCCACTTATCAGTGAGTGCATACCATATGTGTTCTTTAGTGACTGGGTTACCTCACTCAGGATGATATTCTCTAGTTCCACTCACTTGCCTAAGAATTTCATGAATCCATTGTTTTTAATAGCTGAATAGTATTCCATTGTGTAAATATACCACATTTTCTGTATCCATTCCTCTGTTGAGGGACATCTGAGTTCTTCCCAGCTTCTGGCTATTATAAACAAGGCCGCTATAAACATAGTAAAGCATGTGTCCTTATTACATGCTGGGGAATCTTATTACATGCTGGGGAATCTTCTAGGTATATGCCCAGGAGTGGTATAATGGGGTCCTCCAGTAGTATCATGCCTAGTTTTCTGAGGAACCACCAGACTGATTTCCAGAGTGGTTGTACCAACTTGTAATCCCACCAGCAGTGGAGGAGTGTTCCTCTTTCTCCACATCCTTGCCAGTACCTGCTGTCTCCTGAGTTTTTTATCTTAGCCATTGTGACTGGTGTGAGGTGAAATCTCAGGGTTGTTTTGATTTGCATTTCCCTGATGACTAAGGATATTGAACATTTCTTTAGGTGCTTCTCAGCCATTCATACTTATTAGCATTTTTACAGTGACCTTTAGCTTACTGAAAGACATGACTCCTCCCATCACACCTGGTGCACCACTTTAGAGAAGGGCCTGTCACCTTGGGCTTCCAAGTCCTTACACTCGCTTTGCTTGCTTTTTTTAATCATTCAGTGGGGAGGGAGGGCAGCACTGCCTGACAAATTCACAGGCAAGTTTCTTCATGTTTTCTCTTTTCCTAATTCTGGTGAGGGGTATCATAGACTTCATTTCAAAGTTTGTTCTGGTGAAATATAAGAGCAGAGGCCTTCAGGAGCAAGCACTGGACTGCCTATTGGAAGTCAACTGGCAACTAAGGAAGGAAATGGGGGAGGGGAACCCATGTCAAGTTGCAAAGGACGACTGACCAGAGTGGAGGCTCGCCCTGCATGCATCTTCTCTACCAGACATGGACATGGTTCCTTGAGTAGGCACTCTTATTTTGGACCTAACATGATCATACGGTCACACTTAGCTTTTCCTTTCTATCATAACTAAGCTACAAATGTAGATAGTTCGGGGCAAATATTTTGGAAGGCTGCTGTTAAGAGGAAAATGTTAGGCATATGTGACATACATTTCAAGAGACTGATCACAGCCACCTCAGTGTTGAGAAGCTATGTCTTAACCACTCTGGATTGACAGGAAATTAAACAACGCTCAAAACTTACCACTAAGGTTACCAAAAATCAATGTTGTTATTTTCCCCCGAGTTTCCTTTTGTGTTTCTGAGTATTGAGAATAATGCTCTACCTTAAAGCTTCTCCTTTCAGATTCACCAGGATCATAAATGACAGGAGTATGGACACCTTGTCTGGGTCTATTGTACCTTTAGTCTGTGTCCCTTAAAGGTTGTCAGAGCACATAACTTCAATCTGCTTTTAGAAAGCTCTGTGTACTCTGACTTGACTGCTTCTGACCTCGAAAGGAGCAGCAGAATAGACAAGTGAGTCCTGAATACTTGCAAGCTCCAAATCCTCAGGTTAAACCAATGTTGGATCAAAAGTATTTGGAGAAATATCTGTGTGTTCTGAGCACATACATTTTTCATGTCATTATACCATAAACAATATAGCATGGTTATTTGCATTTGTATTGCATATTATAAGTAATCTAGACACGATTAAAGTATAAGAGGATATGTAAATCATCTATGGAAACACTACCATTTTAATTCAAATGGCTTGAGCATCCAAAGACTTTGAAATTTGGGGGAATTCCTCACATCGATCCTCTTTGGGGACATTGCTGCTCCTGATGCCCACATAGATAGCAGCTCCTAAGATAATAACTAGACAGCTGGGCTCCTGTTTAGCTGTTGGTTGAACCAGGAAAGTTGTGTGTTAGATCAGAAAATATACATCTTGGACTCACAAAAAGGAAAGACACGGGGTTTTAAACTTCTGTAGACAATGATAACACCCCGTTGAAGAACCCCATGCTATGAGATTGTAGAATTTGAAAGGTTGAAGTAGTTGAAGCATTGTCACATACAGTTAGGTAACACACAGCAATGTGTAGGTTTCTCTAAGATTATAATGGAGCTGAGAAAGTCCTATCATCTGGTGATGTCATAGCCATTCTGTCAAAAAGTATTGCATTATTGTAGTGATGCTAGGGTAATCAAACCGCCAGTCCAATAAAAGAACACGCGCAATAGTGTACTCAATACTTCATGTTTATACTGTGAAGAAATGGCTATGTTCCTAGGTTTTTGTATTTTCTATACCTTTGTGTTTGAGTATGATCTTTCCACTTATAAAAAAGAAGTTTACTAGAGTACAGTTGCCATGTTATGTTGGCAATTGCTCATCTATCTTGTTTACGGAGTCTCCTGACTATATCATAATGCCACAGTAGAATGATGACCTTTCTGTACCATGTAGATTTGTGTAAGTATACTCAATGAGGTTCCCACCATGATGAAACCAACTAGTAACACATTTCTGTGTCCCTATCAATAAATGACACATAGCTGTGTCTCAAAACAACAAAACGGAAAGGGAAACACTGCAGTTTTAAAACACTTGTTAATCCTTCACTAATCAAAAGCAATCTTTTCTGGTATTATTAATGTATAGTATCAAAATAGCATCAATCTGGCTGTCCATTTTTCTGCTTAGGAACAGAAGTGAGTGGATGTCTCCTCATCACTTAGTGAGCACATGTAAGCTAACCATACAAAACTGAGTTGCTTCACATACCCAGAGCATAACAATAAATTTCCCAGTGAATTAAACAATATGACTGTCATTCTCTGGGAATTTTAGAGAAATGGCAACATTGGAGGTAAAAGGAAATGACTTAAGTAAGAAGAGGCATCACTGCTGCTTTTGAATAAGATGAGAATCCCTATTTGCTTTATCTGCTCTCTGGGTATCCACATGTCTGAAAATACCAGAAAGGCTGACAGTTTTCTGGATAATACAGGAGCCAATAAGAATGCAGGTGACTTGACATCTAAAATTGACTTTCTATGAGAAAGTTTAGGGCTTTGGAATAGAGTTTTGGCAAAGCTTAAGGATCTGCACTACAATGAGAACAGGTCCTAAGACCTTGATAATGGAACACAAAGTATGAAACAGGAGCCTGTGACAAATGTTCAGATGACTCAGAGAAAGTTGGCACACCTTCTTGTGATGCATGCAGGACTTTTAGTTCCGACCTCTTGGGGTTTAGTGATACTCAGTTTTTAAGAGTTCTTGTGTCTCATTTGTGACCTCACTTAATACTACCCCTCAGCTACAGGAAAATACCTTACCTAGCTTTGAATGTGAGTCTAAAAAAGTGTGGCCCTTTAAATAAGTATAAGAATGTGGGCTGGCAGGAATGAGCCAGTGACGGAGTAGCATCTGCTAGGTTCACAGAGTTAAGTTTTTGAGATTATTTAGGTGGTTGGTTTGGATAATTGTTGATGGAAGCTCTCAGCTGTCAAGATTTAGGAGCTCGATGAACTCAGCTGTTTCCATGTTGGATAGAGGAAATAGCTTTGACACCTCATGTAGGACACTGCCTGCCTACAGTGCATCATTGTGAGCTAGTTGTGTTTCCTGTACTTCTAAGGCGTTTGTGCAGTGTCTGAATATGTGTATCTTCCTCTTCAACTTCCAACAAATACAGTGTCATGCTGCCCGTGGTACTTTGCACAGGGTGTTCTGTTGCTGCTGCTATCACTGTTGTTAATGAAGTTTATAAGGACAAAACAAGACTTCTGGCTGCCATTTCACATACCACAGTGACAGTCACACATGATAAGAAAAACCCAGAAGACAGCTAGCTTAGGAATTCAAGCCACTTGTTTTATTGTTTGTTTTTACTAAGATTTATTCATACCACTCAAAGAAAGGTGGCACTAATCCTTCTGGTACAAACCAGTCAACTGCAGTCTTAGGAGCTGTGAGTGGTCTCCATTTACACAGTGTGTAGATAACTGCTATTTGCTTCTGACTAGCACAGGAGCAAGTGAAAATGATTTAAAGACTACTTGGCATATGTTCTTTCTTTTTTCGGCTTAAAATGCAAATTAGTAAGAACATTTAGCTAAGCTGAGCATGGGGGAATGAGTAATCCTAGCGCAAAGACTGAGGAAGGAGGATCACGTATTGATGTTAACTTGGACTACATATACCCTAACCCCACACACCAAAAAAGGAATGATACTGGTTTGGTTGTATTTGAAAAAGCTTTGTGTTAGTCAGCTTTCTGTCACTTTGACAAAATGCCTGAGATAATAACTTTTTAAGAAGGGATTTATTTCAGTCCATAATCTGCTGGACCCCTTGATTTAGAGTATGTGCTAAGACAGAACACTATGGTGGAGAACACCAATTCTCTTCAGCTCATAGCACATGGGAAACAAAGAAGCACAAAGAGGCAGGGATCCAACATTTCCCCACCGATGATCAAGTACAGACCCCCAAAGATCTAACTTCCTCCCCTTAGAGCCTACTTCCTAATAGTACCTCTGCCATTGTACCACATGCTACTGTTCAAAATGCTATCTCAAGGGCCCTTGAGAGACATTCAGCATTCAAACAATAGCAATCGCATACCATAGGATTAAAATAATAACATGTTTACCTTTACGACTTTCTGAGTTTAGATTCCATATTTCTTATGAAAAACTCTGGTTTTGTTTTTGAGTTTTTGTTTGTATTTATTTTGTTTATTTAACAACTACATTGCTAATTGCTTTTATTAGCTTTTTTTTTTAATTTGGTAACTTTATTTTTGGAAAATATGTCACAAAGAGGTGCCTTTCCTTAACTCCATGATCAGTAAGGGGCCTGAATTCCATTATTTCTCACTAATTGCTATATTTAGAACAATACAGATCAAAGAAGTAAAACTGGGTTGAAATGGCTTAAACCAAAGAAGTTCTCTTTGAGTTCATGGAGGTTCAGAGTCATGCAAATCTGTTCTACCTGGCTCTTTCCTCAGATGCCTGTGGGAAGTGTGCTGCTCTCCCCAGCTCTGGAATTATGCCACACTAGAAATGATAAGATTATAACTAAGGGCTCAACTGTTGATAAAACTATATTAGTATGTTTTAAGTCATTATGAGGTCTTGGGAGATTTACAAGTCTCCTCAAAGATCTTGTTCCAAGCCCCAAACTGTGAAATGTTAGGCCTACAGAGGGTGATATTTACTACATTGTTTAGGTTCCTCTTCCATGAACAATTTAACACAAAGTATGATAGCCTGAAATTGATCAGCTGATTGTAATTTTAGTTCCATGTTTTCCCTGAGGTTTTCGAGTCTTCCAGATGTTTGAAGACAACTGAGATGTTTCTACTGAGTCTCTGCCATGAATTCTTTGCCACTATCCTAGCTCCTTGCCTCTGACCTAAGTACAGGCCACTAAGGAAAGACTGTCTGGATGGGTATGGGTACATTAGAACAAACAAAATACTCTGAGATGCATTTGGTGCTGTGGAGAAGAGAACTGGGGATGCCCCCCCATGCTTTTTCAGGCATCTACTTTGTTCCCACTGCACCCTAGGGTAGCAGCCACTTCTCCCAACTGGCCTTCTCATTGTCCTTGCCAATTCCAACCCATAACACCCTCCACTCCCACCCCCACCCCCACCAAGGGAGGGAGAGACAGAGAGAGAGAGAGAGAGAGAGAGAGAGAGAGAGAGAGAGAGAAAGAGAGAGAGGCTGACAAGCATTTGCCTGTAAGTCTGTAGTTTATTCGTATCTAGTCTCTACTCTCCAGGTTGGTAAAGTGTTTGATACAATACTGGACAAAGGAATAGAAAAATGGAACAAACCCTTGTGATTGCTCTAGAGTCATCAACAGACTCCTCAGGAAGACCTTTTATAGCCTTTTGTTCAGTTATCATCCTTGAAATCAAATGTTGACTTTCTAGTATGTTATTGGACTTTTCAAAAGGATTTTAAAATTCAGGGACTTTGGTTCCGTAATTACTCTTAAGAGCTAACACTTCCTGTATTCTATAGATAAATTCCAGTTTGGATCAATAATTTTCTTCACAAAACCCCACAAAGGACATGTTGAAGTTTATGTCAGAATTGAGTGTGATCCAGAGCTTTAATGTTCTCCTTCATACATTGTTGCTTTTCAAATGTCTGAGTGAAAGAACCCAAGATGGTGATATTTGAACTGTACTTGGGTATATTTGCTGGAGTGTGCTGGATATTGCAGGTGTGTTACATTTTTCTTTAAAAGATCTGATCTAGGGAGAGAGAAACATGACTCAAGGCTGAGCAAGGTTGTGCAGGCTTTGGAGTTCATCATCAGAAATGTGGTGTTCTTGTATGTAGCCATATTTCTCTGAGTGTGTCCTGTCTCATATGATCTTGGAAGCTAAGCAGAGTTGAGCCTGGTTGGTACTTGAATGGGAGACATAACAAGATTCTTTAACCAGAGGCTAGAAGCATAGAACAGACTTTATAAACTCAGAAATCTGAGGAGCCAGGCTACTGGTAGCAAAGAACCAGTTCACACTGATTTAAACAACAACAACAACAATAAAATTAATTTAAAACAGATCTTACTGACTCCTACAAGGGAAAGTTCAGCTGTTGGGTGACTTTGGGATGGTTTAAATAATTAGCTTAATCCTGTCACCAGAGAGCGACTGTCTTTTCATCCTTCCCTCATCCTACAGCTAGCTCCCCCTTGTGGGCATACTGCAGCTATCAGCAATTCCAGAGGCTGCCAGCTTCTTCCTGCCACCCCTCTACCCCACCCCCTATTCAAACAACTGCTTCCAGTCCAGTTTCTATGTCAGAAGAGCAAGGAAACTTCTTTAGCAGAAGTCCCTGAACTCCAGGGTCTTATTGACTAAAAAGGATAATACGCACACTATTCTGCTTTCTGACAGCAAAACTGAAATGTCCCATCTCTAGAATCTTGGATGGGATCAGGTTCCTCCCAAACATTTAGAGGGCATGAGGCTTGTGGGTAGGGCCACATGAATGAGAAAGAGTAGCGTTATCTGAAGAAGGAAGAAGGATGCCTTTGATGTTGACTAGGTCATCAAAATCTGCTGCAGTCAGCCTTGGAGGCTGGCATTCATTCTCTCTTGTCATGTTCTCACTTTCCCAAATGTTCAACCCTATGGAAATCTAATTTATCCTTTGGTCTTAGTCTCCAATTGAGAAATCCTAGGGGTATGCTATCCTTAGTACTGGCCCTCTCTGTGTCTCCTTGTGTTCCAAGGACTCTTAATTTCCAAGTTCATATGAGTAGAGGAGGAATAAGAATATGGGTGAAAAAGAACAATTCTCTGATTTGAAAAGGTAGAATTTAAAAGCAACTGAACCATCACTGAACCATAACCTCACCCCCAACCCCACTCTATGCCCTGTTGAACAGGATCAAGTATCTCTTGCTTCCCTGAGATCCAATAGCCTTTGAGAATATACTCTCCAGCATTTGTTAAAATGTGGCTAGATGCTGCATCTAGAATTTCTGATTCCATAGGACAGTCTGGGACCTGGGAATTTCAGTTTTTAGTGGGTCTCTAAGGAATATTGCTGACTCTGTTCCAAGGTTCCCACTTTGAAAACCTCTAGAATGAACAAACTCATGGTCCTTCCAATTTTGATCTTTAAAACTCTAGAATTGTAATTATTTTAAAAACATGGTTTTAGAACTCCAACATACCAAGTTATACCATGTAAATAAGTGGAAACATCTTGAAGGAGAAGTTAGAGCTCCTATATCAGGACAAATGCTAACTACCAATCAACCTTTGATGATTCCCCCCCCAGCCTAAGTCCCCAGCCTTGGATAACTACCATTCAACTCTCATTTCTATGACATCATCCCGCTGAGATTCCATGCCTAAGTAGGACTGTGGAGTATTTGTCATTCTGGTCCTGCCTTATTTCAGTTAACATAGTCTGCATTGCCACCCACATTGCCACAAATGGCACACTTTCATTCTTTTTCTAACTGAAGCTATGCAGTAATCCCTTATTTCCTCTACCCATTTATCTGATGGACACTCTTGTGTGTGATGCTACAATGACATAGGAGTACAAATGTCTCTTCTACACAGTTGAGTTCATTTCCTTTGACTATACATCTAGTGATAGGAAAGATGGATGATTTGGTAGCTCTACTTAATTTTTTGAGAAACATCTGTATTGTTTTACATAATGTCTGTACTAATCAACATTCCCTCCAGCAATGTGCAAGACTTCCAGTTCTTCCACAAACTTGGAGCACTGGTCCTCTTTAGCCTGTTTGATAACAGTCTTTCTGACTGTGCTGAGCTGATATTTCACTCATTATGGTTTGGATACACAATGGCAAGAAATATTGAACCAAATGCCTTCTGGTCATTTGGATTTCTTCCTTTGAGACTAGTCTATTTAGATAAATGTCCTGTTTGTCTTTTGGGTTTTTTTTATAAATAACTTTGTTTTGTTTTGCCTCTGTTGAGTTTTTCAAGTTCAATGCCATGTTAGATGAAACATTTTCTCATATGCATACTGTTTTATCCTTTGCTGCATTGAAGTTGTTTTAAAACTATTAGTCTGGCTTTGCCTTTTAGATCCTATCCCTCCAAAAAAAATCTTTGTCCAAATCTAGTTTTCTAAAACTCCTTATGTTTATTCTAATAGTTCCGTAATTTCAGGTCTTATACACGAGAAGCCCTTTATATTTTTTGAGCTGGCTACTAATTCACTAAGTAACCAAAGATGACCTTGAATTTCTGCTCCTCCTCTTCCTGTACCTCCCAAGTGTCAAGATTACAAATTTATGAACCCATGCCCAGTTTCTACATTGTAAGGGATGGAATTCAGGGATTCCTGAGTGTTAAGCAGGCAATCTACCAGTTGAGCTAAGTCCCCAGGCCCCACTTAAGATTTTAATACATTTTGAATTAGACTTTCATAACTCTGGAAACTTGGGGATTTGCCTGAATTTTTTGGAGGTAGATACCCAGCTTTCCCAATGCCATTTATTGAAAAGACTGGGTTTTTCTCAGTGTATATTCTTATCACTTTTGTTGGAAATCAGTAAGACACAGACAGGTAGGTAAGTAGGTAGGTAAGCATGACAGACACACAGATAATAGATGATTAAATATGTAGGTAGGTAGGTAGGTAGATAGATAGATGGATAGATAGATCGATCGATCGATCAATAGATAGATAGATAGATAGATAGATAGATAGATAGAAAGATAGATAGATAGATAGATAGATAGATAGATAGATAGATAGACAGACAGATAGATAGACAGATAGATAGATTTTTGACAGTTTCTATTCTGTTTGCTTGGTTTATGTGTTTGTTGTTTGGCTGCTTTAATTGCTATAACTTTTTATCCCATTAACTCCTCCTGCTTTGTCCTTTTTGATCAAGATAGCTGTAGATATTTGTAGGTTTGGATGACTCCATACAAGCTTTAGAATTGTTTTTGCTAATTCTATCAAGATTACATACCACCTGCATTTTGATAAAGCTACATTGGATCTAAATTACTTTCTTCAGTATAGAAGTTTTTACAACACTGACTCTTCCAATCTATAAACAAAAATGTCATTTTTTTCTTATTTAGTTTCTGTCATCAATGTTTAAAATGTTTCATGACAGAGGTCTTTTACCTCATTAGTTAAGTTTGTGAGTAGTTAACTTTTTTAATCTACTTATATGAGATTTGTTTCTTGATTTCTACTTCAAGTAATTCCTCATTAGTATATAACAATGCCACATTTTTTGTGTGCTGTTTTTATATGCTGCAACTTTGGTGAGTTTATTTAGTATACAAATAGCTTTGGGAGTTTCTATATGTAAGATCATCTCATTTGAAAACAGTGACATTTGACTTTCTTTTCCAATCTACATGTGTCCTAGCTAGGACTATTTTGAACAGAGTGATAAGAGTGGCCAGATATAGGGGGCTGGTGAGATGGCTCAGTGGGTAAGAGCACTCACTGACTGCTCTTCTGAAGGTCCTGAGTTCAAATCCCAGCAACCACATGGTGGCTCACCACCATGCGTAGTGTAATGAGACCTAATGCCCTCTTCTGGTGTGTCTGAGACAGCTACAGTGTACTTATATAAAATAATAAATAAGTCTTTAAAAAAAAAAGTGGCCAGATATAGATGTACATTACTGTCGTCTCAGCACTTAAGAAGCAGAGCTTTCAGAATTGAGAGCACAAAGTCAACCTGAACTAAATAATATGACCCTGGGTAACAAAAATGACAAGCCCCCTCCCCCCCAAAAGAATAAATGGTGAATGTGGCTATCTTTACCTTGTTGCAAAGACTTAGAATATTTTCTCATAAGTTAATGCTAGTTTATCAAGAATGGCCTTTGTGATGTAGAAGTATGTCTCTTTTCTGGCCAGTTTAATCCATGTTTTTATCATGAAGTAATGTTGAATTTTATCACATACTTTATCTACAGTCGTATGGTGTTTATCCTTTCTTCTGTTGCTGTGGTATGTTGTTTATTGATTTGTTTTTACTGAAACATCCTTTTCATCCCTTGTATAAGTTTCACATGATTATGACCATGTGACTCGTTATCTTCTTAGTGTGCTGTTGAATTCATATATTGATACTTTGTTAAGGATTTTTACATCTGTGTTTGGGAAACGTATTGGCTTCTTGGCTTATTATTTGTTTGGGACATTTATCTGATTTGGAACCAGAGTATTTCTAGTCCCATGTGATTTGTTTAGAAAAATTCCTTTTTTCTCTGTTTTTTGAAATAAGAAAATTGGTTTTAATTCAACCGTGAAATCATATAGTACTTGGCTTTTCTTTGATGACACATTTATATTACTGGTTCAATCTCTGAGCTTGCTATTTGGTCTGTTCAGATTTTCCATTTCTTCATGATTGATTCTATGCTGGTAAGATATATATGTCTACTAGGAATTTGTTTCTAAATTAACAAATTTCTTACCATGTTATTCATAATAATGCCCATTCTGTAACATCTCACATTTCATTTCTGATTTATCTGTGTCTCCTTTTCTTAACCTACCTCACTGTCTATATTATCTTCTTTAGAAATGTTGCTGTAGTCACTGTTATTATTATGTGTGCATGATGTGAGGGACCAGGCACCATGACTCATATGGAAGACAGACAGCATGTAGTCATCTCACTGCTCTCTTCTTATCCCCTTGATCCATTGATCATTTAGATTGCATTTTCTTAGTCTCCATTTATTTAGGAAGATTGTTTTGTTTTGTTTTGTTTTGGGTTGTTTTTTTTTTCTGCTCAGAATTTTAATTATTTCCTTCTAATATTAGGTTCAGTTAGTTTTAGCTTTTCTAGTTCCTTGGATGCAGATTTTTCTCTTGGATGGAGATTTTTCTCTTATTTGATGTGGGTGTTAATTGGTAAAACTTTCCCTCTCAGTAATGCTTTTGTTGTATCCCATAGGCTGGATCCACAAAAGAATTCTCCTTTTGTGGAATCCATTTTACATGAAATTTTCCTATCTTATCCCTTCATTTTTAAGATATGTGCATTCTTCAAGATAAATTAGTTTATTGCAACCAATATATGGTTGAATCTTTCATTTTTATCTGTCTAGTTACTTTATGTGTTTTAATTTGGTAATTTTTTCCATTTGCTTTCAAGATAATTACTGCTATATAAGATCTTATTATCAGTGTTATTTAAAGTTAATTTCTAATTGTATTGTAGTCTCTTCTTCCCATCTCTCTCAGTCTTCCTTTATGTTAAGCAAATTGTTCCAGTCATATGTTTTATCCACCACTTACAATATTTGAGTTTCCTATTACAGATACTTGTGGCTACTATGAGGCATATAAAAATCATTTATTTTTCTAAATGTTAGCAACTTCATATGGTTGTAAAGGTAACAACAGAATCAAAACAGTAAGATAATAAAAATGCTCACCATGTGCACTTGATTTCTTCTCAGATTTTGAATCTTTGACGCTCTACCTTATGACTTTTATATTCCTCATCTTTTAGTATATTAATGTATTCATGTTTTCATTTTTGCTTTAGTCTTCATGCTAAAGCTACGAATAATTTATGCACCATGCTTACAGAACTAGATAATTCTCAGTTTCTATAATTACTCTTTCTTGTGAGTTGGCTGCCTTCCCATGTTGAATTTTCACTCATTAGTATCTTTTGCTTTAGTGTTTGCTTGTGTAAAGGGGCTCAGAAAGATCTGCTCTCAGCTTTTGCTTGGGAATGCCTCTATCCCTTCTTCTTCATCTACAAAAGATAACTCTACTGGGTATAATAAGCTCAGCTAACAAAATTTTAGTACTATGAAAATCTCACCATTTGAGTCATTGGTTACAAGGGTAGACAAAATTGAGTTAAATTTGACAAATGCCATTTGGCTTTTCTCTACCTGTATATTTGAACCCTTCTCAAGGGCTGGAAAATGTTCTAGTGTTATTATTGCTTTATATAAGTTGTCCACTCCATTACCATTCTCTGGTCTTTTCTTGAACAATCAAATATTTGCTTTTTTCATACTGTCCAGAGTTTTCACAAGCTTTCCTTATTACAACTGTCTATTTTCAAGTCATCTATCTTCAACTTGACTACTTTTGTCTAGTTTATCCTGCTTTTGGTCTCTTCTATAGTGTTGTTGTTGATGTTGTTGTTGCTGCTGCTGCTACTGCTGCTACTGCTGCTGTTTTCAATTTTGCTGAATGTATTTTTCAGCTCCAGAATCTCTGTTCAATTTTTAATTGCTCCCATCCTTTGTTAAGTTTCCTTATTAGATTATCAACATGTTTCTTTAAGCTTTAAACAACTATTGTAAATGCTTTTCTCTATCTAAGCTATATCCTATACTGTTTGCTATTTAATTAATTTCTGGTACCTTATTTTCAATACTAAGTGAAGTTATGTTTTCCTGAAAGCCCTTGATGCTTGTTGCATGTAGCATCACCTTGTCGTTGAAGGATTCATTATTTATAACAGCTTTAGTTGTGCCTATCTTAAAAGAAATTCTAAGCAGGCTGCTTACTTTCTCAGAGCCTGAAGTTACTTCCATTGTTTCAGCACAGGATAACACCCAGGCATAGATTTGCTGAGAGTCTGCTGTGGATGTGTTGTCAACAATTTTAGGACTATATGGCAATCCACATGCTGGTTTGTTCCAAATAAACTACTGGCATTTCTTAAGAAGGAACAGGAGAGGACCAGAGAGATGGCGCTGCTAGTAAAGGTGCTTGTCATCAAGCATGACAACTTGAGTTCAACTCCCAGGTCCTATGTGGTAGAAGGTCAGAACTTACTCCAGAGGTTATCCTGTGATCTCTGTATATGTGCATGAGCACACCCACCCATCTACACATACATACACACAAAATGCACTTGAAAATATAACAAAAATTGGGTTGTGAAAGAAAAGAAGGAAAATACCCCAAACCCACCATCTGCTTAGATTATCATAACTCCAAGGTAGAGCCAAAGCCTACATTTCTGTGATCTACTTATTATTGAGGTAGACACATGACCCCAGATGGCTACATCTCAGTACAGGCAATGCTATCTGGAATAGATATCTGGCAGGCTCAGACTATGCATCTTCACCAGGCACTAGAGCTATTCCAATTCTCTATCTACAGGTCTTTAGTTGCTGCCCACGGTTAAGTTTTATCAGTCTAGCATAAACTTTGATGACCGCATTTTCTGCTTAATGCCCAATCTACCTCTAATGAATGGGCTCTTGGGCCTTGCCTTGCCGTCTGAAGGTAAGATTGTGTTGTGAAAGTTGTCTCCATTGTTCACTGAGGCTTATGGTAAACTCACAGCAAGGATCTAGCACATCCTGTGTAGGGGTAATCAGTTCCATATCTCAGCCTGTGTTAGTGCAAACCACAGATCTGCCCTGAAAGGGATTCACATCTGTGCCTTGCACCATGGGTTCTAAAGACCCATCTGAGAATACTGATGTGCAGATGCATGGACTAGTCAAGGTTGGGGGGATAGATCGTAGCTGTTCTTCAATGCTTTTCACTGCCCACTCCATTGGCTGCCACCACTAGATTAATTGGTTGTAGTAATTCTCAACTCAATAAATGGTAACTTTGCTACAAGCACACTGGAGTGTACTCCAGCTTCTCTGGGGGAACCTAAGGAAATAAGTCTCACTATGGAAGCCTGAGGCTGAATGGTATAGAAGGAAGGTGGTGGAGAGTGAGACACACGGGCCATTGGAAAGAACACTGCCCTGGGCAGAAAGTTGACAGTACAGTGTCTCTCCTTGAGGAACTCAAAGGTGTCTCAGTTAATAAATCCTGGGGATAACCAGACATTGGAAGAGCTCAGTGCTGGAGACTGCTCTTATCACTCACAACCTTTGCTTCCACTATGGATCCTGCTTTCATTAACATGTCCATAGGACATGCATGTCCTAGATATATGTTCTCTGCTTCTATTCCTGGCTTCAGACCAGGGAAAGTGCCTGCTGTTGGATCAAATGGTTCACATTAAGGTGATCTATATCCTAATCATCAGTTGATTGGCATTGACACCTGAACTGAGAAAGCCACTGCCAGGCACATTCCCAGCCTCTTGCCGTTAGCATGCAGACTTTAGGCCCACAACCTTAAGGTTCATGCCCGATCCCACACAGACTGCACATGGAGTAGCTCCAGAGAAACAAATGAAAATACCAAAGTGACTTTTGAAACTCTAATGGCTTTCTGTAAACTTGGGTTGTTCCTTTGACATGACTCTTTCTTTACTATGGCCAGGACTAGGACTCTTGGTTTCCTCTCAAGGAAACCTGTTAAAGAATGTTTGCAATAGATGTGAAAGAGTGTAAAACATGCGCTCCACCAAAAGGAAGACATAAAACACTCAAATTATCCGAGAAGCTTCCTGGGTACCTACTCTTTTCTGAGAGATCACACCTAGTGCTGACTTCCCAGAGACAACTCCAAAAACAACCCTAGACTCTGAGAAGTTGGGAGCATACAGTAGTTTCCATTCTTATAACCAGTCTTCTGCCAAGACTTCTACACCTGGTCCTTACAACACAGGCTTTATGCTCATCCTTATTCATTTTGACATTAGGACATTATGAGCTTTTTTTTATTGTGTTTGTTGCTTTCTGATTGTAAAAGTAATCTTTTCTTCTGGAACTGAACTTGGAAAATGCACAAAAGTATTTTTTAAAAACCACAAACCTCAAGGGATAATAAAATATGTAAATATGAGTATATAGTAACCAAAGAATAACCACTGCTAACATACTGGAATACAGCATTTTATATATATATATATATATATATATATATATATATATATATATTTCTCACTGGCATATTGCTATCAGCCTACATATATAACTTGTCCTCCTGTATGGTCAGGTTGAAACCATCTGCTGTTCCTCATGATCACACTCCACCCACCACAAGGGAATCCTCATTACCATAATTCCCATTCTGTTCTGGACAGTTTCACAACTTACTATTGTTGACTGGTTGGTTGGTTGGTTGGTTGGTTGGTTGGTTGGTTGGTTGGTTTTGTTCTTTGGTAGGACTCACTCTGTAGCTCAGACTGGTTTCAGACTCATGGCAATCCTCCTTACTCAGCCTCCCAAGTGCTAAGTATCACAAGCAGGTACCACCACACTCTGCTAAAAGAAGTCACAGACCACTACTAGCTAAATGCTTCCAGAGGAAAGAAAGCTGAGCTTTTCCAGTACTACTTTGTCCTCAGCTTGGCTTTAGGGGGAAGTAAGAGCTAAGTTCCCACCTCAATGATGTGACATGGGGCAGAATTGTGGACAGAATTCTAGATGTGCAGAAGAAATGAGGCAAGCAAAAGGCCAAGCCTCATGTCTGCCAGGGCTGGGGACAGGCAGAGGCCCATCCATGAATATAAAGGTCTGCTTATTTCTTCAGCACCTTTCAGCCCATGTGGTTTTTGTGAGCCACCTCCCCATCCCTGTCACCACCTAGTACCAGACTATCTGAATCTCCTAGAGCATGGCTGAATATTTCACCACCTAGACCAAGTTGTTCTACCTCTGCTGATTTGCAGTTCACCTTCCTTGAGGCTGCTTTGCTCTTTCTGGGTGGTTGTTGTCTGAGGGCTTTGTTGGTAGTGTTGCTATTGTTTCTAAAAGTGGTCTGGCTATGCATCCCAAATTTCCCCAAGACCCTGGGTCTAAGCAGTCCTCTTGCCTTTATTTCTCTTCTGTAATAGCTATAGTGGTACCTACCTGTCCAGGTCTGCTTTTTTCTGGGGGGGGGGCTTGATTTTTTTCAAGACAGGGTATCTCTGTGTATCCCTGGCTGTCCTGGAACTCACTCTGTAGACCAGGCTAGCCTCAAACTCAGAAATCCGCCTGCTTCTGCCTCCCAAGCACTGGGATTAAAGGCGTGCGCCCCACCACCACCCGGCTACAGGTCTGCTTTTTAACCTCACTAATTATGATGCTATTATTTCCTGTTATATACTCCCTTTCCTGGTGGGAATTTATTTTTTAAAAACAAAATTAACGACAAAGGTTGGCTGTAGTTTCATCAGTCTTTGAGAGACAGAATGAATTTAGGTGCATCCATTAGATTTGCTCTTTCAATCAGGAAGTCTCCAAAGGAAATCCTGCCTCTCCCTTCCTTAGTTGTCTGAACTTGACTGTCAATTGGATGTCTCCCCTGGAAGCCCAGGGCCTAGTGCTTGCTCTGTCCAGCAAGAAGACCAAGGGAACATGAAGTTGTGAGAAGACTGCCTCATCTTAAAGCATGATGATTAAAAGCCTAGGTTTTTTTAAAACCTCAGACCCTGGCTCAGCCTCCAGCTCTGTTACTTGCTCACTGCAGGTGTTTGAGGTAGCTGCAATCAGGAGAGAAAGAGTTGGCATTCAATTTTGACTCTGACTGACACAGAAGACTTCTGTGTAGATAAGGTGTGTGGTTTCTGTCTTTTATTTAATTGAGAACAGAAACTGCACCACATAGGCAAAAACTGTGATCCAAAGAAAGAAGATTGTTAGGGACATTTTAACTCCCAGAAGTTTCTAGTCATAAGATCATTCGGTTACATGTGAGATCTACTTAGGGGACAGCATCCCTTCCTTTGCCTCCCTTTGTGTTTTGACTGCAAGAAGCAGGGATTTTTATGTGTCTGTTGCTATCTTGCTGCACCTGATGAGTACTTCAGGCCAGCCGTGATTGTGCTGCTGAAATAGAGTTGCTTCCGTCTGCCATCTGCAGGCTTTTCTTCCTGATGGACTGCTAAGGCACTGCAAGCATATGCTAATGCTGATGGAGGTCCATTTCTTTCTGGTTTTTTCCTCTTTGTTGCCTGAGAATTTCATTCACGTGTATAAAGTGATTTGATCACATCTATCCCTATTCTGACTGCTAATTCCTCCCTTGACCCCACCAATACCGTTCACTTCCAGTATCACATACTCCTTTTTTTGAAACCATGAAGTCCACTTGGTATTGCCTGCATGTGCATGTGTAGGACTTCCACAGGTCTTGTGCATGTACTCACAGCTACTGTGAATTCATGTGAGTGACTGCCCTGTTATGTCTGGAAAAGTTTTTCACTATAATCATCTACTACCTTTTCTCTTACAACTTTCCACTCTAAGGTTTGGAGGAAGGAGTATGATATATATGTTCCATTTAAATCTATGTACCCATGTCATATTCTCTCCATGTTAACTAATTGTATGTCTCTGTGTTCATCACCATCTATTACAAAAAGAAGCTTCTCTAATGAAGGTTAAAAAATGCACTAATCTATGGGAATAAAAATAAATTAGGGAACCATTTAAAACTATGCCAACTTAGCAGACTAATTAGGGGTAGGTTCTCCCCCAGGATCTACAACATTGCCAGCCATGAGGTTTTGGACCAATTATTAACAGTACTGGGGTAGTTTCACCTTATGAAAAAGGCCTTAAATCCAATCATCAAGTAGTTGTTCCACACTCTAACATGTGTCACTATTGAACCAATTGGTGCATCTTGAAGAAGCTCACAGTGATCACAGCTGAATGAGGTTGCTGATCCTTTTCTCCTCTAGTAGCATGCACAGCACCTTCCAGCTTATGAATGCAAGTCAGTAGGGATGATTCTTCCAGGACAGTACCAGCTTGATTTCTCCAGGTTCTATAACTCAGGTATCTTCAAGAATTGGGTCTTACCATCCACTTCTGAAGAGTAACCAAGAGTAATGGGGATTGTCAATAACTATTGGGAGTCTTTAGAACCCCACAACTAAAAAAAAGTAGCCCATGTCTGACACTAGGCTTCTGATAGCCTATGAAATATATATAATATAAATATATATTTAACAACGAATATATACATTCCATGTTTTTGATTAATTATTCCTTGTTTCTACTTTGCATCAACTCTGTTCTATCCACTGAAAGCCTCTCCCATGACTCCTTAGTAGTTTCCTAACTCCTATCTAACTCCTATGGGTAAGTGGTAGTCCATTCCTTACTAATTTAATCATTAAAACTTTTTAAGAAATGAAGTTATAGAGGATTCCTAAGAAACTAAAACAAAACAAAACAAAAACAACAATGAACAAATCTTTCATTCTCTATAAATAAGCCCAGTGCCTGACTTTCACAATCTCATCATGGAGTAGGGCAAATTTCAGAACCTGAGAAATATGTGTATATCCAGACTTTTCAAATTCCAATGTTCAAATGAGTATTTGCACTCTCACACCTATAATCCAAAAATTATGGAGGTAGAGGCTGGGAGATCAGAATTTAAGGTCATCCTCAGCTATAGAGTGGGTTCAGGAAGCTTGAGGACAGTCTGGGACCCATGAGAACTTGTTTCTGCAAAACTTCTATAGAATAGTATTCAGAGTTATCAAGGAGCTAAGCAAGTAGGTATGAAGAATTGTGAATTCCATAAAATCACAGTCCTCCTCTGTCTCACCCTGATGAACTTGCTCCAAGGACAAATGGGAATTTGATGAGCTACCCAAGTATAGTGGCAACAAGCTAACTTGCTAGAATAGCAAATGTCATCAGAACATCAAAGAATGCTTGGGCTTGAGAGGGAATTGCTGGCCTGCTTATTTTAAATGGACACGTATTATTTCTAAAATAGTCCAGCTAGTCATTTTCTTATTGCCATATTTAAATATGTATAATTTATCTTAAAATGATTGGAACCTACCCTGATATACCTTGTCTGCACTTTCACTATAACACTTTTCCAATTCAAGGCTTATTTTCCCCATCATAATCTAGAAACTTAGTACATGCTACATGTGGATTTTGGAGTGAAGTAAACCCATGTCCACATCTTTCTTTGATACTAAATAGCTGTGTGACTTTGGGCAACTTAGTTAATCTCTCTGGGCCTCTATATCCTCATCTGAAAAGTAAGGTCTATAGTAGTCCCTACCTCATAGATAGCTATTTGTAATGACAGAGATCAAGTATTTAAAGCCCTCTATTTAGTCCTGAGAGCAAAATAAATGATCAATAAATTCACCAGTGTAGGTTTTGTTGTTATTTCAAATAATATATGTATAGACTATACTTCTATAATATATCATCCACTGGAAGTAGTTCTCCTTGATAGGTGGTCACTAAGTGTTTCTTGTAGTGAGTTGAATGCATCAAAATGTTTTTGTTTTGATTCAAGGAGTGAATATTCTCCTTCCCATTAGGATGCTGGCTGAACACAGTAGACCACTTATAGTTCAAAGATGAAAATCAAGAGACACTGCTTGATACAGGAAAAAAAAAAGAACCATTCCCCCATTATGTAGGCTTCCCCCTCCTTTGAGACATGACTGCTGTTAGATGCTTGTGGGCTTCTCAGGGAGACAAGGCTCTACTGGCCACCTACTTGAAGTTGTAAAGTTCTAGCCAATGTAGACATCAGGGTAAGGTTATTTTAATTGTTGTATCTGAAGGAACTGGATCCTCCATGTCACACACATAGAAATAGTGAAATCCCTGACATGTAAGAGAGAATAGTGAGGAACCTCACGCCCACACCAGCCCCCAAGCCTTAATGCCCTGTCAGGCTCTGCTGTGAGGAGAACTGTAGCTCAGGCTGTGGCTGAGGAGGCACATTTGGCTGCTTCTACACTCACCTCAGCATATCTACACACTAGCTCCTACAAGCCATGAGTAAAGTGTGAGCTCTGTTATGGGGGTCGGGCAGGGTTGGGAGTGATCTAAATGTGCCAAAGTCATTGTCAATGAATCAGTTATCTGACTTAGCCTTATCCCTTCCTCTAACAAGTCAATATTGCTTAAGGCAGGGCATCACTCATATGAAATCCTTTTATGGGCCTTAAGTATTGTCCCAAATCAACTGAAATGCATTTTCAAAAAAAAAAAACCATTGGTACTCTAGGGGGGAAGAGATGTCAAAAGGTAAGTATGTTTCTGTGGAGAGACACCAGACCTTCCAATTGATTTTCAAAAGAGTCTGTGACCCATAGCAAACTAAGAGCACAAAGATATTTGGTTTTGCTTGCCCCGGGCCAGTTGATGTATATAAAGACAAGATTCCAATTAGTTAGTCAGGGCAGTGACAAAATCAGTCAGAAGCCTTTTGTGGCCAAACAGCTGATGGATTGTTCAATCGGTTGTTGTAGACTCATGTAGACAAAGCCTGCAAGCTTGGGGAAGCCAGGCCTCCCCATGTCAGCCTGGGGCGACAGCCCCCATCCCGCCAGGCCCTGGGGAGTGAGTCCTTCCTGCCCGGCAGCTCCTTTGCTCATGAGTTGGCCAGAGTCACGTCCTCGTACAGCAACTCAGAGGCAGCCCCCTGGGGCAGCTGGGATCCGAAGGCCTGGAGGCAGGTGCCTGCTCCACTACTGCCTAGCTGCGATGCTGCAGGTAAGTCACTTCCCCCTGTGCCTCGCTTTCCTCATCTGTCAACTGGGGCACACTCCCCCGCTCAGCCTGCCCGCCTGCCTCACAGGGACTGGAAGGAACTCAGGAGGTGACAGCTCTGAAAAGTAGGCCCTTTGCAACCCACAGGGCTCTGTACACCTATGAAAGATTTCTACTGCCCTTCTAAATTACTTTTTTCTTATCATTCTTGGGCAAAGTGAGGAACTCAAGCAAGCAGAGTAGTCCAAGCACCCTGGCCTTACCTCTCTCCCATTGACACCCACCGTCTAACACCTCATTTGCTTCTATGCCTGCCTGCCTTCTTGCCTGACCAGGATGGCAGGCTACACCTCCAAATCTCCTACTCAGTGCCTGTCTGCCTGATCCTGAGGGGCATTCAGAACGTTCGTGAGCTCCATCTCCTGACAGTCTGCTATGGGCTCCACGCCCCATTTCATTCTTTGGCCTCACTCAGGGAGTCATGCTCCAGAAGGGGGCATCTGGGTCACCCACGAAAGGATGGGCCGTCTAAGGGCACATATTCAGTGTCGATGCCAAGCCTACCAAAGCTACCTATGAGTTTGGCTGAACCTTTCTCAACTCTAAATCTAGAAGAAATGACTTGGCACACCTCAGAGTCCCATTAGTGGCCAAGAGAGCAAGGTAATGGATACCAGCTGTGGCAGATTTCATTTGAACCATAAAGTTATTGTTCTGGGGCATGAACCATCAGTGCTCACAGGATGTCTGCCCTGTCTGTATAGAAACCTGTAGAAGATGGTCATTGAGCTGAAAGGACCTCGAGATTCTAGCCTTTAATGGAAATTCTGCTTTAGTACACATAACTTTGTTCTCTTTATCCTGTGTGCCCTGGCCTGGAAGAACAAGCCGTGCTTTCCAGTCAAGGGCTATTGATTTCTCTCTCCCTGGAAGTCACAGCACTCCTTAGCTTCCCCCTTTTCAGCTGAAACCAGAAGAATTTTGTCCAGCCCAAAACTCCCAGGGAGACTGAATTATCAAAACCCCAGGAGACTCCATCCTCTCTGAATATCATGTTTTCACCCAGCCCTGCCCAGCTCTTCCTTGGCCTTAGAAGCCACATGAGAAGATTGCTGCTAGCTTGCCTGGAGAATTCCTACTCCCAATAGCACAAATTCTGTACTTAATCCAGTGCCTTTCATGCTGTGGTGAAGGCTCAGAGACATCTCTCCGCTCTGAAATTTAGGTCTGCGTTCCCTTTCAGTCCCTCACCACTGCAGCCAGTGAGTGGGTCAGAGTGAGCCAGAGGTTTCAGGTACTGCAGAGACAGAAGAAAGACCAGTCTCCTCTGCCTGGGGATCATCCCTAGCATTTAAAGCAAACTTTGCAGGGATTGGCCAGCCCCAAAAAACATAAAGACTAGGTAGGAGGGGCTTATACAGGCTCTGGTCAAAAGCAAAGACAGCCCTAAGGTACAGATTGCTACACAAAGCTCTGTCATTTACTTGTGATGACATTTGTGTGTGTGTGTGAAACCCCGGTGATGGCTTGAGAATGCTCTAAGGGTAGCACTGCCATTTTAACTGACGCTTGCAGCCATTTATGCAGAGGGGCCAGGAATGACCTCAACAGACCAACACCACACTGGGTAGCCTAATACATAAATGGTATGGCATATGTGGTTCTAGGGTGACCTGCAGGCTCTACTTATGCCTGTCCGCTGAGTGTCCCTTCACTTTGCCACAGTGCCTTTAGAAGACAACCTACCTACAATGACTGACTTGTGTCTTGTCCATTCCCCTGCCTAGTGTAAGCTCTACACTGATAGAGGCATTCAGCAACAACCACATGGTAGGCACAGTCTGGCCCTGAGCATAGTAGTCTTAAATATTTATCACCTGACTGCTGAAGGCCCTGGTTGAGTTACTCTGTAAGCCTTATCTTCCCAGGTAGTGCTCAGGCAGATAGGATTGCAGCACCTCGCAGTGATGGGCATGGGGTAGTTGCTTCCCAAGTCCACAGAAGAAAATGCTTTTCCTTGTGGTGTAATAGACAAACTATGCCAAAGCTCATTAACCCTTGGGACAAATAGCTGAGCGCCTTCTGTAGCCTAGTGGGCTGGCTTCCATAGGGGACGCTCAAAGGGCGGTGCCTGCTGCCAGAGCTGCTGGGTGGGATGTGCCCCTCTTCTCTCTCCTTTCCCTTCTTCCTCCTTCTTCCTCATCTCTCTCTCTGTCCCTTCCCTCCCCTTTCCTTTCCTCTCCTGCCCCCCATATCTCCCATCCCCTGCTCCTACTCCCCAATTTATCAGGGTCTCTTTCTTTTTCCCCACTCTCTCCATTCCTCTCCTCCTCTTAGCTCCCTCTTCCTTCCTTCCTTCCTTCCTTCCTTTCTTCCTTCCTTCCTTCCTTCGTTCTTGCTTTTGTTCTTTCCTTCTTATCTTATCATCCTCTTCTTCCCTCCTTCAATACTCTGTTTCTCTAGAAGATAACAGGATAGGTAACTTTTGTCCAAATCAGGCCACAACCCAGGGACCTTTTATAGGATATACATCTAATTCCTGCTGGCCTCCATGACCCTACCCTCACATTGGAGAGTAAGTCCCTTTGTGTAACTGTTGAGCTGGTAACACCTGGTTTTCTCTCTTTGAGGATGAGAGAGAGGACCAAGGCTGTGGCCCAGAGGGCCACGGAGACATCATGATGCTAGCTGGATCTGATGTAGCACAAACTCACTTCTGGCAGGCTTTGTGTTGAGATCTGTGCTGCTAATAGGCCATGGCAGTGTTGGGGCATCCCAGACCTTTTGCTTCTCTCCTGCTTGGCACATAAACTAAGGCACTAGCTAGCATCCTAAAAGACAAGTGGCAGTTTACAGATTCTTGAGTATCGGCATGAAGTTTCCAGAAAGGCAGGACCTGTTGGTGAATGTGGCTAAATAGGGCCAGGAAAGGGTGTTACAGAGAAAGAGCCGGGGCTTTAGTTACCTGATATTTTCTGTTGGCCCCAGCCCTAGGCTTCCTAGCTTAGCCACACAGGGAGAAACAGTCTTGAGCTCCCACAAAGCCTGCTGGTCAGTGTCCCATACAATTGCAGTTCTGGAAACTTGACTCATGTAATGACCCCTCCATATGTGCTTAGAAAAAGCCACCAGAGCCGGGCTATCCCTCACAAGAAGGACTGTCACTAAGCAACAATTCTCAGCCACCATTTCCTCCTGGTCACTGAAACCATTTGTCATTTCCTGTTTTCTCCATTTTCCTATGGCTCTAATAGTCAGTGTCAAAAGGCAACAACTGTTTTCTTGGGGCTTATCTTTGTAGCACATTGATTCAGAACAAAGGATGGGAGCCTTGTCTGCAAAACAAAGGAAGCAGCCTCCTCTGGAGGCCTGGAGAGAATGCCTGGCGCCCTCTGCCAGGGACAGCAGAACCCTGGTGGGAGCAATGGGCTTCAGGGCAAAGAGCCAGCTCGTAGAGAACACACAGACCCAGGGGTCTTATGGAGCTGCCTGTCAGCACCCACACAAGCATGGAAGCCCTGTTAGGCCCTAGCCAAACTTCCCCTGGACACACCAGAGGCTCTAGGATGTATTCTTCCCCAGACAGAGTCTTCCCCGCACCCTATTTATCCTTGTGAACCTGGCCCAGGTCTACAGTACTCTCTTATCTGACAGGCCAGGTGGACTAGAATCCCATCCTTTGACTGCTACCTCAAAACAGCCTTTCTTTCTGTCCACCATGCTGCTGGACATACTCTCCCTGTCCATCTTCCCCTCTGAATTTTTCTGCCCTACCCTGATTTCTGTTGGGTCACACTCTTAGCCCCCATCTGTCCCTACACTTAGCCCCAGACAACACTGACATTTGAAAACTAATGAAACAGACAGGGATGGTATCCAGATGGCCTGGGCATCAGTGGCCTTACAGGCAGGAGTGAGTGGAGCACTGAGTCCACAGTCAAAGAGTCATTGTACTTGCTAGCCAGGTTGCTGTGGGCTGTCACTTAATCTCTTTTGAACCTAACATGTCTGTCACATCAATAATCTGGGGACCTGGTATCCCTGGGAGGAAAAACAGAACTGAGAGAGCCATCTTTAGAAATGGTCACCCACCCAGAAAAATCTTCAGCCAGATTCAGATGGACTGGCCTGGGCTTGTCATGTGACCCCCCGCCTCTGAGTTATGGCCTCATGACAGGAAACAGTGGGTGTGAAGTGCTCTGGACAGTAAGACAGAGCCACCCCACCCAACTCCCTTTAGACCCAGTGTTTTAGTAGGAAGAGCGTAGCTCTGCTGGTCAGCTGAGCTGAAGCCTCCCTCCCTGCAGCACACCCCAAAAGCCCCAGTCCTGGAGGAGGCAAGAACTCCACAGAAAGATGCCTAAGGGCACAGGAGAAAAGCAAAGCCCGGTCTGGGGAAATGGCTCATGCTGGTAGTCAGTCTCCTCTGTGCCCTGTGTTTGTTCTCTCTGCCTTGGCAGGGACTGAGGCCACAAGTGCTGCCAGGCTTGTGAGTTGGACACACTCCCAAGCACTGACCTTCCGCCCCACCCACTCCCACACCACCCCTTCTCCGTGCAAAGAAGGGCTTCTGGGAGCATTTTGGTGGAGAAACTGGCTCTACACAGGCATCCCATATCCTAAGATCCAATCTGGCACCTGGGATCACCAGGCCAGCAAGTGACCTAAGAGTATGTGCTTCCTGGCAGCTGCCTTTGCTGGTTGGCATATTTGCAACAGACTATTTGAGAAGGGGAGAGAGATGGAGGTTGTAGCAGGTGAAGAGAGGGTGAGTCCTGACGCGTCATCGTCAGGCCCTGCCAACATGAGGGGCTCAGAGCAAGCTGCAACCACTATGTCTGGCCCTCAGGCTTCATCGGCAGCCTGGTTATATTTTTGCCCGTGGTTCCATGGTTTGGGATCCCCTGATTACAAACTGTGAGGCCTGAGACCCTGAAGTAGGGCCCCTCCCCCCTGAACACTTAATGTACTTGGAGATAAGGACAGGCAGTCCCTCCCGCTCTCTAAATCAGGTCAGGGAAGTGGCTATTCCTGCAGTGGAAAGGTGTATCCATCTGACCATGTGACTAGCCAGGAACACCTGAACCAAGATTCAGCACTTACTCCATGACAGTCCTGTAGAAACTGAGCCAAATAACCCAGAATGTATTCTACTCCAGTCCTAGCACTCCAGCTCACTGGCCATTCCTTGACTGTGTGGTTTGAAGTATTTATCCCTATGCCCCATTGCTTACCATCCTCTGGATATAGCTACTTTATCTGAAGCTCCCAGAGTGACATGCCCAGATACCTGTCAGTACTATGGGTAGAGTTTGGGTAAATCAGAGCGGTATAAGACTGTCACCTCCCTCCTTCTACATACTTTGCTTCTAATAATGCAACCTAATGTTACATTTGCTCTTTGGCAACCCTATCTCACTGCTGACTCATCCTGAGCAGACTGACATCCAAAATGTCTGTTTTTCTGTGTACTCTTGCTATTACACTCTCCTGCCCCATCCTATGCTCTTACAGTTGGTTTCCTTAACCCAAATGCAGACTCTTTTGTGTCTATTTGTGGGATTTTGCCAGGAGGGTGAGGCATGCATGCGAGTGTGTATTGATGTGTCCACTCATGCTTTTGCTGCACCAAAGTCAAGTCCTAGGTCGCTACACAGCAATCCAAGGCTGGTGTTTCCGAGTATCTGTAATCTAATACAGCCTTTCCATCTTCTGTTTAGCAAGAGAAGCAGAGATCAGGTCCTATGGCAATGACCCCTAAACAGCAGAATGCGTGTATCGCCCAGCAGATGACTCAATTTCAAGGTAAGTAGAAATGATCAGTGTCCCCAGCAGAGCCAGTAAGGTGGAACATTGGTTTATTTCTGCCTACAGTTTCTGCATGTGGTGTTAGAGGGACAGGGAAAAGTCTGAAAGCCACATGAGTGGTGCCTAAGATAGGGGTCTGAGACTAATTCACCTGCCTCTAAGAGTGCAATCCATCCCAATGGGAGGCCTGCTCATACGGTTCCAGTATCACTTTCAGTGAACAGATTGATGAAAGGAAGTCCAATCCTTTAAGGCCTCAGTCCTGTCGTTCCTGTTGCTCGTCACTATCTGGAGATAGCCCAGGCTGCTCAGAAACTCCAGCTTTCATTGTGCTGCAGCCTCCCAGTCTGTGTGGCTTACAGAAGGCCATCACCATCACCCCACCTTCACTACGAAACAGGTCCCTTTGGACCTTGTCCTGTCCCTCCCCTCCAACATACATGTTCCAATTGACTTCTAATGGATTTCATGGCCATTATCTCTGGAAGATATGGAGAATGAAAAGGGGGGTTTGAGATACTCTGCCCTAGATATTGGTTGTGTGGGGACAGAGTTCCTCCCACAGCCTCCACAGATAACTAAGGATTCTTATCCTATATCATGGCTATCAATGGCATTGCTATTTATTGTCAGCAGTCGGAAAAAAAAAAAGCAGCTCCTGCTTCATAGAGCTCACAGATACACCAAGACAACCTGAGTTAAACAACACTCCAAAGCAGTGCAATATGTAAGCCATGGGTCCTAGAGATACTGTGTTCAGCACTTGCTGCCTGGCCCTCGCACTGGTGGGCCACACCTTTATTTCAGCCCCTTGTTACTTCCACACCAAGGTTCCTCAATTCCTAAAAAAAAAAAAAGAAAAGAAAAAAAAAAACCATGATCTGTTTTGACCTGTAGCAGTCAGATCTGTGCCCCACCCCTGTCCCCACCCCCACCACCTGAGGAATGTGTGAGTCAGCAGAAAGAAAATTCAAGGGGCTAGCCTTCAAAGCTGGGACTAGAACCTAGGTGAAACATTTGCTCCATGCTACAGAAAAATCCTAGGCATCGCTATAAGAAAAGGGAGAAAATCTAGTCATAGTAGCAAGCACAGGTTATAGAGGACACCAGGATGGACACTCCCTCATTGACCTTGAGCAAAGTCCATCATCAACACCACCCTCAGTTCCCACTCCACAGAAGTCTCAGTAAATATGGGTCACCGTGGGCTGCCACGATGATGAAGAGAAATGTATCTCCACCCTAAAGCACTGAAGCTCTCACCTTTCATCTGCTCCTGTTTCTCCACCACCGGCATCCCAGGTCATGAGACTTCCATGCTTTCCCTCTTTGGAAAGCACCTCCAGATCAGAACTGTGTGAGCCTCTAGTCTGAATGCTGACACTGCCTAAGCTGTGGGACTTTGGAGGGAACAGAGTTCTGCCCTCACTCCTGTGTATTACATTTATCAGAGGGAAAAACTAAAGCAAGCTCTGCCCTCTGTTGTCTAAAAGGCTGAGCTTTCTTCCCTAGACCTTCCCTCACCTCTGCCTGCCTTCTACAAAATAGGAACTGTCTGTTGAGGGATGGATAGTGTCAGAATATTGGAGTAAATGTAGTCATAGCAGTTGCCCTGACAGATCCTCTAATATACATGAAGAGGCCGTCAATTCAGTTGGCATTTTTTTTTTGTTTTTTGTTTTTGATTTTTTGTTTTTGTTTTTGTTTTTGTTTTTGACAGGGTTTCTCTGTGTAGCCCTGGCTGTCCTGGAACTCACTCTGTAGACCAGGCTGGCCTCGAACTCAGAAATCTGCCTGCCTCTGCCTCCCGAGTGCTGGGATCACAGGAGTGTGCCACCACTACCCTGCTCAGTTGGCATTTGAAGCCCAGCATTATTTGCTCTTTGTCGAACAGTGGTTCTCAACCTCTTTTATGGGGTTAACCTATCCTTTCACAGGGATTGCATATCAGGTATTCTGCAGATCAGATATTTATGTTATGACTCGTAACAGTAGCAAAATTACAGTTATGAAGTAGCAATGAAAATAATTTTATGGTTGAGGCTCACTACATGAGAAACTGTATTAAAGGACCACAGCATGAGAAAGGTTGAGAACCACCGTGGTAGAGGAGGTTGTGAGTACACAAGACCTTCATTTCAGGCTGCAAGCAAAGGAATAAGGCAAGTTGAGAGGGACTGGGAGAGATAGTCAGGGGTATGAATGAAGACAACATTGGGACTGAAGCTCGTGCCCAATGACCACAGCCCAAATAGAGGACACCTTTGGAACTAATCCCTATGTCTCTTTCCATGCAGCAGTACAAGAACAAGTCATCTCCAAGTGTAACCAGACCAAGACGAGATCCCCATCCAACCAGCAAAAGATGCCACCCAAAACCCAGCTCCTTCAGGACAATTGGATTCCAAGCGTATTACCACCCACAATTCACATGGATATTTTGTCATCAACTCTGAAGAAGCAGCAAGTCAACACCGGCCTTCCATTACCTATCTCCTCAGGCTTGGGTCAGGATCCCCTGAATAGTCTTGGCTCTGCCTGTCCCAAAGCCAAGGCCATGTCCTTAGAAGTGCCCCTGCCCAAGCTATGTGTCAGCCTCCTGGGCAGCCAATCCTTGACTCCCCACCAAGTCAGCCTCCCCAGTGTGCCAATGATGTCTTCAGTGTTCAGTAATGCAGTCTGGACAGTGGCAACTACAGCTGTAACCACACCAGTTTCAAAGGCATCACCCGTAAGCCAAGTAGATAATAGAATTCTGTCGCATTTTGATAGCAACTCCATCATCTTTGCCAAGGCACTCATGAGTATACCCCCAACAGCTCTAGAATCTCCATCTCAGAAGGTTGTGGTCCAGGCCAATCAGATGGCTCCAGGAGCCAGGCCTGGCCAGAAGGTGCATTCTGCTCTGGCCAGTCCCAGAGTCAGTCTATTGGGCAATCAGAGCCTCGTGCAGAGCCCAGCAGAGAGGCCTGTTCCTGTGCTGAGCACCAAGTCCTTCCAACAGAGCATGGCCAGCTGCTCTCCCATGAGTCCTATTCAGGGACTAGAGCCTCCAAGCTATGTAGCTGCTACTGCTGCCACTAGCCAGTCCCTAGGTACATTGATTAGAATGGGCACACCCCCTGAGCCACAGGACAATGTCTTGCCTCAGGCCCAGTCCCCAATAGATGGTCTAATTTCACCATCATCTGCAGGCAGTGAGGTGGATTTCATGGAAGAGCTTTTGGAAGGCTCCAGTGTGGCCCCAGATGAAGACTGGGTGTGCAACTTGAGGCTGATCGATGATATTTTGGAGCAACATGCTGCTGCCCAAAATGCTACAGCCCAGAATGCTGACCAAGTCACCCAGGGTGCTGAGGAGCTATAAATCAAAGTAGAGTGCTCCAGAAAAGCCCCAGGATGTCATTCAAAAGAGTGGTCTGAATCTGCAGCCAGCTTGAAACCGGCCCCAGACACCCACACTAGGGTCCTAGTCAGAATCTTGTCAGCCCTGCCCGTCCCTCTATCTACCTGATAAATAAAAAGCTGGTGATTTTTCAAGCTACTTGTACATATTTGAAAATTTTGTAAATGGTTTTCCTAATCATAAATGACAGAAGTATTTATACTTGGTTTTGTGGCTTTGTAAATAAAGTGGTGGCTTTGGTTTCAATAGAGTTGTGTTTATTATACATTGTTCCAAATATGCAGACTGTGTTGTTCGCTCCAGTGATAACCTTGTTAAACCAGGTGGCCTAGTCACTGAGGTTTTCATGCCACAAGAGATGTGGATGTGACCAAGGTGTGTTGTGCAAACTGACAAAAATGCCTAATAGAAAGCCACTTGGTCATTAATTTCCACTCCATTATAAACTGTACTACCCAGTGTGACTCTTAATCTTTCGCAAGCCTTTAAGTCCCGGCTAGTTCTTTCCTAATGAACATTTACAGCATAAGTCACGGCATGGTTAAGTGTCCCACAGAGACACTCATGGGAGGCCAAGAGCGTCCTTTAGGTTTGGTTAAGAGAGGTGCGGAAATAGCCTGTGAGCTGAGCACTGTGTGAGCTGGCCACCTTGAGGAACTAGAGCGTCCCCTTCCCTTTGTCACCTATGGTGACCTTCAGCCGCAGAGAAAGCCCTAGCTTTAGACAGCTTTGGTGCGCCATCACAGAGTGATGCTTTCAACTTTGCTTTAAACCATTTAACACTCATTTTGATGTGAATCTCTGTGGCTTGGGGGGAAAGTCTGTAAACATTAATGGTTGATTTGGGGTTTGTCTTTAATGGTTTCTATTTGCGGTTCTTGTCATGTATATTTAAGTGTCTATTAGAGAAACTCCATAGCCACTGTCCTGTAAACTTTGCTCAGTGTCCAGATTTTGTGTAATCACATTTTAATTGACACCCTGTATTTTGATTCAACATTTGAGATCTGTCATCTATTTTGAGCCAGTGGTTTTGTTGTTGTTGTTGTTGTTGTTGTTGTATTTTTTTCTTTTTCTTTTTTCTTTGTTCCGTAATAAACAGCCAGGAGAAAAGTGTCTCTGTGTTTTCATTTTCTTTAGTAAGCATGTAGTCCCTACAAACCCAGGTCAGTCCTGACTTTGGTGCCCTCAGAGGCTGCTTCTATCCTATGCATTACAAAAATTGCTGCAGCAGAGTCAGAGTACTTGTGCGTGTGTACTTGCCTGTGACAAATTTCACAGCATTTGATGTGGATGCTTTATTAGGGGCCAGAATAAAGTCAGTTTGACCCCAGCCCTTCATTTCATAGAGGCAAAAACAGGGAACAGGCAGTCACTTTGGAAATCCCATGTGAGGGACACAGGTAGAGAAACATACTCCAAAGTCCAGGGGCTCCTCACTACCATCCTTCTACCTTTGTGTCCCTGCACATACTTTCTGTCCCTGGCCAAATCCTGGTGCAGCACTACAATATGGGCTAACTGTGGCTCCAAACAGAGCAGAGCTCCTTGCTTTATCCACTTGAGATGAGGAGGTGACCCTCTGAGCAGTGGGAAGATACTACAGACAACAAACCAGAGAGGGCCACATCTTGCAGAAAGGTTGTGTAGGAATTGACCCTATGACGATGAAGTGTCTGGACCCACTGTTGAAGAAGAGAATCTGCACTTCCCAGACAGCCTTAAGTCCTCAATGGTATATGCAAGAAGCTGTGCATACCTGCATTGTGTCCAAAGGTCATTTCCCCTGATTTGGTCTAGCCTGTTCCACACCAAACTATTTGGAAACATGGAGTCAGAAGAGTTCAGGAAAGGTGCAAGGAGAAGTCAGCATTTTTCTCCCCTGTGGGTCCTGGACACTAATGTGAAGAGGCAAGACTGAAATCTGCCTCACAAACTCCGGAGACAGAGCTTTGCCCCTGGGGTCCCAAAGCCAATCCTTTTAGAACCTGCTATGGACCTCAGTGTGTGATATGCTTCCCCTTTTCTTCTCCCACTCCTGGACCAGCATCTGCAGTCAAAGACTGCCCAGAGTGATCAGTTACAGTTTAGACAGCTGCAAAAGCAACAGAGACTCCAGTGTGACTTACCCTTGGCCCCTCTCAATTGTGGCAAATGTCTTCCAAAAAACTTCACCTGATTTTTGCCTCCTTTAACAGGGACCCTGCCGGGCGGTGGTGGTGCACACCTTTAATCCCAGCCACTTGGGAGGCAGAGGCAGGCGGATTTCTGAGTTTGAAGCCAGCCTAGTCTACAGAGTGAGTTCCAGGACAACCAGGGCTACACACAGAGAAACTGTCTTGAAAAACAAAAAACAAACAACAAAGAGACCCTAATAAGACCTTTGCCTCTCCCACCAAGTTGACAGGACCTAGTCAGCAGGTAGCAGGAGAGGTTCATAAATGGAACTATATCTTCCTAAAGGTGGTAGGGAGCCAATAGGAGTACAAATCACAGTGCATGTGCGGAAGAGCATGTGCACATGCACGCGCATGCGTGCGTGTGCACACACACACACACACACACACACAGAGAGAGAGAGAGAGAGAGAGAGAGAGAGAGAGAGAGCCCTGCTGAGTTTATCTTTTTTATTTACTTGTTCACTTCACATCCCGATATTGCACCTTCCCCGTCATCTCCCACAATCCTTCCCCCATCTCCCCTTTTCTCCCTTGCCCCTTACCAAAATTAAGTCTGCAACGCTAGGTGTTTCCTCCCTGACTGAGGCCAAGGCAGCTCAGCTAGAAGAACATATCCCAGATATAGGCAACAGCTTTTGGTCTAACCCCTGCTCCAATTGTTTAAGACCCACATGAAGACCTGCAGATCTGCTTTATATGTGCAGAGAGGCCTAGGGCCAGCCCGTGTATGTTTTTGGTTTGTGGTTCAGTCTCTGAGAGCTCCCGGGCTCCAGGCTAGTTGACTCTGTTGGTCTTCCTGTGGTGTTCTCATTCCCTTCAGGGCTTCAATCCTTCCTCCTATTCTTCCATAAGAGTCCCCAAGCTCCATCCACTGTTTGGCTGTGGATGTCTGCATCTGTCTGAGTCAGTTGCTGGGTGGAGCTTCTCAGAGGACAACATACTCCTATCTGCAAACATAAGAGAATGTCATTAATAGTGTTAGAGATTGGTGCTTGTCCGTGGGATGGGTCTCGAGTTGGGCTGGTTATTGGTTTGTCATTCCCTCAGCCTCCGCTCCATCATCCCCTGTCCCTGCATTTCTTCTAGACAGGATAAATTTGGGGTTGAAAGTTTTGTGGGTTGGTTAGGGTTCCTATCGTTCCACTGGGGTTCCTGTCTGGCTATAGGAGGTGGCCTTTTCAATGGAACCCAATCTTTTAAAATACTCTCAGAAGATGCCCATACCCAAAACTCAATGCAGTGACTAAGAATAACAGTCCCCAGGGATAAAGTAGCCTTCTCAGGCAGTGGCTGGGTAGAAAGTGTTCAGATGAATAGTCCTTATCCAAAATCCTTGGTTTCATTGGCTTCTGCTCACACTGGCCTCTGTTACTGCGTCCTGAGCATTACTTTTAGGTTCAGATAAGTGATGTGCTCTTCAGTCAGTCAGTATACCCAGTATACCCTAGTAGAATTGTTGTTCTGCCTGAAGTCAATTAGTCTGTACATGGTGCAAAATCCAGAGGTTACCCACTGAGATTTCCAGGACATTTTTTCCTTCAAAAGTTTTTCGAGACTGTCTTCTGTGTACTGTATTTACATCACACCCACCCCTTTTTGCCTCCTCTAACTCCTCATATTTCCCCTCCCATTCCCTCAAATTTACAATCTCTCTTTAATTGTATCATTACACACAAAAATACACAACCTATTGAGTCAATTTGACATGAAGACCATGCTGCAGATCTGCTATATATGTGCAGAGAGGCCTAGGGCCAGCCCGTGTATATTTTTTGGTTTGTGGTTCAGTCTCTGAGAGCCCCCAATATATGATTTTGTCCATATATACATGTGTTGAAAAAGAGGCACACAGATTGTCATAAAAATATTTTTTTCCTTTTTCCTTTTTTTTTTTTTTTTTTTTTTTTTCTGAGACAGGGTTTCTCTCTGTAGCCCTGGATGTCCTGGAACTCACTCTGTAGACCAGGCTGGCATCGAACTCAGAAAACCTCCTGCATCTGCCTCCCAAGTGCTAGGATTAAAGACGTGACCTACCACTGCCCAGGTAAAGTTTCTTTATTAAAGAAAAAAAATAAAGGAACTCCTGAGAATGGAAGTAGGCTAAAGATCTGAGATGGGATCTGTGGCTCAAAAGCTCTGGTCACCAGGTGTCTGGACCCTTCCAAACTCAATTCCATAGCATCTACCTTTTCCCACAATTGTACACCGCATTGCTTTCTCATGCCTCCCACCCCTTACACCGTGGTAAGAAGCAGTTCCAGTCCTCCTCTGTCCTTGAGTTCTTTCATGTATTAGTCTTAATACCTATTCCTCCTCATGCCTCACTGTCGTGCCTCACCACCTGCACATCAAATAGGCCCCAGCTGTCAATCAGACAAGTCATGGCAAGAGCTCTTGAACCCATTCGCCTATCCTCTCTCTCAGTGGTCCCAAAGGAAGCAAAAGTTGGGTGCCAAGAAACTCGTTGTCACTTTGTTAGAATTTATGAGACAGAAGTTCAGTAATAACTGTATGTGGTTATCATAGAGTACTGTGAAATAGTCCCTAGAGCCTGCTGGTCTGATGTAGCAGATCGCATGCCCTGTAGAAGCTCCCTCCCACCTCTCACAAGATGTCCCTCTAGCCAGCCCAAGAGCCTCAGGTCACAGCTAATGATCTTTCAGCTCTTCCAGACCAGTGAGACCCAAAATAGAAGTGGAGCTTGATCACAAAAAGATCATTGGCACAAATACATTAATAGTAGAAGAGTAATCAGTTTCTTAAGGTTAATGAAGAAAACAATGAGTGATGGAAGGAGGAAGAGAGTCAGAGAAATTGAAAGAGAAAGAGAAATCGAAAGAGACAGACACAAAAAGACAGAGAATATGAATGAGAAATGAGAAGTCCATTTTGTTGAGGCTGGTTGGAAGTCAGGAGCAGTCTCTTTCAGGTAGGTTTCTTTGAGGTAATGACTTTTGAGCTAAATTGTTTTAGTTTTGAGACTCTTTTATCTCAGGCTTGTCTCAAACTCTGAGTAGTGAAGGATACCTTTAGGCGTCTGGCTCCACTTCTCAAGGGCTAAAATCAAAGGCATGAACCACAGTGCTAGATTTTGAGCTGATGGTCCAAAGCAAATCATGCATTGAGGTATGCCCAGCATGTTCTAGGCAAACCAAACAGCAAGCACAAATGTCAGGAAGAATGGAAAGATCACTGGAAAGGAGAGCAATGGGCATCGGAAGGGGAGTCATGAGAGGGGTGGAAACATGAGAAGGCCAAGATCACCCCGTGCCACATTCAAGCTGCCTTTAGTCATTCCTGTTGTCACATTGAAAATGGCACTCTGTTTGGCTCTGTACCCCATTTTTAATAGGGTTATTTGGTTCTCTGGAGTCTAACTTCTCCAGTTCTTTGTACATATTGGATATTAGCCCTCTGTTGAATTTAAGATTGGTAAAGATCTTTTCCCAATCTGTTGGTTGTGTTTTTGTCCTATTGAAAGTGTCCTTTGCCTTACAGAAACTTTGTAATTTTATGAGGTCCCTTTTGTCAATTCTTGATCTTAGAGCATAAGCTATTAGTGTTCTGTTCAGGAAATTTTCCCCTGTGTCCATGTGCTTGAGGCTCTTCCCCACTTTCTTTTCTATTAGGTTCAGTGTATCTGATTTTGTGTGGAGGTCCTTGATCCACTTGGACTTGAGCTATGTACAAGGAGATATGAATGGCTAGATTTGCATTCTTCTGCATGCTAACCACCAGTTGAACCAGGATGGTTTTAGCTGGATAGTCAAAGATCAGGTGACCAAAGGTGTGTGAGTTCATTTCTGGGTCTTCAATTCTATTCCATTGATCTGCCTGCCTGTCACTGTACCAATGCCCATGAAGTTTTTAATCACTGTTGCTCTGTAAATACTGCTTGAGGTCTGGGATTCTGATTCCCCCAGAAGTTCTTTTATTGTTGAGAACAGTTTTAGCTTTCCTGGGGTTTTGTTATTCCAGATGAATTTGAGAATTGCTCTTTCTAACTCTATGAAGAATTGAGTTGGAACTTTGATGGGGATTGCATTGAATCTGTAGATTGCTTTTGGCAAGATGGCCATTTTTACTATATTAATCCTGCCAATCTAGGAGCATGGAAGATCTTAGAAGGGGGAACAAAATACCCACGGGAAAAGATACAGAGTGGAACAGAGGCTGAGGGAAAGACCGTCCAGAGACTACCCCTCCTAGGGATTCATCCCGTATATAGTTACAAAATCCAGACACTATTGTGTATGCCAACAAGTGCTTGCTGACAGGAGCCTGATATATCTGTCACCTGGGAGGCTCTACAGGTGCCTGACAAATACAGAGGGGGACACTCTCAGCCAACCATTGAACTGAGCACAGGGTCCCCAATGGAGGAGCTAGAGAAAGAACCCAAGGAGCTGAAGGGGTTTGCAGTGCCATAGAGGAACAACGATTTGAACCACCCAGTACCCCCAGAGCTCCCAGGGACTAAACCACCAACCAAAGAGTACACATGAAGGGACTCATGGTTCTAGTTGCATATGCAGCAGAGGATGGCCTTTTTGGACATCAAAGGGAGGAGAGGCCCTTGGTCCTGAGAAGGCTAGATGATCTGGTATAGGGGAATGCCAGGACAGGGAAGCAGGGGTGGGTGGATTGGTGAGAAAGGGGAGTGGGAATGTGTTACAGGATTTTGGGGGCAGAGGGAACCAGGAAAGGGGACAACCTTTGGAATGTAAATAAAGAATATATTTAATATAAAAAGAAAATGGCACTCTGGATGATGGACGAAGACCAATAAGAAAGGCCTCTATCTGTCCATCTCTCCCCAACAGTTTCTGTGGGCATCTCTAATCAGGTGTTCAAGATCCTCATAGTCATAGATTCTGCTTCTGGAATTCTCTTATTCAGTGCAGGAGATCGGAAGTTCAAAGCTAGCCTGAAGGCCAACTTTGGTTCACAAGACCCTATTTGGTTAGTATTTATTATAAATTCAGCATAACCTAGAGTTGCCTGGGAAGGTGGATCCTCAATTGAGAAATTGCCCAGATCAGATTGGCCTCTGGCCATATCTGGGAGAGACTGTCTTGATTCATGACTGATGGAAGGGTCCAGCACACCATGATAGGTATGTCTGGGCTGTATAAGAAAGCTAGTTGAACATGGGCCAGGGAATGAGCCAATAAGCAGAATAGATCCATGGTTTCTGCTTAAGTTCCTGCCCTGCTTTCTTTCGCTCAATAACAGATTGTGACATGGAAATGGAAGCTGAAATAAACCCTTTCCTCCTCTAAGTTGCCTGCGGTCATGGTGTTTATTATAGCAACAGAAGAGTGAACTAAAATAGACCCTTTCCCAAAAACTGGAGACAAAACTAAAGCCAAAAAGACCATGACCCTGGCTATAGAAAAAGAAAAGGAAACAGACCAGTAGGCTTGGGAGTGAGAAAGATGGCACTACAAATCAGTAAGAAAGCTGAGAAAACTGGCTCATCACTTAACAACAAACCAGGTCCTCTGCTCTCTCCCAGCATCAAGTAAATTGTTGGTGCTTTCAAGGTTGAAATGGAAAACAAAATAACATAGAAAGCATTATACTAAAACAAACGTAGAGTTTTATAATATCAGGATTCATCAAACTTTTTAATTATGATATAAATCCAGGAGCTGCCATGGGGGAAAAATGATAAAATTGCCCACACAAAATGTTTAAAACTTGAAAAAGGAAAAAAGATACCCTAAATTAAAAAGATGAATGACAAAAATAGAAAAATGCAATATGTGACATTCAATAGTTAATTTTCATAAAGTTCAACACACACATACCATCACACCATTATACCATATTGGTAAACTCTGGGCTATGAGTACAATGCAATACTACTTATCAATAAAATGATATTCTTCAACAATGGAAAAAGTTGAGGAACTGATGCTAAGACAGACTATCGCATCTTCGAATGTAGTATGCTCTGGAAGAAGTCAGAGACAAAAGTAGATAGACTATATAATTCCATTTAAGTCAAGTGTTATAGTAAGTAAATGCAATATATGGTGAAGAACTCTACAAAAGTATCTTCTGCAAAGGTGCAGGAATGGGGGTTGCTGGAATGAGGCTACCCTGGGCTACACAGTGAATTTCAAGCAAGTATAAAGCTACAGAGTGAAATTCAATTTAGTAAGAGAGGGGGTGGGGAACATGAAGGATTTTCTGGAGTGATAGAAGGTTCTGTATCTTTATAAAGATATAAATTACACAGGTGTATGCATTTCCTCGGAGTTGCTTATGTACAAGCAAGATATTGTATGTTTCTCCTATAATAGAAGAATCTTAAATGCTAAAACTTAGTTAATACTCTACTTGAGTGCTTTGAAGTAAAATATGTGGATGTCTGCTACTTTGGAGCATATAAAATACACAAAGATGACCAGTGGATGGATGAAAGAATGGGTAGAAATATACAAGTGTGGCCAATAGAATGCTGTGTTAGTGTGGAATGGAAGAGTTGAGTCTGTAGGTATACACTGTACATTTGTTCATAGTGCCTAGACTGGCAAAATTGTATCCACTGCTCTAACAGTGGCATGGATGCTATAAGAGTAACCAGCTTTGTTTTGTTTTGTTTCCTTTTTTTTTTGTTTAAAGCCTGCTTCACAAGAGGAATTCACACATGGTGCTGTTAATCAGGCCCCAAACCCTTGACTGTCTAGGTCATAGACCATAGGAAGAACCTAATACTGGAAGAGGCTGAAAGGGGCTACATGCTCTAGTAAATGGTTCTACATCCAAGCATTGCTAAGTGAACTCAATGGAACTAAAGGAAAAGATAAGCACATGAAGTTGAGTAGGCTAATGGTGGGGAGGATAGGGAGGAATTGGAGGGAAAAGAAAGAGGGATTTTCTAAGCATTTGAGAAATTTCAAAGGAAAATATCAAGGGAATTTTCAAAAGATCATTCCAGGGTTGTCTAACCCACAGCCCATGGGTCACATTGGTCCAAATTACCTATGAATTTATCCAAATGGAAAAACATAAACTTACTTAAAACAATATGATATTAAAGATGGTGCTTAGTTGTACAATTCACAAGTGTGAACTTTGTAAGTGACAACATAGGGTCAAAATGACAAAAGAGTGGACATGCTGGAACTTTGGTCTTATCTCCCCTTTGCTTTAAGCGGGTCATGCAGCTTTTGGGAAACTACTTTAGAATTTCTCGGAGGAGTTTTTGCTTTGATTTGGGCATTGCAGCCACTTGTGATGCTTTGGAAAAATACACTTGCCATGCAACTAACCCCAGACATTTAGAGAGCCTACAATAAGACTCAAAAATCTACATGTTAAGTTCCAGGATTGAGAACTGGTTTAACAATTGATTTGATAGAAATCGATTATAGAGAAAACTAGTATGAGTATTCGAAGATATGTGTACAAGTTGTTGAGTACAGCACTGTAAGACTTCACTCGAAATCAGAAAACACTTCAGTCTAGCTTCTGCCCCTCAGCAGAGCAATACACAGCTCTTCACAACAGTTCAGGATTTACTATTTGTCTGAAGTCAGGATTCCATTCCCCAAACTTGGCTAGAATCCTTTTTCAGACTAACTTGAGCCAAGTTGCAAACCTTGAGTATTGCCTTCCTGTACAGATCTAAAGACCCAAAATAATTAGGCTTCCATGGCCTCACCATAGATATCAAACTCAAGTTTGGCTATGGAACCATTCCAGGTGCTCTTAAAAGAAACTTCTCAGGAAGACACAGTGACCATCCTTCTCCCATAGAAACACTGAGCTAGAATCTTAACTTGCCCCTTTACTGGAAAGAATGCCCTATGAACAGGATTATGAAGGGAAGACATGAAAAGGGGCTACTCAAGCATCATTTGGATGCTGTGAATGCTCAGCATGTAATCCTCACTCAGCATTTACTCCAGCAGAATAAATAGGAACTTAACTTTGATTAGAGTCATTTTATGAACTGTTCTTTCAACTGCAGAGTAGGGAAAACACTCTCAGCACCTCCCCCCTCGGAGTGCTGGTTAAGGGCCAGAAATTAGACCATTAGCCCTGCTATTATTATTCCCTTCTGCTGAAAGAGTTGTGCCAACAACCAAATAGAGACAGGGGCAGCAGAACTGGGACTTGGGTGTTCCTCATCCATGGAAGAGAAATCCTAAAGTCCCTGAAACTAAAAGCATCTAGATATATGGATAGACATATGTTGTCAGTGAAAGCAAGGGTCCTAACAGACAGCATGAAAATGGAAATTTTGCTGGAGAATCATACTAGTGTCAGATTGCATCCAATAGCCACAGAATTATTCAAGCTTTCCACTATCCACACAAGGGTCACACTGAGAGACAAGCTGGGGCATGAAGGCTGTCTGTTTATTCCTTCCTTCTAAGTTCTTTATAGTTTAAAGTGATTGGTTTTCTTTGCATGCCTTTGGATTTCAGAATACTCTATTCATTTCTAAAGGTTTGTTATTCTTTGACACATCATATTTGTTTTCAGATTCTAAAGTCAATAATATAAGTATGAAGCAAAAGACTTTCAGGATAAAGAAATGTGGAAAAGACTAGGTTTTACATTGCATTGTTTAGGTAAAACACAATTGGCAAAAAGTGAAAATATTGATCTGTCCCAGTACTGGGAGTAACTGGGACCAGTGAGACCTAGGCACCCAGGAACTCTGCCAGACCAGTGACAAGGACTCCCTCCACTCTGGGCTGGTGCCCTAAGCAGATCTTGGACACAAAATCCACAGCCAGTCAGAGGAAGCTCCACTCCCGGGTGCTTTTACACACCCAGGATCACAGAATCCCATGAGCTTGGTCATATCAGGATCTCAGGGTCCCAGAGGCAGCTTGACTCCCAGGAGCTCGGACACACCCAGGATCTCAGGATCATAGGATCCCAGCATCACAGGATCACAGAGACAGCTTGACCCTGAAGAGTTCTGACACAACCAGGATCACAGGAAGGACAGGCTCCCCTCAGATATAGAGAGGGTTGGTAGCACTAGAGATAACCAGATCATGGGAGGCAAGCATAAGAACATAAGAAACAGAAACCAAGGTTACTTGGCATCATCAAAACCCAATTCTTCCACCATAGCAAGTCCTGGATACACCATCATACCGGAACAGCAAGATTCAGATCTAAAATCACTTCTCATGATGATGATAGAGAACTTTAAGAAGGACATAAACTCCCTTAAAGAAATACAAGGGAACACAGGTAAACCTAGAAGTCCTTACAGAGGAATTACAAAAATCTCTTAAAGAATTACAGGAAAACACAATCAAACGGGTGAAAGAAATGAACAAAACCATTCAGGATCTAAAAATGGAACTAGAAACAATAAAGAAATCACAGAGGGAGACAACCCTGAACCTAGAAAACCTAGGAAAGAGTTTAGGAGTCATCGATAGCAAGCAACAGCAACAAAATACAAGAGGTAGAAGAGAGAATCTCAGGTACAGAAGATACCATAGAAAGCATTGATATAACAGTCAAAGAAAATGCAAAAATCAAAAAGCTCCTAACCCAAAACATCCAGGAAATTCGGGACACAATGAGAAGACCAAACCTAAGGATAACAGGTATAGAAGAGAGTGAAGATTCCCAACTCAAAGGGCCAGTAAATATCTTCAACAAAATTATAGAAGAAAACTTTCCAAACCTAAAGAGATGCCCATGAACATACAAGAAGCCTACAGAACTCCAAATAGACTGGACCAAAAAAAAGAAATTTCTACTGTCACATAATAATTAAAACACCAAATGCACAAAACAAAGAATATTAAAAGCAGTAAGGGGAAAAGGTCAAGAAACATATAAAGGAAGACCTATCAGAATTACACCAGACTTCTCATCAGAGACTATGAAAGCTAGAAGATCCTGGGCAGACATCATACAAACTCTAAGAGAACACAGATGCCAACCAAGGCTACTATACCCAGCAAAACTCTCAATTACCAAAGGCAGAGAAAACAAGATATTCCATGACAAAACCAAATTTACACAATATCTTTCCACAAATACAGCCCTACAAGCAAAAAAGCAATCTTTCAACAAACCCACACAAACATAGTTCCACCTTTAACAACAAAAATAGCAGAAAGTAACAATCACTTTCCTTAATATCTCTTAATATGAAAATTAATATTACCAGCATATCCTAATCAATTGAAATTCAAAAATATGAGGAATTAGAAATTTCTTGGTTGTCACCCAGTGACCTCTCTAATTTGGTAATTGGAGAGATATGTCCAATATTGTACAATCCATATACACGTTCTGCTTATTTTTATATGACAGTGTCTTGCTGTGCACCACATAATGGTCTTGAAATCATGCTTCTCCTATCTCAGCCTCTCTATTAGTAGGAATGTTTATTTGATGTTTTTACACTGGTTTTCAGAACAGCTTACATATTTAAAAATTATTTATACAGCCAAAAGAAATGTAGACAATTAATTTTGGAGGTGGCTTGTAAGAGAACGACAAATAGTGAGACTGAATGTTTTGCTTGATATTTATAATTATTGTATCAATTTTGAAGAAGATGACCTTGTAAGTTACTCTTTTTCTGAATGAATGTTTTTCAAAATCATCATAGCCAATGAACCAGAATCTTAACCTCACCTAATAATGTCTGTGCCACCCTCCAAGCAGAACCATTGTTCATTGAAACAGTTGATGAATGATTTCATGGATAGACCATCTTAATACACTCACCATTTCTTAAATGAATGTAACCTGTTCCCTGCAGGCTGAGAATGATGACAATCACTCAAGTCAAATAGCTTTGACCATAGCAGGAAATCTGTATCCAAATAATTGTGTCTACAATTCATTCCTTGGTGCAGCAGAACTGCCAACTCTTTGTTTAGCTACTACAGAGGTAAAATCTTTTGGTGATGTGAGGGACATTGAAGTACAGCCTTATCACAATGAACTCCAATGTCTAAAAATTGTTCTTATTTTGGGTTGGTAACACAGCATGAGCCAAGATTTTAAGCTCTACTAAAAACAAAACAAACAAACAAAAAGATTTTATCTTTTTTATTTTCATTTGATAACATGTTCATCATTTTAATGATTGGTATAGATAGATAAATAGATAGATAGATAGATAGATAGATAGATAGATAGATAGATAGATAGATAGATAGAGTTGAATATAATAAAAATAAAATTTTAAAAAGTGAAAATGTTTAGCACTATAAAAATTCCTTCTCTGTCAAGTACCAAGTAAAAGGGTTTAAAAGAACTTACCATTTAAATTTCATTTGTTTAAAAAATTCTCTCCCACACCCATATCTGATGCCCTCCAAAGTGTAGGCCCCTGCATCGCACCTGCCTAGCCCGCCCTGCCATCTAGGTCCGTTCACCCTTCCATCTGATCTTCCACTTGTAGAAAAGAAAGTGTACATACTTCCCCTGAGGTAGGATTGCTTGAAGAATCCAGGCCAGGCTCCATCCTTGATACAGTAATTGCAGAAAGTTTATGCTCCAAAGAGAATAGGATACTTACATCAAAGCTCTTGCTATAGTAATAGGGTCCCACCTCAGGGTCAGCCTTGGTCAGAAAGGCTTCCCCTGGCCCCTTGGAATAGTGGTCAATATACCTACTCATAACTGCTTAAAGGGCTCAGAATAAGCAACTGTTAGTACCCATACCTAAACAAGATATCTGAATTATCCCCTCCAAGGCTCAAGAAACACTTCTCAAGAGGGGCCGGAATGAATGCAAAAGCCAGGGAATGAGGAGCCATGTTGTGAAACACTGTCTTCTAGACACAGCATAGCCATTGCATCCATGAAGTTACAAGAGTCATGTATAGCACCACAAGACTCTTAATGATGAGGCTCATTAGCATTCCATCAATGGAGAGAGGCACATGAATCCAAGTCTAGTTGAGGACTTATGGGCAGTTACTGACTGCTAGAGCAGGAGCATCATTTTCCTTTGGTATTGTAGCTGCAAGTAACTTGCCTTTACCTCAGTAAAATAACTCCACACCCAGACACAGGCAAGCAACCCTAATTCAACTCACTGAGTTGGTTAGGAAAAGTTAATGAAAGTATGGGGTAAACCTGTTGGGGAAAAGGTGCACAGAGGGATTGGCAAAGGATTAACAGAAGGTAATTGGGAAAATATAATCAAAACATGTTATTTACATGTACATAATTACAAAAAAATAAAAATTTTCAAGAAGCAGGGTTCTGAGGCCATTACTCTGGCTTATGGCTAGGGAAGGGAACTCCCACTCATGCTGCACAGTCCTGCAGTGTGTAGCCCTGCCCTCAGTGGGTTTTATTTCTCCAAGTTACCCAGGTGGTCTTTGAAAAGAGAGTGTGCTGAATCTTTAGATTTAGACAGTTTTTGTCAAATCCCAAACTATACAAGTCTTTGATTCAAAGCTCTTGGGCATAGCTACAACTTCTCCCAGGGCCACCTCCATAGGTCAACACTCCCCCCCCACACACACACACATAGATGCCACCAATACAAGTACAGGCCAGCTCTGTCAGTAGATGTTTTTACTTCTTTTTTCACTTCTTACTTGGATTTTTCTCCTTGTCTTTCCAAGGCTTTCCCCGTACCTCATTGTGACTTCTGGGAGTCTGGCCAGTGCAGCCAACTCATCTCCAGTTGTAGAAAAGTAAGATCCTCTGATCACGAAGGACATAAGGCATGTGGCACTATCATTTCTGTTCTCTCAGTAGCTTTGTTTTACAGTTGATAAACCAGTGTTCTCAGCAACATATATGTGTGGACCTTTTAAGACATCCTCCAGATTTCTGGCTGCCCAGCTTCTATAGGTGGCATCTACAGGGGATGGGGGCAGGTACTTGTGGAGGTGGCCCTGGGTGAAGGAGCTGTAGCTAGGCCTAGGAGCTTGGAGTCAAAGTCTTGCCAGTGCTGCCTGCTCATGCCTCCTTCACAGTGACTGTGACTGCAAAGCTCCTCTGGGTGAAAAGTGAACAGACTTGGCCCAGTGACTGCCTTGGCCTGTAAGAAGTAGTTGGAGGACACAGTGAACACGAATTCGGGCCACAAGCAAAAGACCCAGCCACCCCACAGCCTCATGGGACCTAGAGATAAACTTTAAGCCAAGGGGCAACATAGGGTGTCATTAAGCATTGGATCTCTAGCACCAAAGCCCTTAGGCTCAACCATTATGTGCTAGCTCTAAGACCTTGTAAAGGTCAGCAAATCACTTAGCCTGTCAAGGCCTCAGTGTCCCAATCTGTCAAGTGGAAAAAATGAAAACATGTCATAGAACTCTTGTGAAATGTTAAAAAAAAAAAAAAGCAGTACAGGGAGGATCACTGAGCAATCATGAACACCCTGCTGCCAGAGCCCCATTAGTGAGACGATATAGGCAGGTGTCACTGTTGTGTAGAATTTCCCTCCTAAAACAATCCCTCCTAGAGGGAGGAGGGAGGCTTATAAGGCTCGTGGAAGTAGAGATCCTAACAAGTTTTGGGGAGCCCAAGCTGACAGGGTTTATAAGACCTCTCCAAAAGGCTCTAGAAGTGTCAGACTATAGAGGATATTGAGACAAGGATAAGGTCCATAAAAGAAGAGAGGCAGCTGCATTAAGAAGGCATCCCTGGACATGTGGTTTTGAAAGGATGAGGTCTACAGGCTGGAAGGTCCCTAGCATCCTTTCCCATCTTGTCTCCTGCAGAGAAGCTGAGGCAAGGGCAGATGCCGCTGGGTCAGCAAGGTCACTGCAGCGGATGCGCCGGCTCTATAACGGGAATTTCGTATGTGACACTGTGTGTAACCCTGGCGTGACCCTGTGCATGGTGGCCATGTAAGTGGAAATGACTTAACTAGTTTATCTGGCTTCTGTAGGAAACTGATTGGTTCTCAGAGAGCACAGGCTTGGATAATTTAAACTGATTGGCTTGGAAGCTATGGAGTGGCTTGTGTAGGCGGGTTTTGCTGTAAATCTATAAAAAGCAGTCATGTTTCTGCACCCAGCGTTCACTGTCATCTACCCCGTGTGGGGGATGGCCGTGACCCCAGAGCTCTGGAATTAAAATCCTCTTCCTATTTGCATCAAGCCTGTTTCTCGTGAGTGATTAGGGTGATGGCTTCCAAGGCGTGGGGTGCTGGGGTGCCCCCGTTTTTCTTTTGGGTCTCACATTTGGTGCATGGGCCAGGAAGTGCGATCACCCCACACACACACACACTCGAGAACCAACTTGGAGGTAAGTGTGTGTGTGCCGGCCAATGTCTTCATTCTGAGTGTCTGTTCTGTTTTGTTCTGTTATTGGGATCTGAATCTGAATCTGATGAGACGCGCACTTTTGGATATGCAGCTGTCCTCTTGGACCATGATGGCCAGGGGATCATGGTATAAGCAGACATGCTAGTGAAGGCCAAAGGCTGTGACTCTGGGAGACGTCCTGAGAGTAGGGGGGAACTCCAGGGATGCCTGGAAGATTTCCATCTGAGTGTCGTGGAGGACACGGTAGTTCTACTGAATTGGAGAACTTACACACCCTCCCGGCCATCTGGTTTTCTGATCTGGTTCTGTCTTGGTGGAGACAGTTTGTCCATTGGACGGGTACTGCAGTTTGTTTTCTGTCTGTCTCTGTTTTATCAAAAGCCTGTCTGGTGTGGAGAGTTCAACTGGCAGTCGAAACCGTGGAGGTCTGGAGGACCCTGGAGAAGGCCGAGTGGGGCTCTTCTCTGTATTTGGTTCCTGAAACGGGCAGGAACATTTGGTATCTGAAACTGGGCTTCGTCTTGAATTTAGACGCCTCACCATGGCAAGGTCAGGCTGTCTATGTGGTGATTGTTTTTCTGTGTTGTTTTGTATATTGTTTTGTGTTGGATGATTTTGTTAGGAATTTAGACTGGCTGAAAAGCCTGCCATGTTAAGACTCTGGCAGCAAGACCAGGTCATGTGACTCAAGCCCACCATGTTAAGACTCTGGCGGCAAGACCAGGTCATGTGACTCAAGCACGCCATGTTAAGACTGGCACCAAGATCAGGTCAGGTGACTCAAGCCCGCCATGTTAGAACAAAAAAGAGATGAAATATTTGAGCTCTGAGGCCCCCTGGTGGGGAAAATAAGTTTTAACAAGACAATCAAAGTGGCGGATATGGGAATTCTGAGTTTAAGTTACAAATGGCTTATTTCATTTATTTTAAATTGTTTAGATTATTATAACAGATATGATATTAAGCTTTATGGTTTTATTGTTCCTCTGGGAAAGAGGTCAAAATAAGGGAGACCTCCAAAAGACTAGATTCTGAAACATTATGTGAAAAATCTGTCTCGGTGATACTAAAATCTTGTTTTGAGATTTATACTACAGAAATTGTTATTATGTTCAAGGCATAAATTCTTATTTGATACAGATTTTATTTTAATACAAAATCAAGGTTTTCATTGGTATAAATACTAAAAATGTAAAAATGCAGGGTTTACACCCAGTCCTTCCTTGCAGTCATTGTTATAGATCTGAGATGTTTAAACCTGTGAGTTTGGGGCCAAATAAAAATGTAAGGCTCTGAGTTTATTATTAGGGTTTTTTCTATGTTTTAATCAGAAATAGCTGAAGATAGTTTAACAGACAACAGCCCATGATACTTTACATAGATAGTTGGTTTTTTAAAATGTCAGAAGTGCGTGTAATATGATGTTTAATGTTATTTTTGTTGTAGAGACTAGTCTGCTCCTGACAGCTTCCCTTTCTTGAAGAAACAGCATGTGTAGAGTTGCTTCTGTTATGGAGAAAGAGAGAGAGAGAGAGAGAGAGAGAGAGAGAGAGAGAGAGAGCCACGAGATTGCCTCTCTTCATTTACAAACTCAATGTGTCTATAGATTATTATATGGCTTAATAATTCCTGATTCTTTAAGTCTGTCAGATGTTCTTGTGCCAGAAGGCTGAAGGCCAATGCTCCAACATTTTGACGTATAAACTGTTCAGGTGTTTAGCAGTCTCTATCATTTGGCTAAGTCTTAGAAGCTGTGTTAAGCTTTCTATATATTTTCAGTCACTCTTAGATTTCTGATGGGGATGAAAACTGTTAGTCTCATAGTCAGCTCAAGCTCTTTAATCTTGAAGAAAGCTGATGTAGATTTAAATAAATGATTTTCAGGTGACATAAAATTTATAGTCAAAACATGAGTCAGGTGTTAATTCTTATAGTCTTTTAAGACAGTAAAGACGACTAAGGTTCTGTTTGACTGACAGAGATTGGATGTTAGGCTTATCTTATAGTTTATAATTTACAAAATGATAATAGTATGCTCAATTTATATTTAAAGAAGACCACAGAGTGGAGTAGGAGAAGATCTGAAACTACCTATCCCTATTCCACGGTGGCTCTCTTACTAAGGACATATTTCCCAAGAGACTGATTAATCTCTTTGAGACTGTTTTATTTATAATACAGGAAGTCAGAAAAAGAATACCCCCTCAGACAAAAGGTAAGAGGCACCTGAAGGACCGACACCAGACTCCATTGGCAGGTCTCAAGGGCATGGCAGCCCACAGATTTAACGAAGGTATGTGAGGTTAAGCAGGAACCAGATGAGTCACTGGAAGCCTTTCTAGAGCAGCTCATAGAAGCATTTTGCTATACACCCCAGACTAGAGGGACTTTAATGTAGTTTGCTGAGAAATTATGTAGAGGGATTTGGTGCAAGTTATTTATTAGGTCTATGGAGAGATTTGGTGGTGCAGGTTGTTAGAAAAGTCTATAGAGAGATTTAGTATAGTTTGCTGAGACAGGGAGACAGAGGAGAAAGAAAAAAATGACAGAGAAGGAAGCTACAGAAAATCCTGGCTAAAAGACAGAAAGGAATCAATGTGCATACTATATGGAGAGAGGCCACTGAGCCAGAGGGTGCCCTAACAAGCTGGGAGCAGGAATTCCCAGGTCCGGGAGAAGTGCCCCCAAATGGCAAAGGTGTTATCCCTGGGTGAAGACAATGACTAGGGGAGATGGGTGTTCTGACCACCTCCCCCAACCCTGGATAACTGTGAGAGGGAAAGAGAAACCCACTCACTTCATGATGGACACAGGGGCTTAACACTAGGTCTTCCAACCCAATGGCCCTGTTTCCAAGAAAAGATCTTGGGTCCAAGAAGCCACTGGCACCAAAATATGTTCATGGACTACCCGAAGAACAATGGACCTAGGGATGGGATGGGTAACCCATTCATTTAAGGTCACCTCAGGATGTTCCTAACTGTTGGAGCAAGGCATACTCTCCAAAATGGCGGGGAGGACAGATATACTTCCTGTCCAACGGGCTGCAGCAACTGGCACAAAAAGAGTGACTGACCCTGCTGAAAGTTGCTACAGACAGGAGCAATTTTCTCCGTGAAGGACAGGGACAAGCAGGTGCTGCTATGGTGGACAGCACAAATGGCATCTGGGTAGAAGAATCTTTACCCCTGGCATGTCAATGCAGAAAAATGGAGCTAATTGTCCTTACCAAGACCTTGGAACTTGGAGACAGCACTATTATGTATAATTCATATATGATAAAAAAACTTTGAAAATGCAAATATGGGGCTGTACAAGGAATGGTGAAGCCATTCTCCCTTTTCCGGTGCTCATTGTTTGGACTCACAGCAGATGAAAGATCCCCAAGGGAGTAAGTACATCATATGTGTCAGGATGGATGAGGCTAGTGGATGGGGAGGTGACAGGGTATATGCCAAACTGTCTGCTAAACATGCCTTAGCACTTATGATCTGAGATCTGAGATGCCTATGTTATCTACCTAGCTCTATCCTAAGTTAAGAAGCTGTACAACCAGCCCCAGAACTTCTGTAGCAACGGGACCTTCAATAACACCCTGCCACATGTGTAGTTATATCAGTATTGCTGGGATCCTAGATGTGGAGTTACCTAATCAGCTGGGAGAGAGCAGACAGAACATTCTTCTATAACTTCTGCCTCCACTTGAGATGGTCCCAGAAAGTCAGCCTTACCTTAGGAGGCTTTGCAGGAGAACATATGACAAAGTATGGAGGCTGCTTACCGAGCTTCAGTGGCCCCCTGGAACAACATAGCCCAACTAGACATCACAGAGCAAATAAGAAGACCAGTGCCAGGAATAGATTAGCTCTTTTGAAAGTTTTGGCTAATGGGGTAACATAGATCCACCCTAAATGCTGCAGGCTATTGTCATTGTTCTTGAGTCTCTGCTTAACTTGCCCTAATTCTAGCAGTCAGTTCTGAGATTGCAGTGTGGGAAATTGTCCCTAACCCACAGTGGAGCTGAATTCTAACACCATCATGATGGAGAGCTGCCACTCCAAAAGCAGGCAGCCTTAGAGCACCAGACACTCCAGGAAAATTCTATAGTGGCTTCTCCATAAACAAGTGGATTCTTTCCTTCACATTGAAGTTAATCAGCATTCTGTGATCCTTTTGAAATCTACAAGGCTGTTAAAATATGGCAGACATATTCTCCAACTCACCAAAAGAGATTCATTTTGTCCATCAATCTTTTAGGTAGATTGGGGAATATGTCTGCCATGATCAGGACATTGATGTGCTTCTCTTTTGAGTTCACCACCATTATTTGGAACTATCACCTGAGAGATGGAAGTCAGTTTGTTATTGCACTAAAAGTGTCTTTACCCCCTAAAGTTTCTCTTAATTCCAGTCAAGGTATAGACTCCCATTCCTGGGTTCATAGGACCCTAGGCTTCGCACTTTAAATGGACACCTGTTTAATAGCAACTTTAAAACCTGTGTGCCTCTGCTCACAACCAGCCTTTCTGAGAAACTAAAAGGACACTCCCACAGAGCCTGACAAAGATGTCTGTATGGGGCTTTGTTTTCCCGTTATTTGGCAATTCTAAATTAGATTGTAAGTATTAGGTTTTCATACAACCTCTCAAATAGCCCTTCCTGTTAGCTGTCCTCCCCAAATTCCCTCCTTTATTCCCTACTCCCCTCTCACTCCCCATTTGATCTTCCTGCACCCTAACCCATCCACCACAACTATCACTCTATTTCCTCTTCCTAAGGAGATCCTACCTCCCTGTTCTAGTTAGCATTTCTATTGTTATCATAAAGTACCTAGACTAAAGCAATTTGGAAATGAAAGGCTTGGCTTCCGCTTCCACAAAGTAGTTCTTCATTGTAGGTAGTCAAGACCAGGAGACAAACTGGGCAGGAACCAGGAAGCAGCTGCTGGTTGTAGAGGCCATTGGAGGGGTTCTGCTTACTGGCTGACTCCTCATGGCTTGATCAACCTGCTTTCTTATAGAACCCAGGACCACCAGCCCAGAGGCTGACTCTCCTATAGTTTGCCGGGCTGTCCCCAAAAAATCATAATAAATCAGATCTCCATAGCTGTGTGGACTTATGTCTGAGTCTTCAATTTAGCTACCTCAGTCAACACATCTGTATTTATGCCAATTGCTTGCTGTTTTCATTGTGGTAGCTCTGTAGTACAATTTGTGATCAGGAATGGTGATACCTCTAGAAGTTCTTTTATTATTCAGGATTGTGATAATTATCTTGTGTTTTTGTGTTCCCATATGAAGATTTAAAAAAAAAGTCCTCTCAAGATCTGTAAAGAATTGTGTTGGAGGGCTGGGCGTGGTGGCGCATACCTGTTATCCCAGCACTTGGGAGGCAGAGGCAGGTGGATTTCTGAGTTCGAGGCCAGCCTGGTCTACAGAGTGAGTTCCAGGACAGCCAGAACTAAACAGAGAAACCCTGTCTCGAAAAAACAAAAAAATAAAATAAAATAAAATAAAAAAATAAAAGAATTGTGTCGAAATTTTGATGGGGAATGTATTGAATGTGTAGGTTGCTTTTGGTAGGATGACCATTTTTACTTTACTTACCCTATCAATCCATGAGCATGGGAGGTTTTTCCATCTTCTAATATCTTCTTCCATTTATTTCTTTAATGCCTTAATGTTTCTATTGTATAAGTCTTTCACTTGCTTGGTTGGATCTCTCCGAAGATATTTTATTTAAGAGGGTGTCTTATTTAGGGTTTCTATTGTAGCAGCGACAAAAATGCTATGACAAAGAAGCAAGTTGGGGAGGAAAGGATTTATTCAGCTTACACTTCCATGTTGCTCTTCATTATTGAAGGAAGTCAGGACAGGAACTCAAACAGGGCAGGATCCTGGAGGCAGAAGCTGATGCAGAAGTCATAGAGGGGTGCTGCTTACTGGACTGCTCAGTCTGCTTTCTTAAAGAATCTAGGACCACCAGCCCAGGGATAGCACCACCCAAAATGGGTTTGGCCCTCCCCCTACCAATCACTAATTTTTAAAACAAGTGTTCTATCTGGATCTTATGAATGCATTTTCTTTTTCTCTCTTTCTTTCTTTCTTTCTTTCTTTCTTTCTTTCTTTTTTTTATTTTGTTTTTTGAGACAGGGTTTCTCTGTGTAGTCCTGGCTGTCCTGGAACTCACTCTGTAGACCAGGCTGGCCTCAAACTCAGAAATCTGCCTGCCTCTGCCTCTGCCTCCCAAGTGCTGGAATTACAGACTTGTGCCACCACACCCGGCTATGAATGCATTTTCTTAATGGAGGCTCCCTCTCAAATAACTCTAGCTTCTGTCAAGTTGATATAAGACTAGCTAGCATAGGGGCTAATGTGAAAGGTATAGTTTCCCTGATTTCCTTCTCCATCTGTTTGTCATTTGTGTATAGGAGGGCTACTGGTTGTTTTTATTTTGTTTTAGTTAATCTTGTATTCAGAATCTTAATTCTCTGATAAAATTTTTGGGGTCAATTATGTATACTATCATATCATCAGCAAATAGTGGTACTTTGACTTCTTCCATTCAGATTTGTATCCCAGGGATATCCTTCAGTTGTCTTACTGCCCTAGCTAAGACGCAAAGTACTAAATCGAATAGATATGATGAGAGTGAACAGTCCCATCTTTTTTCTGATTTAATGACTCATATTTGTGTGACTGGTGTTTCAAGGGATTTTCTAACCAGTTAATATACTTATTTTTCACCATATAATATCACATTCATTTTCCATTTGGGAGTTTTATTTTATTTCCCAGTGTATTGTTCATCTCTTTGACAACATATAAAATCCATAAGAGCCACATATAGTGACATATACCTGTAATCCATGCACTCAGGAGTCTGAAGCAGGAAGATCATTCTGTGCTGCCCCAGGCTTTGCAATGATCTCCAGGCCAACATTGGGTACATAATAAGACTCTGCCTCAATTAATGAATTAGACTTTAAAAAACTCAGTGAGGGTGAAAGTTTATGCTTTGCTTTTCCTGTCAGCGTTTCTCTAGTATATGGAAATGGTTCCAGGCATAGATTACATAAACAGCAATATATTGAAAGGTGAACAGATGCACCATTGTAAAGACTGGGCATGACTTTTGTCCTTGGGCAAACACAGATGTATTTTCAAGGATTTAAGAAATTATTTGAAAGACACAGAAATATTTGTAGTAAAGACACCTCTGTAAGCTGATAGCTCCTCCTTCAACTTTCTCAGGAGTTTTCATGGGGCAGAAGATACAGCCTTGTATAATTACAACAGCCAGAATCAGGGAAGGCAATTTTCTCAGGAGATCTCCCTGATGCTGGCATCTTCCTGAAAGAGGCAGTTCCTGCTTCTGCTCTCAGACATGGCTGAAAACAGAAGGAATAATGCTATAATAAAATACAAACAACATGATTAACAAATGGACAATGGACTTGATTAGACATTGCTCCAAAGTAGATATGCAAATGTGCTCAACACATAAAAAGATACTCAATATATTAGAGAAATGCAAATCAAAATCACAGTGAGATACCACCTCACAACCATTAGAGTAGTAACTATTGGGAAAGAAAAAAGAGAAAAGAGAAAATAATAAGTGTTGGCAAGGATGCAGAAAAAAATCAGAACCTTTGTACTTCCCTGGCAGAAATGCAAAATGTTGCAGACATTGTAGAAAACTATTTAGCAACTCCTAGATAAATTAATGTAGAACAACCAAACAATCCAGCAGTTTCCTCTTTTAGCCATATAGACAAAGGAACTGCAAATAGTATCTATACAAATCTTACACAAAAACTTTAACACCAACCTTATTCACAATAGTTAAAAGGAGGAAACAACCTAAATATTGATCTATAGAAGAATGAATAAACATACAAAGATGTCATATCCATGCACTGAAATATTATTCATCCATAAAGTGGAATGCATGCTACAATGCAGATGAGCATTGAAAACAACTTACCACATGGGAAATGGCAGACAAGAAAATCCACTTATCATATGATTCCACTTATATAAAATACCCACAAGAGGCAAAGCTATACAGATTTAAAGCAGATTACAGTACTAGGGGTGGGGAGTAAAGGGTATAGAATAATCAAAGCTAATGCTTGTAGAGTCTTCTTTGGGGCAGGGGTTTCACACAAGTGGCCTGTGCTTAAACAGTAGTCGTGAGCTTACACTGCTGAGAATGTCCTGTCACTGAAGTGAACACATTTTAATTGTTAAAATGGTAGACTCTGATTATGTGTATTTAGTATGATACTAAAACTAAAAAAAAAATAGAAGGAATAAGAAGAATAGCTGAGAAAGGATCACGAAGAAAGGGGCAGTGAGAACTCTGACCAAGATGTTCCTTCCTCAGATGCTCAGTCTTTGATTCCCAGGGTCATACCATGCATTTGAAGCCAAGGACAGGAATGAGATCCTGCTGTGCTTGTCAGAAACTAAGATTCTGGATGCCAGGGAGAGCCAGAAGGGCTTGGACAACACAATGGTCTATAATGCACTCAGAATGGGAAGGAGACAGCTGGCCGTCTCCTTCTGGTAGAGATAAAGCATCATCTGCAAGCTGACTCTCCTTCCAAGGCCACATTCTTGTTTTTCTCTAGAATTCTGGTCCTACCACTGCCAAGAACCCCTGTCACCTGTTACTGAGGTGTGCTTTAAGAAGCAGTAGTGAGGGCCTCTCTCATGCCAGAGGGATCCATTATCAGGGTGAAGTGTTCTCCTGTCAAAGTAGTCCCCAGGGGCCTTTCAACAACCCTTTCCCAACTCCTGCAGTGATACCTAGTAAATTTATGCTGGCACTATCTCCTCCTTTTTGAACTTGGACTCCCTGTGCATTCCTGATTTGATTAAATCTTCCTTGCCTTCTAGTAGAAGCACTTTGCTCAGGGGAGTGCTTCTGTGCCATGATCTTAGAGCCAGCCTTCCTGGGTTCAGGCCTCTCTGCTGCTCCTTACTAACTGAACCATGGAGAGCTGCTGAGATCCTCCCACCTCCATCTACAAATGGCTTAAGGGATGTAAGAAGATCACCTTCACACCTACAAGCACATGAACACGCCCACACAGATTCATACAATAATTTAAACAAATAAAAAACAAATCACTTTTAAATTTTTGAGAATGTGTTCTTTTGAATTATTTTTCTTGAGAATTTCATACACTGCATTTTGATTACATTTGGCCAAACTCATCCCATTAACTCCTTTCAGATCCATCCCACCTCCCAAGCCCCCACTAACTGCATGTCTTCTTCGTCTTCTTCTTTTTCTTTTTCTTTTTTTTTTTTTACAACTCACCATCAGCTCCCATACACTCCTGGGTGTGGGTCCGTCAACTGAAGAATGCTTAACCTACTAGGGGCCATATCCTTAAAGAAAATTGACTTTCCCTTCCTGCAAGAAGCTACTAGCTGTAAATCCTCATCAGCTAGGGGTGTGGCTTTCCAGGCCACTCACCCTCCCATGCTAGAATGCTGGCTGCCCTGATCTTGTACAGGTCCTCCTCTCAGCTGCTATGACCTCATGAGTGCAGTGATCTTGCCATGCCATACAAGATTCAAGCTAGTTATCCCTGACTGGCTCTTATAACCTTTTCTGTGATAGTCTTTGAGCCTTGGGGAAAGGATATGACAACACTGAGACTTTTCCCCTGAAGTTCAATCATGATCAGTATAAAAATAGACCTTAAAAAAACACCAATTCCAGAGAATCACTTCAAGGATCAAGTGAGATTTCCTACTATAGGGAAAGCAGATAGACCATGCCTGGAACATGGTTAATGCTCAGTGAGTGTCATTCATTAGCATCTTTTAACTGTATGTCCTTAGGTGTGCCTAATATCATCAAGATCACTCCAAATAATGACAAAACTTGCACCACCCCTAAAGCTGCCATTAACACCCATCATAAATCCTCAAAAGAATCTAACCAAAATCAATTTCACCCTTTGCCATGGCAAGCTCTAAGGATTGGCACATCTGCCACTGACAGTCCAAGAGAATGTGGGTGGAACAAGAGGGCTAGTAGCGGTTTCCTTGGCATTTGGACACTTGGCTGGGTTCCGTATTCCTGGGAAGGCTATTTCTAGATACTGAATTAACTATTCTAATCAAGGCGCTTCAGTGCTCAAACTGTTAAATATATAGTGCAGTGTGAACGTGAGCCTGAAAGGAATTTAATGGGAGCACGCTTTCCTAAGAGGAGTCTAAAATAAGTGTGTGGTTAGCATGCAGAAATGGCAATAATAGAAACTCTGGGCTATAACTGACACGACTGTGCCAAATGAGGCTCCACGTGGTCCTTAATGTAATTCTCTTTGAAGACACAATCTGAAGGATGCTGACAAATCCAGACATCAAGCAGAACAATATCTCCCTCAGTTCAGGGAATGCTGCAAGTGGATCGGAGAATGACTGTAGTAAGGTGCCAATGGAATGGACTCTGAGTGTCACTGGGGACACTTTGGTCTTCTTCAGAAAAGACCATCGGGAGGCTTTGTATGGGGAGTATTTGGCTTCCTACTAGGAGAAAGGCTATAGGACTAGTTAGGGCTCTTAGCTCAACACTGCTTTGCACTTTACCAAGAACATGAGAAGGAAGCTTCCAAGAAATGGGAGAAAGGCCAGTAGCAAGTGATCCTGAACAAAATGGACCCTGGGTGGGTGGCACCAAAGGCAATTTTTCAAGGTTTCATTCCCCTATGGCATTGTGGAAATGCAAAGTGAGAGTCTGCATGCACCTTGCTGTGTTTAACCAGGCCAACCTAGTGTCAGAATCTGAAAAACACCTTTGGCAGCCTATGAATTTGAATCAACTTTATTTTCATTTATGTTATTGATTGAATTATGTTTTCCTAAACATATATGGTGATGTTCAACTCCCTGCCCCGATATCTCAGAACATGAATTTATTTGGAGATAAGGTCTTGCAGATAAAATCAGCTAAGTTATGATAAAGTCATAGTGGAACAGTGTGGGTCCTAAATGCAATATGTCTGGTATCCTTTTAAAAAGTTAGGGACACAGGAACAATACCATGCATGGATTACAATTATATTGCCCAAACTAGGGAATATCAAGCACTACCAAAAATCTGGAACAGAGCCATAGAACAGACTCTCCTACCCAGCCCTTAGAGTGAGCCTATCCTGCCAACATCTTCATTTCAGAACCTCAGTTTCCAGAACCAGGAGCCAGTTCTGTACATGCCTGTGGTTAAGCCCCCAGTTTGTGGTACTTGGTTGCAGCAACCAGAGCAGATGAACATCACTAGCCTCCAGTCAGCCCATCCCTTGATCATGGAGCAGCCAGGCTGGGAAAGCTGACCCAGAGCTGAGGTAACTCTAGAGGGAGGAGAAGGTGCTTCTCCAAGAGTGGCAGCAGTACACCAGCACAATGACCACATGGCAGTTGTCCCTGGCCTCTCCTCCACTGATTCTTTCATAAAAACTCAGAGATGCCCAAACTTCTCTTGGAGTTGACAGGAAGCTGGAAGGGAATTGTGGGTAGATGGATACAGGAGCTGGCCTCCTTCTCATTTGCAGTGAAAGGGCTAGAAAGGAGACTAGGGAATATCTGTGATCCACTCAACAACAAACCAACTTCTTCAGCAGGGTCTTCTTGCTCCTGCCATTGAGAAGAGTGAGATACAGACCTTGAGAATAGTCCTTTTGTCTTCTTTTGTTTTGTGTTTCTGGTTTCTTTTGTTTGTTTGTACTGGGATTGTACCCAGCACCTTGTCCACACTAGGCAAGTAGCCTTTACCACTGAGCTACATCTCCAGGACCAAAGTTACTCTTTGAATCTTTATACTCTAGTTTAAACCCCCATTTGAAATAATCTAATATACAACATGCACATGTTTGTTGAAACATAATATAATAATTTTCCTGTTACTTAGCCTTTCCCAAAACACAACAGTTAAATTGACCCTCCAGGAAGACAAGGCAAAGACTGTAAGGATCCCAGCTTTCAGGGGCCTGGTCCTTGACCAAGATGCCATTTAACATTAACACATGCTCACCACTTTCCCCGCCCAGGTGGCCACGGGGCCTGGAGCATACTGCCCCCAGGGCTCATGCCACTCGACCTCATCCCCACACCCACCTCAGAGCTGGCACTGCTTCTTCCAACCAGGCACCGTACCAATCCTGGCAGGCCCTGTGTATGTTTCCTGCCCATGAGAGTGCTCAAGACCTTACAAACCTCTCCTAGGAAGCAGTCCAGCCCAATCCATTCTCCCAATGCCTGGCAATAAGCCCTGACTCGTACCACTTGAGACATCAGGGCCATGCCTGGAGGACTAAAATCACTGAGATATTTGACCTGACTAATCTATGCTGACCTTGAGATTCTATTTTTTGCTGTCATTTGTGTGCATTTTTTGTGCATGCAGAGGCTACAGAAGGACATCCACCTTATTCATTGAAGGCGTGGCCCATCGGGACAGTGAGATGGCTCAACAAGTAAAAGCCCATGCCGTGCAAGCCGGGCCACTGAAGGACAGTTCCAAAATGCCATGGTGAAAGGAAAGAACTAAGCCACACAAGTTGTCCTCTGACCTGTACAAATGTTCCATGTCATATATGCTCTGCACTTACATACAATAATAACAGAAAAGGGGAAATAGCCAAGCAATGGTGGAACACACCTTTAATCCCTGCACTCAGAGGCCGAGGGAAGCAGATCTCTGAGTTTGAGGCCAGTCTGATCTACATAGTGAGTTCCAGGTCAGCCAAAGCTACAGAGAGAAACCCTTCTAGAGAAAGAGAGACAGAGAGAGAGTCTTATATTGAACCTGAAGCTCACTATTTCAAATAGGCTGGCCTGTTCCACCTATATGTGACTCGAACAATGGAGGTACAGGTACGCACAGCTTTCCCTGTATTGTTACAGGGGTGCTATGGATTCAAATTTGAGTCATGCTTATACAGAAAGCATTCTCACTCACTGAACCATCTCTCCAGCTTCTATAATAGATAGTCTTAATGGAAGTTTTCTAACTCATTCATTCCCTGGAGCTTTTGCTGTATGGCCAAACTTGGGAGAAATAATAGGGAAATGGTCACAGACTGTGAGGGAAAAGATATTTCAGGATGGTAAGTGTCATGGACAAGGCAAACTCAAGGAACTCTGAGGCTGCAAGATTAAGAGGCCATGCTCAACCAGGAAAGAAACTAAAGAGCCAGGAGGCATTGCTTTTGGAGAATGTGATGGAGCCTGAGAGATTGCATAAATCAAATGGGAGAGGCAGGAGCATCTCAGATGAAGGTGTGAATTTTCTTTCCTTATTTTTTTAATTGTGTAGAACCTAGGACCTTATGCATACAAGTGCTCTAGCACTAAACTACAGTTTTTCGAGACAAGATCTTACTAAGTTGCTCAGGCTGGCCTTAAAATTTCAGTCTTCCTGCCTCCTCCTCCAGGGCAACAGTCATTATATATGTGAACCACCAGGACTGGCTGAAGTTTTGATTATTAGAGAATCCACTGCCCCTTATAGGTGGGGATCCAAAACACCTCCACCAAACTGGCAGGTGAGACACCTTGGAGTAAGCATGTGGGTGTCTAAGAACCCTATTGTCATGGCTGGGCTCCCAAAGCTCAGATTCAAGAATCTAAAGTAGAAGATAGAGTACAGCTGTCCCTTTGTTGGGATGTGCCTCTCCACCCATATCTATGCTCATGCAAAGGAAACTGCTAGATTCAAAATAAAAGCTACAGTGATTTTATTTTAGCAAGTGAGTTCTGTAACTCACATACTCTCATCATTGATTTTTGTGACTGATATCAGAGACATTTTAGGCTCAAACAAGCCACCCATACTGGCCCTGAAAGAAGCCTAGGAAGGACTTGGTAAGGGGAATGGGCAAGAAAACTGGCATCACATTGCTCATCTTCCCCCCGAAGTATCTGTGAATACTCTAGAACCTCCTCTACATAAATACTAGGGGTATGGGCACCATATTGAATAGTTCCTAGGGAGGTGTGAGTAGATTACCCTGTAGGACTTGGCAAGGAGTACCTAGTCTTGCTCTCTTGGCACTAAATAATCACAACTGTCCTGGGAAGGTGAAGAGCTCATGGGTGAACAGAAAGATGGATGGACAAACAGATGGATGGATGGACAGTTGGAGGGATGGATGAATGGATGGATGGATGGGGAATTAGAACAATAAAAAACAGGTTGATACAGACTGTGAGAAAGCTACAGAAAGAGTAGACTTATAGTCCTTTTTTTTTTTTTCCGAAACAGGGTCTCTCTGTGTAGTCCTGGCTGTCCTGGAACTCACTCTGTAGACCAGGCTGGCCTCAAACTCAGAAATCCGCCTGCCTCTGCCTCCCAAGTGCTGGGATTACAGGCATGCACCACCACGCCCAGCCTAGACTTGTATTCTAAAGGAGTCTTTAGAAAGCAGGAGAGTATCTAAGTAGTCCACAATAGTCACGTGCCAAGCAAAGGCCAAGAGCTTCCTGTACATCGGCCTGTCATGCCCAGGCATCTCATACATAGCTCACCACAATGCTTTGAGCTTAGGACTCTGACTCCTCACCCCATGTATGCTATAGATGAGACAAGTGGGGCTTTGAGAGCCAAGGTTACTTGCTCAGGCTACTAACAAAGTTGCAATTTGAGTACAGACTTCCATGTCCACTGAACTGGGCACAGGAAGGTTAGAAGATAAAGTTTCTGCCCCCAGATCCCAGCCAGAGCAGTTCCACTGGGACTCATTTATCTATGGGGACTTCACCTAAGTCTTTCCTAAAAAGAGAGATAACTTTGGCACTGTACTACACCCTGCCTCAGGCTTCAGCTAAGATCATACCTCCATTGGTATAATAAGGGAGCCACAATATCTTAGGCTGGACCTCATTGCCTGTACCCCCAACTCAAGTTCCAGTACGCATGGGGATAATTTCTAGGCTACATTTGAACGGACCTGGCACTGAGAAAGAGTTCCTGGAACAAGTACTAATTAGCATGGCCCTTGAGTATTATTAATAACCAAACTGAGGGCACTACTGTGTGCCAAATCTAGAAGGTGAGACAAGGACAGGCAGGCATGTAAGGGGGGGAAGGGAGGAAGATGGCTCAGGACTACTATGGCCCAGATGGGCTGGCCTCCAGCTGCTGACCAGGGCTGCCTACTAGGACAAAGGTTCTGGGACTTTGGGCTGCTTTGGTGTTCACCATACTTTCACCAGGCCTTTAGAGGCAAAAACCTCACTCTCCTCAATCACAAGAACCATTCCTACAACTTTGCCCACCATGTCTCCACATGCTCGCTATTGCCACTCCCCACCCATTCATCCATGTACCTATCCAACCATCCATGTAGTTACATGACAAATATCTGCTTGACATCTACTGTATGCAGGTACTAGATTGTAGAACAGAGACCATGGTTGAGTTTTTTTTTCCCCCTTACAGGACACTTACAATTATTCAGTATCACAAGAGCTAGGCTAGCCAAAGGCCCATCAAATGCCAGAAGAAAAACAGTTTATGCGTGTCAGTAGGAAGAGGCTAAAAATTTTGGGAGTTTGGTAATAGATGGACCTATCATGTGTTTGATCGTCTCACTATAATAGGGGGAATTCATAATTTTCCTTATTAAGTTTACATTTTAATTATCACCAATGGCTTTCCCCAACCTCGCTCCTCTCCCTTTACTCACGCTATTCACATCAACTGCACCCAATCATTCCCTCATTCTCCAAACCATTCAACAAACAGCGAATAGCAGCTCTCCTGATCCAGTCTCTGAGGCTGCAGAGAACCCAAGGCAGCTCCTGACCTCCCAGAACTGACAGTAACAAGACCTTGTTGGCTATATATTAACACTAGTGCTGTGGCAGAGGAAGCATGAAGTCTGGAGCAGCCCAGATAAGGAACTACCTGACTTATCCTGAGGCGCAAGTAGGGACTGGACTTGTGACCCACAGGTCCTAATACAATGCAGGATTTTCAGTTTAAATTGAACAGAGTGTGGCATCTCTGTCACTGATCCAGGGATGAGCAAATAAACTAAATGGTTCCCTTGAGACCTTTCCTGGCTCTCTTGTCTAATTCAGTTAAATGAGAAATCGTATAGTCATAATGGCTATCTGCAACCACATTAGTGACACAATGGGCATGAAGTTTCAGATGAATATTGTGGGTAGCAGTACAGTAGTAGGTCTACCATATCTTTGAACTTCCTAGTTCTAGTTTCTAGTCCATATCTTTCCTTATTAAATTTAATATTTAAGTAAACATAATATCTGGGTGACCTTGGTGCATACCTATAATTCCAGTACTCAGAAGACTAAGGCAGAAAAATCGCTGCCAAGTTTGAGAGTAGACTGGTCTACGTACCCTTTCTATAAAAGGATTGGTGCAGCTACATAAAGGCATTGCAAGCTGATATGATTGACAAAGGCCAGAAAACAAATGATAAAAATGGGGGAGGGGGCAGAGAGATGGCTTCTTAGGTAAAGGTATTTGTTGCCAAGCCGGATACTGTGAATTCCCACTTGACAGAAGGAGAACCAATTCTGTATACACTATATGGTACATATGTACACAGGCATGCATGCACATATATGCACACACACACACACACACACACACACACACAATGTTTTCTAAAGGATCCAGAAAGACTTGTCAAGATTGGTTCATTAGCAGTGTGATAGGTTCCAAGATGCTACAAGTCCAGGAGCTCTCCCCCTAGCCAACCATAAGCAGCACAGAACAATCCTAGAGCATACCCGCTCTGGCTTTGGGATGCTAACCTGATATCCTAAGGCCTGGAATCCTGAGCAGCTTGTAATATGTCCTATAAACCTATGTATCCCTGTCCTTTGGGCTCCAGGACCTAGCTTATCAAGGGCAGTCATTGTTAGAAGCGGGGACTTGCTGGAAAAAATGCCAGCTTCATTTCATGAGGGAACTTAAGGCAACAATGCTGGAGCCAGTGGGAGGGACCAGAGACTTACAAATGCTCTACAAAGTGTGTTTAGATGCTTATATTTGATCCAGAAAGCCACTGAAAGCCCTAGAAGACCTTTAAGTAGAAACAGGTGTGTTTAGATCGGTTCATTAGAAAGCCCTCTCTAACATTTAGAGCTACAAGTTAAGGCTCTGGGAGTTATGAATTAGTCTCTACATGCTTCCAAAAGACTTTTGAAAACATGCCACCCACATCATTGTGAGAAGAAGCAGCCTAGCTTTGAGAGACTTTAGCTTCAAGGCTGTCCTGGAGATTCTTCTGGCATCTGGTTCATAATGAAGGTGGTCCTGGACAGCATAAGAAAGCAAAGCGAGCAAGTGAGCAATCCATGGCAATCAAGCTGGTAGCAGTGGTCTAGTGTGAAGCCCTGAGATCTTCCCTGGGGTGAGGGTTGTCCTCTTAAAAACCTTGTTGCTCTTTTTGAGGTGTTTAGCCAGACTGATCATAGAAGTATGACTCACCTGAATATTCCCTCCTAGACCTCCTAAACCAGACCAGGCTTGTGAACAACTCTCCACACCACAGACCTAAAGCAGAGAGTCCTTTCTGAAGTGACAGAGCCCATCTTCCAAAAGAGCTGTCAGTTGCTGCTTCTTTCTTTTCTTTTCTTTCCTTTTCTTTTCTTTTTCTTTTCTTTTCTTTTTTTTTTTTTTTTGGTTTTTTTGTTTTTTGTTTTTTTGGGTTTTTTTCGAGACAGGGTTTCTCTGTGTAGCCCTGGCTGTCCTGGAACTCACTCTGTAGACCAGGCTGGCCTCAAACTCAGAAATCCGCATGCCTCTGCCTCCCAGAGTACTGTGATTACAGGCATGCGCCACCACTGCCTGGCAGTTGCTGCTTTTTATTGCCAGGGCAAGTGGCAACCACAGCGCACTTTGGCTCAATGCAGCCCCAGAGGTCTCTCAGGGGCCATCCAGATGTGAAAGAACATAGAAATATATCATTACATAATTTCTGGAGACTGGCTCAGGATGTATACAAACAACGGTACTTATTTGGGTACTAATCTCAAAAGGGAAAATGTTAATGGAAGGTCCTGGAACAGAATATTGGGGTCTCATGTGAACTGAGTGGACATTTGTGCCAAAGCCCAGTAATTCCTAGCATAAATCTACCAACCGTTTTCTGCCTTTGCCTGAAAGTGGTCCCTAATGAGAGCTTTCAATCCTGAGGCCTAAATGTGCATTTGGTACCAAGGACTTGCTTTTTAGAGAGAGGTAAATTCACATAGTGTAAAATTAACCATTTAGGTGTGTGTAATTTGGTGGTATTTAGTACAAATACAGCACTTGCCACAAACATACCTACTTGATTGTGAAACCGTTTTATCGCCTAAAAGGACTCCCTGCACCCACATAGCAGCTACCCAGCCCCTCCAGCCCCTGGCAACCACTAACCTGTCTTCTATAGATTTCCCATTCTGGACATTTCCTATAAATGGAGTTATATAATGTGACTTTTTTGTATCTAGATTCTCTTAGACAGGACACTGTTCTGAGTGTCATGAGTGTCATCCATTGTCCTACTTTGGTTTTGTTTGTTTGTTTGTTTGTTTTTGTTTTTGTTTTTTTTCTGTTTGTGTGGAAAAACACTGAAACGAGGACTCAGGAATTTAAAAAAAAAAAAGCATTTATTTAGCTTACACTTCTAGATCATGGCCCATGACTGCTGAAAGGCAAGGCAGGAGCTCAGGGCTCTGGAAGCAGGACCAGAAGCAGAGGCCATGAAGGAGCGCTGCAGCTGCGGACTTTCTCAGTCTGCTTTCTCACGCTAGCCAGGGCCACCTGCCTGGGGTTGACACCATTCTTGATGAACCAGGTTTTCCCACATCAATCATTAATCTGGAAAAAAGACTTTCCCACAGGCCCATCTGATAGAAGCACTTCCTCAGTTGAGGTTCCTTCTTGCCAGCTGATTCTAGCTTGTGTCAAGTTCAAAAAATAAACCAGAACCATGCAGAGTCCATATTATAGTATATGTTGTTGCAGCAATCCTTTCTAGTGCTGAATAATATTTCTTTGTGTAGCAGTAACATATTTCTCCTTTCATATGCTTGTTGGTTATTTGTGTTGTTTCTACCTCTTGGTTGTAAACAGTGCACCTATGGACACTGATGTTTTCAACTGAACATGTGCTTCAATTCTTTGGAGTTTATTCTTACAGGTGAAATTTCTGGGCCATAAAGTATTTTTATATGTAACGAGTTCTCTGAGGGTTGTCCTGGGAAAACCTGGGAAATGTGTGCCAATGCCTGTGACTAAGGTCAAGGAGCAGAGACCCAGGAGCTGCAGCCCTCACGCCTCATAGCAACCCATCATAGAAGAACCACAGAAGACAGGATAGAAGCCCGAGTACATGTTCTAACTGAGCTTTCCCTTTGCCCAGAAGGCAGTGGACGGATTCCTTCGCCTCTGAGGCTGTGTGCAAGAGATACTAATTGTTAGACGCTACATCTGAAGCTATTACCCAGAGTCAGGGGGCAATGTGGGTGTGTGTGGCTGGGTGAAGCTTCCCAACAGGCTTCCAGAGGGAGAACCAAATAGGGGAAGGCAGTGCTTGCAAGAATGCCTCCGCCAGGCTTACTCACCCCGCTCTGAACCCCACTAAGACCAAGTGCCCTTGTCCAGAGCAGATCTCCCACTTTGGGCTCTAGGGTCTGCTATGCTGAGCCTGAGCCTACATGGCTGGGTCCTGCTATATGGATGAAGCTGATAGCCTTTCAGCCTTTGGAGCTAGGCTGTGTCCTAGGGCCACCAAGCAAAGACATGCAACACCTAACTGCTAAGATCCTTCACTGTGGCAAGCCCTGGGCTAGGAGCCAGGGATTCATTCAGTGAGAGTATGTTTACTCTGGCATTGGCTTTGTCTCCATGTGAGGAGGAGCTAGAAACTGAAGATAGAATTCAGAAGAGCCACATGAAACCTCTGACCTCAAAAGCCCTCATGAGCACTTGAATGGGAAGGAAGCCCCTGCTCCCCCCCCCCCCCCCCAACAAAGATTTCCACCTACTCGACTACGTGGGATCAGAATGGCAAATGAGATTTGAAGGTGCGCGGTGACTGTGAGTTTCTGATAGGAAGGAAGGGGAAAGTGCGTAGCCGCTGTTGAATATTCATACCACTCAAGCAGCAGGGAAGGCATTCTCTGCCTGGACTCCCTTTGTAAACTTTACATACCTTGTAAATTTTGAATACTTTGTAAACATCGTATACTTTGTAAACTTGGTAAACCCTCAAGGAGGAAAAGTGGCCAGGCCCTGGCTGAGGAGCTCCAGGAGCCAAGGCCAGTCCCACAGACTGTCATAACTGAGTTTCCAGCCTCTGTAATTATCACAAAGTTCACCTCCAGCCCTCAACAGGACCCTCCCCAGATTATGCTAATTTTAGTTGAAAAGCCATCAATCCCTGAACTTCCCATAGCAACCCAAAAAACCTGAGCACAAAACCCCACCAAGGGGTGGCACATGCCTGTAATCCTAGCACTCTGGGAGGCAGAGGCAGGCGGATTTCTGAGTTCGAGGCCAGCCTGGTCTACAGAGTGAGTTCCAGGACAGCCAGAGCTACACAGAGAAACCCTGTCTCTAAAAACCAAACAAACAAACAAAACCCACCAAGCCCTAAACAGGAAAAGCCACCAACCTGGGCTCCCCCAGGCTCAGGACGGGAAATCCCATCAGTCCTTACCCTGGAAATCTCTCACCTTAGAAAGCTTCCAAGAACCCCACATAAGCCCTGCCTTTTGTCCAATTCCCACTGCCCGGGAGTACAGGCAGCCACTCCTGAACTCATCCCTCCATACGCTGGACCCTCCAATAAATCACTTTCATGAGATTTGCTGCCTGCTATAACTCTCTCATTAGAAGAAGACAAGAAGCACTGAAGAGAAGAGAAGCGAAGGAGAGGGGCTGAGGATCCTGAGTTCCTCAGTTCAGCTGGGAATACCCTTCCCTAGGAACTGCTGCGCCTCTGGTGAGGAGGCTTCCTGGGCTCCTGTGTCTCAGGATACCTTTTCCATTGGGACACTGTCCCACTTCAGAGCTGTGTGGTTCCTGGGCTCCTATGTCTCAGGATACCTTCTTATCCAAGTTGAAAGGCCAACAGTCACAGTAGAGAAAAGTTTGGTGGTTGTTCAATAAGATGAAGATGAAGTCATCAAGTGATGTGACCATTTCTCTCCTAAGTATATACCCAATGTAACTGAAAAATCATTTTCACACCAGAACTACTGTGCCTATACTCAGTAGCACTCATAGTAGACTAAGCAAGAGGTGGAAAAAAAATCCAAATCTCCAATAATTGGTGAATGGACAAAAATGTGGTCTATCTATATAATGGAATAATATCCAGCTAGAAAAAGAAATGAAGCATTGATGTATAATCCAATCTGATTGGCCCTTGAAGACATTGTACTAAGCAGAAAAGGCCAGACAGAATGTGTGTAATTTCCATAGAAACAGGGAGGGGGTAACTTGCAGATTGTCAGAGACTGGAACAGGGAGGAATATGGAGTGCCGGCTTAATGGGTGTAGGGTCTCATTTTTGAAAAGATAAAAATGTCTTGGAACTAGATCAAAGTGATAGCTGCACGGCTTTGTAAAACCACCGAATGCCAACACATTGTATATTTTAAATAGTTGATTTTGTATTCTATGAATTTCATTTTAATGAAAAGCGAATGCATCCTTTGAGGCATCAGCTTTAACTCAGGGAGGTCAACAAGGAAGTGACACTGAAGCTGAGGCTTGGAAGTAATGAGTGAGGGATTCAAAGAGACAAGAGGATGCAACAGACTAGGACACAATTTTTCCAGCCACACTGGGGAGACAGATATACTGAAAATAGCAAAAGCACCATTCTAAAAAGAATAAGGAACCCATAAGGGGGTGCTTAAGGTTCCCTGAGCCCCAAAGGTGGGGAAGAATCATGTAATCCCTGAGCTGGGCCAGCATTTAGCAGAAAGAAGAAAGGGATAGGAGTGCTTAACTCCCAGGAATCACCATTTCATTACTCTTCAATGAATGAATAGGGAAACTGAGGACCAAAGCAGAAATACAACTCATAGAATGGTGGTGATGCTGGTTGTTTGGGCACTAGTTTTGAGAATGGAGTTTAAAGATGAGCTTCATTCTCAATTCCTTTTTCCTGTCTGGGCTTCAGTTTCCCCATCTTTAGAAAGAAACAATAACAGGGTCTATCAGTCACTGTGCAATTAGAGGCTATGTAATGGGTATTGAACTATGTCTTAGCTGTCTTGGCTTTTCCTTCCTTGCTCTGCAGTTCAAGTGACATAATGAAGTGACCTTTGTACTGGGAACATAAAAGATCTCCAGCAAAAGAGTACCTTCTAAAGAAGCACATGGCCGCTACATGTCTCACCCAAACAGGTGAGGGTAGTGGGCACCAAGTACTCACAGGTCCACTGAAGATAATCAAAGAATATTCAGGCTCAGTATTAAGAATAACATAGAATGATATTTCTGCCATGCAGAGAAAAAAATTAATGCTACTGTTTTGACAGTTTAACATGTTTGTGGTGGCAGCAGGTTTTCCTACACTCAAGGCTTATTCCTTTTCAGTCACCAGCACATGGACAAGCTCCAGCTAAGCTTGCCAGAGCAAAGGCAGGAAATTGGTTATATTTATTTTTCTAGATAAACAATGGATAATCTTGTAGTGTATATATGGTCCAAAGGTTTCACAGAGCATACTTATGTTTGAAAAAAATATTTGTTTAGCAGACACTCAAATTGAACTTGGGGATCCTGCATTTGTACTTGCGAAAACTGAAAACCCTAGCACCAGCCAATGCAGGTATAGTTAGACCAATGCCCAGCCACAAATGTGGGTTACTAGGCAAATCATGGGGAGGGGGCAAAGCCTGTCAGTTCAGCCATCCTGTGGACAGCGCTGAAACAAGGAGACTGACAAGAACACGGGATCTTTTCAGTGCTGGGCTAGGGAGGCAGCTGAAAGGATGGAAATAGAGCTTCTATACAAGCTCCACACCAGTTCTGAAGCAATCGGTCTTGATGGTGGTTACTTTCCAAACCACTACCCAGATTATCAGCCCTGCATCTCTTCCTCAGAACCATCTGAAGTCTTTGAGCTCAGCCCTGCCCAGTTTGGGGAACAATTCTAGGCAATTATAGTCCCACAACAGCAACTCACTTAGCAGTGTTTCCCAGTGTCCACTGTGCACCATGATGACTGTGGAACACCAGGCAGGGAAACAGTTGTGAGCAAATAAGATAAAGTCCCTATCCTCGTGAAGCAGGAAATCTGACTTTGTTAGGTAGGAATCACTTCTGTGCCAGACACCTAGCATGTGTCATTCATTGAACACAAGCCTCAGTTACCCTATTGCCATTTAGATTTTCCTACTTTGTAGATGTCAATAAAAGATATCAGATGTGACACAAAAGTGTGATAGTTTGAATAAGAGATTTCTCCCACAGGCTCAAATATTTGAACACTTAGTTTTCAGTGTTTTGGCACTGTGTGGGAAGGCTATGTGATCTTTAGGAGGTGGAACCTTATTGGAGGAAGTACATCACTGTGGCCAACTGTCTCAGTCAGGGTTTCTATTCCTATGCAAAATATCATGACCAAGAAGCAAGTTGGGGAGGAAAGGGTTTATTCAGCTTACATTTCCACACAGCTGTTCATTACCAAAGGAAGTCAGGACTGGAACTCAAGCAGGTCAGGAAGCAGGAGCTGATGCAGAGGCCATGGAGGGATGTTCCTTACTGGCTTGCTTCCCCTGGCTTGCTCAGACTGCTCTCCAATTGAACCCAAGAATACCAGCCCAGAGATGGCACCACCCACAGGGGGCCCTCCCCCCTTGATCACTAATTGAGAAAATGCCTCATAGCTGGATCTCATGGAGGCATTTCCTCAACTGAAGCTCCTTTCTCTGTGATAACTCCAGCCTGTGTCACGTTGACACACAAAACCAGCCAGTACACCAAGCCTTAAGGTTTTATGGCCTGGCCTTACTTTCTGCTTTCATTCTGCTTACTATGTATGGATAAAAAGGTGATCATCCAGTTTTCTGCTCCTTCCTCCATACTTTCACTGACTCTTGCCTTGCCTTCTCGGCCAAAACGGACTGTGTCCTAGAAGTATAAGTCAATAAACTCTTCTTTCAGGTGCTTTTTGTCATGGTGCTCTATCACAGTAAATGAGATCTGATTAATAGAAGATAGAAAAGCTTGTCTTAGGAACTCTTTCCCTGGAAAGATGTAAATATCTTCCCCTCCTTATGAGGTCCCCAAAGTACAATTCCATGAAAACCCGACTTGGGAGACCAACTCCTTGATTGGGCTTACTGAGTATGGATGATCGATCATTTACAAGAGCATAGGTGACCCATAAGCAGGCAACCATGCCACCAGAAAGCCTTCCCTCAGCATGGATGATCACTTCCTAATAACTGCATAGATGGAGTTTCTCCCCTTAGTTAACCTTCCCCAGTCTATTTACTCTAGCATCTCCTGATCAGCAGGCACAGAAGGGAGTAGCTTCAATCGCAGGTGACAGTGCTGTGAAAATGTTTATTCCTCCTTCTATGAGGGAATACAGTCAATGGGCTGGAGCTCGAGAGTTACAAGTAGTTACTGGTGTTCTGATGAGCGGGGACATAGACACATTCTACAACAGGTATCTCAGATTCCAGGAAATGGAAAGTGCCTAGACACTTTAGAGCCAAAACACAGCACACTGGGGGGCATCTGGGCAGGGAGGAGTCCACTGTCATTGGTGCAAGAAGGCTGAGTAGATGGTGACACCTATATTCAGAAGATGTTTCAAAAGGATCAGTGTCACCCAGTAACAAGTTCTAGGCTCACCAGTTCATTTCTTCATCAAGAAACGCCTCCTTAGTACTTTCAATTAGTGAGGTCTGGGCTGGGTGTGGAAGAGTCTAGGGGTAATGATATTACCATGCATGGATAGTGAATGGCCCTGGATACCCTCACTAATCATTCTCTCTGGCTCCAGGCATGAAGGACAGGGAATGTACTAAGGAAGCTTGTACCTGTCACAAAACAAGGGTCGCCTTTGGGGCTGAAGACTGTTAATCAGGCATCCTGAAAAAAGAAAGAACACAAGCCTTTGCTGGTGATAACCTGAGCACAGGAGGTTTCCATCCGAGAAGTCCCCTTAGTTGGCCTGTTTCTTCTGTACTGAGAAGTCCCAGTCAGGTTCTTTAAAGGCCTTACCTTCCAGGCTCCCACACAACAGCCAACAGAAACTTCTGGCACTCCAAGGCTGTGCTTTGCTCCAGATGAGCTCCTTGGGGGCAGGCCAGAGACTCTGGACCTTTCCTTCACAACCAGATATCATCAGGGAGCACGCAGGCTGGGCGGTATTTAAGTGGCATTGGAAAATCCTAGGCCCTTCTGTCCCTTGATTCTGTATCTCACCACTTCCCTAGCTGGTCACCAATTTCCTGCTGTTTTTTTTGGGGGGGGGGGAGTAGTTACTGAAGTTCTAATAGTCCCTGTGCCTTTCCTCCCAGTCTCCAGTGTCAGTTCAGAATCCTTCCCATCCTGTCCATATGGTGGGGCCAGCCTGGACTCTAGCCACTTCCCTGGCCCTGGCCCTGCCTCTGCCCCAGACTTCTTCACAGTTAAGTTCCCTGCCTTCTCCAATCTAGTCACTTTCTCCATTTGGCTGCCAGCCTAGGTCACAGCTGGCTTCCCTTTTAAGTGAGCCCTTTTCTCTTTTCCCTCAATCAGTCTTGTAGTCTGAAACCCTCCTGCCCCAACATCCCACCCCACCCCCACCCCCGGCTGCCTTGCTCTTCCCCCTACTCACTGGCCACCCAGCTTGGCACTATGGTGGGAGATGAGGACCAGGAGCCTCTGAAATGCTAATGGAGTTAGGAAAAGGTATTATTGCGGGAAATATGATAGTATATTGGTCAACTGTGTACACTACTGCTGATTTATGCCCTACATGTCCACTGAGAGCAGGGACCCACCCTTGGAATGCATGAAGCAAGGCCAGCCACCCTTTCTTTTCACAAATTACCCCCCCCCCTTGAACTTACACAGTCTGAGGCACTCACTTATTTATGTTGACAGTTCACTGTGATAGTTCTGGGGACGGAGCTAAGTTAATAGAATGTTTATCTAGCATGAATGAAGCCCTGGGTTTGACCCCTAGCATTGCATAAAACCTGATTCTGGCAATGCACACCTGCTACCTCAGAATTCAGGAAGCAAGGCAAGGGTATCCGAAGTTCAAGGCCATCCTGGCTGCAGAGGGAGTTCAAGACCAGCTGGGCTACACAAAATTCCGACTCAAGCAATCAAATAAACAAGAAAAGAATCAAAGGTGTTTTTACATCTCCCCTACTTGGGTCATGCACATGGTAAAGGTTTTAAGTCCCAGCCCCAGCATTCAAGAAGCATAAAGCCCTGAGGGGAGTAAAACAAGAAACCCTATAATTATAGTGGAAACTAGTAAAGGGGCATGGGTGTGAAGATGGAGGGCTACACTCCCTGAGAATTCTACAAAGTGTGAGATTGGAGAAGGGCAGAAAAGCTCCCCCATAGCTGCCACCACCACAGTCAGTTCATTGGTCTCTTGCCCAGGTGGCTTTAACTTGCTGTCTGTCCCAGGAATCCTTAAGCTGGGTGTGGAAAGACAGGTGCCAGATTAAAGACAGGAGGCTCAGTTACATCTGAATTACAAACAGTAAGTCAGCTTGGGTAAAAGGACAGTCCAGACATTGCATAGGACATATTTATGCTTAAATGTGTGTTGGTTTGCATGATATTCAAATAATCATGCTGTGGTTTTTTAAGTATTGAAGCTTTGTGGATAAAATGTGGGAATAGGCTAAGGTGAACTTGTATAGGAACAGTGGTGCCTTATTTACCAGGTTGTCTTGGATAACAAGTATAACCTGTATTTTTTTCCTTTTTTTCAACTTTTTAAATTTTATTTCCTATATTCTTTGTTTACATTTCAAAGGCTTTCCCCTTTCCCAGTTCCCCCCTCACCATATGTCCCATAAGTCCTCTTTCCCTCCCCCCCCACCGCCCATTCCCCATTCACCCCCAATCCTTTCTCTGTTCTGGTACTCTCCTACAAAACTGGAACCAGTCTTTTTGGGACCAGGGTCCTCTCCTTCCTTCTTCTTGGGAATATTTGATTTGCTAATTGTGCTTTGACTCAAGCAAATCAATAGCCTTCCTATACTCAAAGGACAAGCAGGCTGAGAAAGAAGTTAGGGAAATAACACCCTTCACAATAGCCACAAACAATATAATGTACCTTGGTGTAACTCTAACCAAACAAAGATCTGAAAGATCTGTATGACAAGAACTTCAAGTCATTGAAGAAAGAAACCGAAGACCTCAGAAGATGGAAAAATATTTCATGCTCTTGGATTGGCAGGATCAATATAGTAAAAATGGCCATCTTGCCAAAAGCAATCTACAAATTCAATGCAATCCCCATCAAAATCCCAAATCAACTCTTCATAGATCTAGAAAAAGCAATTCTTAAATTCATCTGGAGTAACAAAAAACCCAGGATAGCTAAAACTATTCTCAACAATAAAAGGACTTCTGGGGGAATCAATATCCCTGACCTCAAGCAGTACTACAGAGCAATTGTGCAGGCAGGTAGATCAATGGAATAGGATTGAAGACCCAGAAATGAACCCACAGACTTATGGTCACTTGATCTTTGATAAAGGAGCTACAACCATCCAGTGGAAAAAAATATATCATTTTCAAGAAATGGTGCTGGTTCAACTGGAGGTCAACATGCAGAAGAATGCAAATTGACCCACTCTTATCACCTTGTACTAAGCTCAACTCCAAGTGGATCAAGGACCTCCACATAAAGCCAGACACACTGAAACTAATAGAAAAGAAACTGGGAAAGGCTCTGGAGGACATAGGCACAGGTGGAACATTCCTGAACAGAACACCAATAGCTTATGCTCTAAGATCAAGAATTGACAAATGGGACCTCATACAATTACAAAGTTTCTGTAAGGCAAAGGACACTGTCAGAAGGACAAAACGGCAACCAACAAATTGGGAAAAGATCTTCACCAACCCCACATCCAACAGAGGGCTAATATCCAATATATACAAAGAACCCAAGAGGTTAGACCCCAAAGAACCAAATAACCCTATTAAAAATGGGGTATAGAGCTAAACAAAGAATTTTCACCAGAAGAAATTCAGATGGCTGAGAAGCACCTTAAGAGATGTTCAACATCATTCATTAGTCATCAGGAAAATGCAAATCAAAACAACCCTGAGATTCCACCTCACACCAGTCAGAATGGCTAAGATTAAAAACTCAAGAGACAACAGGTGCTGGAGAGGATGTGGAGAAAGAGGAACACTCCTCCACTGTTGGTGAGATTGCAAGATGGCACAACCACTCTGGAAATCAGTCTGGCGATTCCTCAGAAAATTGGGCATGACACTTCCAGAGGACCCTGTCATACCACTCCTGGGCATATATCTAGAGGATTCCCCTGCATGCAATAAAGACACATGCTCCATTATGTTCATAGCAGCCTTATTTATAATAGCCAGAAGCTGGAAGGAACCCAGATGTCCCTCAAAGGAGGAATGGATACAGAAAATGTGGTATATTTATACAATGGAATACTACTCAGCAATTAAAAATAATGAATTCATGCAATTTGTAGGCAAATGGTTGGATCTGGAAAATATCATCCTAAGTGAGTTAACCCAATCACAAGATAATACACATGAATTGCAATCACTGATAAATGGATATTAATGAGCGACCTGTATTTCTTTAAGAGGTTTATTTGTTGCAGCCTTATTTATAATAGCCAGAAGCTAGAAAGAACCCAGATATCTCTCAACAGAGGAATAGATACAGAATATGTGGTACATTTACACAATGGAGTACTACTCAGCTATTAAAAAACAATGAATTCATGAAACACTTAGGCAAATGGATGGAACTAGAAAATATCATCCTTGGTGAGGTAATCCAGTCACAAAAGAACACACATGGTATGCACTCACTAAAAAGTAGATATTAGCCCAGATGTTCAGAGTACCCAAGACACAATTCACAGACCATATGAAGCTCATGAACAAGGAAGATCAAAGTGTGGCTACTTCAGTCCTATGTAGAAGGAAAGGTAGAAGGAGGGAGGGATGAGCCGGACGTGGTGGCGCATGCCTGTAATCCCAGCACTTGGGAGGCAGAGGCAGGCAGATTTCTGAGTTCGAGGCCAGCCTGGTCTACAGAGTGAGTTCCAGGACAGCTGAGAAACCCTGTCTCAAAAAACCAAAAAAAAAAAAAAAAAAAAGAAGAAGAAGAAGGAGGAGGAGGAGGAGGAGGAGGAGGGAGGGATCTGGGAGGAAGAGAGGAAGGGGAAGGAAAAGGGGGCAGGATCAGGTGTGGGAGATGGGGGAGGAAACTGAATAGAGCTGTGTAGCAGTGGGGGTGGGGAAATGTGGGTAGCCACTAGAAAGTCCCAAATGCTAGGGAAGCAAGAGGACCCAACAGGAATGATATTAGCTGAAATACCCAACAAATGGGAGAGAGAACCTGTAGAGAACTTATGCAAAGGTTAGGCATTTCCCCAGTTGAGGGATGGGGCCACTCACCCATATAAAAAAATGTTAACCCAGAATTGCTCCTGTCTGAAAGAACTGCAGGGTCAAAGAGTGGAGCAGAGACTGAAACAGAAAGTCCATCCAGAGACTGCCCCACCTAGGGAAATATCCCATCTGCAGACAGCAAACCCAGACACTATTGCTGATGTCAAGAAGTGCTTGTTGACAGGAACCTGGTATATCTGTCCCCTAAGAGGCTTTGTTAGAGCCTGATCAATACAGATGCAGATGCACCATGGGATTGAGCATGGGAACCCCAATGGAGGAGTTAGGGGAAGGAATGGAGGAACTGAAGGTGTTTGCAACTCCATAGGAAGAACAACAATATAAACCATCTAGAACCACCCAGAGCTCCCAGGGACTAAACCACCAGCCAAAGAGTACACATGGAGAGACTCATGGCTCCAGCTGCATATGTAGCAGAGGACTGCCTTGTTGGACATCAATGAGAGGAGAGGCCCTTGGCCCTGTGAAGGCTCGATGCCCCAGCATAGGGGGAGGTAGGGTGGGGAGGAGGGAGTCAGTAGGTGGGTGGGAGAAGCACCCTCATAGAAGCAGTGCGGAGGGCATAAGGGGTTTGCAGAGGGGAAACGAGGAAAGGGGAAAACATTCGAAATGTAAATCAAAATAATCAATAAAAAAGGAATGTAACATAATATTACAAATTTTATACAAGGAAACTACCGCGACATGACATGTACTGATGTATTGATGTATCAAAACATTTAGGTTTGATGAAATAAAAGTCTCAAAAAAGCTTTAAAAAAAGTATCTTTAATTCTTTAGTTAGCAATTGGTGTCCAACCTATTCTTTGATTAGCCTATTGTAGGGAGGGGGTAAACCTGTGTGATAAAAGCAAGGAGCTCAAAGGGGCTCAAGGCCAGGTGTAAAAATGCATGTTTGTAATTCCAGCACTTGAAGCAGGAGGATTGTTGAGAGTTTGGCTGCACAGCAAAATGTCTCAAAAATGGAAAGAAATGTAGCTGGTGCTCACTGGAGTGCTCGTTCCTCCTGGCGAGTGTTCATGGTGCTGCAAGAAGCTGCATGTACCACTAGAAAAGCATTCAGTAATCTCCCCCAGCTGTGAAGCTTCTCGCTCTAATATGGCCACCAGTGGAAGAGCAGTGCAAATGTTGTGGGAGGAACCAAGGCCTGTTCTCTAAGATCCCACACTTTAGGGGAAATCCTATTAGTATACTTGTAAATGGATATAGCACCAAAACAACTACAAATTACTCATTGCTGTACCGTCATCAGAGAAGCCTCTAACAGGAGACACAGACTACTCGCAATGAACTCAGACACTGGCAACTAGTCAGCGTACCGAGACGAGACTGAGAAGTGCTCAGCCCTAACCCTTACAATTGTTCCACCATCAAACCTCAGGAATTTACATGGAAAAAGTCTAAGAGCCAGAGGTGGTGGATGACTTCAAAGAAACAGTGTGCACAGACACAGGGTCCATGTAAATTCAGGAGGGTTGGTAGGCAGGAAGATCCACCCCTAGCTGAAAAGCTGTAGACATTTAACTGACCTGGGGAGAAAGTCAGGTTTCTTTAATGCTGTTTCATGCTCCAAGGAAGGTTCCAATCAGAGAAGTATTCAACCACCACAAACTGGACTTGATGGGTTTACTTTTTAAAACTAATAAACACTAACAAAAAAAGAGAGAACATGGAGTTGTGTTGATAGGGATGTAGGGGGTGATCTAGGACAAGTTGGTGAGGGTAATTCAACTACAACTGTATGAAATTCTCAAAGAAAAATATTGAAAACTAGGAAGGACAGGAAAAGAAAATGACAGAAAAAGTGGAGAAAAGAGGAGGGAATGAGAAGGGAAATGCAGAAGGAAAAAGAAAAAGAGAAAGAAAGAAAGAAAGAAAGAAAGAAAGAGAAAGAGAGAGAGAGAGAGAGAAAGAAAGAAAGAAAGAAAGAAAGAAAGAAAGAAAGAAAGAAAGAAAGGTTTAAAAGCTACCATCCAGGAGCAGCAATCCAAGGCCTCTCAGAGGTGGTGAAATGTGCCATGTTGTGGGCAAATTATGGCTGCCAGGGTGCCTTCACATGGGGGTGAAGCAGTGAAGATTCTGAGGGTAAAGCAGAGAAGGGAGAGATCTAGAGCCTGGCTAGGGGTCAGCAGCGAGGTCTGAAGGGGTTCAGTTGCTACAAAATCTCAAGGAGGCAAAAAAAGGAAGTATGACTCTTAGGAACAGCTACCTGCATCTGAGCTCCCGCATCTCTTCATGACTTGAGGAAGCTCTGCCAATTTTTCCCAAGAAACAAATTGAATAGATTGCATTGAAGGCTCACTCACGCCAAGGCGTCGCTACTAAGGTCTAAGCATATGTCCACCGTAGTTAAACCTCTGCATCCCATACCTAATAGCACTCTAACCCCTAGAATCATCAAATCAGAATTTATTTTTGAAGTTAATTTTACCCCAGATCTTATGTAGCCCAGGCTGGTCTTAAAATTGCTATGTAGCCAAGGATAGCTTCATCTTCCTGTCTGCACCTCCTAAGCCCTGGATGGAATTACAAGCATCATGCACCACCATGCTTTGTTTATGCAAGGCTGGGGCTCAAACCCAATGCTTTGTGAGCTTAGGTAAGCACTCTCCTCAGTGAGCTACATGCTCAGCCTGTTTGTACATCCACATAAAAGCTGAGGGCATTTTAGGACATTTTTAAAGGTATAGTGCTCTCCTGCAACAGGCGGCCCTAGGAAATATGGAACCAATGCCTTCTTTTCTATGTCTTGGTTTCCTGTAGAAACTGAAGGCCTGGGAAACAGTCCACTGGTCTTCAAGACATTGATGAATGCAGACAAAGAATAAGCAGCTGCTGGATTTTGGCTGGTACCACGGCAGGGGCATTACAAAATATATCTTCAAACAGAGGGCACAGTGGGCAAGGAGCCACCAAAAAGGCTCCGGAGTCCAATAGCCATAGGTTCAAATCTCTGAGCCACTTAACAGTCATGCGATGTTGATAGTCTCCACACATCTCTGGACCTTCATTTCCTCATGTCTGAAATGAACACAACTGTGTGAATTTTGCAAAGCAACTGTAATCAATTAGATCAAGATATAAACTAAGCTAAAATGTCCAGAAAATAGGCAATCTTGGCAAGATAGGGCCAAAAAGAGGGCGGGAGCTTCATGACCTGTGGGAATAGAATTTGGAATAAGACTTTTTTTTCATATAATTACCTATCTTGATGCTTCATTGACATGGACTTATCAAAAGGGATTCCCTAGCCCCACAATAGCACCTATCCTGACAATGACCACAACTCTGGACTACATTTTAGTCCTATAGGCCTACAGAGAGAATATGACCTAAGGAGTTCAGAATGGATGTTGGGGATGAGGAGGTACTACTTTTATTCGTCTTTGCTCACAGAAGCTGTGCTGCCTAGCCTGGTTTGCTTTGGTTAGCATAGGTAGACAGCCAGAGTTTTTGCTGGAATTGTTGTGGATAAAGCATCTTGGGCTTGAGAAAGGCAGAGAAGGATAAAGAATAAACTTACCACTCCATTGTCCAGACATTTTCCAATAGCACTCTTACAGTCAACTTCAAACTGGCTGGCCTTGGACTGGTGATTCTCCTGCCTCTACCTCCTGAGTGCCAGGACTATAGATGTGCACCACCATACCTGGATAACCCACCCTTTCCTTTATAAAATGCCTAAGCTTCAGATTTTTTATTATAATAACAAAAATGAAATACTATAGTTATTTTTCATCAGGCTAATGTTTGTTGAAAAACATGAGCTTCAAAATGGCTTCTACTGCTACCACTCCTTGCTGTTTTGAAGTTCCAGGTACACGGTACATTAAATATTTGCTGACTAATGAATACAGTGAACCTTAGAGTTGCAGGGAACCACATGCAAAACCTTGTTGCATATCAGAATTGAAGGTAAATGAGATTGCTAAGGGTTGGGAATCCATCACACAGAGTACTAAAGCATTGACAAACACCCCTAGAATTGACTTCATCATTTGAGATAGCATTTTACTTTACCATACAAGTGCTTGCTTAAAGTCAACCCATGCATGGATTCTAAGAGAGAAAGCAATTGTTATCTTGCAAGGTGGAGTTGGGAAAATGGCTTCAAAGTGAGGAAATAACCTCTCAACTCAAAGGATCTCATTGTTACAGGATGTATATTTTGCTTTCTTTGATTTACAAAAAGCAAATACAACACCATTTTTTTTTTTTTTTTTGGTTTTTTGAGACAGGGTTTCTCTGTATAGTTCCGGCTGTCCTGGAACTCACTCTGTAGACCAGGCTGGCCTCGAACTCAGAAATCCGCCTGCCTCTGCCTCCCAAGTTCTGGGATTAAAGGCGTGTGCCACCAACGCCCGGAAACAACACCATTTTTAAAAGGTGTTTTTGTAAACATGAGGAGATAAAAAGCATCATCTGTGTCTCACCTTCGCCATGGCTGGGCTGGGCTGTCAGGGTTATCATTTCAAATCAGGTCTTGCTATACTCCAGCTTACCAGCTGGTAGCTGCTCCCCACAGCTACCACTGCTGCTCAACTGTAAGTGTTTTCTACATCATGGTTAAGGGTTGAGTTATATTCTACCAAAGTACACAGTAACCTTAATGCTAGTACCTATAAATTTGGCCTTTTTAAAAAAATATGTTATTTTTCAATGTCCAAGTGAATATAAGGTCACAATCCCATATGGCAGGTACTTTCATAAGAAGAGGGAAATTTAAACCCAGAGCTACACACTAACACAGGACATTACCGTATGAAGGTAGGGGTCCAACCCATTATAACTTAAAAAACTCACATCATCTACAAGAGGGAGTTTTGAAAGGACAATGGTACTACTAATATGCTCATTTCCAAAGCCTCTAGAACTGGAAAAGGATTTATGTCTACACCATAAGCCACCCAGCCTTGGGTGCTTCGTTATGGCCATCTTAGGAAATTCCTGCATCCACCTTCTACTCCCCTGCACTATTCCTCCTACTGCCAACACACCTTGCTCACTGCTCTGCTCCCAACATGCTTCTCTGCACACATCCCAACATTTTTTAAGAGAGCACATGTTCAAGTGATAAGGGGCAGCACCAGCTGCCTTCCGGCAAAGATATCCTGATATGGACATATTCTGTAGTCAACATAGCTTTATTCTTTACTGGCTCCAGTTTATAACAATCCCTCTCCTTCTCTATTTGCTGATGTCCTTTTTGTTAGTAAAAGTCCACCCCAGGGACAACTGCTACTATGAAATCTTCCCTGCCTCACCAGGGACTTCATGAGTTTTTATAGCAACATGTATTTTGCTAGCCTGGAGTACTTGTCACATTGCCTCAACCATGCCTGCTTTGAAGAATGTCCCTTCACTTCTTCCATAGCTTGCAGGTTTGGTTGCTTGTCCTCACCATCTGGGTCGTCCTTTTTATGGATTACAGCCTGGGCTGTACTGAGATCCTTGGTCAAGTGTGTATCCATTGTGTTTATTCATTACGTGTGTCTTACTGTAGGTTGTTCAGGTTAGGGTGGGTGTCTAGTCACTCAATAAAAATAAATGTGAAGAAACTTAATGTACATTGTTTAAGCACTTGACCTTACAAATCAGCTCTGCCTTGCTTGTCTTTTCTGCATCTCAACCTTTTCTGTGTCCCTGTAACACTCAATACTGTGCCTAGAACCTCAAGGGTAGGTTCTCAAAATGACTGATTGTTGAGATTTTAATTTAGCTTAATTGAAGAATGTAAAAGGTGGGTATGGTGGCACATAGTCACAACCTCAGCAATGGAGGCTGAGGCAGAAGGATCAAAAGTTTGAAGCCAGCCGGGCGGTGGTAGCACACGCTTTTAATCCCAGCACTTGGGAGGCAGAGGCAGGCGGATTTTTGAGTTCGAGGCCAGCCTGGTCTACAGAGTGAGTTCCAGGACAGCCAGGGCTATACAGAGTCTTGAAAAACCAAAAAAAAAAAGTTTGAAGCCATCCTGGGCAAGATTCTGTCTCAAATAAACAATGACCATAACAAAATGTAATTCACTGACTGAACAACACTAAAAGTGAAAATAATAATATTATATTTACTTTCATCCCCAAAGAGGTACAATAATCATGTACAATAATCATGTACAATAAACACAGTTGGGCGATTAACAGCTGTCAGGATGGCTTTTTTACCTAGAGAAGTCATGCCATGACGATAGTGTGCTGTCCAACAATGGCCGCAGCACACAGGGCATATGTTGAAATGCCCAGGTCTTCCTCTGTTCTACATGACTTCAGGCAAGAGTTGGTAGAGTAATATATGACTAATAACTCCTCAGGCAGAGTTAGCTCCCAGTTGTTTGTGAGCAGATTATATTTATTATAAGTTATACTGCCTGTCACAAACCTTTGTGCACTAGTTAGACCAGGGAAGTCTAGCAGCTGCTTTTATCTAAAAGGGTCAAATACCATGTCTTCATCTCAAACATTTTTGCTAGGTTTTTGACCACTATTTAGACCCTACAGATTATATTGTCTACTTCTCTGAACTCACCCGTTTTGTTTTGCTTTTGTTTTTGTTTTTGTTTTTCGATTTTATGAATGAGTGAGATCATGCAGCATTTGCCTGTGTGTAGCTTATTTTATTTGACATGATGGCCTCCAGGTCTGTCCATATTTCCACAATGACAGGATTATATTTGGTTTTATGGTTGAACAATATTCTATTAAGTATATATACAAAGCCATACTTGGCCGGTTTGGTTTTTTCTTTTCTTTTGCTTGCTTCACTGCAGATTCAACTCAAGGACTCATTCATAAGCATTGTCTCTTTTAAAGGGACAGCTCTTTTGTTTAGGAGGGTGCTTGAGTCTGTAGCTGAAAAGCCATGGCCCTGGTCTCAGTGCCACGTATCACAACACAATTACTGGAAGATTCTCAGTCTTTCTGAGCTTGCTTTTCCTCTTCATTAAAGAAGGATGGCTACTGTATTCGTTACTTTTCTACTGCTGTGATAAAACACCATCGCCAAGGTCATTTACAGAATGAAGAGTTTATTTGGCTTCTAATTCCAGAAGCGCAAGACTGGGAAATCATGTAAGCTGGTGCAAGAGGCTGAGGGCTCCTACCTTGAAACACAAGCAGGAAGCAGAGAGAGGGAGCTGAGCATGGGGCGTGGCGTTTGAAACCTTATTGCCTTAACACACTTCCCCCAGCAAGGCCACACATTAGCACCCCCAAACATCACCACACACTGCAGAGCTCATGTCAGGCACTCATTTAGGCCACAACAGCCAACTTACTTCTCTGCCTTCTAAGGACCTAGCATAGAACAGACATGAAGGAACAGAAGTAGCTCAGCATGGGCCATAATCTCAGCTTAGGAAGCTGAGGCAAGAACAGAGTTCAAGGCTTGCCTGACCTGTACACCACGTTCAAAGCCAGCATGGACAAGTTAATGAGAGTCTATCTCAAAATGAAAGAGTAGAAAGCAAAGCACCATGCTAGCATGCACAATGTACTAGGTTGCTTCTCTATTGGGTGAGGAGAGGTTGAAAACACTGGATATGTGAGAAGGCCTAGACATGCTATCTCTGAAACCTAGAGAGGAAGTGTGCTAATAGCATTAGAGCAGTCATATAGACCAATCGAACAGGATGGAGAATCCAAAAACCAATTCCCACATTTATCATCATTCAGTTTTCGATAAAAGGAAATTATGATTTCCTTACATATATATATATACATATATATACGTATATATACATATACGTGTATATATATGTATATATGTAAGATCTAAGAATATATCATTCTTAGGAGAAAATAAATATTTTTGACCTTGGATTTGACAATGGCTTTTAAAATATGGCATGAAAACACAGACATAAGAAATAAGAAAATAGATAAATTGAACTTCAGTAAAATGAGGAAGTTCTTGTGATTCAACAGAAACCATACAGAAAGTGAAAATACAACCATAGAATGGAGTTGGAGATTTTACAAATAATATGCCTAATAGTATACTTATATTCAATATATGTAAATAATTCCTACAACTGAGTAATTGAAAGAAAAATTAACCAGTTTAATAAAATGAGCAATTATTTTCCTAGGCTTTTCTCCAAATATATGATACAAACAGCTAGGAAACAAATAAAAATTCATTCAACTTCATTAGTTATTGGGACATACAAGTCAAAAACCATAATTTCTCATCCATTCCAGTTGCTATAATCTAATGATATGGGGCTAAGGGTATGGCTCACTGTGTAAAGTGCTGGAGACACTACTGAAACTTCTGAATTTTCACAAGGAGCAGAATTCAATGTGTAGGACTCATTAAAAAGACAAAAACAAAAACAAAAACGAAAAGCAGCCAGTTGTAGTAATGAACACTTACCATTCCTTGTAATTCCTGTTTTGCAAAGGCGGGGATATGGAGCTCCTGGGGCTCCCTTGGCACCCAGCCTAGACTTATTTTGTGACCTTCAGAGCAGTGAGAAGCACTGTCTCAAACAAAATGCAGAATGCTCATCCATAAAGGGAGCCTTTATACCACACATATCCTTCCCTACCCCCGTCCCCAAACTCAAGAATCGTTGGGGAAGAAGGCTTGGAAAGGATGTACGAGCTGGGGCAGCAGATGACTATAGGGAGACATTAGTTTCTGGGCACAGCAAAGCAGGTGCACATGTGATGAGCACACAATAGTTGACACAAAACCTGTTCATAAATAGCTCCCCATGGAGTGTCCCACTTGGAAACTCTATAAGATTGGCAAGCTTCTTTGTGTGGGTGCTTGTGTTCTTTATTGGTCAATGGTCTATTTGAAGTGATTCCCTGAAAGTGGAGGTGAGAAAACAACATCTTCATCATACTGTCTACAATGCTCTCTCAATAGCCTCTGCCTCAGATACTTAAAGGTGGACTCCCCAGGAAGTGGTTTCTAGAGCAATTCTCTTTCTTCTTGCTGCTCTGCTACACCAGGGCTTGTTGGCTTGAGGGGAGACATGGCCGAGGGAAGGGAAGGATCTCCTGCTGCAGTTCTCATGAACCTCTGGCAGGAAGCAGAGAAACATTGCTTCTGGAAAGGAAATACTCTTTGTGTTGTGGACTGTTTAGTGAGACAGAATCTTGATGTGAAGCCAGCTTCAAATGTGCCATCCTCTTGTCTCAGCCTGCCAAGTGCTGGGATTCCAGGTGTGTGTGATCACAACACTCATCTTTGCATCCCTCATGCTCCACTTAATCCTGGTTCCCTATGCAAGGAGGGCTTTCTTTTTTAAACTTGGTTCAATATTATTTATAGGGATGGAGATGAGGACATGGCAGGAATTCGTGTAGAAATCAGAGGACAACTTATAGGAGTTATTTCTCTCTTTCTACTATATATGTTGTGGGGATCAAACTCTGGTAGTCAGACTTCACAGCTACCACCTTTATCAACTCAGCCATTTTATTGAGTCCTGTTTGTTTTTTGAAGCAATGTCTAGCATTCCCCAAGCTGATCTCAAACTTGCTATGTGGCCAAGAATAATTTTGATTTTATGATCCTTGTACTTTCACCTTCCAAGTTCTGAAATTACAAGTGTGCACAACCATGCCTGATTTATGTGGTGCTACAGATCAAATCTAGGTTAGTGAATGCTAGGCAAGCACTCTATCATAAGAGCTGAAAGCCCAGACTAAAGACTTTGTTTCTGAAGAGACACGAAACTTCTGTCCTAGACTGAGCCTTGAAAAGTAGGTTCATATTAGAGACAAAAGCACAGAAAACATTATCACTGAGTCTGACTTTTGTTCTCTCTGGTCCACCTTGTTGAGAATGCTTACTCCTGTTGTTCTAATTGTGGTAAAAATATACCTAATACAAATAGGCCATTGTAACCATTTTAAGGGCACTATTTACACTTTGTTAAGCACACTCTCTCTTGTTTCTCCTTCACACTGCTCTACAACACACCTGCATAGTGCTATCTATAGCAGCAGTGGCCCTTAGCATTCCCATCACTGGGACAGGTGAGTTCTGATTTCTTCTCATTCTCATTAGCACTTGCTAGTTCTCTTTTCTAATTTAAATGTTATCATAAGTATTTACATGTGTATGCATGCACTCATATGCATATGTCATAGCACTCATATGGAGGTAAGAGAACTTTCTGGAGTTGGTTCTTTTCTTCCACTATGTGGGTTCTAGGGACTCAAACTCAGGTTGTCAGGCTTGCTGTAAGCACCAGGGAACCATTTTGTCAGCCTTGGTTTGTTTCAACTACTGTAGCTATGCAATAGGTTTTGAAATCAAAACTATTGTTTTGGATTTTTTAGAATCTGTTGATAACTATATGTGATAGGATTTTCTATTTCTACAAAACATCCTTTGAACTTTGATAGGGATTGCAAGGAATTTATAGATCAGTTCAAGTATTATAGACATATTAACAGAATGGAACCTTCTGATCCATGAAACTGTGGCATTTTTTCACACATTTGTACCTCTACATTTTTCTGTCAATAATAGCATAGTGTACTTACAGTATAAGGTTTTATGTATACGCTTTGTTGCTTTATTAACTTTAACCCAATTTCATTCAGATTCAGTGACTATTCACTGACAGGTTCTGTATATTTTATTTTTTCCAGTTGTTATTATGTGTGAGTGGTAGAATACTCATGCCACCATGAAACAGTAAGAGAAAAAGAGAAAGCTCTTTTAATAATGTTTGGAGTAAAGAGCATATTTGACTGTTTTTCCTCACAGGGCTTGCTTTCTCAAAAACTAATGCAAGAAACTGATACTTAAAAAAATAATTAAAAAAAATCAGCCACGTGAGATGGTGCATGCCTGTAAACCCCTGCACTTTGGGAGACTGAGACAAGAAGATTTCAAGTTCAAAGCCAGGGTCAAGCACATACCAAGGCATCGTCTCACAAAACAAAAGGGGCTGGAGCTCTATGCTGTTGGATTTGATCAAAAGCTCTATGGACAAAAAGAAACAAAACAAGCATAGAGACTAAGAAACACTTGGGTCTTTGGCTTTGAATTGTGGCTGAACTTCAGGGTAATTTTTTTAATGTGCTACTTTCTGAACTGGACCTCAGAGTCATGTCACCCACTGCATGCCCATCCCCCCTCCCCACTGTGAACATCCTACCTAGTGTTGTTTCCTGGGAAACAGTGTGATGTCATAACCCTGTGACCATGGATCCCTGGGAACAAAGAACTTAGATTTGTCTCTGTGTATTTTCACACTCCATTACTTGCTTTAAACCTTCATTTAGCACCTAGGAAAATAGAACTTACTGGCTAGCCAGGCCTCTGTAAGGAGACCCCATCTTAACAATGAATTCTGCGAGAAAATCTGGAGTGAGAGAGCAGCATCGAGCAGCAGCAGTGTCCTCATCTACAAGTGAGATATACCTGTCACTCCACAGCGCTCATGGTACAGCATAACCTTACTAAGTGTGTAGAGCAAGTTTTTCTATCATTTCTATCTTCCAGACTTCCTTAGCCCCATGTTAGGCTAAATTTTCTACACTGAAATTTACTCATCTAGCCCATGTTCATAGTTGGTTTGGGCAGCTGTACACAGTTTCATAATTACCATTCCAATCAAGATATAGTACATTTTGATTATTCCCTAAACTTTCCTCTTGCTACCTTTGGACTCAATTCTCTCCCATTCCTTTGTTGTGACCCCAGTCAACTATAAATCTGACTTCTATCGCCATAGTTTTGTCTTTCACAGGTTGCAGTTTAAGGGGTTGGGAGTGTTGAGCACTTGCCTAGCATGCCAAGACTCTGAATTTGACTCAGTACTATAAAAACAAACTATAATACCAATGGAATAGCATGATATTTAGTAATTTGTGTATAGTTTATTTCAATTAACATGGTATTTTGTGATTTACTCTTGTAGCGCATTTTATAACTTTCTTCCTTTCTATATATTATCATTGATTTAGCCATTCATTAGTAATGGGAATTTGAGTATTTATATTTTTGTTAATGCCTTTAGTTAGTATAAAAAATAATGGGTTTCAGTGTAGAGAAAAGGTCTCATATAGCCAAGTCTGGCTTCATACTCTTTATATAGCACATGCCTGTAACCCCCACAGAGGAATACTCTCACTTGATAGATGAAAAATGAAAGTTTATGGAGCAGTATTTGCACAGATGAACTAGAACTTGAACCCTGGTCCCTTGATTCCCAGCTTGCTCTCTCATCACTCTTTTCATGACCATCCTGGAAGACTGGATACACCACCTTCTTGAAATATTTATATTTAGCCTAGATATGCAAGGGTGCAACAATCCTCAAATGTGTTCTAGGACTTTTTTCAGAGGAAGCTAGTTAGTGTTATTGAGAGGTGAAATGGCTCTCCCATAGCAATCAGCTTTCCTATAAAACGGTTGGTATCCAAATCACTTTTTTGATTCCAAGTACATCCTTCTAGGACCCTATGCCTCACAGGGACATTTTTTTACTGTCTCTTCAGCCTTGTCCTTTCTTCACAAGGATATCTCTTCCTGCACTCCACCTTTCCCCATTCTGGCCCATGAAGATCAGGGACTATGAAATGGGAGAAGGAATCCCAGATTGTCTTACAGGCCCCTCCTGGCTCTGCCTACTCCATTCCCCCAACTTCAATGGACATAGTAATATCCAGAAGGCAGGAGTGAGTCACTTAGCACAAATCTTGGCAAAAGCAAGAATTTCAAGGAGTCGAGTTAGTGGTGGTGGGGCACAAATAATGGTGTACTAGGTATCAGATGTGCACCTCTGAACAGTTGTTGAATAAGTAATCTCATGTCACAGCCATTACCTCCATGAGTGAAACTGACAGGTCAGCCATCTTTCCATAAAGTTCCTGCCTCAGGAACTTTACGTCTGTATGTAAAGTTCAGGGAAACTTGAAGAATTGTTTAAACACACACACACACACACACACACACACACACACACACGTCCTATCCTGAAGGAAGCTAAAACTTGGTGAATAATATAGTTGCCTCACTAAAGGGTCAGTAGTAAATCCTCTGTAACACACAATATTTATATTTGATATATATATATACATATATGTATATATATATGTATATATATATACACACACACATACATACACATATTTGAAGTTGTCAAATCTGTGTGTTCCTAGGATCTCCATCAAACTATAAAGCAGGTGGGGCAGGGGTCGTTGAGTCTATTTCCTAGCCTAGGGGCAAGTCCTTTCTATTGCCCGTTTCTGGGTGGTTTACTTCCTTCCATAGATGAGGCTAGGCTAGGGTTTGACCCAGATTGACTATAGAGAAATCTCTAGAAAGGCTCTCCTTAGGATACCTCAGGCTACTTACTACCTGTAGCCTCTCCACCCCTGACTTCTAGCTTGAACAGAAGGCTTTAGCCTCACTGTTGGGCACTTAAAGTAAGCTTAATGTCTCCATGCCTCCACGCAAGCTCCTGCTTTCCCTCCTCCCATCTTTACTTTCCTCTACCCCTCTGCCCCCAAGATTGACAGACATTGAGAATCCAGTTGTTCCTTAAGCACCAGGGAGCCTCTCCAGCATGCAAATTTAATGAGAATGCTTTGAAATAACAACACAAATGTGAATGTAATTCAAAGAACTTCACAGTCTGGGGAGGGAAGCCAGCAGAATAGACATTCAAGCAGATGATGACATCAGTACAATGAAAAGCACTCTGGGCGGGGGTGGGGTGGGGTGGGGTGGGGGGGAGCTTCTAAGTCTGCCAGGCTTGGAAACAAGTGCTATTCTGCTCTCTGTCCAGAAATTTGACCAGTCTAGAAGAAAAGAATAAGTGGAAAGGGCTAGACAAAAAACACTGGAATATCCAGAGAATAGAAGCATCGCTGTCAACTTGGAGAGCAAAAAGAAAAGCAGACTGGAAGAAGTGGCGAAAGAACAGATTGGGTTCACAGAGGTCTTGTTATTTCAGAACTTTCTCTCTCTCTCTCTCTCTCTCTCTCTCTCTCTCTCTCTCTCTCACACACACACACACACACACACACACACACACACAACCTCCTCATAATCACTGAGGAATATAGATCCAAGGATCTCACACTAAATGCTTGAAACCATAAATGGTACCAAGTATGTATTAATCTGGATAGATGGAAAATGAAACAGTATGACTCATGAACTATGCACATTAAGGAAGTAATAAGAACAGATAGCAATAAAATCGTACTATTCTCGGGTTTTTTCGACCATTACTAAATGGAAGGTTACTGAAGCATAAATCCTGAAGTACCACTATAACCAAGCTGACAGCTTAGGCAGCAACCAAGTGACTTTCAGGTAGGAAGTATATAGACAACACAAATGTTCCGGAAAAGAGATGATTCACATCTCAGTTAGGATGGAGCTGGGAATCAAGATATTTCATCACTTGAAAAATAGTGTGAAATTTAAATCTTATGAATTGTTTATTTCTGGAATTTTCCATTTGAATACTTTTGGACCACAGTTCAAAAGTAGACAACTGAAACTATGGAAGGTGAAGCTAAAGATGGGTAGGGTATTTTATAATGATATTTGAATACTGTGTGCATATTTGAATGATATTAGGCAAAAGAGTTGCTTTTAGATGCATTTAGAACTAATGAACAGAAGAAGAAAAATCATCATTGTGAAGTAATTCTTGTTTACCCAAACTTTATCAGACACAAAATTAAGTTATTATTATGCGCGTTCTTCATTCTTTTAAGAGTCAGAGTGTGTTTATATGATCAAGCAGTGAACTGTCTTCTTAAATTTGCACCCGCTCCCTGCTTTCACTTTCCATTTACTGTTTCAATGGTCATCTGACCCAAATTTCAAAAAGCAGAAGAAATTTTGACGTGTTTCTTTTTACTGGTTCAGTAGTGTTCTTGTGAAGGTCCTAGCACAACGTGAAATACACCACAGCTATATTGTGGTCTTATGAATTGCAGATATTGTACCAGAATCAGTGATATTTTTCAACTTCACCCACCCAATGATAATAGTTTAACATCGTGACATCTGCTACACTTTAGAATAGTTTTCCCTCTAGATTTCTCTCTTCTTTTAAGAAAGAACTGGGAGTAAACCTTGCAGAACCTTCTGCCTAGCACTGACTTCAACTTTCTTAAGAGGATAGCTCCTCTCATCTCTGCCCTACCCATTTTCAGCACCATGTTGTCAACTACAATTCCCAGATGCCTCTTCGCTCCGGACCCAGCAAACAGGGTTTCCCAGCAGCCTTATGGGTGAATAGCTACAAGAAGCTACTTAGGTCACCCAGCACTTTCCGCCCACCCCATATCACGTGTCCATACCCTGCCAATCAAAACTGGGAGGAGGGAAGCAAACAGTGGCCTGGAATCCTGGAGGCCTCAGAGGCGGGGCGAGCGTGGCAGGGGCGGGGCGAGCGTGGCGGGGGCGGAGCGGAGCTCCGGAGCTGAGCAGCCTGGCAACAGCGGTGGCTCCCTGAGCCTGAGGTGGGTTTGCTCTCTCTGCTGGCTTGGCTAGGAGCTGGACATTGTGGGGATCCAGGATGGAAAGGTCTGAAGGAAGAAGAAGGGACTCCTGAGCCGGCTGGTCGCGAGGAGCCTGGCTGCCTCCGCTGGGGTGGGGGTGGGGTTCTCTGGAGCGCCTCAGCTGTCCCTGCGAGGCAGGGTTGAGGCCCGGGAGCGGCGGGCAGGTGCCTCCCTCTGGGTTCCACTGTTCTCCTTGTCCTAGGTCCCCAGGTGGCGGCTGGCGATGGTTGGGACAGGAATATAGGGAGGGCTGAGGGTCGTCGAATGCATTGCCTACACTTTGCTTTCCTGTCTAAGGTTGTTCAGTGCGCGGGACAGCCGCCCTAAGGCGACTGCTCCTTGCCCTGGCTCTGCTCACAGGGCGGACACCCGCTGCATCCCCCGTGGCCTCACCAAGTGGTGGCACCCTGGCACTGGCCACGAACCCTTCTTCCTCGCTCTTGGCCAGTGTTTTTGTGTCATACATCGGGGTGGGGGGCGGGGGCGGGTATCTGCTTTTGCAACAGTTAAGAGAAGATCTGAGAAGGAACGGCTAGTTCCTCTGATACCCAGTCGGAAGTCTGAACAGTCACTAAGAAGCGCTCTTGGCCTGGTTGCCTCCCTTAACTGTCTTTTGCGCTCAGGAAGTGAAAACTAAATTTTAGTATTTGCCTAAGCAAAAATAAAGTGAATCTCCTGTGAAAAATCTATTACGGGTTTGATGGACACATTTGGGATAGGAGAAAAGCGAGTTGTAGCTGGCTTCTAAACCAGATCTTTGCAAGAGGGGAATCAGAGCCTTTTAGAACTGACCTGACATTTACATAGTAGTTCAGTTGTTTCCTGAATGGGGGAACTGAGGCCCAGGAAAGGTTAATGTGACATGGGCTTCAGGCAACCTAATCACAAAACTAATGTGACAAGTTAAGTCTCTGGGGGTTTCTCAGTGTCTGTCAAGTCTGGATTTCTCTTAGCATGGCTCATTTTTGGTCATTGTAAAGTATCTACCTTAGAGTACTGAGCCTGAGCCTGAAGTTGAAGCCATTTTGGACTTCCCCCCCAACCCCCCCCCCCAAGTTTACCAGCCAACCTTTTATTTATCACATATACTAGGAAGAATCTGTGCATTTGTCAAATTTGACTACAGAGGACTTGAAGCCATTTTATGGGATCAGATCTAGCTTTTAGGAGATTCCCATATGCTGGAGGAGATTCAAACTGGTGGCTGTCACTGAAGCAGTGGAACAGGTTTCTGACGTGTTCAATTCTGTGGGATTATAATTACTCTCATTATATGATTGGTCTCCTTATGTTAAAATCCTAATTTAACATCTCTCTTGTCATCCGAAGTTCCATTCTTCATTCATTAAAACATTACCTATGGTGTACCTATAGTTTCTGTCCTATGCACCAGGAAGACAAGAGGGAAACACACCATTAAGGCATTATGGAATTGATATAAAGGGTGTCAGACATAAAGAAAACAGCAATGTTGTGTTTACTAGTAGAGGTGAGTTGTAAAAGAATAAATGTTCAAAGTGTACAATAAGACAGGCTCTGAGATTGAGAGAGCCTTTGCCATCCCTTTGAATTTCTAATTTTTGATAGTTCTTACACCAATAAAACATAAACGTTGGAGTCCAAGAGATTCACTCTATGGAGTCACATATCTCCTGTCAGTGCATATAGTGATTTTAAACAGTTAATGTGATGGTATAAAGATGAATGTCTGACTTCCTAGTTAGATCACTGTAAAGCCAGAAGTCTCTGGTGAAGTCAGGTTTGTATGGTGATTTCTGGCCACAGTCTGCTGGAGTTTCAGTTTACCATATGCAAGTGTTTCAATTTTTTCATACAGGCTTGTACTGTGAACCTGTTATCTGAAATGGTCATCTCTCTATGTTGCCTGGCTTGTGGAGATACTAGTTCACTTGGAAATAGTTCTGTAGTAAAGGAACACTCAAAATCTGAGGAACAAGAGCCCTCGGGGCATTGCAAGAAGTCACTGAGAAAGTCATCTGTCTGTCCAGTACCACCCGTTTTAATAGTCCTGATGTTCAGTGTTTTCAAAACAATCTTTATGACTTCTGAAAATGACTAATGTTGCAACTAGTACTGTAATATTGCTTCAAATGAGAAGAGGATTAATAAAATGTCCTTGCTTTATAAACCATTGAAAACACATGGTTCTAGCTTTTATTGAGAGAAACAAAGAGAAAAGGGAAGACTCTTCAGCACTCCTGAGGTGACATTTTTTAACCAGTGGCCGGCCAGGTGATTACAAAGGATAGAGTTTCTAGTTATTTCTAAAGACTATCCAACTTTACAATAGCATAATGGAGGTCATTTATTTTTCTTTATTCTCTCATTCTGTTAATGATCTCTTACAAGTTCTTATTTCCTCATTTCCTGGTTTCTATTTAGTTTATTCCTCTTTGGCAGATCTCAGAAGGGCAAGAACTATCTATCATTTGCCTAGAAGGTATGGAGTCAGGATTGAGCAGTCTAGAAGTTGTAGTGAATGTGGGCAAGCTGCTTACCTCTATATCTCATTTTCTTTATCTAAGAAATCAAAACAGTAAATAATAATAGTTTTTCAAAGGGTTGGCGGGAGGGCTGAGTGATTCTTCTACATTGAGTAAGCATTCAAGGAAAGAACTGTAGTTGACTTGCACTGAACATGGAACCCCTTTCTGCTGTGCTCTGTTTTGTTGTCTTGAAAGAGGACCTCACTGCATAGCCCATCTGGCCTCAAACCTAAGACAGTCTTTCTGCCTCAGCCTCCTTGGATTACATGTGTGCCACCACACCTAGCTTTGAACAGTTTTTGTGGGGAAAAAATGAAAATAGCAATGTTTTAATAAACCATTGGAAATCCAGTAAGGTGGGTTTTCTAGACCCTTTTCTACTTTCTATTGTTGGCATGAACCTTTAATTTCAGATGGCAGTGGCAGTCTATAGGTCTTGAAGTACTAAATTCCCTTTGCCATGTGGAATGAAGGGTCACTTGGAGTCATATTCAGCTTGGTATCACAAAGAGTAACAGAGCAGAAAGGGCCTTCCAACTCCAGTGCTTTGTAGTTAGAAGATGGTTTTATATTGGCAATGCTTGCAGAACCTTCTTCCAGACCTAATACCACAGCAGTCTCATTCCTTTTAAGAATGTGGAAGCATCTCTGTGAAGCATACACATCATACACAAGTGCTTTCTTGGTATTTTTGCTCAAGGACCAAGGAATGGTAAATGAGCCTGTTGTCCCTGTGAGGTAGTAAGAAGCTCCTTGAATTTGGATTCCAAATACAGGTTCAGGTTCCAGTTTCTCTTAACTGTGTGACTCTAGATACATTATATTTACCTCCTTGCTGGTGGTTTTGTTTGGAAGATGGAGGTAATAAAACCTGCCCTGCCAAACTTCCAAAGACCTAAGGGGTCTCACATGTGCATTAAAATCCTTTGTAAACCATGTGGCAGTATCATTATTGTACTAAAGTGCTTCATAAACCTTTGCTATTTGGAGAACTAGTATAAGAGGGTACTTTGCCTTCCTATTTTTGGCTGTCCCCTGCCCTGGAGCTGTGGGTGTAGCCTCTGCCTCATCTCCCCACTTTGGTACCGCTGTCTCTAATGGATCTGGAACATCGGTATCCACTCCATTTATTCCACTTCATTCATTCCAAACAGTAGCAATGTGTAGTCAGTAATTAAATAATACCAACGTGACTCCTGTGTCATGAAGTTTTATCATCTCTAATCCAGAGTGTGTAGGTACCAAGGTTTTCCTTTTCCCAATCAAGACCGGGCTTTGGCTGCTCAGTAGGACTAACTGGTTGCTCATGGTTCCTTGTGATGATGAAAAGCCATCATGATCTGGTTAAGATCTGAAGATGAGATTGTTCCCCATATCAATGCCCCTCCCATCTGTAAATGACGGGCCTTATTTATAAATGACAGGGTCCAAGTTCCCTTTGCATACTTGGATTTGTTTCTCAGTATCTCAAATAACTCTACAAGGAGCTTTGGTACATCTTAGACTTCTAATAGTTTAGTATTGCCGTTTCTTAGCTTGACTTGACAGGTAACTCCTGCATGTTGCAACATATGTTTTTCCATCTAAGAAGGAGGTGTTGAGGTCTCAGATGGTTTATGTAATGTGTATGAAACTTAACTTGGCCCAGAGCTCACAGTAGGTATTTTGTAAACATTGTTGGCTTGAAACGGAGGAGCGGCAACTTAAGAGTTGTTTGAGCATGTTGGTTTGAGTCATTGTGCTGGATACCTACACACCATGTTCCTTACGTGTTAAGAAGTGGAGCCTATGCTTAACCCTCTGTCCAGGTTCTGATAGTGGATCAATAGAAAAGTCTGAATGTAGTGTTGGGAGAGATTTCATGCATTGCTTTGCTACCCCTTTCTTCTAGCTTCTTGATTTTTGGACTCTGGCTTGAGTACAGGCTCATTTTTGCTTCGTTTGCAAGTATGTTTGGGTCAGGAAAGGGCTAGTGGAAGTTGAAGTGTAATAATTAAAAGTAAAAATAAAATTAACTTGTTTGTCTATTCAGCTCTCATCCCCTTGTACAAACTTGGACAAAATGCAGTGGTGCCCATTCTTTAGTATTCGGTAATGGTTGGATTTTGATATCACAGCCATGACCTTTTGATGGGAAGGAAGCACTTTGTTTCCCCAGCAGTCCCTTCCTCTTTATGGGTGTGACTGGGACAGAGGTGAGTTATAAGGACATTCCTAGCATTGGGTGGTGGCGCTTTAAATTCCCTTTGTTGGCTTGTAAATTTCTTTATGGCCCTGAGATTGCTTAGGTGGGGATTTAGAATAAAAAGGACTTTACTTGATTTCAGTATTGTCAAGAAGTGATCCCAGCTGTTTTACTCAGCTTTTTCCTGTGGATGTACAGCAATGATCCTCTGGCTATGACTCCTAGTGTACCTCATAGTTAGTGCTGTTCAAGGGTAACAACCTGCAGAAGTTTGCTCTTGACTTCAGGGAGTCCTCAGGCTGTGTGAGTAGCAGCAAGCGTGTAATTTAGAGTTTCCTGGTTCTGAGATGTTCCTTGTGCAGGACAGTGGGGATGTGGGAAAGCATGTGTCCCACTCTCTGTCAGATGTCCTCTACCTCTAGGTTCCTTGCAGAAAAAAAGTCTGGTGGTTTTTTGAGTAGAGGATGGTAGCTTGCTTCTTGTTTTTCAGTCTTTCAGCTAAGATGAAGTGTAAGTTGGAGGCTGAGTCGTACCCTAAAGGACAGTTCCTTTCTTCCTTTACCAAGTCCAGTCCTTTCTACAGAGATTCCCATCCTTTCTGTGTCATCAATTTTCCTTTGTTGACACAGATTGTCTGGATGCCCTTAACCCTCAGCAACTGTTTCTGAGAGCTTATAACCAATGTAGACTCACAGGTCAGCTAAGAACTGCTGCAGAATCTCCATTTTCAGGTGTCTGAATGCATCTATGTAAATGAAAGTCTAGGATAGTTGATAGAAGAGCTGGTCACATCCTGGCTTCCCAAGCAAGTCTTTGAAACAATACTAATCAGTATAGTGCTAGATTGAAAAAGTAAACACGCAAAATAAATTTTAACATGTCTTTGTAACTAATTATATGTAAAATACAAGCACATGTAAAATACTATCATTTTACATATAATTACCATAATAATAAAGCATCACCCTTTTTTGTACTAGACTTGGAAACCATTTGTGTATTTTACTTATAGTACATATCCATCTAGACCAGCCACATGGTGCTAGTCCCTACAGTGTGGGACAGTGTGGGCATTGAGAGATGAGTTCATCAGGTTGGCATTTAGTGCCCAACCAGCTGCCTCTGTACTAATTTATATTAATGTTAGGGTTAATCTCTGCCAAGCCTTTAGCCCATTGCTGTTACATAATGTCTCCTTTGAGGGTAAAATTATTAACATAAGTGCCAAGTTTCTTTCTCAAAGGTTAAGTCAGCAGTGAGCTTTGGGGCAGTAGCATTGAGATCTTAATCAAGGGCTGTGATTTCAGAGTTTACAACTGGTGCTCACCTGACTATGGCGTCGCTTCTTATTACTGTTAAGGAAGCAGTGTGGGATGGGGGTGTGGTGGTACACATCTGTAATCTCAGCGCTTAACGTTGAAGCAGTTCAGGCTGTCCTGAGCTTTGTAGTGAGATCCTGTCTCCAATAAATAAACCAGGGAAGGAAGAGATGGGGAGAGACATAAGCAAGCTCTTGTGGAATGCTTGGTTTGGGGCTGTGTGTGTGAAAGTATCTTTTCCCTAGCTCTTTAAAGAGGGTGCCACCTCCCTAAATAGAAATTTCCTCATTTTAGGAATACTGCGGACTGGTGTTTTGCCAGGCTGGCTGCTCATTTGAACCACTTGGGGCATTTTAAATACCTGCTGCCTGGGCCCCACCCACAGACCTCCAGGGTTAATTAATCTGAGGTGAGACCTGCCTGGGCCTTTTTGAAAAGTCATCTTGTGGTAGCAGGATTATGCAGCTCCGTGGAGAGCACCTGCTTTAGGACCCATTACTTCTCCAACTGCACTGTAGGGAGTCACCTGGACTGCCAAGGCCAGCACAGGTTCTGCCTCAGTGGGTGTCAGACGAGAAGGAGTATAGTAGCAGGCTGCTGCTGTGCAGGTTGTGCTTTGATTAGCCGGCTGCACCAGAATCACCTGAGGGGTTTTGCAGAGGTACAAGTTCCCTGGCTCTGTGCCTGGAGCTTCTGATTGAGCAGGTCTGGGCCAGAGCCCAGGATCCTTGTTTGAGAAGTGTCCTTTGCAACATTTCATCCTCAAGGATTGGGCTTATCTTCAGTTTCCTGCAGATGTGCTACTAATGCCCATTGTTCTAAAAACCAACCCTTTTTGTGTCTTGATAGTGAGACACTCAGCCAGCCCTCTTTTAATTTGTTGTTGTGGTAAGCTATTTTAAGATATTTCCTAGTTGAACTGCAGCATTAGCTTATTCGTGCTGGTGGGACAGACCTACAGTGCACATGCTTTTGCTTACTGCTGCATTCGATTGGTAGTATTTTGTTGTCTCTATTTGTCACTGAGTTTTAGTTTTAGTTGTTGTCTAGTTTAATACCATGACTGACAATGCTAGTCTTATACAGTGAGTTGGGATGTTCCCTTTCTCCATTCACCGGAAGTCTCTAAGGTTGGAACATATCACGTCCTTGAATGTTAATAGAACTGGGCCTGGAAGATTTTCAACTGTCTCTATGTGACTGTTTGCCTATCTGTAACCCTCCCCCCTTTATGTCATCATCTCATTAGGCCAGGTAGGCCTCATGCTTACTGTGTAGCCGAGATTGGCCTTCTGATCATCCTGCCTCCACATTCCAGGTGCTGGGATGGCAGGTGTATGCCACCACACTGAGCTTTGCCTTTTTCTTGGTTAGTTTTTTTTTTTTTTTTTTTTTTAACCACATTTGTCAGTTGTGATGATAGGACTGTTTGGGGGTTTCAAAACATAATTTCATTAGTAATATGTTCTAGCATATTTTAATTCCATCTTCATCTGTGAGGTTTCTAGAAGTACATTTTTAAAATCTGAAAATATGTTTGCCAGCAATTTTCAATACCGATTCCTAACCTCACAACTATAGAATGTAAGGCGAATGCTAGCAGTACTTTGACACTGGAATGCTGGGTATCTCTGGCCTTGGTGGTTGGCTGCTTGGGTGTGCTGTTTATATATTCATCGATATTGTGTCAGTCAGTAGCTCCTGCCTTTTATTACTAAGTAGCAGTCCACAATTCAGTAATTGATAGCCATTTGAGCTACTCGGTTTGGGGCCGAACTACAAGCAGTCATTGTAGCTTTGCATGGGCTCATGTTTTCATTTGATTTATGGAAACACTGTACTTTGGAAAGACATTGCTGTTTTTCTACAAATACATGTTTTGATTCTTTTTTTGTAGTTATTTTATTTTATTTTATTTATTTTATTTTATTTTATTTATTTTGAGACAAATATCACTGGCTGGCCTGGAACTCACTTTGTAGATCAGGCCGGCCTTGAAGTCACAGAGATCTGCCTGCCTCTGCCTCCTGAGTGCTGGAATTAAGAATGTACTTCATTATGCCTAGTTTACAAATAATTTTCTTTCTTCCTTCCATGTTATACCTACCATTTTCTTGCCTAGCTAGAACCTCTAAAAATTGTAACTGTATGCAGTTATTCTCCTTGTTTTGAAGCTTTCCATTTTTTAACCATTGCTATATAAACTTCAGGCATTCCTATTTTGCTGGACAAATCATGGTTTGTTGTTTATTTTGTTTGTAGAAGCCATGTTTCAGATATGGTCTTCAGGAAGATAATAGAGATAGCCTAATTGACTATATTAGCCTAATTGACTATATTACAACACCCATGCCCTTTCCCTAGCATGATACTCCAACTTTTACTCTTAGTATCAATAACAGAATTTGTGTTTGGAACCGGGGAATTCTTTGTATTGCTCTGAGAAGCTGCCCTTATTGCTTGTTCAAAGGGCATGGGAGTTGTCAGATTCAATGGGTGTCTTTGTTCTTGAACTGGAATTTCTTCATCCTGTTGTTTCCATTCTGTTAATAGTGGTTTTGGTTCCTCTTCATCTTCTTCCCTTTCTGGTATTTCTTGCCTTTTTCTTGGATGATTTGTTTTTTCATCCAAAAGACCACCTCTTCCAATGATGTCAAGGTCTAGACATCTTAAGCCCTCTAACTTTATTCTGTGACAGGAATGCCTGGTGGCTTGTGTTTATGCCTGGTAACTGCCCAAGTAGGAAATGACTGCTTTCTGTACTTTCTGGGTCACTGTAAGCCTTTCTCTTTGTGACTTTCCAAAGACTTTAATTGAGTCACTCAATGGGGATTCCATTTTGGACACTCTTTTAGTGCAGCAAGCTGCCTGTTGGTCAAGTGACTACTTTTACTTCTGCTTTTTGCTAGCCTCCAAGGTATCTTGCTCTTATAAATAGGACTATTTCAGTGGATCAGGCCCAGCATTTTCACCAGCTAAGAGATGCCAATCTTCATCCCTGTGCCTCCCTGTGAATGAATTCACTTCAGAGACTCAGGTACATTTTAAAAAGTATCTTCAGTGTCTATATTTGAGTGTGGATTCAACATTTAGTTCTAGGCCATAATCACTGTGAAGCATATTTATTAAATATAGCGGGCACTGGTGTTGTAGGAGCATTGTTTTTGTTTTCAAATTGAGATACAGCTAAGTTTTATAATATGACATCTTGTATAGCATTAGCCTCAAAGGCAATTTTGTTTTGAGCCAGGGTTTCACCACTGAGTCTTAGCTGGCCTTGGATTTGCTAGGTAGATAAGGTTGGCTTGTAAATCACAGCTACCTTTCTGTCTCGTCCCCTCTCAAAGGCAGTTTCAAAGGATGTTTTTTTTTTTAAGGAAGTACTTGGAACAGAAAGAGCATTGCTGGAATGAGTGTGCATCATTGAAGAATACTTCATTTAGCTGCATATGTTCTGAGCCTCACTACTCCCCAGATGTCCCTTGTGTGATAGTCATTCTGTTTGTGTCCACCTAGTCCACAAAGACTGTTACAACACAAAGTAGTATTGCAGTGGACAAATATGGGGAATATTATTGAGTGCCTCATAGATTTGGTAGAGGGAATCTCCATTTGTTTACTTCCCTTTATAATGAAGGCTGTTAATTTCTGGATGTCAGGTTTTGTTTTTTGTTTTTTTTTTTTTTTAATATGGGTGGAATCCCCTTGTAATACTGCATTACATGTCCAAGTAGAAAGTATTATGTCCTTATTGTCATTTGATCATCTATTGAAAAATGGTTAGTGGTTCAGAGGGCTATATTGCCTCAGGTTATCCTCTCCAATCTTTTGTGGACAAGTTGTTCTTGTTCAAGCTTGTCAGTTGTCATATGAAGTTACTAGTATTATTTGACAAAGTTGTTAGTGGAAATTGAATGACTTATGATGTGCTTAGAACAGTGGCTGATAGTGTGGTAGTGGGAAATGTGGAAACTGTGATCAGTGCCTGTAAGTAGATGGCTAGCTTTTGCTTGTCATCATTTTCTCATATACCTACTTTGCTGCTATCCAACTTGTATCTGCCCACTGTCTCCCAGTTAACTTCTTAAAGACCTATCTCAAAGTTGTTGTTTTTGTTATTATTTTAAAGGTATTTTATGTATATGGATGTTTTGCCTGCATATGTGTTTGAGTGCCACTAATGTGCCTGCTGCTCACAGAGGCAGAAGACGGCATCTGATCCCCTGAAACTGGAGTTACAGATGTTTGGGAGCCACCATGTGGGTACCCAGACTCAAACCCAGGTCCTGAGAGATAGTAATAAGTAGTACACACACACACACACACACACACACACACACACAAGATAGCCATCTTTCTGGCCTCTGTCTCCAGTTGTGGTACTCTGTATCTATTTGTTGGCTCTTTTTGAACTCTTTGGAAAGAAAATTAATTACATAGGCTGAATAATGTCTCAGAAATAATCACTTTGATGTCACTTTATCTTAAGTATCCATATCAGTATTTTAGTGCAAGTTAATTTAATAACTTCATGGAATACTTATAGTTGGGATAACTAAACTATTCTGAAGTTAACCAAGTGCTGATCTGATCATTTTGTAAATTGTTAAATTCCATGGGTGATATCTTGCCTGTATAGTATGCTCTTTCCAAAGAAGTCTTAACATCTAGTACTTATGATTGTGGTCTTAGATGTAAATAGTGCCATTACAGATGTAGCTAAAGATGAAAATAGATTAGAAAGAAAGCCCCTTCATGTAGCAAAAAGGGTGCCATTATAGAACACTATAGAACACTATAACAAAGCAAAGATACGTACGTAGAACACCATAATTGAAATGATTCTTCCACAAGCCAATAACTACCAAGGACTCTAGTTACCACTGGCTACTAGCTAGATGCTTCGAGTGCTTATATCTTAGCTGACACCCTCAGAACTGGGAGAGAATCTCTAGCTGTTATCTGTCTGCTTTGTAGTACTTGGTTATAGCAACCTACAAGAGGAATAAATTGTCTAAATGCTTGGACTAGTATTGACAAGCCTGAGATTATGCTTAAAGTTATGGGTTTGCTTACTTTATCATATATTGTTATGTGAATCCCGAGATTATGTTGTTTACTAAAACAAACAAGCAAACAAACAAAAAACCTGTTTCTAGTTGTGGTGTGGCTCAGCCTTGGCATACACATCCCTCTGGCTGGAATATAGACACATCCTAAGTACACACCTATAATCCCAAGCAATGAATATAAAGCCAGTTTGTAGAAAGAAGCACCCATGTTTGAAAGTGATGTCTAATTGTGTGGCAGACAAAGGGATGAATCAGAGAGAGATTTGACAGAAAGGGATATGCCCAATTCTCATGAGAAGAGAGAGGAAAGAGAGGAACTTAAGGAAGAGCATCACAGGAAGTAGGAGGCAGGTTGCAGAGAGAGAACAAGTTAGACACAGACGAAGACAGAAGGAGCCAGAGAATGAGAAGGAGCCAGAAGATTAGAACAGATTGCCAAAGTTAGTATGAGAGTAAGCAGAGCAATTCAGGAGAGGCTGAGAGAGAAAAGCCAGATTGGATCAGTCATCTTGGAGAGGAGTTTGAGACAGAACAGCTGAGTTGACCCAGCCAGCTACGGCTCAGTAAGAACAAGAAAGGATGAGCTTATTCAGCAGAAAGTCTCAGTGACTGAAAACACACTAGGCCTAGATAAGATTGTACGGAGGCTAGAAGCTTTCAGGACTAGGCCTAGGTCAGCCGACACAAGCAATAAGCCTCAGAGACAATGATTATATCAGAAGAATAGAAATTACAATTACAGTATTACCTATCTTCTCAATATAATTTGATTTTTAAACAAATTTGCTGCTAGATTAGAAAAAAAGTATAGGAAATCTGGCTCCAAAATGCCATTTGCAGTTCTTACATGTGTGCATCAGGTATAGGAGGGAATGCTTGGAGCAGCACTATTTGTAGTAGTGAAACATAGAAGTCAGTCAAAGGTCTGTGGAGAGAATGCTATTCCTTACTGTTTGAGTAAAGCACAGGGACATGTATCTGTGTTCCTGATGCTCACAGCAACCTGTGTGAGAAAAGCTGAATGGCTGAAGTGGAACTTCACCAGTCATGGAAAATTTGAAGGGTGATGCTATTTACTTCGTGCTGTGTGCCAGGAACTGAAAACATATCCCTTGCCTAGGGATATGGAAGGAAGGAAGCTCTGGAAATCTAACAGGAGACCAAAAGGTCACTGTGGGGTATAGTTCAGTGTGTGATGGGAAATATTAACAATACATGCAGTATATAAAGAAGCTAACTGTGCACATGTCATATGAGATGTGCATGTGTGTGAGATGTGTGTGTGTGATATGCACATGAGTGAGATGTGTGCCTGTGTGAGATGTGTGTGAGTGACGTGTGTGTGTGTGTGTGTGTGTGTGTGTGTGTGTGAGAGAGAGAGAGAGAGAGAGAGAGAGAGATGTGTGTGTGTGTGTGTGTGTGTGTGTGTGAGTGATATGTGCACTGCATGAGATGTGCGCTGTGTGGGAGGAGCCTAAGTCCAGCTCTTGCTTCTACTTTCAATGAAAGTACCTGGAGGAACTGGTTTCAGTTTCAGGTTCCACCCAAAGCCCTTTCTTCTCATTTGTTTCTAGAAATTGCACATGTCCTGTAAAGCGCCTTGCTCTTCTCTTTGTGCCATTACTGCCTAATCTCTGGGCTTTTCTCTGGGCGTCCCTTAGCCGGCACCTGAGAAGGTTCACAGAATATAAGAAAATGTAATTGAATGTAATGTAAATATTGTAAAGTGGCTTTCTCCATTACCATATTAGTTATAATTCTTTACTTGTTTTTATTCCTTAGCAACTGCCATTTGACCTTTTTTCTTAAAAATATGTCTTTTACATATGAATTTAACATGTGCTTTTGGAGAATGGTTCTTACTGCAGAAAATAATTCACCAAAAGATTTTGTTTTGTTGTGGAGAGATTAGCTGGGTTCAACAATCTCAGCCTTGGCAGGTGGATGGTAACTTGATCTTGCTTCTATTTTAAAACTTTGTTTACTGTCAAGTATTTGACTGTTACAAGATGCATGGGTCTGCTTCACTGTCGGCCCTATCACTATGTTGCCTTTGTCCATTACAAAAATATGTTAGTAGTTTACTTGCCAAACCAGTTTCTGCTTATGATATCTAAAATTACTCTATTTATGGTTAACAGCTTGTGTCACTAAAGCCAATCAACTGTCCCGAAGATATGGTATTTGTCATGAGAAAACCAAGAAATAGAGTAAATGGATCTACCCAAAGTCTGTCACTGGCTGCTGGGGGACAAATGGTTCAGACTGTCTCCTCAGGGCAGAGTTTCCTTCCATATCTAATTTGAGGAATGCCTTCATTCATGGAAAGCCTCTAGTTGGAGGCAGGGGCTGGGCTGGTGTACTGGGCCAGCTGTGGGCTCCTTTTCATGCCTTCCTCTTTAGCCAGGACAGTATTTCAGGACCCTTACTACTGAGTGACAGACTTGGGATTGCAAACCCAAAGTCTTGAATGCAGAACCCTCCTTTTCAGCCATGTCACACCATGTTGAAGCTGGGCATCGTGGCATCTTGGACAAACTGAAAAATAGGGTTAATAATTTATTTTTGCATTTCTAAAAGAACATAGTTATTATTGTTTTGGCTGAGGAAAGCTCATCTGGAAAGAATTACATAGTTTAAAGCAGGAGGCAGCAGCCTGCTTCTGTAAATAAAATTGTCTTATGTTTCGGTGCTACATTACCAAGTTGCAATGAGATTTATGGCTCACATACTATCTGGCCCTTTACAAGAACAGTTTGCCATCCCTGGTCAAAGGAAAATGGATAAAAAAATGAAACTTCTACTGTTTCATATCATACTTTACTTTCATGTGGGTTGGGGTAGCCTTCTCCCATGTAAGCAAATGTATTTTATAAAGTGATAGTTACAATGGGCTCAACATGGCTGGAATGTTGAACAGTTCTGCTGTGTCCAGCTAGTAGCTTCGTTGAGAACATTATGAGATCTGTTTTAATTTTCTTGTCTCCTAAGTGGCTGATGGTTCAAGTGCTTGATGCTTCCTGAGAGGCCAGGTTGCAAATGAGGGAGGGGAGTTTGAATGAAAAGTTCACTGTTAAAAATCACAACCTCTTATTTTGTTCTAGACTAGAGTTAGGGAATAATGTTGATGTTTCAGAAAGGGAGACTGATTAGAGGAAGGAAGGAAACCAGCAGAGAGATGGAGGAGGGTGGAGTCAGGGAACAGATGAGAACAAAGCATATGACCCATTGCTTTGTATGTTGATCTAAAGCAAAGATACAGAGGTAGGTGGCTCAGTGCTTGTTGTGCAAGTGTGAGTTCAATTCACCAAAGCCATGTTAAAAAGGCAGGTGTGGCAGCCTACACGTGTAATATTAGCACTATAGAGGCAGAAGTGGTGGATCTCCGACAGCTGCCTAACCTACTAGGCCAGCTCCAGGCCAGTGAGAGACTCTGACACACAGACACACACATACCACCACCACCACCACCACCACCACCACCACCAACAACAACAACAACAACAACAACAACAACAAAACTAAATAATCACGGTACATGGTACCTTAGAAATAACACTTAAGGTTGCCTTCTGGACTCCACACACTTGTGCACACAGGGACATACCATAAGAGAGGGAAAATTGTGTTTAGATTGATTCCATCTACAATTCTCATCTTAAGCTAGTAAAGGGGTTTTACAGAATTTGTTTGTTTGGGTTATTTTTTTTTTTTTTGTTTTTGGGGGGTTTGTTTTGTTTTTTGTTTTTGTTTTTTCGGTTTTTTTTTTTTTCGACACAGGGTTTCTCTGTGTAGCCCTGGCTGTCCTGGAACTCACTCTGTAGACCAGGCTGGCCTCGAACTCAGAAATCCGCCTGCCTCTGCCTCCCAAGTGCTGGAATTACAGGTGTGCACCACCACCCAGCTTTAATCTGTAAAGTTTTAAAATAGTTTCTTAGTCTGGAAGAAAGACGTATGGGTGCCTTAAATCTTCTGTTTCATGGGAGCCTACAGAAGAGGAAAAACTGTCTCAGTTCTTTGGTACAAATTGTTTCAGAATAGTATAAACTAGCACTACAGTTTTGCTGGACAGGTTATTGTACAGGGAACACCTGATGACTGAAAAACTTTGTTGTATCTTTTTATTAATTTTAATATGCTTTTATGGGTTCCTGGATTAAGAGAAATAGTGTCAAGATATACTTGTCCAAGTCATTATTGACTAGTTAATTGATTGAATAGATAATCTGTTAGGTACCTGTTATGTGCTAGTCACTGCTGCAGGTGCTATAAAAAGTGCAAGAGTAAATATAACACAAGTTTTAGCCTGCAAATAGACATTCTTGCCAGGAGAGCTGTAACTCTTTTGAGGAGGTGCTAAGTGCTGGAGGTAGAGACAGAAATCGGAAGAGAGGAAGACCTACCAAGTTTTGCACTTTAAATGTTATTCAATAAAATATCATCTTTATGTTGTTTTATTTGAGGGGGCTAGAGGCCCCAAGACTACTAAGCAGTGTTCTCTTTAATTGTATTTTGTTTTTACTGAGATGAGAAGCAGTCACATATATCACGTAGTTTGCTTGAGAGACTCACTTCAGGAACTAGTCCCTGTATGCTCTGTGACAGGAGAGTCCTTGGCTTAAATAATCACAAAAATATCTTCGAAGGGGGAATCCAAATAATGTTTGTGTATACAATCTTCAGTTTTTGCATTAAAGCAAAGGTAGCATGCAAGCAATTATTATTATTATTATTATTATTATTATTATTATTATTATTTTGTTTCAAGATAGGGTTTCTCTGTGTAGCGCTGTCCTGGAACTAACTCACTCTGTAGACCAGGCTGGCCTTGAACTCAGAAATCTGCCTGCCTCTGCCTCCCAAGTCCTGGGATTAAAGGCATGCGCCACCACCACCCGGCTTATTATTTTTATGTATGTGTGTTTATATACAACTGCATGAGTTTCTGTGTGCCGTATGTATGCAGGTCCCCACAGAGACTAAAGGGCAGCTGAAGCTTTGGAATGGGTTGTAAGCTATCTCATGTGGGTACTCAGACCAGAACCTGGGTCCTTTGCAAGAGCAGTTAGTGCTCTTAACCCCCTAAGCAATCTCTTCAGCCCTGTCCAACCACTTTTTAAATAAAAGGGATGAAAATTTTATTGCTTGAGGTTTGGGGCAAAATGATTTGTAAACCTAGAGAGTGGATGTTTCTATAAATGCCCCTTGGGTACTGGGTCTGTTTAGGGAATCTTTCACAGTGGCACATTGTTTCCTGTTGCAGTCATTGTGGGCAAGTGCAGTTTCAAAGTCTACAATTCAGTCATCAGTAGCCAAACAATGTCCACGTGATAGCTTACTTTCTCCCTAGTATTTCTAAGGCAAGGGCTGATTCATAGAATTGTGTTGACCACAGTGAATAATTAGCTTTTCATAATTAAAATACCGATAATTATTAACATATATGGAGAGTGATTCTTCTCTTGAATTAACTAATTTTGCCCAACAGTGATAAAGGAATGACATAGCCTCAGAAAATGCAAATAACCTGCCTGAGGTCAAATGGTTCCTCAGTTGCAGAGTTGGATTTGAATGGCGCTAACTCCAAAATCCAGCTCTCAGTGTCTCAGTGCTCTAGCTTCTGTCGACTGGGCATTAGCCATCACATTTGACACAGAATCTCCCTGATGAAATTTTTAAGTCAGGCTTACAGTGGAACTGACTCTTATCATCACCCAGGCCCTTGAATCTCTGAAGATGGTGTTTGATCCCACTTTTAACAGTAACAGTGTCCAGTGTTATTCCCAAAGAGAGGGCTTTAGACACAAAGACCATGTTATATGATGCTGTGTATATGAAGGGGCCAGAATGGGCAGAGCCATGGAGATAGGGAGCACCTGTCCGGCTGCCAAAGGGCCTCAGCACTGGGCGTGGGGGTGATGACTGATGGGCCTGAGGCTTCGATTTGAAGTGAAGGAAATGGTCAGAAAGTGTGATGACTTCACACGTGGACATCAAGACTTTTAGGTGGTTTATTCTTTTTTTTTTGTCTGTTGTTTTTGGTGTGTCTGGAAATTGAACCCAGCAGTTCCTTAGGCTTTCTGGGTCATACCCTACTATTGTTTCTCTCTCTCTCTCTCTCTCTCTCTCTCTCTCTCTCTCTCTCTCTCTCTCTGTGTGTGTGTGTGTGTGTGTGTGTGTGTGTGTGTGTATGCATGCATGCATACATGTGCATATTTTCAGTGTGATATAACCCAGGCAGGCCTTGAAAAGAATATACTACCACCTTTGGCTTTGGCTTTGGCTTTATTCTTAATGGTTTTTGAACAAATGCTGTATAATCAGGCAGGTTGACAGTAAGTGGACTATATAGTCTTGGGTTTTAATATATTTATTGACTTAGCAATAGGAAATTTAGTTTGAAAACTGGCCTATTAGATATTCAAGTATCTTATTACTAAACCCTAATGTTTTCTATTAGTAAAGCACCTCTAAATGTAGGCAGAAGAACAAGTTCAGGGCAGGTGCATCTGATCTTCCCTTTCTAATTCATCTTCCACATTTTTGCTTTCATGTCTAAGAACAATATTTTGTGCTACATGAACATAAGGTTAGAGGAGTCTTCAAAGCACATTGCCAGATTTCATCTGAATTTAATTCATTTGGCAGTTACTTTCAGATCTTTTAAAAAGTTAAACTTTAATTCCTTTTAAATTAGGCCACCACCTAATTCACTTTTTCTTTCCCCCTCTTTTCTCTTTGACACTTTTTTTTGTTTCCCTTACCCCTCATTTCTCCTTGTTTCCTTCCTTGGGCCTCACTATGTTGTCTAGCCTTGTCTCCCACTACTTAAGTAAACAGACCCTACTACCTCTGCCTCCCCAGTTGTTAGGCATGTGATGTGTGCCATCAGTCTGGGTTAATAGCTCATCTTTAAGCTTCAATGATAGTTCCTAGTTCCAGTGTTTTGAGATTTGGTAAATCAGTATTGAAGTCAGCCTCATCATGATATCTCATGATAGTGCGTATTTTCCCCACAATCACTCATTCACTCACTAGAGTGTCAATAATGCCATTGTGTACCAGGAGACAGCAATGAGCCAAATGGTCGCAAACTTTGTCCTTGTCAAACTGACCTGTTGTGGGTACAGCCTGACAGTCCTAATTGTGTATAGGACACAATTGTGTATAGGACGGCTTCATTGTGGTATTTTCCTTTCTATGCTTTAAGTTTGCATCTCTCAGGCCTTTGTTAAGGATAGTGACCAGCACTGTGAAGGGTGCCAGAGAGTTGGTGTGCTCCATGCTGCACTTGTCAGGGAATGCCTGTTCTTTTGTGATTTTTTTGTCATTGTTCTGTGTGTGTGTGTGTGTGTGTGTGTGTGTGTGTGGTTATAAGGAGTTGGTATTCCTCCTGAGTGGTCTACCTTGTATTTGGAGGCATGATCTCTCTTTCTCTGGTCTTCAGTTCACAAAGTAAGCCAGGCTGGCTGGCTAAGAAGTGGGATTTACCATATACCATACCTGTCTTTTTTTTTTAATGTGGGTTCTGTGTCCTCATGATTTCAAGGCAAGCATTTTACTAATTAAGGTATCTCCCCAGCCTCACAACTGTTCTTTGAATGGAATGTGTCCAAAAGATTTCATAGTTATCCATAGTCACCTTGAAGTAGGTGTGCCTTACCTGCTAGTGACTTCATCTCTATTATTAATGTTGATATCTAAAATACCTACAACATTTATTATTTTTTGTCATTGCTAACATCTTCAGGAGTCTAAATACATACTTGCATTTGAATGGTTTTGTGGAGCTAATAAGATGGCCCAGCAGATAAAGGTGCTTACCTCTAAGACCTAAGTTTGATTCCTGGATCTTAGGTAAAGGTAAAAGAAAACTAACTACACAGAGTCATCCTTGGATTTCCATACATGAGCTACAGCATATATGCCCACACATACACATTATACGCATGAACAAACATAAATATTTTAAATATAGTTTTGTGTATGCTTTGAATATTATGCTTTTTTCCATGGGTAAATTGAGGTACATTCATTATTTACCTGAAATATATACTTTTACTAGAAAATATTAAATAATTCCTATGAATTTGATTTTAATTAAATTTATTTCTCATTAAACCCCTTAATATGGAAAAAATAATTCTTAAAGGGAAGTTGTATGAGTGATATAATTTACTCTTTTATAGTTCTGCTTGAATGCCTATACATTCTCTTTCAATTAAGTGGTATAGGAATTTAATGCTTGTCATACATTGGTAAACATTAAAGGTTTTTGTATGTTTGTTTTCCTTTCTTTAAGATGGCAACTTGAGCACTGTGAATATAATTTCCTAGAATAAGCCTGTCTTCTGTGGGGTTCCCCTTTTAATATTTAGTTCCTGTTTCACATGGCCCTTAATAGTCATGTTGTCTAGCTGGTATCCTAATGTTTAGATACAACTTTGGAAATGTATGGCACACCTCTGTCCTCTCCCTACCAAACCATAAACCAAGAGTAAAAAAAGATAGCACTGAACACCTTTCTTCTTTGGACATATACTTACTGTGTGCTGGCTAGCTCTTTGTATTTTTCTTTTTGTTGGGCCATAGGAAGTGAAAAGGGCCTACAAAGTCAAGTACTGTTTTTTTTTTTCCTTGAAATATTTAACTCTTTGATGTCACATGTTTGAAATAGCAATGCAAGGTCAGTTAATAGAGAATTTTGTCTTCCTTGGTAGGTTTCAGGATGGCTTCTGCATCAGCATCTAAGTATAATTCACACTCCTTGGAGAATGAATCTGTTAAGAAGGTAAGTTGAGTTTTTACACCTCTCTGAATCTCTCTACATTTCTTTTTTCATATTTGTATTAGACAGTCATTTGGGTCATACTGAATCATGAATTTCATTGTGTGTTCTCATAGCATAAGGTGATAAGAGACATGGTTTTATTTTTCATACCACCTAGTTCTGGGAAAGATTTAAATAGAATATGTGTGAAATGATTTTTGCTTTTATTTGTTTTGTTTTGTTTTGTTTTTTTGAGACAGGGTTTCTCTGTATAGCCCTGGCTGTCCTGGAACTCACTCTGTAGACCAGGCTGGCCTTGAACTCAGAAATCCACCTGCCTCTGCCTCCCAGAGTGCTGGGATTACAGGCGTGCGCCACGACACCCTGATTTTTGCTTTTGTAAATGCTCTCCTAAAGCTTTATTCACAAATGATTGTCAGATCTTACATTCAGGTATGAAGCAGCTCTCTGAAGGAGCTATTGGAAGGCCAAGACTAAGCAGGCGAGTATTATTCCTTCCCAAATATGGCATTATTTTCTAGCTATGATGATTAGAGTGAATATAAATTGAATATAAAATGCTTCAAAGTAACCAGGGTAAATTGTTCCATTAGAATGAGATTTGGGGCGGGGTATATAAATTGAAAGGGAGGGATGAATTCAAAGGTTTATTCATTACCCTTTGAGATTTTAAGGATAGTCCACCAGAAAGGCTAATGTATTCTCCCACCCCACCGTGTACAAAAATGCTCAGTCAGAAAGGTGGATAACTTTTTATTTTCATTCCTTGGTTACTGACAACTCTGACCTTTTATTTCTTTTGAAAGCAACATTATTGCCCATTCCTGTTGATTTTTGAAGTAACCATGAATGTCCTTTGCCTGTTAGCCTTGGGAGGGAGGTGGGGAGAGTCTTTTCTTAATAGTTTATACGTATTCCTCATAATATTATAAATAATTCTTTATAATAATGTACAAATCACTTCACTTTATTTCAGCTTTTTAATTTTATAGCATTCTACTTTGATTTATTAAATATTGAGATGTAATTTGGGGGTGGCTTAGTTAGTTTGTTTTGAGACTGGGTAAGGTTGTGTGGCCCAGGCTGGCCTCGATTTGTGATCATTTTGCCAAGGCTTGCCAAAAGCTGGCATTAAAAGTGTATACCACTATACCTGGCTTTCCTTAGTTTAATGATTAATGCTTTGCCTGTATGTCAGAGCTGCTGCTGTGATTAGATGAGGCACATACCTGTGAATACCTCCCAAATGGGAGGCCGACAGAGAAAAAAAGTCTATGGCGAACTTGTTGAAATGGTTCCTAGAGACCTAACTAGGTCTCTGACAGACTGCTTGTTCACTTATGTAGAATAAGGTAGAGTAAAAATGAAAAATAAGACAAGATCTTAATAAAATAATAGGTTAGAAATGTAGTCTTTAGAACTGTGGTATGATTCTGCAACGATTGCATAGGAAAAAAGCTATCACCATACAGCATACTGATTTCATTAAAGTTCGACCATTATGCTGAGATATATTAGCTTTAAAGTACGTTTTACAAAGTATAAAACTTTGGTAACCTTATTTAAATCGTAAACTAATAAATGTTACAGCCAGCACAGTCTTTTATTTTTATTTTTCTGATTTTCTATTGCTAGGGATTAAACAAATGGCTTCACGTTAGCTAGGAATGTACCTATATTTTCATTCCAGATTCTCTTTTCCAAGTTTGAATTTTCTGTTCTAGCTTTCTTCAATGCTAAACTTCTATTTTGTTCTTTAAAAGTGTATTTCTGTTTGCTACCATGTGTGCAAAGATGACACCACCACCTCCGTCCAATGCCCCTTTCGTTTGCAGGTGTCTCAAGATGGAGTCAGTCAGGATATGAGTGAGACTGTTCCTCGACTCCCAGGGGAATTACCAATTACTGGTAAGGAGCTTTTGAGGCTTGGGGTACAGAACTGGAGGAGTAGTACAGCAAGATCAGGTGGCTTGTGTTCCACTTGCTCTGTATAAGTCAGAGAAGACAAATAAGCTAGCTTTGTTTAGGAACTTCAATGCAGAGAGAACACTGCATGCCTTTCCTGATCAAGGAGTTCTTTCAATAGCCTGGTGCTCACAAGGCTAGCGATATTCTTCTCTCTGTACCAAAGAGAATGATTTAGAGAGAACAACATAGGCTATCAATTGAAAGTCTTGAACTAGAGGTATATCCACTCTTCCTAATTTAAGGTTATAAGAAAGTAAATTAAGGTTTTCACTCTGTGATGCATGTTTCAAAATGATAACAGCTTAAAGACTCTTCTCTGTGACATAATAGGAGATCCTTTGCCAGAATACTGAAATTAAGGTGGTGGTAACATTTTGATACAGTGTTTTAGTGTTTTGTTTTTTGCTTTTTCTTTCATGATAAACATAAGCTAAGAGGATAGTATCTACTTTGAAAGGGCCAAATCATTCTGACTTAAGACTGTAGAAGCATGGTGTTGGCATTCAGTATTTGTGTTAGGGTTGGTCCTTCCCGCCACATGACAGTATATTTGGGGCCAGTAATCAGCATTGTTTCAGAGAACCATTTTATTCATTGAGTAAGAGTCAAATTTTAATTTTAAATGGCTAAATTGTTACGCTAATTAATGGAAGTTTTTTGTTGTTGTTGTTGTTTTTTTTGGTTTTTTTTTTTTTTTTGGTTTTGGTTTTTAAAAAGAGTACCTTTGTGAATTATCCATACACCACAAGAACCGTGAGAACATATTTGGTGTCCATAGACTCACACTCACAATTCTAGTTTGAAACTAAAGTTAGTAGTATATGTTCTTCCCAGTTTCTGGATAAGAGCAAAGAAATTTTATTATTGGTGGTGTTCATATAGGACGTTTGGGTACTGAGTATAAGCAGACAGACCTTAACCAATATAGTAACTAATTGAACTGGCATGAAGTAACCTTAGTATATAGTTTTCATTTAGTACCTGAAGAGGAAAGGATTTCAAAGTCATTAACATATTCAAGGATATCCTTGAAGGGGAAGAGAAAGATATTTTTATTATAATTGAATCTTTTGATTTAGTTTCTCCTTATATCAGACTTAAAAAATATGTACTTTACCTTGACTGTACATTATCACTTAAATATTTTCTACAGACAAATTTCTACATCTGGCACTATAGCAGGGTGTGATGGCGGCACATTTCTATAATTCTAGTACTTGGGAGGCTGAGACAGGAAAAACATGAGTTTAAGTTTAGACAGGGATGCAGAAAGAGGAGACCCTTTGTCAAAAAAGCAACAAGAACTTATGATACATGTGTGGTTGTCAACTTTAACACCCAGTCTAACGGTTAGTCACGAGACTACCCTGTGTGAATGTTATCCTCCTTTGAAATAACTCAAGTAGTTTCTTTTACAATCATAAGATACTAACAATAGCAAGATCCGCGTTCACTTCTGTGCTTTGGTTTTGGTGTCCATGTTTCGGGTGGTGATAACACTAGGTGCAAACTCAGAAGTGCCATGAGTGCCCGATTCAGTATGGCCCAGAGCTGCGGAAACTTGACCAGTGTTGCTTTCAACCTTTTAGTCATTTTTATTGTAGTTAAATGTAGCCAAGTAGTTTATATTAAGTTAGTACCATTTATTGTGTATCTTGGTATCTATTTCCATTATTTTAGGGTACTTTTTTTTATCTTACTAGACAAAGAAGTTATTTACATATGTCCTTTCAATGGCCCCATAAAGGGAAGAGTTTACATCACAAATTATCGTCTTTATTTAAGAAGTTTGGAAATGGTAAGTAGATTATAAGACAATAAAGACGACCCTAACTGTTAAAAATGATACTGTTTCTTTTCTACCTTACAACATTGACTGTGGATTGCATTAGCATGGGGGATATATTTGCTTCTCAATTCTTTTTTTTTTTTTTTGCTTCTGCAAAACTGATACAACACTAACATCTGTTTTTGTAGGCAATAGAATGAAGTATTCAAATACACATTATCCCTCAGAATAAAGGAGAGGTGGTTAGAGTACATCAGTACACAACAGCAGCATAGATAAGAATGAACATCTTAGGGATTTTTACCAAGCTGTACAGATGCTTCAGATTCACTGTATCAGAATGTCTGGGTACATGGTCCAAACACATGTACACATTTTCTAAAACATCACAGAGTAAGATGTTGATGTGAATCCTTGGTTAAAGCCTACCATTCTAGACATATCTAGGTGTCCTTTTACCAACTGTTAAATAGCAGGGTAAAACTGGGATGAGTGACAACCTATGGCCAAAAAAGGTTTGTCACCATCTTTCAAAGGATGTCCCATTGATGAAGTGATGACACAGAGCAGAGAAACCCCAGAAAGACGAGAGAAAATGTATAAATTCTGTGCCTTTCCCAGAAGAACTTGTGGTAGATGGAATAGGTTATCATGGCTCACTCCTGAATGCAGGGCAGGTGCATTCCAAATACTCCTGGGAAATGACTTTAGGATAGATGGATGAGCAAGCTGTTGCTGCCTTGTGTATTAGGCAACTATGAAACTGATGGGGGAAATCTAGCTTTTGTTTTCTTGCTTTTAGTCATCCATTTTTTAGCACAGTTCTGATGTAGATTTGTTCATATCTTTTGCTCTTTTATTATGTTCATTATTATGTCTAAATTCTAAAAACAGTATTTAATATTCCTGTTGTCCTGGCTTCTTGTAAGTCCTGTAGGGTACAGGCAGGAACAGGCTACAATGGCTACCATTACATACTCATGACCTATGTGAGTCAATTTAAGCTTAAAGAGTGGAATGTTTTGGTTTTCTAGAATCGGAAGGAACATTCTGGAAGTTTACAAAAAGCTGGGTGTCAGTCTTTGGCAATCACTTTAGAGTTTGATGGTTTAAGTATATTGAAAATAAACCCTTACAAGTATCATTGACATTATTTTTGTGGAATCAAGGAATGACACAGTTCCTAGGAAAGGAAGTCTAAATGGTGGCAGTATATTCAGATGGGGTTACAAACTGTGCAATAAAAGTTTAATGACAACTAGGAAGGTTGATCACTGATACCTTACTACTTATGGTGCTTCCTTGTAACGTAATGAAATGTAATGTAAAATAATTTAACGCATGGCTGAGATGTGAGAACCAACAGATAAGCCAATGTCTAGATGGAAGAGTCAGGGTTTGAAATTATTGTAAATACCTAGACTATTGGACACAACTAGTGATACAACATTAAAGTATACAGATAGCACCTACTTTGTAAAAGATCAGTTGTATGATTAAAGGATGAAGATCTGTCTTAACAGAAATCTAGGCTTTTGAAATCAGTAAGTGGGTATTACTTGTTTAAAAATAAAATACCTCCATCATGAATTAACAGAAGTATAATATAATGAATGCCTACATGAAATGAGACAGTAGTCCTGTCTGTAGTTATGCAAAATCGTGATGCTACCATTTAAAAGAGATATTGAGTTCTTTAAAAAAAGAGACTTTATTCCCACACCTTTACTCCCAGCACTTGAAGGGCAAAGGTAGGAAGATTCAGTGTTCAAGGGCAGCCTCATCTACAGAGTGAGTCCAGTACAGCCAAGGCTACACAGATAGACCCTGTCTCAGAAAAAAAAAAAAAATGAAAGAGGGGGAGGGGGAGGGGGAAGGAGGGAGGCAGGGAGGGAGGGAGGGAGAGAGAGAGAGGGAGAGAATGAGAATGAATGAATATCAGCAGAATTTGTCTACTTAATGTGCTTAATATTCTTCTCACTTCTTGGTATTTCTCAAAAATACCTAAAATGGGTATGTATTGCTTTTATAATAAAAAACATGCAACAATCTTTATTTCTTTTTTCTATATTTTAAGGTAGAGTTCATGTTTTCTTTTTAAAATGTTTTTAATTATAATAGAATTATATCCCCTCCTCCTAGTTCCTCCCAGTTACTCTTCCTCAAATTCCTCTCAACTTTTTTCTTTTATTATATTTGTTACACACACACACACACACACACACACACACAGCCATTAATTAATATTGCTATCGTTGCTGTCTAGTTTATGCAGCTATTTCTACAGAAACTGTTTCATAGCAGACTTTCAAGTATTCTGGCTCTTAATAATCTTTCCACCCCTTTTTCCATGATGTTCCCTGAGCCATAGGTGCAGGAGCTATGACTCCTATGTATGCTTTGGGGCTGGGTTCTTCATGATCCATTGATCTCTGCATCCTATCCAGCTGTGGCTTTGTGTAATAGTCTCCATTTTCTGTAACAAGAACCTTATTTGATGAATGATAGTAATTATATTTATCTATAGATATAAGGATAAGATTTAAAATGTAGTAAGGGGTTATGCTAGTCTAGCAAAGTGGAGGCAATAGATTCTTTTCTAAGATCCATGGCCTTATTACCTCCTAGAAGCCAACTAGGTTTGTCATACCAGGCATGATTGATTTCCTTTGTTTACACATGATACCTTATATGATAGGGTTTGGCATTTAATACATAAATCAAATGCCAATCTGACAATGACTGCTACATTTTTCTTCTTCTATGATATTATATAAAATTCTTTTAAGCAATTGGCCCCACAACTTTTAGTGAAAGTCCAAAAGGAAGCAGTGATGTTAACAGAAAACAGAAGAAATGCTACCATAATAGTTATATTCAGGAGCTGAAAAATAGTCATTGTAGTGTTAATTTACTTACATAGTCTAAACGAGACCAGCAATTGTAGGCTCTGTTGCAAAATGGGAAAACTTTTTTGTATGTTTGAAAAAGAATTGTCCTTTCATCATGCTTTTCAGTTAATACTTAACTGCTCTGAAACTTTTTACAACTGGCTTTGCTACACTTTTAATGCCCCTTTTCCATGGTAAGTTTTTCTCTTGAGTGCTGCTTACTATATTTCTTATATTTCTCTGGTTCACCTTGTTTATTGTTTATTGTTCCTTGGTGTTCTTTCAGCTTCCAGGGTGGCTACTAGTGCATTTAAGATGCTCAATCAGTAGTGTTGAATGAGTGAATTCTGTCTTATTTGCATACTGCTATTTCTGTGACTTTAATAAACTTGGAATCCTTTTGATCCTCACTAGTGCAGTAGGCAGAGGCAGCACACCTTCTCTAAAAGTATATTGAGCAAGTAAACTCAAGTGTTGTTCATGTTCCCTATAAGCTAAAGGCTTTGGTACATACATTAGTGGTTTGATAATGGTATGTAGCCTGTTAAGTTGTGGCATTGCTTCTGGAGTTGAGAAGTCCCATGGCCACCATCTGACCTCAAATGTACCAAGGAACTTGTCTTTGGTTAATATTGAGACCACAGCAGGAGCAACTCCATTTAAGCCTATAGACTTTCACAAAGAAGACTGATCCCAGATTCTAACCACTGGATTCAGATGCTATTGTGAATGAGATAAGCAACTTGACCTGTTCTTTGTTCAGGTTTTGGACCCAGAGCTATTCTCTGTACACTATAGTGAATCTAATACCATGTGGGGTGAATGATATACAACATTCCTCATGGGATCCAGAGAAATGTGACACGGCCCATGGCAGCGTATGTAATGCTGATGTTACAGGGAAGAGGGTGATGAGTGATATGTTTATAAACTTTAATAGGAAAAAGGAAGAAGAACGTGAATAGGAAGGAAAGAGAGAGGTTTCCTTGGCAAAGTGCTTCCAAATCCACATATTGTACTTTCCTGTACCACTATATAGACATCTGTCCTGGGGACAGTTGAATGATCTGTGAGAATTGGGCCACCAGCAACAGAGAGAGTAGAGGGGCTAGGAGGAGATGTGCTTGGAAGAAGATGTAGCCTCAGGATCAGAAGTAATGGTCCAGCATTGTATGTGTTACATGAAGGACCACACAGCAGATGCGCATTTCTAAAAGAGAATACCAGCTGCAGCATGGACAGTTGGATAAGGGAGTGGGAGACTGGAAGTAGGAAGACCCATTAGAAGGTTACTTTTGTTCTCTGGTAAGCAACAAAAGCCTAATTGTGGTGGATATAGGATGGAGGAGGAAACAGGCTGTGGGCAACTTCAGAGGATTTGGGTGGGCCATTATGAGAAGGGAGTTGGATAATCATCCACTCAAGAATGCCACCCATGATTTTCTGCTTGAGTAATCAAAGCTGCTCTTATTCATTAAAATGGATCTCACTGGAGAAGGGAATATCATACAGGTAAAGCCCAGTGGGAGGGACACAAGTAAGGTTTGGACTTAAAGTGTACAGCTATAATGTGGAAACATCTCCAGTATAGTTAGAATTATATGTTAACACCACATGAAGTGGTGAAAACCATCCAATCTGTGGAACTCCCCAGGAAGAGGGTGTGCCCTAACATGAATTACAGGCTCAGCTGAGAAGCACCATGGGTGATAGGAACCTAATGGAAAAAAATCTTGAGTTCAACTTCTGCTGGAGATATGAAGGAGAGCAGAATCTTGGGAGGGAGGGAGGAAGGGAGGGAGAGAGGGATGAATGGAAGGACAGGCAGATGGATAGATGCTGGCCAAGGAAGGAAATGGTATAGGCATGAGGGACACAGTGTGAGAATAAGTCAGGAATGGATGCCGTGTGAAGTTCATAGGATCCTCGGTGAGCAGAGATTGTATGAGAGGGGAGTCCTTTATAAGAGTTGGTATGGTCATGGTGTCTTCACAGCAGTAAAACCTTAAGACAGAAGGAACTGGGATATTGCTGTGATAGGCTTTACCATGCTTTTGTTTGGAGGAATGTGGACTTTAGGAACAGTTGGAAGCTTTAAGTGGGGCTTAATGGGCCATTCTAGTAGGAACAAGGAAGACAGTGGTACTGAGAGTGGTTTGAAGCTCAAGACCTTTCAGAGGAAAAAATTTTTAATAAGTTCTAAAAATTTTTGCTAGAAATTGTTCTTGTGATATTTTGGTGAGGAATATTGGCTGCTTTTTACCCTTGTCTGAACATCTGCCTGAGGCTAAGGTGAAGAGATTTAGATTAATTGCATTGGCAAAGGAAATCTCAAAACAGCTTAGCATAGACTCTGTGCTGCACTTTTATGAAGAACTTTTTGATGAAATGTAGCAAGCTTAGAAAGGAGAAATACAAGAATTCAAGGGTTGAAGGAGCACCAGGAAATGGACTGGATGAGACCTACCTTGAAGGAGATAACCAGATTAAAGAAATTCAGTGGAATTAAGGGGGTGGAAACCTCAGGGGAGATCCCACCCAATGGCTTCTCTGAGCCTCCTCAGGGAAGCCTCTGCTATGTGCCTGCCTTCAGAGATAGGAATTAAAGAAAAGCTTAGATCTAGGCATGGTAGTACACATCTTTAATCCCAGCAGTCAGGAGCCAGAGGTATGCAGTTCTCCAAGTTCAAGGGTAGTCTACAGAGCAATTTCCAGGACAGCCTAGCTTAGGCAGTGAAAGAAACCATCAAACACTAAAAGCTGAAAGGATGTAATTGAACAAGGGGACCATATTCCAGCCCTAGCAAGCAGCAGAAGTTGGTAGATTCAGTTACATGGCTCTAGCTTTAGAGTCAAGGATAAAAAAGGGGGATATGGAATCCCCTTCCATAACTAAGGAAAACCATTGAAGCCAGGTGTGTGTATCTGTCCCAGAGAGGCCTAGGTAGAAAGAGGCTATGGAACTAGGCTCATCCTCTCCCACTGAAACCAGACAAGGCAATCCATTTAGGGACATGGGATCCACAGGCATGCATGTATGCAGGCAGGCAGGCAGGCAGGCAACAGGCTCAGGGATAGCCTTTGCTCCAGTTGTTCAGGACCCACATGAAGACCTATCTGCTCATCTGCTGCATATGTGCCTGGGGCCTAGGTCCAGACCATGTATGCTCTTTGGTTTATGGTTTAGTCTCTGGGATCCCCCATGGGTCCAGATTAGTTGACTCTTTTGGTCTTCCTGTGGAGTTCCTATCCCCTTCAGGCCCTTAATTCTTCTCTGCAGGAGACGGGAGTTGCCTTAGTGTGTGTGTGTGTGTGTGTGTGTGTGTGTGTGTGTGTGTGTGTGGTGACACCCAGAGTGGGGCTTAAGGGTAAGGTGAAATGGGGGGGGCTTGCATGAGGGGTTTCTTGGAAGAAAGGAAGGGCTGATATTGGGTTGTAAAGTGAATAAATTGAATGAAGAGAAGAGAAAAGAAAGGGGTTATGGAATCTTCCTCTGTAGCTAAGGGAATTTATTGAGGCTAGGTACGTGGCAGGGGTTTCCCTGCATGGAGACCCAGAGAGACCATTGGATGAATCTGTGAAAGGACATTGTGTGAAGCTATGAAGAAGGTGAAGCCTGGATTACCTTGGAAACCCCAAGAGATTAAAGATGCCAGAGACATGGTGTGCCTGCCAAGGAAAGCTGCTAATAGGATGGAACTAGCTGAAGAGAAAGAAGTATGTTGCAGTCAACAAAGCTGAAAGGAATGGAAATCTGAAGAGCATTTTGATAACACGTATGGAGATGCAGAGTTTAGAGTTTACTCATCTGCTTTTTAGTCTTACTTTGGTCCAGTATTTCTTCACTATGCTCCCTTTCTTTTGGAATCGTCATGTATATCTTATGTCATTGTATGTTGGAAGTATGTGATCTGCTTTTCTTTAATTATTGTATTTATTTATATTCCAATTGTTGCCCCTCCTCCTAGTCCCCTCTCCCAAAGTTCTTCACTCCATTTCCCCCCACTTTGCCTCTAATAGGAACCCCCCCATCAAGTTTCTATATGATTAGGCACATCCTCGCCCATTCAAGCCAGACAAGGCAGTCCTCTGCTACATATGTAGTGGAGGCCACAGACCAGCCCATGTATGCTCTTTGGTTGGTGACTTAGTCTCTGGAAGCTCCCAGGTGTCCGGGTTAGCTGATACTGTTGTTCTTCCTATGGGTTGCCATCCCCTTCAACTCCTTCAGTCCTTCCTTTAACTCTTCCATAGGGGTCCCTGACCTCAGTCCAATGGTTGGCTCTAAGTATCTGCATCTCAGTCATCTTCTGGTAGAGCCTCTCAGAGGACAGCCATGCTAGGCTCCTGTCTGCAAGTCCAATATATGATCTGCAATAGTATCAGGGTTTGGTGCCTGCCCATGGGATGGATCCCAAGTTGTGCTGGTCACTGGTCATCCTTTCCTTCAGTCTCTGCTCCATTTTTGTCTCTGTATTTCCTTTAGACAGGAACAATTCTGGGTCAGAACATTTGAAGTTAGGTGGGTGGTCCCATCCTTCCCCACTGGGGACCCTATCTACTGGAGGTGGTCTCTTTCAGGTTCCATCTCCCCACTGTTAGCCATTTCAGCTGAGGTCATGCCCATTGAGTCTAGGGAGCCTCTCACAACCCAGGTGTCTGGGACTTTCTAAAGGTTCCCCCTCACCTCCCACCCCTACAGTTGCGTATTTCAATTCATTCTCCTGACCCTCTGGGCTTTTTTTCTCTTGTCTCCCCCATACCTGATCCTGCCCCCCTTTTCCTTTCCCTCTCCCCTCTCCCATCCAGGACCTTCCCTCTCTCTGCCTCCCATGATCATTTTCTTTCCTCTTGTAAGTGGGATTTAAGCATCCTTACTTAGGCCTGCCTTCCTTTTAAACTTGATAGGGTCTGTGAGTTGTATTATGGATATTCTGTACTTTTTGGCTAACATCTACTTATCAGTGAGTACATTACCATGCATGTCCTTTTGGGTCTGGGTTACCTCACCCAGGATGGTATTTTCTATCCATTTGCCTGCAAAATTCATCAATGTCCTCATTTTTAATAGCTGAATATTCAGTATTCCATTGTGTAAATGAACCATTCAGCTTCTGGCTATTATGAATAAGGCTGCTATGAACATAGTGAAGAAGCATGTGTCCTTATTACATGTTGGAACATCTTTTGGGTATATGCCCAGAAGGGGTATAGCTGGATCTTCAGGTAGAACTATTTCCAATTTTCTGAGGAACCACCAGATTGATTTTCCAGACAGGGGATTACAGTTACGAGATTGTGTGAGTTTCAGAAGATACTTTTAAACAAGTTGGGACTTTTATAGACTGTGGGAACTTTTGAGATTGAACTAAATCCATTGTGCATTATGATGCAGTTACAAGCCTATGGGGGTAGGGAGTGGAATGTGGTAGTTGAATTTGGTCCCAATGGGACCATAGGGAATGGTACTGTTAGGAGGTGTGGCCTTGTTGGAATAGGTATGGCCTTGTTGGAGGAAGTGAGGGCAAGAGCTGGGCGTGGTGGCGCACGCCTGTAATCCCAGCACTTGGGAGGCAGAGGCAGGCGGATTTCTGAGTTCGAGGCCAGCCTGGTCTACAGAGTGAGTTCCAGGACAGCCAGGACTACACAGAGAAACCCTGTCTCCAAAAACCAAAAAAAAAAAAAAAAAAAAAAAAAAAAAGAAAGAAAGAAAGAAAGAAAGAAAGAAAAGAGAAAAGAAAAAAAAGAAAAGGAGGAAGTAAGGGCAGGCTTTTAAGTCTCCTACAGCTCAAGCTACACATAGTATGTTACACAGTCTCCTGTTGCCTATAGATCAAGATGTAGAGCTCCTACCTAGTTCTCCAGCACCATGTCTACCTGTATACTGTCATGTTCCTGCTGTGATGGCAATGGACTAAACCTCAGGAACTGTAAACCATCATAGTTGAATGTTGTCCTGTATAAGAGTTGCCCTGGTCATGATGTCTCTTCACAGCAATAAAGCCCTAAGACAACCACCTTGCATCAAATGTGTCTTTCCAGCTAAAGTATTTTTTTTATTATTTCTTCACTTTATATCCCGATCACAGCTTCCTCTCTCTCTGCTCCTTCTAGTACCTCTTTCTTACCTCCCTTTACCCCCATCTACCCCTTCTCCCTTTCTTCTCAGAAAAGGGGAGGCCTTCCATGAATATAAACCAACCTTGGCATATCAAGTTGCAGCAAGACTTGGTGAATCATCTATTGTGGCTAGACAAGGCAGCCTAGTTAGGGGAAAGGTATCCAAAGGCAGGCAACAGAAACATCCCTGCTCCAGTTGTAAAGGGTCTCACGTGAAGACCATGCTACACATCTGCATGGGTCTAGGGCTGTGCCATACATGCTCTCTCATTGACTATTCAGTCTCTTTGAGCCCCTATGGGCCCAGGTTAGTTGACTGTAGGTTTTCTTGTGTCCTTGACCCATCTGGCTCCTTCATTCCTTCCTCCACCTCTTCAATAGCATTCTCCAAGCTCCACTTAATATTTAGGTTTGAGCCTCTGCATCTGTTTTCATTGGCTGTTGGGTGGAGCCTCTCAGAGAACAGTTATGATAGGCCCCTGTCTACAAACATAACAGTATCATTATTAGTACCAAGGATTGATTCTGGAGACCATGGGATGGGTTGGCTCCCTCTCATGACATGGATCACAAATTGGGCCAGTCATTGGTTGGCTATTCCTTCAGTCTGTGCTCCATTTTTGTTCCTACACATCTTGTAGGCAGGGCAAATTATAGGTCGAAGGTTTTGTGGCTGGGTTGGTGTCCCAATCTCTCCATTGGAAGTCTTTTTTAGGTTATAGGAAATGGCCTATTCAGGCTCCATATCCCTCATTGCTAGGGGTCTTGCAGCTAAAGTCTGGTGCTCTGTAGGGTTTACTAGACTGTTCTTGTGTTTATATATTGCATGTGCCCACATGTGTGTGGAGTTCAGAAAATAACTTTCAGGAGTCCATTCTCTTTCCACAGTGGGTTCCCAGGATCAAACTCAGGTTATCAGCCTTTTACTGATCCACTCCCTGCCCATAACCTTTCTTTTATTCCCCAGTTTCTCACTTTTTAACTGCTTGTGGAAATCCCTCAACTGCCTCCTGGCAATCCAGACTCATAGCCAGGTTGCCCTGAGTTTCTTCATTAGATACCCTTGATTCCCTTAAAGGTGCCTGATGAGTTAGTGTTGTTCCCGGGTTTCGGCACTAAATGATGGGTTTATAAAAAAAAGAGAGAAAGCGGATTAGGGAATGGTATATGGCAGTGTGGGGGTGTGGGGGTAAGGGGGTGCCTAGGCAGGCCCATGCCCAGATACGTCTTTCTCCACCCCGCCCAGGGACCACACACACAGACATGGTATAGAATAAAGTTTATTCAGGGCAGAGGATGGAAGTTAATGATGTAGTGGAGGCAGAGAGAGAGAGAGAGAGAGAGAGAGAGAGAGAGAAAGGGGAGAGAGGAGAGAGAGGAAAGAAGAGAAAAGAGAAAAGAGAAGAGAAGTGGAGGAGTGGAGGCTGGCCATGACCATGTGGAGAGAGGGGGAGGGGAGGAGAGCCTAAGAGGGGCAGAGAGGTGAAAGTGCCAAGAGGCAAGAGCAACAAGATGGGGGGGAGAGGAGGGGCAAACAACAACTTTTATAGTGGGCCAGGTCTATGGGACGGGGCATACCTGGCTATTGCCAGATAATTATGGGGTGGAGCTTAGACAGAATACTAACAGTGCCGATTTTACAATCTGTCATCCCAAAGGTATCTTGTCCCCTCTATGATCCTTACACTACTGTCATTATTTCTTTTCTGGTGTCCTACCCTTATAGGAGATCTCTTACTAGCCTCTGCCCCCTGGCCATCCCGGTCTCCCTGCTTCCAGTCTTCCCTATTGCATTCCTTCTAGTTTCTTGGGCTCATTTCAAGCTCTTCAGTCCTCTACTTAGAGACTGTCTTTGCAGACACCTTAGCTATATATGTAGGACTCTGGGAAAGCTGTTTGTGACTGGTATTAGCATGCCTCTTTCTCCCTGCTATGATATATCTATCCCACACTCTAGCTCCTGTAAAGTGCCCTCATTGTTCCTAACCAGCCTTGTTCTTCTCTTCTAGACTTTTCTTCAGGCCATTTCTTCCAACTAAAACATGTTAATTCCCAACTTATCCTACCATCACCTGTCTCCTTGAAAAATTATTTTGACATATTTAACATAAAATATTTATAAAAGACCCACCATCCAACTAAAGAAGGCCTAATACAATACTCTTCTAACCATTCCACAAAATAGAAACAGAAGAAACACTACCCAATTCGTTCTATGAAGCCACAATTACTCTGATACCTAAATCACACAAAGACCCAAGAAAGAAAACTTCAGACAAATTTCCCTTATGAATATTGATGCAAAAATACTCAAGAAAATTCTTACCAACCCAATCTAAGAACACATCAAAACGATCATCCACCACGATCAAGTAGGCTTCATCCCAGGGATGCGGGGATGGTTCAATATATGGAAATCTATCAGTGTAATCCACAACATAAACAAACTGAAAGAAAAAGAAACATGATCATTTCATTAAATGGTGAGAAAGCATTTGACAAAAGCCAACACCCCTTTATGATCAAAGTCTTGGAAAGATCCGGAATGCAAGGCCCATACCTAAACATAGTAAAAGCAATATACATCAAGCCAGTAGCCAACATCAAACTAAATGGAGAGAAACTTGAAGCAATCCTACTAAAATCAGGGACTAGACAAGGCTGTCCACTCTCTCCCTACCTGTTCAATAGAGTACTCGAAGTCTTAGCCAAAGCAATTAGACAACAAAAGGAGGTCAAAGGGATACAAATTGGAAAGGAAGAAGTCAAAATATCACTATTTGCAGATGATATGATAGTATACCTAAGTGATCCAAAAAATTCCACCAGAGTACTCCTAAACCTGATAAACAACTTCAGCAAAGTGGCTGAACTGTTTTTATAAGACCAGGTCTCATTTGTATTGTGGCTGACCTGGAACTTTCCATGAGGGCCATGCTGGCCTTGAACACACAAAGATCTTGCTGCCTCTGTTCCTCTCCTCACTGCTGGAATTAAAGGCATGAGTCACCACACCTGTTCTAAATGTTGAACTTTCTGATCCTTCTACCTCTATCTCCCAAGTGCTGGGGTTACAGATGTATGCTTGACATATTCCATACTCTAGCTGACTTTGTTGTTCAGTTGAAAAGATGTCATCTTCTCTGCACTTCCATATATTCCTCTCTCCTAGCCTTTTCTCCTTTCCTTCACATAGGAGAGTAACTATTTGTCCACTTTGCCAAATGTGTACCTCTTCTGGAACCTTTCCCTACTTGTTCCTTCTACCTCCTTTGGAACATTAACACCACTCAGTTTGAGTGTTACAATTTTGGTTTTTATCTTTATATCTCTGTAGTGTGCACAACTACTCAAGACTCTTCATTTTAAATTTTATTTATTTGTTTATTTATTTATTTATTTATTTATTTATGTGTGGGTGTGTGTTTATGAGTGTTTTGCCTGTATGTACATATAAGCACCATGTGAGACCCTGGTGCCCATGGAGTGGAGAAGAGGGCATTATATCTCCTGGAACTGAAGTCACAGATGGTGGTGAACAGGTATTGGGAGCCAAACCTGGCTCTTCTAGAAGAGCATCCTGCCCTCTTAACTACTTAGCTGTCTCTCTTGGCCCTGCCAACTCCTCATTTTACTAGCATCTTCTTTCCTTCCCTTCTTGAAATGCTCCTTCTACTTTTTGACAATTTAGTCCCTCACCTCTCAAGGTGTAGCTTCTGCTTGCTAGTTAAACTATTTATTTGCTGCTCAATTCCAAAGCCTTTGGCTGAGTACTTGAGTTTCTAACTTCTTTAGAGTGGTTAATATTTTCACTCCTCCTTTCCTTTTCTCCATCTATTTCTGCCTTTGCCTTCTCTGCAGTTCAATTTTTCCTTCCCATTACTTCAGTCTGTACTTTCTTTGGAGTTCAGTCTTCACTCTTTTCAACTGTCAGTTGCTTTCCAGTCTTATGACTGCAGGCCCAGTCTTTCCTTCTTAACTCTCAGAAGATTTGAAAGCCTGCTCTGTATTGATCATGGTGCCACATGCCTGGGTATAGTGGGACCACAGAAGGAAGATACAATACCTCTCTTGTGGAGGTTATGGTTACAGTGGAATAGAAATATAGCAATATCTGGCCACAAATTGTGAGCAGTGCTGCATGGAAGTGCAGGAGTAAGAGGAGCCTGGGAAGTTATGCAGAGAAAAGAATGTTTGACTTGTGGTCTGAAGACTGAATGTGAGTTACATAGAACTGAGGCAGGGCTAAGGAGGCCAGAAGGAGCTAAGAGAGTAATAATGTGTGAGAAGACTTTAGATCAAAAGGAGCAGAGAAAGGTGACATTGTGGTTAGGTGAGCGGAGTGAGTATGGCAAGGGATGAGACAACTGAGTAACCTAGTCCTCACCAACTCACTTAAAGTTTTGGCTGTTTGTCTTTTGAGCCACTATGACCTGAACTTGGAACAGTCCTTGTGCTTCAGCTTCCCAAATGTCAGAATTATAGGCAAGTATCATCATGCCTGCCTTTTTGCTTTTAATAATTTTAATTCACTTTTTAAAGTAGTCAACCATGTTTTGAAACATGTCTGCATTATAGAATGGTTTCATCATGATAATGAACATAGGCATGGCCTCACACACTTGATTGTTTTTAAACCTACTTCAAAAAGGGTTTTTAAATGCTTTAACCTCTCTCTAGCCTATCACTCAACAGAGGTAGTGGAAAGGAAAGGTTAATAGGGCAAAGGGGGATGTGGACCTGTTTATAAATAGTTCTTTTGGGCGATTCCAGTCTTCATTGTGAGGATATCAACAGTCCAGTTCACACAAATTAGCAGCAGTAGCTCAATCCACTCACAAACACCATTCACAAATTAGCAATGGCAGTTCAATCCAGAAGAAACTACAAGACTCTATCAATGGGCCAAAGTCCACAGAAGAGGCAAGAAGCTGCCAGAATATCACAAGAAATTCTTTGGTGCATTTCTTTCTACAAAGTCACAACAAGGAATGATCAGTGAAGACACCAAGGTGATCCAATGCCAGAGCATTTTCATCAAAGACAGTCATCAGCAGAGCCCAATGAAGACTAGCATAGAGTTGGCAAGGTAAACCAATGCCACACTGTTGTCTACTGTCTGTTGGTTTATACTCTTTCCAAACATCATGTGTTCTCAAGCATCTGCTTTAGCAAAACATCACATGCCCTTTTCCCAGGCAGCTTCCAGAAAGGTACCATGTGTCTGCTTCAGCAAAACATTCTCTCATAAGACAGTCTCCAGAAAAACATCACATGACACAACTGAGTCTTCAAAAAAAAAAAAAAAGAAATTTTCACTTCACACACATAATTTTTTCTTGTAGTAAGAACACTAAGCAAATTTCAAGATTCTACTCATTCTTGCTCCAGTCCCCATGTAGTACAGTGGCTCTTGAATGGATTCTTTGCCTCTGACTAGACTTTTGAATGCTTTCATCAGTAACTTCTTGTGCACACCTGCATAGATTTGGGTTTACAGTGTTCAGTGTTGCAAAGCTTCTTAAAATGTTAGCAGAAGACAGCTTTTTATGCACTTATTTAAAAGTTGGTTCTGCTTGCTGTATCACTGCAGCTCATGAAGAGAACAGTATTGGATATAAAGGGACCAGAATAGTGGCCATTACAATGACCTAGAGGAGTTTTTGGTGGAGTTGGAAAGATGTTGAGAGATCAAAATTGATTTAAGAGATAGACATGGAAGAATGAGTTAAGGGTAGTTAAAAAAATAAGGGCATGTCAAAGATGACTGGTTTTTAGCTAGATAATAATTGGTTACCAAGACAGGAAGCATGGGAAGAGGACATCATATAGTGTTTTCTACTGGATGTTCTGAATGTGAAGTATGTCTATATTGGTTAATATTTATTATATTGTCAAACATAGAAGTGTATCAAAAGTCTGCTTTCTGCCCCCTCTTCCTTACCCCTATGTTCAGTATATCTTTTGACAGGGGAACCATGGTCCATCTGAGATCTAGACTTAACTCTGAATCATATTGGATTCCTCCTCAGGCTGGTGATCTCCTCTGGTTTTCCCCTGTCCCCATGTACTTTCAGATCCCTCTGGCCCTCCATATGAACCCAAGTACTAGCTTCCATGATGCAGAGAGTTAGGAGCACCCCTCTCCTTGCTAGTCCATCAGGTACCTGAATCTTCATGAAATCCAGTGGATCATGTGCTCCTCTTCTCAAAAAGCATTCAGTGGTTATCTCTCAGGTGAACTAGTCCTGCCAGTGTTCTTGGGGGAATTCTGGGTGCTGGCTTTTAAATCCAGGCTATGTATGATGCCTGGTCTTTCCTACATGGGTACAAGATGCAATCTGAGGTATTTCTGGTCAGCCAGTCTCTAACCATAGTTATTTCATCCCAAGGACATCATCACCACAGAGCTTTGACACAGTCCAAGCAGTAAGATACCAGCTTGCCCTTCTCTAACATCTCATTCAATTTCGGGGGGACACTTCTGATGGCTTTTGGCACTGGCAAATTGACATCTTGCTGTTTGGGTACCTGTGTCTTACCTCCTAGATATGGCTGAGGCCCAAAATCCAGAAGGGCCATTCTACAACTTAGCTTCAGAGATCCCAGTGCCCAGAACAGTTCTCTGTTCTCTCTCACAAGAAAGGGTGAATGCAGTATCTTTGCTAGTTTATCATATTTCTTTTCAACTGCTTTAGAGACTTGAAGGAACAGAAAGAAGCATATGATTTTTAGTTAGAGTGGGCCTTTGATATGCTTTTAATATTTAATGATATTTAGATAGTGATGACTCAGGTTTCCTGAGACGTGGGCTAATTTTCATATTCCTGGATCTTCCTGTTTAGCCTGCTGATTTATCAGACCTAGAACATACCATTCAGGAAGAGCATGGCCAATAGCCTCATTAAACTGTGTGGGCTTTGGGTAAGGAGCTGGCTGGTTCTCCTCATTGACTTGTTTTCTGCTTTCTGGTGGACCAGGGCAGTCTGAGATCTACAATTTCCTCTATATAATGATTAGAGAAGACCCATGTTGTGTTCATAGCTGGGCATGGTGGCTCGCATCTGTAATCCCAGCACTTGGAAGGTAGAGAGAGGTAGGAGAATCACAATGAATTTGATTCTAGTCTGTGATCTACATAATGGGCTCCATGCTATCGTGGACTGTTTGATACTTACGAATGCAGCTCATAGATACTCATAAATCTCAGAATAGTATAAGAATAATAGCACACTGCGTGGCAATATGCTTTTAGATAGAGTGTAGTAGAAAGTAAATGTATTATAATGTAGAGTTATTTATATGTTACTAAGTCAGGGTTTTTTCTCTTTGAGCCCATTGCTTTCAGTCCTGTTGTAAAATACATAGTTTTTAATAGAATTGAATACAGCAGCGTAAAATACATTGTTTTTAATAGAATTGCATACAGCAGCTAGCCATGCCTTCTTACAGGTACAGAGACAAAGCTCAGTCAGAATGTACTGATAGGCTATATGTGCAGAGCACAATCATGTCTTCTAAATTCTAAGCAACAGTTTACATCATCAGAATGTTAACAATAACAACTCCTGTTATTTTATGGCTATCATAAATGGGCACTGTGCCAGCTTCTTTACATCCATTATCACAAATAATCACCATTGTACAAATAAATGTGACCTAGAGGTAGCACTGACTTGTCTGAGTTCTCTGGCTAATAAATGTCAGGACTCAGCTTTGAACCACTTTTATCCATGTTATAAGAACTAGTGCTGTTTATGGTCACATGATACCTGAACTTAAAGTTTTGACTTTTTATTTCCAAATTATTACAAATACAAATGATTTTTACAAATAATACAAAGGCGTCTCATGTACCAATCTCCGAGCTGCCTCTAGTAGCTGTATTGTTTGATCAATTAGAAAGTTGCTTAGGATGGCTTAGTGGATAGGAATACTTGGTGTGCAAGCCTGAGGACCTGAATCTGGATCCCATCCCTACCCCAGCACTCATGGAAAAGCCAAGTGTGACTGTGCACACATCTCTAACTCCAGAGCTTCAGAACACCTGCTGTACATGCACACATGCACATATGCACACATGCACACACATGCAAACACACATCCACACATACAAGTAAAGAAGGAAAATAGAGTGAGAGTGTGAGTGGTGCTCAGTTAACCAGTACTTGAGTGTTGATAGTTTTGTGAGTGTCTTTTGTACATTCTGTGGCATTTGATACCAATTAACCACCATCAATAATAAATATATGAAAGCTGTTAGAGCAGCACAAAAGAGTCATACCTGTGCTCTCCTGTCCTCATCTCCTGGCAACCATTTTCCTGTCCTCAGTCCCTATCACTCAGGCATGGTTGCACAGGCCTGTAACCTTAGCACTGGGAGGATGCAGACAAAAGGATCAGAAGTTCAAGGCCAGCTTAGACTACAAACCAACCTCAAAGAAAAAGAATGGTGTATAAATAGAGTCACACAGCATTGTATATTGAGATTGGCTTTACTTATACTGCAGGACGCTCAAATGGCCCTATACTTCCCAGAGACACTTAATGACTGCTGGTAAAGGAAAAGTTATATTCCTCAATGGTATAGTCACTGATAAGTTGTCTATGGTCCCATAAATTACCACACATGTATACTTATGCAAGCAACCTTAACCAAATTCAGAGGTCACAAAAAACATGGAAGTGGGAGAGGGACTTCACAAAGTAGTTATTCAGTCCTAGGGGAGAAGAGCAGAAGAAAATTGATCAAAGTGTGGGTGCACATGCGTGGTGTGTGTGTGTGTGTGTGTGTGTGTGTGTGTGTCTGTGTCTGTGTCTGTGTCTACATGTAATTGTGAGAAAATGAATGTTAGCGGGTTTGTGGTCCTTTGTACCTTCATCTATTTGACCATATATTTTCTGTTACTTTAGGCAGTGTATTCTTGCATGTTGCTCATTTCCCTTACCTTAGTTGTCCAGATATCTTAATTATCCTAATAGCTTCATACCTGACCCATTAAGTGGACCAAAACTCTCTTTTCTGTTAGCCACCCTTTTCCCCATTGAGCATCTTGATCTATATAGGTTTTTTTTCTCCTGTTGAATAATTGCTGTAAATTCTTTAGTAGTACAATAATTGGGTCAAAGGATTGGCTATTTATATGGCTCATTTTTTTATTAGATATTTTCTTTATTTACATTTCAAATGTTGTCCTCTTTCCTGGTTTTCCCTCCAAAGACCCCCCTAATCCATCCCCCTTCCCTCTGCTCACCAACCCACCCACTCCCATTTCCCTGTCCTGGTGTTCCCCTATATTGAGCCATCAAGCCTTCACAGGTCCAAGGGCCTCTTCTCCCTTTGATGTCCGATAAGGCTATCCTCTGCTACATATGTGGCTGGAGCCATGGGTAACACCATGTATACTATCTAGTTGATGTTTTTGTCCCTGGGAGCACTGGGGGTACTGGGTGGTTCATATTGCTGTTCCTCCTGTAGCGCTGCAAACCCTTCAGCTCCTTGGGTTCTTTCTCTAGCTCCTCCATTGGGAAACTTGTGGTCTGTCCAATGGTTGTCTGAGAGCACCCACCTCTGTATTTATCAGGTACTGGCAGAGCCTCTCAAGTGACAGCTATATCCGGCTCCAGTCAGCAAATACTTGTGGGCATCCACAATAGTGTCTGGGTTTTATAACTGTATATGGGATGGATCCCCAGGTGGGGCAGTCTCTGGATGGTCTTTCCCTCAGATTGTGCTCCACATTTTGTCTCTACATCTCCTCCTGTGGGTATTTTGTTCCTCCTTCTAAGAAGGACCAAGTATCCATACTTTGTTCTTCCTTCTTCTTGAGCATCATTTGGTCTGTGAATTATGTGAGAAGTCAGAGAAGCAGGTGATATAGTAGGAATCTCGTTTAAGCCCTTCCTCAGAGGAAGACCTTACTAGTTCTGCTTAATCCAGTTGGAAAAACAAGGCTCATGGAACCAGAATTATAGCTATCAGAAGAAACTTAGTAATTGGGAAAGATGGATCATTCTAAGTAACAGGAGTACTTTTAGCAAAGTGCATTGTCCTAACTATAGAGGAAATGTCTGAAGAACAGGGAAGAGTCAGACTTAGCTGTCAGTGTAGGAAAGAGCCTACAGAAAGCCACTGTGATTGACTCCCTAGGCCCATGGAATTATAGGCAACACCAAATGTTGAGGATACATTTTGATGGCATATTTGCATATTTTAGTGCTTGATGTTTCATGTGTGACCCATATCCTACTTACTCTCTTAAGTGGCTAATGCACCAAAGCATGAAAAAGAACTTTAAAAGCTTATGATTATTTTTACATGTTTTTGATGTTTTTATTATATAGACAGAAATACTGACTTTTGTAATTTTGTTCATTACAGGATTCTGCTCTAATACTTGATGTTCCTCTGGGTGTGATATCAAGAATTGAAAAAATGGGAGGCGCAACAAGTAGAGGAGAAAATTCCTATGGTCTAGATATTACTTGTAAAGTAAGAGATTTGATACTTTCTTACACAAAAAGATACAATGGTATTGAATAGTAGAAAGTTAATGTGGGCGTAAAAACTCAAAATCAATCCTGGTAGTAGTAGTAAATGCCTTTAATCCCAGCATTGGGATGCAGAGGCAGAACGATCTCTGTGAGTTTAAAATCTCTAAAATCTCTTGTTAATGTAAAGTTGTAGACTTGGATCTTCCCCCTGTAGTCAAGAGCAAAGCTTTCTCAAAGAAGTGGTCAGCCTGTTACCTTGCTGGGGCAGGAGAAAGGTGTATAGATAACACTTCTTAAACCTTCAGTTCCCTCTCCCCTCCTCAGGTAGTCAGGGCACTGTAATCATTACAATAGCACGCTGTCGCATAGAGCTGGCTGAAACTGTCCTCGTAGCGCCCCCTGGCCCCACTGACCATCCTCATGTACATCTTTTCCCTCCTTTTGAATGAGAGTTACAAGTTCTCCCAAGGAAAATGAGTGAATTAAAGTGTAAGAGTGTTTTTATGGCTCTTTATGATACTATAAGTTACCATCTAGGCACCCTCATACTGTGAAAGGAAGGAGGCATAGAAGAGATTTTGACCTTTTGTGAACAGGATGCCTCCTTATCTATAACAACTTTTTTCAGTGGCGGTGGCTTAATATTTTATTTGGGATGGTAAGTGGGAAAATTAGTTGTGACAACATTTAGCCAGTTGTAATAGGAAACATTGAGCATCTGTGTTCAACCAAGCATATACTAGGAACTTCACATTCTGTACTCAGCACAAACTTCCTAGACAGAATGTTCTAGATGGAGCTTTGCTGCTATGATCCAATGAGTGCCAAAGAAGAACTCCAAATAGGAGGAGGTAACTTACCATTTTGTGAACAGCACAGTTAAATTTTCTAGCAAGGTAACCTGATTTCCACATTACTGGGTATCAGTAGAGCACTATCTGTAACATTATGCTCAGTTCTAGAAAGAGTTAGAAGGAGTTTGAAGGTTGTTTGTTGCAGTAGTAGATCTTAAGCATATGCATCAAGATATCCAAAAAGCCTTTGACAGAAGTCCCAGAGCTGACTGTAAGGTGTGCTCTAAAGCCTAAAACTAAGAAAGTGTTCTAGGTGACCACTCCAAGCCCATTATTTGAAAATGAAGCTTTCAGAAAGTGATGTGACTTTCCTTGGTGTTGCCAAGGACCAGTAAAAGAACCTGTTTTAAAACCCAAGTTATGTCCTAGTCTGCTGCTACAATCTCTAAAAGACAAACTTCTATGCTCACATTTGCACTGGAAATTCAGCACACAGTTTTCTTCTCTGGTTAAAAGACCAACATGAATATGAACAACCAGAAACAGTGGGTACTTTTGCCCTGACTTTCTCTACTACTCTGCATCTCAGCTGCTTTTGTTTCTCTTGGAATCTGAGCTGTTTTTCATACTCTGCCACCCCAGCTACCGGCTATCATGTGAAGCCTAGATGTACATACATTTACTTTGAAGAAGGGTCTTTGCATTTTGTGTCAAAGGATTCACGAGGAAGTTATATTAAACACCAAGACACTGGTAACATGTTGGTGATACTCAAGTGACTGTCATACCAATAAGGCACTTGCTGCCTCGTTAATAGGAGTATTAAGCCTCCAAAATGAATAAGACAAAGTATGCTCTGAAACAGATTAGGAACAACTTTCTAGGAAAAAATTCTCAGATTATATACATCAAAATTTTTGAGTTGACTTGTACCCAAAATAAAGAAACCTTAGAGCAATGTTGTAAAGCAACATTTTTTTGAGGCAGGGTCTTATGTCACTCATGCTGGTTTTGAAACCCTCTGTAGCCAAGGTTGGCTTTGAACTTCTCTTATTGTACCTCTGACATGCTGAGATTATAGGCATATGTCATTTAACACAGCCATAGCATACATAACCTACTAATAAAATTACCTCCCAGAAACACTGATGTCACAAAAGGCACAGCCCATTTTCTAAGTAGCAGATATAAGAGAAGTGTGTAGCAGTGGGCTAAGCACTTGCCATCCTGTCTCATAGATAACCTCGTACCCATTGTCAGTAATCAGGGCACGTAGCATTTCTCTCCCCAGCTAAGAAAACGGCCCCTCCACTTTTGACTGTTTAGCTGTGTGCATTTGGGTTTTCCTTAGCAGCAGCAATAGTCATAGACAGGCTCTTGGGTCCAGAGGACCTTGTGTAGCCACCAGGGGTGTGATAGATATGGGAATCAGTGCCCTGCGGGCCCTATACTACCACTAGTAACATTTTAAAGTCTGTTGTAAAAAGGTAGGGCAAACAGTATTGCCAAAGAATTGTCTTGCTTTTCTCCTCCTTTTCTACATACTTTGCTTTCTTTAATAATAATTAAGCCATTGAGTATCACCCTAAGATCCAGCTGGTTAACCTGTTGAGTCTGACAGGGAGACTGTTACACCACAAGGCTCTTTCTCAACTTCTCTTCCTTGATGAGTCAAGCTTGGAGGAGACCATGCATGACGAAGAGTTAGTATATGTTCCTATCCATGTTCCAGACTAGGTGATTTGCTGTGAATCCTGTGCCTTGTTCACTTCAGCTTTCCTGTTGCAAGATTTTTTTTTTTACTGTAATTGCATCTGAATCAGATGGCAGAAAGTGACTTGAGTCATTCATGTTTTGACATGTGAAAAGCATTCCTCTGAGCCACTGGTGGTTCACAATAAATATTGGTTTGGAAACAGTCTAATTTGAAGCAAAGTGGTCTGAGAATGATGTTGTAGCATTACTAGTGCACTGTGGCTGTTAGAAGGAAAGTTCTTCAAAGGTCCTTATGGCCTGACAGTTGGCCGCTATCCAGTGTTGGGCCCGAGGCTGCCTGTAAACATGTTGAATATATCCCATCCTATTGAGATGACTTTTCCTTTCATCTGATTACCATGAACTAACAACTAATATTACAAGATTTGGGAGGGATGTGATATAAATTGGCTTTTGGAATGTTTTTTCAATACCATGCTTTTAGTATGGGCCTGAAGTATAGCTGGATGGTAGAGTGCTCACCTGACATTCATGAAGCTTTACAGTCCATTCCCAGTGTTATAAAAAAAACCAATCCCATTTAATAATGCTTGTGAAAAACTATTTTATGCTAAAATTTTTGAATAAAATAATTATTTTTAAAGAAAAAAATCAAAAGAAGCCGCACAAGATCCTGGAGCTGGCCAGGCTCCTTAGATGCCATTTGTATTCACTGATTGGTCTCAGAGCGTTAGTTAGTAGCCTTGGAGGCTTCTTCAAACTTGACTTGCCTTTTTGAATGTCTCACATATAACAAAGTCTTCATTGGCCCTTTGGACTGAAAAATCATGAAGCTTAAATTAAATTTGAGAGACGGCTGGCTCAGCTGTTAACAGTGCCTGCTGCTCTTGTAGAGGACGATTTCAGTTCTTAGCACACATACTGGACTACCTACGCAACCACCTCTAAATCCAGGGGATCTTATACCCTCTTCCAGCCTGTTGCAGATATCTGAGTATATGTGCATATACACATAAATAAAATAAAATAAAGCTTTGAACAATATAATTGATTAAAAAAACACCTATGCAAACTACGAATGCTGTAGTATGTAAGACAGCAGGAGCTGAGTCTAGCCCACTCCTTCGATAGCTCCAGACAACCTATAAAACATTCTTAAGAATAAGGTAGAGTGCTGTGTTTAATGCAAACAGATATTAGAGGACCCTATATCATTTAGATTCAGTTTAAAATCTTTCTTGCATATTAAAGAAATGTGTATAAAGAGCTGCCATTAAAATCTGGTTTTGATCATTAATTTATACTTCCTGAGGGTAAAATGATATCTAATGTGGAGTACATTAATATGGCTTATATAAAACTCTCTGAAAGTAGAGTTGGTAGTAAAAGTTTATTACTCGTATGAGAACATAAAATGCCAATCATTTAGGAAGATAGTGTTTATATTTTAATGACACATTTAACAATGTCGAGATTATATTTGATAGCAGATAAGTCTTTTGAAACGCTATATTACTTAAGTACTGTTTAATAACTAAAAATTTCTTGCAAAGCAGTGCACATAGAGGTGGGCAGTGAACAGATGAAAAGTAAAACAAGGTTGGATATTTTCTTTCTTCTGGAATGTGTTTCCACTGTCTTGTCTTCAGCACTTTAGTTTGGAAACAGATTCATTCTGGCAAAGTGCTTTGTCTTTACTTTCTTGACTACAATGGGACTGTGTCCAGGTCTCCTTAAACTATGTATGTCAAGATATCATAGAAAATTATAGCTTAAGACAAATTACCCTTGTGTGTAAGTGAATTTTCTCACTTAATTGAAAAGATTTTTTTTTTTGGCTAATTTTCATGATTTTCCTTGAAGACTCAATTCCACTTTCTCATTTGCCTCTAGGATTTGAGAAACCTGAGGTTTGCATTGAAGCAGGAAGGCCACAGCAGAAGAGATATGTTTGAGATCCTCATAAAACATGCCTTTCCTCTGGCACACAATCTGGTAAAGTCTAGGGCTCATCTAAACCTCTGCATGCTCTGAAATGTCTCCTCTGGGAAAACTGCCTGTGAATTGTCACATTACTAGTGTGACACATTTTAAATATTGCTCACTTCCAGAAGTGCCTCCTTGCTAGTGTCCTTGAGCCTGGGATCTCCTGTGCTCTCCTACCAGCTGTGTGTTCTTTCTGTGATAGAAAGAAAATAAGGTGGCTTTACACAGTACTGTTAAGTCTTCCCAGAATTCATGGCTCCTCACTTTGGTGCTAACAAGCAATGTGAGTCAGGCTTTTGTGTCACCAGTTCAAAATGGGAACAGATCCACTGATCCTAAATACCATTTAAACAAATACCCCCTACCTCTCTCCCTCCTTCCCTCCTTCCCTTCTTCCTTCCCTCCCTCTTCTCTCCCTCCCTCCTTCTTTCCCCTCCCCCTCCCCCTCAGTGTCTATATGTCTTTTTGTATGTCTCTGTCTCTGCCCTTCCCTCCTTCCCATGAGACAGAGTATCATGTATCTCAGGATGGCCACAAACTCTATGAAGCCAAGGATTACCTTGAACTTGTGATACTCCTGTCTCATCCTCACTGGGATTACTAGCATGTGCCACCAAGGCTGGTTTATGTGATGCTTGGCTGGAACCCAGAACCTTATACATTGCCAAGAGAGTGCTTTACTGACTTGAGCTGCATTTGCCTAGGCTAACCTGAAATTCATGATCCTATTACCTCAACCTCCTGAATGACAAATGCAGGTCACCAGGTCTTGTGGACATCCTCTTACACCTAGCTCTCAACAAACATAGAGGTAAACTCCCATTAATAGGAGGACAAAAAAGAAATAATTGTTGAAAAATGTACGAATGGTTTTGAAATAGCTCAGGCTGGCCTAAAACTATGTAGCTAAGAATGGCTTTGAATTTCTAATCCTCCTGCTTCCACCTCCCCAGTGTTGGTTTTAATGTTTGGTTTATGTGGCATTGAGGATCAAACCCATGGCTTAAAGCAAGCTAGTATTGTAATCTCCTAAGTGAGCTACATCCCCAAATGGTATTTTGATCTTTTAGTTATGGTAGGTAGTTGTGGATCTTGTTCTTGTTTTAATAAGGAAGTGAGAGGGGTTTTTTGGGTGGGGAGGGTAGGGTTTTTGTTTTGTTTTTGGTTTTTGTATGCTTGTTCGTTTTTTCTCCTAGCAAGACAAGACTTTACTTTCTCTGGATCTCACCACCAGCAGTTGTTTGAGTCACAGGAAACACCTACGTGGTAGAAGGGAAAAGCCATTGGGAGGAGCTAATGAGTACTTCATGTCCTTACATTGACACCAGATGGAATGTGTTTGGGAAACAATTCTACCAAAAATTTCGATATTTCTGATCAAATAAGATTTTTAAAATGTTTTTTTTATTTTGCATTTAATTTTATTTATTTATTTTATTTTTTAATTAGGTATATTCTTTTTCTTAATTTATTTTTATTGAATATCGTCATTTACATTGCCAATGGTAAAACCTTTCCCAATATCCCCCCTTCCCTAAGACCCCCCCAACCCCTCCAGTTCCTCCTTCCCCCTGCCTCCATGTATATGCCTCTCCACCCAACACACTCCCCGCCCCTTGGTTTCCCTTTGTTCCGGCCTCTGTTGAGTCTTTATTTACCAAGGACCATTTATTTACACTTCAAATGTACCCTTTCCTGGATCTCCCCTCCCCCGAAAATCCCATAAGCTATCTCCCCTTCCCCAATCAACCCACCCACGCTTCCTGGTATTCCTCTACACTACTACGGTATCAAGTCTTTCCAGGACCAAGGGCCTCTCCCCCATTTGGTGTCCAACAAGATCATCCTCTACTGCCAATGTGTCTGGAGCCATGTGTCCCTCCATGTATACTCTTTGGTTGGTGGTTTAGTCCCTGGGAGCTCTAGGGGTACTGGTTGGGTCATATTGTTGTTCCTCCTATGGGGCTGCAAACCCCTTCAGCTCCTTTGGTTCTTTCTCTATCTCATCCACTGGGGACCCTGTGCTCAGTTCAATGACTGACTGAAAATGTCCCCCTCTGTATTTGTCATGCACTAGCAGAGTCTCCCAAGTGACAGCTATATCCAGCTCCTGTCAGCAAGCACTTGTGGGCATCCACAATAGTGTCTGAGTTTTGTAATTATATATGAGATGGATCACTAGGAGGAGGAGTATCTGGATGGCCTTTCCTTCAGTCTCTGCTTCACACTTTGTCTCTGTATCTCCCTTTGTGGGTATTTTGTTCATACTTCTAAGAAAGACTAGAGTATCCATACTTTGTTCTTCCTCCTTCTTGGGCATCATTTGATATGTGAATTGTGTCTTGGGTATCCAAGCTTCTAGGCTAATATCCACTTATCAGTGAGCGCATACCATGAGTTTATGATTGGGTCACCTCACTCAGGATGATATTCTCCAGTCCCATCCAGTTGTCTAAGAATTTCATGAATTCATTGTTTTTAATGGCTGAATAGTATTCCATTGTGTATATATACCACATTTTCTGTATCCATTCTTCCATTGAGGGACATCAGGCTTCTTTCCAGCTTCTGGCTATTATAAATAGAGCTGCTGTGAACATAATGGAGCATGTATCCTTATTACATGTGGGAGAATCCTCTGGGTATATGCCCAGGAGTGGTATAGCAGGGTTCTCTGGTAGTATTATGCCCAGTTTTCTAAGGAACTGCCAGACTTATTTTCAGAGTGGTTTTACCAGCTTGCAATCCCACCAGCAGTGGAGGAGTGTTCCTCTTTCTCCACATCCTTGCCAACACCTGCTGTCTCATGAGTTTTTAATCTTAGCCATTGTGACTGGTGTGAGGTGAAATCTCAGGGTTGTTTTGATTTGCATTTCCCTGATGACTAAGGATGTTGAACATTTCTTTAGGTGCTTCTCAGCTATTCGATATTCCTCAGGTGAAAATTCTTTGTTTAGCTCTGTACCCCATTTTTTAATAAGGTTATTTGGTTCTCTGGAGTCTAACTTCTTGAGTCCTTAGCAAACCAGTAGCCAGCATCAAACTAAATGGAGAGAAACTTGAAGCTATCCCACTAAAATCAGGGACAAGACAAGGCTGCGCTTTCTCTCCATACCTTTTCAATATAGTACTTGAAGTTCTAGCAAGAGCAGTTAGACAACAAAAGGAAATCAAAGGGATACAAATTGGAAAGGAAGAAGTCAAGTTATCACTATTTGCAGATGATATGATAGTATACTTAAGTGACCCAAAAAACTCCATTAGAGAACTCCTACAGCTGATAAACAACTTCAGCAAAGTGGCTGGTTATAAAATCAACTCAAGCAAATCAGTAGCCTTCCTGTACTCAAAGGATAAGCAGGCTGAGAAAGAAGTTAGGGAAATAACACCCTTCACAATAGCCACAAACAATATAAAGTATCTTGGTGTGACTCTAACCAAACAAGTGAAAGATCTGTATGACAGGAACTTCAAGTCCTTGAAGAAAGAAATCGAAAAAGACCTCAGAAGATGGAAAAATATTTCATACTCGTGGATTGGCGGGATTAATATAGTAAAAATGGCCATCTTGCCAAAAGCAATATACACATTCAATGCAATCCCCATCAAAATCTCAACTCAATTCTTCATAGAGCTATAAAGAGCAATTCTCAAATTCATCTGGAATAACAAAAAAAAAAAAAAAACAGGATAGCTAAAACTATTCTCAACAGTAAAAGAACTTCTGGGGGAATCAGTATCCCTGACCTCAAGCAATACTACAGAGCAATTGTGTTAAAAACTGCATGGTATTGGTACAGTGACAGGGAGGTGGATCAGTAGAATAGAACTGAAGACCCAGAAATGAACTCACACACCTATGGTCACTTGATCTTTGATAAAGGAGCTACAACCATCCAGTGGAAAAAAGATAGCCTTTTCAACAAATGGTGCTGGTTCAACTGGAGGTCAACATGCAGAAGAATGCGAATTGACCCACTCTTATCTCCTTGTACTAAGATCAACTCCAAGTGGATCAAGGACCTCCACATAAAACCAGACACACTGAAACTATTAGAAAAGAAATTGGGGAAGACCCTTGAGGACATGGGCATAGGGGGAAAGTTCCTGAACAGAACACCAATAGCCTATGCCCTAAGATCAAGAATTGACAAATGGGACCTCATAAAATTACAAAGTTTTGTAAAGCAAAGGATACTTTCTATAGGACAAAATGGCAACCAACAAATTGGGAACAGATCTTTACCAACCCTTCATCTGACAGAGGGCTAAAAATGTTTCTTTATAGATATTTTCAACTTTATTAGGATGAAAGTTTATAGGAATAGATCTTTTTAACTATTATGAAGGTGAGACTGAAATTTATCATTATTTAGTCAAGAAACATGTTTTGTATCTTGGTTTGTGCATATGTACATCTGTCTTTTTAGAAATTGAAGGAGTGCCTCACAGGTGTGCTTGAGAAAGCTCAGGTCTTCTTCCGTGTTCCTTCAGTCTCGAGCTGTCAGCTTTCTCTTCACTCTGGCATTGTCTGGCTCTTTTAAAGCTTATTCCTTTAGAAAAATTGTCAAGTATCAGGCCAGCTTCCTCTTAAACTACTCATCTCTCCAAAGAATATTTCACTAACTTCACTAACGTGCTCACTCATTTCCTCATTCACTCACTCATTTATTCCTCTAACCCAGGCCAGAATCAAGCTTTATTGCCAGTTGGTTTGTGAAGCTGGTAGTGGTTAGCATTGATTGTCAACCTGATGGGAAACAAACCTCTGGAAGCATCTATGTGGGACTATTTAGATTAGTGCCTCTGAGGGATTTTTTTAAAATAATAATTTTGCAATTTTGAAATTAAAATGCAATTCTATCACCTCTCCCCCTTACCTTTTCTTCTCTAAGTCTTCCTATGCACCCCTTTCTCCTTGCCTTACCTGTAGCTCTTCCTCTAGGGTTGAGTCCCTGTGAGCTTTCCTTTTTCATGTTAGTGTGATCATTGGTATAATCCTTGTTTATTTGGGCAGCCATGTTGATGGGACTTTATAGATTCTCTGGAGACACAATTTTACAGCGAAATTCCAGTTCCTCTGGCTCTTATATAAATCTTTCTGCCCCTTCTTCCTGAATAAGCCCTGAGCTATAGGTACAGGCATTGTGTTTTAGATGTATTAGTTGGATCTGGGTACCACATAATCTCTTATTGTCTGCATTTTTACCAGTTGTTGTTTTCTGTAATATATCTTTTGCAAAGAGAGGTTCCTTTGAGAAGGGGTGAAAACTACACTTATAGGCGGGTATAAGGATAAATATTTAGAATATAGATAAAAATTACATTGATTTTCTTTTTCTTTCTTTCTTTCTTTTTTTTGGGGGGGGGGCAGGGTTTCTCTGTATAGCCCTGGCTATCCTGGAACTCACTCTGTAGACCAGGCTGGCCTTGAACTCAGAAATCCTTCTGCCTCTGCCTCTCAAGTGCTGGGATTAAAGGCGTGTGCCACCACCGCCTGGCTAATTACATTGATTTTGAAAGTGGAAGTTGTAGGTTCTCCTCTATGATCCATGACTTCTCTGGCTCTAGGTTGTTGGTTATATCTCTAGTACCAGGCATGAGTTCTTTTTTGTTGAGTAGGACTCAAGACCAACCAGAAAGTTTTTGATTACATAAGAAGGTAAGTGTGACATTGTTGTACCCTTAGAGTTATTATGCCTTGGTAGTGGTTGTTCGGGTTCATAGATGTCATAGTTGGGTAGGACTACTGTGTGCTTCCTTTGTCTGGAAGTTTGCATGTGTAAAGGATTCTTTTGATCAGATGCATTGGAATTGTGATCTAAAAGTAGGGTACATCATTCCCTGAGCTTGGGTTCTAGAGGGCACAATAAGAAGAAAGCTATTTGAGCTTATGCATTCGTTGTTCTCTGCTTTCTAACTATGAATGTGATATGACCAACTGTCTCTAGCTACTGCTGCTGTGACTCCCTGCAGTGATGCAATGAACCAAAAAAAACCCCTTTCTCCCTTGAGTTGCTTTCATCTGGATATTTTATCACAGTGTTTGAAAACTAAGTAATACAAAGAACTCTTGACCTCTTAGTGGCCAAACCTATCACCTGATTTCCATGTGCATTTGATCTCATCTCTTCCCACAGTCAGTGTTCCTGAGATCCTTCTGTATCAGTTGTTGTGTTCCTGCACCATTGTGGCCTTTCCTCCCTGGTCTTTACTGCCCTTGCCTTTTCCTTCTCTGTGGATGCCTTGTCAGTGATCCACCCTCAGCTTTCAGTTCCCTTTATGTTCCCAGCTTTGCCGTGGTGACTTCATTTATTCACATAAATGGAGTTGTCACTATTGTGTACCTGGCTGGTGAGTCTAGCTCTGACATTGCCCTTGAGTGAGTTGAACATCACTAATCCTCAAGAAGTCCCTTCCAGAAGTCTATGTGATTTATAAGTTCATTGGTACCCGAATCTCTCTATACTTATGGCTTTTGTCCTCTGTGTCTTCCAGCATTAAAGATCCTTAGTTACTCATGCCCTGTAACCTGAAGTCTCTTTAGTTTGACTTTTCTCCTGACTTTCCTCATAAGCACATCAGTTACAGGTCCTGTAAGTCCTACTTGTTACTCAGCTGTTTGTCCCCATTGTTTATTTGTGCTTCCTCATTTAAGCCATACTTCCAAATTAGTTCCCCTCTTCCAAAGCCCTAGCCTTCCAGGTTTTTCCTGTTTAGTACTGTTGTCCCTGGTGCTTTTTGTTTGTTTTCAATTTAAATACAACTCTGCCTCGGGGCATGATGGTGCATGACTTTAGACCAGCAAGTCCCAGGTCAACTAGGGATACATGGTAAGACCTTATCTCAAAAAAGTACAATCATGCCACTGCCCCCACAAAACAACTTGGGGATTCTTCCTGATTCATACCTGACAGTACTCTAACCCTCAAGACTGCCTCTAGCCCTCTGGCCTATGCTCTTTCTTATATTGGACTTGTCACCTTCCATTACAACCCACTTGTCTCTGTAATGCTTGTTCTTCACAGTCATCCTTTAGTGTCTTGCTCAGTCTCAGTTACTGTCCCATACCATGTGTGGGTCACCGCAAGAACTGATCTTCTGTTTCATTGTTAGGTCCCTCTCTTGAGTACATACCACAGCTTCCTTGTGTGATAATTATGTTGTAATTTCCTTTACCAGCTCTTCCTGTCCATTATTCTTCGAGCTTATCAGGGCAGACATCACCCTTTATCTCTCTAGCCCCAGTATAGTGACTTCTGTACAGGAAGGTTTTTGTTTTGTTTGGGGAAGTGCTGGCTGTGGGTAGAACACCGCTAATACAGACTGTCTACCACAGTGCTACATCCTCAGCCCACAGATGGGGGTGTTAAAGTGACAGGATTTTAATTAAACTATTTCATGAGAAAGTTATGGGAAAAATTATTATTATATAGAAGTGAGTGTACTAGATCTTTCTGTCAGGAACAGAATTCTATGTATGTCACTGAAGCAAGGTATCTTCAGAGAATTTGATTATTCATGGTTGTGGTAATTGGATATATTTTCCATATCTACATTGGAAATCCATCTTCCCTTCCTTAGGACATCAGTAATGTTATACACTAGGGAGGAATGTAAATACTAAAATTTTCCCTTCAAAATAAATCAGTTGCTCAAGCAATGCAATAAACAGATCCCCTGTTGCCACTACTTCCCTAAGTTGAGTTTATTTTAGAGTCCTATGAAGGGTAATGTCAGGGAACAACCAGGTAAGTTGAGACAAGGTACAATATGAGTCTACTAGTAGTCTAGTGGAAGTGACGTGGCAAATGTGTATGGCTCCAATATAGGGTAGAAGAATGCAGGAGAAATTCTGGAGGCTCGCAGAAGGGAGGCTAGAGGAGCCTGTGTGCCATTGCTCCTTAGAGGATGAAGTTTGTTTTTAGTAGGCCAGGAAAAAAGTGGGAAGTCAGGCTATAGGCAAGACCTCTTCAATACAGATGGAAAGCTGGCGACATTTCAAGGTGTTTGAGATGGATCTGGGACCAGCTCTGAAATCTAAGAAATCTGAGGTCATCTGGCCAAGGCTAATGCTAGTGTAGAGAGCCTGTTCCCCAGAGAGTAACAGAGACCTTGCTGAAGGTTCTAAAGGAAATGGTGATAGAATAAAGATGCCCTCAGGTATAACAGAACCAAAGGCCAGTACTAGAGGACCACAAACCCTAGACAAGGAAGGACCTGTACCGAAAGAGACTGCACTGACATAAGCAGAGGTTTGGCCGGGAAGGGTGGAGACAAGGATGTGTTTACTTTGGTTCTCAAGTGTGAGTGATGGGAAGGATAGCTCTCTACTGAGAAATAGTTGAAAGAGAAGGGCAGGGAGGGGAAGCCTTACCTTATCCTCTATGCCCCCAGAGTACCCCAGTGCTGCCTTAAGGAGACTTAGATCACCTTGCAGACATTGAAAGAGAGAATGGTTTGTAAAAGAAAGAAAAAGGGAGGAGACAGGAAAGGAGGGAGAAAAAGAGGGAGTTCATTCTAGACCATGATCATCAGAAAGCAGAAGGTTAAGGGTTCAAGTCCCCGTTTGTAAGGTGGACTTTGGAAAGGGAAGGCAGCAATTGTTTCTGTGAGATAGGAGGGGAACAGAAGTTTCCAAACTACCTCAGACAGGATGCAACTTCCTTGAAGCATAATCTAAGTATGATTGCATTAACAATAAAAAGGCTCCTTTTGGGAAAAACACTACTTTGTGAATATTTCTGAAATTGTTCAACTAGTATGGATGAGCTCAGTGATTATTGTCACAATTTGAAGTCTGAATTTGCCGATGAATTCAAGAAGTGGTGTCTGGAGGCCAACAGACCTGAGCTGCAAGAGCAGCCATGGGGTGAAGATGCTGTGAGTGGGTGTTCTTATTCAGACCACCCCTTTGGCCCTTCTGAGCCATTACTGTTTTCACCACTTAATGTGTGTAAGTCAGGACTCAAAAACTGATTTGAACTTGAGCTATTATAGCAGCAAAGAGTCCAGCCCAAACCATTAACCTGATTGTCTCAGCTCAGTACTGTGTACATGGCTTTTAGATGAGGTTTTCCTGTTTCAGCCAAAATACTTCTTGTTTGATCTTTGTTTTGCAAACACCAGAAAGTCTCACAAATTGCATGTAGCTCAGCACAAGTTTTAGGTAAGTGATACAGCTTTGTGACAACTGTTGTAATTCTTCTGTCACTGTGACAGAGTATCTGAAGAGAAAAAGCAGTCATGTACCTGTGTGCAAATATAGCAACACTGCAGAAAGCACAACAGTGTCAAGATAACAACATATGGCCAGTGGCAAAGTTCAGTCATTGATTTCCTTGACTGGTCATTTTGTAATGAAACGTGGCCATCAGAAATAATATCATTTTAGATGAGAGTTTAGATGAAAGCATCAGTTCCAATGTATTAGTGAGTCACAAATCAGTGTGTCTCTTTAAATGAAATCAAATAGAAACCATGGAGAGCTTGACAGAAAGGAGAGTTTGCTAAGATGTTTCTTTTAAGGGCATGTGCATATGGTGGTGGGGTGCTAGGTTCTTGGTGTTACAGTTAATTCCTTACTTACAATCATGGCCCAGAAAGTTAGAAAGGAACTGTTTAGCTATGAAACATAAGGTTCAGGTGCCAAGTTCACAGCAGGCACTGATACAGAGATCTATGAGGGGACTTGACTTCTACTGCTAGCATCGGCCATGGGTTCAGTGACCTCTGTCAGAGTGAGGCTCAGTGAACTTCCTGCATAGAGACTTTGGAAGTCACATAATATTTATGTGCGTCAGTGTTCTCATCTACAACGGGGATAATAACAGGTCCTACCCCATAGAGTTTTTGTGAGGATTCAATGTAAAGTGCTTATAACACTGCCTGACACTCAGTAAGGGCCCAATAAATGCCAGCTGTTCTGTTATTAGCTCACCATTTTCCCAGCACATGTAAGAAATAAGGATGACTACTACAGCTCCCCACAGACTATTAATAAAGGAATTGTGATAGTGTGTGGGAAACATTAAGCCCTTAAAAGAAAGATGCTATATAAAGATTAGTGGTATTATTAACAAACCATGGGTTGTACTTTGATAAAGGACTCACTAGAAGTCTTCAGAGTATTAAATCAGAAAGCATCCCAACCAGCAGTTTAGAATAGAAGTGCTGCTATGGAATGAAAGGAATCCTTCCGAGAGCATTTCCCATCCTTCTCTTTCCATCTTTTCCGCCCACTCAAATGTAACTGCTTTTAGGGAAACATGGCTCAGATTTGTGTTTGCACTTCCCACTTCTTGGTGACATTCTGGATTAAAGTGAAGAACCACAGTATTCCCCACTTGCTCCTCTATGAGCTGAGGAGAAGTCATAAAGGTGCACCCTTTGTTTTCCTCTAGGAGCATGGCACATCTGACCTTATATCTGTCAGGGGAGGTAGGGGTAAGAGGACATGCAGTGGCTTTCTCAAATTTCAGGAGCAAAGGAACTAACTGGCTTGCCCTTCACATCGAATCCTCCAAAAACTCTACGGATAGGAGCTGTTATTATCCCCGTTGTAGATGAGAACACTGACACACATAAATATTATGTGACTTCCAAAGTCTCTATGCAGGAAGTTCACTGAGCCTCACTCTGACAGAGGTCACTGAACCCATGGCCCATTCTAGTAGTAGCACACTGCAAGAGCTCTTGACCATGGCTTCTGTAGTAGCATAATGCTTCCAAAGGATGGGAACAGTGCCTTTAACAGCCCCTCCTTGACACTGACAGGCATCGGTCACTACCTTTGGTTTTCATAGTATCTGTGGCTTATTTCTTCTTGTCAGGCTTTTTCTAAATATGTGTTTCTTTTTTGAACTAACACATAGTAGTGCATGTTCTGGACAGCAGTCAGACATTTACTCCAGACATACAATGGGTAGGTAATATGAGATTTTGGTCTTTGTTTGGGGTGGGGGTAGGGGGCTCTGGTTTTGATGAGATCAAACCCTGACATGTGACATAAACCTTTGGTCATTTTATTTGAGTTCCCTCCTACTCAACTCTAAATGTGCTAGCTTATGAGAATAATTACATAAGAATTAATGAAGTGAGTTATGCACATACACGCTCCCTTGATCATTTGAAAAATATAAATAAGCCTGTGAATAGAGAATCCGTGGGGAGTTTTATTCTCTGTCTTTGTTATTCAGCTCAGAAATGGAGAAATATTCTAAATTGTACTAAAGTTTTAAATGAGACAAAGAGTTAGTGGACTCTTCTCTTTTAGGTTGATTATAGAATCCGCAGGTGAAAGGACATAGTGTTTTGAGATCAGAATTGAAATGAGAAGTGGCTGGACACATAGCCCTGCCTTTGGCTTTGAGATGGCTTAAGGACTATAAACTATGTCTTGAATTTTCTGTTTCTTTTTGGCCAATAATTTTTCCCCTTGAATAAGCATTACAATTAGCTAATTAAAGACCTAACCATGCTTTTCAATATTCTGTGTTGCCTTCTCAAAGACTTAGCCCTTCATTTGATGTGATCTCTCCCACTGCTGTCTCTATCAAAACGTTTGACTCTGCTTGGTTCTTCTCAGCACCATCCAGCTCCTCAATATTACTGCCTGCTTCCAAAGCACTGCATTCGCTGGCTCCCTATGCCTCATCGGGATCCACTTCAGAACTCATGGCCAGCATGCTTGTAGCCCTGCTATTTATTCAGAACTATTCTAAAAAATGGCACTAGACCAGACACATTACAAAACCTGGGCTGGGCAGATGGCTTGTTCAGTAAAGCATGAGAATCTGAGTCTATCCTCAGAACCTACATGTATAAAAATGAGCATGGTGGTGGTATGTGCTTATAATCCCATTGCTGAGGAGGTCTAGGGAGGTAGGAAGATCCCTGGAACCTGGCCTAATTGGTGAACTCCAGGCCAGTAAGTTATTCTGTCTCAAAAAGCAGGGTGAGAGTGGGATATGGGATTTTTAACCATGTAGCTCAGTAGTCAAGAGTACATAAGTGACTCATTTGATCTTGTATCTGTCAAGGCAGACAAGGGTAAGGGGACTTGCACTGACTGTTTCAAATTTCAGGAGCGAAGCCTTCACTGTGGCTGGTGTAGTAGCATATTGTACTTAAGTGCTCTTAAGGAAGACCTGAGTTCAGTCCTCAGTACCCACATCAGATGTCTCACAACTGCCTGTAAGTCTCACTCTGGGAAATCTCATGCTCTCTTCTGGCTTCTGTGAGTACTGTGCCGACATATACACCTACACACACACACACACACACACACACACACACACACACACACACATCTCTTTGGCTTTCCCTTTCACTCCACAGCCCTTCCTCTCAAAGAAAATACATGAAAATACATATAAAATATAGCCTTTTCACACAGGTATAATACATCCTTTGATTACCGGGATTCAGGCAGGGTAATTTCTTCCACTTATCTTGTACTTTTTAACTACCTCTACATTTTATTTGCTGGGGTTTTCTTTCCATCGTGTATGGGGAGTGGTGGGGTTGTTTTATTTCATTATTGTGGAGGTTGATTTTCATTTTGTTTCAGAGCTGTTTGGTCAATGTTTATAATCTCTCCCTCTCACATCTTCCATACTATTTTTATTTATTAATCATATTAAGTATAATTTATGGTGGTATATGATTATTATAGTTCAAAGTCTATGGATTTTCTACAAAAGCCAAGTCTTGAAGTATGTTTCCTGCTGTACTTTCTGATTATTACCTGGAAACTCTCATTCTTTGGAGTATTAGTTATGGAAATACTCTGAGCCTGGGATTGAAAGGGTTCTGAATTTTGTCTGCCAAGTACCTGAAACAGCTTGAGAAGGTTGTAAGTTAATTCTCCTTTGATGTTTTGGGAACCATTCACATTTTTATTAAGGTACATGCTAGGCTGACCTGTGACTGGAGAGTCTCTTTGTAGACAGGGGTGGACGTGTGTTGTCTTCTCTGTTCAGTAATTCCAGCTCAGGTTCTCGTAGAACCCAAAAGACGTTATGTCCCACTTAGCTCTGCTTATGTGGTCACATTGTGAAGTCCAGTGTTCCTTAAAAATGGTTTCCAATATGACTCCATCTTGGATGGGCCCACAGCTTCATTTCCAAGCTCCTAAAGTATCATTAAGTTCTTTGATTCTGTTTGTGGTACTTTTGGACTTCTGTACATTTGCTCCCTCTCATAGGTTCATTGGTCCATTGAAAATCCTTTGCTGTGTTTAGCCAGAGTTTCATGATCCCATTGTCTAAGCATGCCTGTGCAGTGAACATGGCTAAGGATAGCTATAAACGTAGCCCAACACAAAATCATAAGCTTACTTAAACATGTTATAGAAAATTGGTTTTGAAATTTTGTGGTTTGTGGGAGCTCATTTGCACAGTTGTCAAGTTGAACTTTGTAAATGACAACACTGTTTTTGCAATGTCAAAGGGTTAGGCATGGCAGAGTATCACATTTCTAGATAATCCTTCTTGGTTTGAAATTTAACTTTCTGTAGCTTCTGAGACCCAAGTCTTTTATTCTTTCTTCCTTCTCCTGCCTTTCTTTTTTTCTTTTTCTTTTCTTTTTTTTTTTTTGCTCAGGGGTGGGGGCTGGGGAGTGGGGGTGGGTTTCTATACATGTGTTTTCTAGAAAAGTTTGTTTTCTTCTCCAGATTACTAGGCAAGCTTTCTCTTGTGACCTCCAAGATTGGCTTTCTGAGTAGGATTTAAATTTTATAGTGTTGTATTTCTCTTTAGTTGACTTGTTTAAGACGACTCTCTCATATTCCCTCCCAATATCCCCTCTGAGTGCCTTAGACATAGCTGCTGCCCTCTCCTCCTTCCTCACCCTCCTGGTTCAAACTTAAACTCATAGGCATTTGCTCTGCTGCTTCGTGGTTACTAACCTAAATGCTTCTCATCCCCAGCCTGACTTGGTTAAAGATGTTATTCCCTCTGTATGCAGTGGGCTTTGGCTAGTTTTCCTACCTTGCAGCCAGTACACATGCCTTCTGTCAGTCTGTGCTGTCAGGACACAGGTACTCCTAGCTTTCTGGTATCCTTGCTCTGGAAATGCCCCCACCCCTTCTCTGTCAGTTTTTATGAAAACCTCTGTCCCCTCCACAGGGTGGCCCCATCTCTGTATTTTTGTTTGCTCTTCTACACTCCTGCAGACAGACTGCATTGTTGTTTACTGTCCATCCAGGGTCATTCAGACATCACCACCATCCCCTGGGGTGGTCTGTCAGGGGAGTCACCCTGCTGTTACCCTAAAATGATCTACAACTGTGACCCCTTCATCTCTCCACTGTGGAGAATTTCTAACTCCTTCCAGTGATATTGTCCTCCTTGTCATTTTTTCCACTTCATATCTTGTTTACAGTGGGTCTTCAGTAAATACAAACCCAGTGAATGCACTAATGTAAATAGATAGGAGTCACCATCAACCAGCTCATCAGAATAGTCTGTTTAAGTAAGAGGAAGTTTGTAAATGTAAATGTATGTGTAGGCTCTGTCCCTAGATGGGGCCAGAGGTTGACACTGTGGTGTTTCCCTTGATTGTGTCTCCATCTTAATACTTTGATACAGTGTCTCCCACTAAACCTGGGGCTCACCCTCTCAGCTAGGCTGGCTGCCAATGAACCCCAGACTTGTCTCTGTTTCTCCCAGTGTTTCGGTTAAAGACACCTCTGTACCTGCTTTTTACATGTATTCTGGGAATATGAACTCAAGTCCCACTGAGCCATCTACCTTCCCTTCAATTTAATTTTAAAATAGCTGTTATATATTCCTGATTGAAAACCTAGGAAATATAAAACAGTTTCAAAAAATTCCTGTGCACTTTTCCACCTCACCCCATGCTTTCCTCACAAACGACCAGTGTATCCATTCAGTGAATTAGATGCTCCGCTAGTGCTAGGGGAAACTTTGAGTATTCCTTATCCAAAGTGCTGAGACAAAAAATATTTCCAATGTGGATGTTTTCAGGATTGTGGAACAATTCTACAGAGTTTATGGGCTAAGCATTTATAGTCTGAAATATCCCCAAATGTAAAATATGTTAAGTATTTATGTTATAGTCAAAATGTTTAATGTTTGGAGTGTTGGGAATTTTGCGTTTCCAGATTAGGCATGTTCAACCTGCCCAGGCTACTAGCAGCCTTCCTCTTAACTCTAATGGTATCAGGATATATTCTCTATGGCTTGCTTTTTGTTCTCCAATAGAGATTACATAATGAATGGATTTCTTCACTCTGTTTAGAACTATATAGTATTCTCTCAACTTTTACTATAATATATTAGTCTTTTCTGGATAGTTATTTGAAGACTCTGTATTTCACATAATATTGATACTGCACTGAGTAGCCTTGCATAGACATAATTTTGTGTATATTCACATACATCTTGGGCTAACTACTTTGAAGTAGAGTTACTGTTTTTGCCTGCTTTGTTGTTTGTTCTGCTTTCAGTATAAACTTCTGGTTAGATATCAGTATGAACCTTCTGGTGCCTCTACAATGTGTTAGTTTCCCATTATTGTTATGATGGGCTGAATGATTTTTTTTAAAAAAGGTAACTTGTTATATTTATAGAGTTCAGAAGATGTGTGTGTGTGTGTGTGTGTGTGTGTGTGTGTGTAAGAGAGAGAGAGAGACAGACAGACAGACTAGGCTAGAATTGATTTCCTTTTGTTCCATGTCTCGTGGCCCCTTTACATCTATCACCACCTTTCCTACCTCTTCCAGCTTATACTCTAAAGGATTATATGAGGCCTTACAGGTAATCCAGGATACTCTCTCCTTGTTTTAAGGTCAGTTATTAGTGATCATAATTCCTTCTGGAACATTAATTCTTTGTTGTGTATGGTAACATAACAAAGGTTTCAAAGATTAGAGTACAACCATTTGGGGAGGGCACAACCTCCCCATCTACCTATGATATCAACACAGTGTGTCTTCTGACTTTTTAAACTTTGCAACCCTATAGGCAAAACTGTAGATTCCCACTTCTGCTTTGTAGCAAGTGAAATTGAATGCCTACTAATATGTACCACTTGTGTTATGTTCTGCCTTTTGCTTTGTTTTCCTCTTTATTTAATAGTTGACTTGTACTGTGAACATGCAAGTGTTTGCTGCAATAGGACTTTGGACTGTGCTTACAGTGCTTTTGCTATTGAGTACTTTAAGACATTCATTTGGTAGAATTTCTTGACCATTTGGTAGTGATCCCTAAGATCATCTTCAGGTGCATTGATTTCACTTGAAGAACTTGCATGCCTCAACATTTATTTGTGTGTACTGGTAGGACTTATTACAATCAAAAGATATAGAATAAAACCAACAGATGGAAAAGCTACAGAACCCATGTTGTTGAAATAACCATTTGTTGACTAGCAATATGTAGGTGGTCTGTGGCGCAATGCATTAGTCATTATAGCTCTGTACTAGTTATTTTTTTGTAATGCAGGATCATGTGTTTGCTGGGTAATTGCTCTACCACTGAGCCACAGGACCAGCCCAGCATTGTTTTTACTGCTGAAGGCATGAGCTTTTTCTCCTCTAGGGGAGAGGCCAATGTTTCACTTAGCCTAGACTAGCCTTGAATATGCTGTATAGTAGTAGCTGTCTAGAAGTCCTAATATTCTTTTTTTATTAATTGTTTTAGTTATTTATATTCCAAATGGTGCCCCCGTCCCAGTCCCCCTGCCAAGAATTCTTCACCCCACACTACCCCCTTTGTTTTTGAGAGGGTGCTCTCTGCCCCCATCCCTCTTGTTTAATTTTAATTTTTTAAACCTTATTTTAATGATGGTTCTTAAATGTTTTAACCTCCCTTCTAGTTCACCACCCACTAGGGTATTGGGAAAGAAAGGAGAAGTGGACCTGTTCTTTGGAGCACCCCCCCCCACCCGCCATGTGCTGTCTGGAAATCAGCAGTTCAGTTCATAAATTAGTGGCAGCATCTCAATCCACTCGCAAAAACTTCACCCATATATCAGCAGTTCAGTTCAGTAGAGTCGGGATAGCTAACAAAAATCAGTAGTGGTGGCACTACCTAGCAGTGACAGCCAGGTCTCAGTCTCAGCACAAGTCAGCAGGACAGAGTAGGGCCAATAGTAACTCCAGGAAAAGATCTCAGGTTGTGCCTCTCTCAGTGAAGTGAAGATCAGAGAAGGCTCAAAACCAACAAACCTTGTAGAGCTAGCTGTACTAGCAAGCCAAGCTCAGCCTCTCACTGTGTATCCTGTTCTATTTATACTCCCTCCAACATTATGTGCCCCCTACGGGTCTTGCCTCAGCACTGTCTTGCCTTAGCATGTGTGTCTGTCTCAGCTGACAACACTCTGCCAATCAGCCCAAGGCTTCCAAAGCAACAAGAAACTGCAGCACACCATCAGAAGTTTTTTGGTACATTTCTCTCTATGGTCTATGGAGTCCCAGCAAATGTAGCTCAAATACGTAATGTAAGGTGGACCAATACATTTGTGTTGTTAGCAAAGAATCCTTTATTACATTTTCTTTCACATGCTGGCTTTAGCAGAACATCCTTTCTCCTGTGTCTACTTCAGCTAAATGTTCCTTCATGGGTTTACCTTAGCCTTTCACCTTTGGCTTTTCTGCTAAATGTTCATTCACATATTTGTACCATCTGACACAATTGACTTTCCACTCTCTGTTAGCAGCTTTCCTCAGTAGATATCAGACAGTTTTGGCATCTTGAACATCTTGGAGTCTCCAAGGCAACTTCAATGTTACAGCTTCTTGTTTCAATGTCTGGGATCCACACATGATCTTCTGGGCTCCTCCTAAGGGCTGACATCACTTCTCCAGCTCTGCCCTCTGTAGCACTCTAAGCTCAGGTTGATCCACTCCACTGCTGCTGCTGTTCTTGGTGATCATCCCATGGTACTGGTAGAAGAATATCAGAAATTAAAATAAGAAAAAAAGGTCCCTTACACTCCTGTTAAACTAGTGTGTAGCCTAGGCATAGAGGCACAGACCTGTCATCTGAGAGGCTGAAACAGGAGGCAGGCATGCCAGGAGCTGAGGACATTCTGTTCTACATAGAGAATTTCAGGCAAGCTAGGTTTCAAAGTGTGACCATGTTTGTCTCCAAAAAAACCAAACATATAAATGTCAGAAAAGAACCAGTTAGTAAGTGGTTTCCTAGAATCTTGAAGTTAGATATTCAAAGAAATAAGTCTGTTACTTTATCAAAAGAGATGATCATCCAAAATCACCATGAATATGTTGCTGTGGGTTGATCCCACCATTTGAAGAGACTTCTAAAGGTCCATAGTTCCTCAGCTTATTCCCTGGAATACTTGTTTTTCTTTGTTTTTCTGGTGCTAAGGATTTGTACCTAGGCTCTTATGCATGTTAAGCGATCAGTCTTACCAGTGCACAAAACCCAGGACCCCAAATTATAAAGATGTGATGTTAATGGAATGAACTGTCTTCTATTTGAGATAATCTGGAGTCTTCATCTTCATCATTCTAACTCTCAAACATCCAGTTCTGAGAGGACACTACAGAGCAACCCCACTCAGTTAAGAAACATTTACACATCTCAGTCAGGTTTTAAACATCCAGTCTAAAATTAAGATACATGTAGTAAAATACCATAATGAAACCCATTACTTTATATGCTAACTTAAAATGAGTTTTTAAAATTTTTATCTACATTCTTTAAGCAAATTTTTATATATGTGCCATTTTAAAATAACATCTAAGCAAAAGCTAGAATCTGTTGTTATTTTGGAATTTTTCCCCCAAGACACAACAATGCTAAATGTAGCTAAATGGAAATGACAAGCTATATTCTATATGTCCAAGCTGGTTTTTCCCCTGGTGCAAAATCAGAGATTTTCATTTCAACTTTGTCCTTTAACATTTTTCAAATGTTACATTGTGCTATTTTTTTTTAATGTGGAAAAATGTGCACGTGCTCTTTTTGTTCGTCTCCACAGCTTGACTAGTAGGCATTGAAACTGATGGAATGCCCAAATACCAATACAGAGGCAGATTTGGACACTTGTTAAAATCTGGGCTAGGCCTGGCTTTTCTAATATCTTGTGCCAGTCTTGACATTTTTCACTTACATAAGATTATTATTGAGGGAAACTGGCTGAAGGGTACTTGGAGTCCCCCCTTATGTTCTCTGTAAATATATGATCCTGTGATTATAACTTTAAATAATTTTCTGAGGAACCGCCATACTGATTTCCAGAGCAGTTGTACCATCTTGCAATCCCACCAACAGTGGAGGAGTGTTCCTCTTTCTCCACATCCTCGCCAGCACCTGTTGTCTCTTGAGTTTTTAATCTTAGCCATTCTGACTGGTGTGAGATGGAATCTCAGGGTTGTTTTGATTTGCATTTCCCTGATGACTAATGATGTTGAACATCTCTTAAGGTGCTTCTCAGCCATCCAAATTTCTTCTGGTGAAAATTCCTTGTTTAGCTCTGTACCCCATTTTTTGATAGGGTTATTTGGTTCTTTGAGGTCTAACTTTTTGAGTTCTTTGTATATATTGGATATTAGCCCTCTGTCGGATGTGGGGTTGGTGAAGATCATTTCCCACGTTGTTGGTTGCTGTTTTGTCCTTCTGATGGTGTCCTTTGCCTTACAGAAACTTTGTAATTTTATGAGGTCCCATTTGTCAATTCTTGATCTTAGAGCATAAGCTATTGGTGTTCTGTTCAGAAACTTTCCCCCTGTGCCCATGTCCTCAAGGGTCTTCCCAAGTTTCTTTTCTATTAGTTTCAGTGTGTCTGGTTTTATGTGGAGGTCCTTGATCCACTTGGAGTTGTTCTTGGTACAAGGAGATAAGAGTGGGTCAATTCGTATTCTTCTGCATGTTGACCTCCAGTTGAACCAGCACCATTTGTTGAAAAGGCTATCTTTTTTCCACTGGATGGTTGTAGCTCCTTGGTCAAAGATCAAGTGACCATAGGTGTGTGGGTTCATTTCTGGATCTTCAATTCTATTCCATTGATCTACTTGCCTGTCGCTGTACCAATACGATGCAGTTTTTAACACAACCTTGACTACAGATTCCTACGTATTTTTCTCTAGTATATCTGTCCTTCTAGGACCAGTACAAGAGGGAAGTTAACTCCTAGAAACCCTAGAGATTCTGGTTCACTAGAGGTGAGGTAGGACATGTGTATCTTGAAATGAAACCTGCCAAACACCCTAGTTCTGAAACAGAAAATGTGGCTGGGGAAGGACCATACCCCAAAAGTAACCCATAAACAGCACGCTGAGCAGCAACTCATCACCAAAACGTGTCACTATTCTGACTTTGCTAGGTTAGGGATGAATTTGAGATTCATAGGCAAAGAAATGGAAGCACTGCTTAAGCAGTCAAGAGAGTAGCTGTCATCCTCAGCTAGGAATGTGGCAAGTCAGAGTAGGTAGCATCCTCACTGACTAGGTGAATGACTCTGCTTGCTTGATGTTGCTCTCTCGATGAGATTTCACTTCTAAGATGATAGTTAAGATGAGGCCCACCCAAGGTTATGTTTGGGAATGTCAGTTCACTCATGAATTCTAATGACCTCAAAGCTCTGAAATGTATTGTCTAGAGGAAAAAGTCAAATGCCAGCTGAAACCCTCCGGTCAGGGAAGCCATTAACTTCAGGTTAAACTGTTTTTCAACTCCAGTTAGGCTGGTAAGAAGTTCCCACTTGTGAGGAACTTTGCTTTGATTTCCTGCTTAATATTATTTTGTTTTCTGTAATTATCTACCTTTGTGTTATCTGACAGTGAGCTTCCATTGTAAAATTCTTGCTTTTTTCTCTTATCTAAATCTTTAAGGAAAAAACAAAAACATCTAGAAAAAGTCCAGCTAAGGAAAAAAACAAAAACATCTAGAAAAAGTCTGGGTATGTTCTGCTGTGAAAGCTATAAGCATCTGTTGTTCTAGAATGGTTGTTTCACTTGTGCCAAATGGTTTCCCTATAATTAAAAGCTAATTTGTTGGAATGGTGAAAATAGTGGTTTAAGCTTCAAGCATTTTCTATCCTCTGCTCTGATACAGCATTCCCCGTGTTGCTATTGTATTTCTTGTAGAAAAATTTTAGCAATTATGTGATTCAATTTTTTTTCCAAAAATATTTGAGCAGGGAAGTCCATCTTTTAGCCTCAAGAGTGATCTAGGAGCTCTTCCTGTCACTAAAATTTTTCTTCCTTCTACAGAGGAGTGGGAGAATTTACACTGAGGTATGATGTCACCTATAAATATGTTAACCAATTTGAGAGCTATTGTAAGACACATGCACAAGCTGCAGGTTGGATGTGAAGTGTCATTATGAAAGCAAGTTTTTGAGAAAGGCCATCTGATAGTTAGCTAATGGTGACCTTGTCTTGTTTTGGTACTTATGACAAAAATATGTCATTGCCTGTACTTGATTTCTCATTAGTCTAAAGTGTTCAATAGATGGCGATGATTTGAACCATATAGCTTTAATCTTCAGATAATAATTTTGCAATAATTTTCATATAAAGATAGATGAAGGAGTGTTCAAGACAACAATTAAGTATTACTATCAAGGATCGAGACATAGTAGTGTATCTAGAAAGTGTTGTTGGCCTTAAGCATTCCACATCTGTAACCACACATCCTTAACTCTCAAATTATGTGCTATCTACAACTCTGCCCATGTCATAACACTTGTCCAGGCTAGGTACTGACCAGGATGAGATGAGATGGCCAGAGCAGTGATATGTCACTGGTAAGACGTTTTCCATATTAGAGAAGTTCACCAAAATTGTGAGGTAAACATCAGTCAACAGACCTTATTTCTTCTACCTCTTGGCACCAAATAAGCATTAAGTCAGTGTCTGGGCTAGGGCACTGGTCAATTTCTTAGGTCCATGTGGTGGCTAATATGTTAAGCACATGCTCTCCAGTGTTGAATATAGCATTTGAGTCTGATGTTGTCAGACTTGAGACTAAGGGTGCTGTATGTATGCATGCATGGGAGAATTCAGGAAGATAGTGAGATCCAGCATTTTGGTGGTCTGTTTTTTACCTTAACTTTCTTACTATTCAAACATAGAAAACTGTTGCTGCAAAATGAGACTTTTCAAAAAAATTCCATGTAATATAGGGAAGGGACACTGGCATTCAGTGTAGTAACAAAAGAAAATAGATAAAGGGATAGATGACTGTCGAACAAGTGTCCATCTCCAGGGTTTGCAGGGTTCTCAGGACTTCACTGTGCATTCAGTAAAAAAAAAAAAAAAAAAAAAAAAAAAAAAACCTGTTATGGACCAAGCTCCATTTTAGTTAATCTGTGTAGAGGATCTACAGTTGTCGAGATGACAGATGGCCATGTGGAGCATTAGATGGACGCACTTCAGCTTTTGCTGTGAGCCAAATGGGAAGCCGTGGGGTGATTTTGGCAGGGGAATAACTTGATCTAACTTAATGTTGTGGCATTGTTGCTCTGACCTTAGAGATGTATAGTCGAAAATGGGAATAATCCACTTACTGTGACAAGCCAAGTGAGAGACCAGAGGGTAAGCAGGTGGTGCAAAGACTAGCAGTTCAGTACGTGGCTCAGTCACCTAGGAGTATGGGCTTCTCCAGGAGACTGGAAAGAAACTGGACTGCTGGGTGGAGCCAAGGGTTTGGTTTGTGGTGTTAGCCTCAGAGTCACTCCCACCCCCACCTAATGCCTTTGATGGACCTGTGGGGATTGTGGAGTTGACACATAGCCATGTTCAGAGTGAGGAGCTAGAATGGTCACCAGAGGATAGATGGTATTCAAAGTTAGGAAATTCATCAATAGTGCCTTGAGAGGTCAGAGTCCTGTTATTTCAGAGGCTGGAACATTGATTCAGAATTCACAGAAAGCAGTTCATTAAGTTTTCTAATGTTCTCTCTCTCTTTAAATAGATAAACAAGCCATGACACTCTCTTCAGACAGGTGCACTATTTAATAATCATTCCTGAATTTCTTCTTCTTAGTGACTTTTAACTTAATCAGTTGATAATATTTAATACTCATAGGTACTTTTTAGTCTAGAAATCTGGTGTGTGTGTGTGTGTGTGTGTGTGTGTGTGTGTGTGTGTGTGTGATTATTTTTTAAAAAGCACAAAGGTGGCATTTGTAACCATAGAAAAATCAAGGTTTTAAAAGTCATTATTCCTGAAGATAGAAGTTAATGTAAGGTTGGCCTTAACTTTCCACAGTTGTTTTTTGTTGTTGTAAGTCTCATTGTGGGTTGGAATTTTATAGTTAATGAATCTATGAAATTTATTTGTGAAAAATTCAAGTACAAACTATTTATAGACTATTGTTCCACATCAAAATATTAACTCCTGTTTCTGGCCTTTCCTAGCCATTATTTGCGTTTGTAAATGAAGAGAAATTTAACGTGGATGGGTGGACTGTTTATAATCCAGTTGAAGAATACAGAAGGCAGGTAAGTCAGTAAATGCAATTGTCTGGTGTGTGTTGAATTGCAAACATGTATGGGAAATTATATTGTTGGTCATCTCAAAATAAGTAACAGCCTTGCTTAGTTTGTGTTCATGGCTGTGGTATCATCCACATTTTGTATAATATACCTCATTGTTTTCTTTTTGTACTACCAAGCTCATTCTGTAGCCATATTCAAACTGATTTGAAGATTGAATGACTAAGTTCTGCTTCCTTTCCTAGATGAGGAACTTCCATTTTGTGGTGTTTATGAAATGAGTCAAAGACTGAGAGTCTAGAAAAGCCAAATCTTTATACATTACTTTGTGTGCATATGTAAGCTTAAATATTACTAATCTTTTTACTTAAGTTATATATGTTCTGAGATACAGATTCAAATGAGTTAGACCTTTGTTTTTTACAGTTCATGTATAATATCCACAAAGAGTTCTATTATTCTCACATAAAGGTTATATGTCTGTATATTCATTTGTGATAATAAGAGCACGAGGTTTAGAGTATGGAAATGTCTCAGAAGCTAAAGTGCTTGCAACATGAGGGCCTGAGTTTGGATCCCCAGAACCCATGTTAAAAGCTAAGTGTGGTAGCCTATGTTTGTAATCCCATCACTGGGAAGAGATACTAGAAGATCCCAGGGGTTCGCTGACAAGCCAGTCAGGCCAGTCATTAAACTCCAAGTTCACTGAGACCCCTGTTTCAAAAGATGAGGCAGAGAAGAATACAGAAGGAGACCTGACATCAATATTTGGCTTTCGTATGTTCACCTACAAGTATAAATGCTTGCATATATACATGCATGTGCACACACACGCCATATATACCATACTTACCCTTTACATAGCAAGAAAAAAGCCTCCAGAACTTTTATAAGGAATGTCACAAGCAAGCATGTTATGTAACAAAAGCCACAACTTAATCTCTAATATAACAGCTAGGAGTTTTGCAATGGACTTTTTCATATTTCTTCTACAAGGCTCCTAAAATAATTTGGAAATGTTATGAAATGAGTTTTTGAGAATCAAATTAAGGCCAGTTGCTTCTTATGAAAAGCAAGTGAACATCGAGTACAATTCCAGAACCTCAAGTTTGTGAAAATCTTCCTAGCCACCCCTTCTACCATCACGACCCTGGTTGGCTTCTGTTTTCAGTGTTGATCACTGGTTTGCACATTCATCAGCAGATTTTACCCTGGGGTTAGATGAAGGGAGGTTTTGCTATAATCACAGTTAAGATGGATCCTGTGAATCTGCTTTAGGCTACTGTATTTTCAAAAGGTGTGTACCTTTCACTTTAATGGCCTTTGTTCTAGACTGACTACTGAGATGAAAGAAAGACCATTAGAACAGTGTTCATGCTTTAGAAACCTCTCTGACATTATCTATGAAAGCATTTTTATCTTATCTTTAGTTGATGTTGACAATAGTAAGACTTTCCTTCAGTTTGAGCTTCTAGTTTCAAACAAAAACATTTCTTGGTTTTTTTCTTTTAAAATATTGCATGCATAGATGAACTTTTTAGGTATTTTCTTCTAGATTGCCATTATATTCAATCTTTTTTTCTTATAACTTTCTGATGGGACTTAAAAACTCTCTAATTGGACTCAGCATCAGACTCAGCATCTGTTTGGCCGTGGTACATAGGGCAGACCTAAAGAAAAGGTACAATGTCTGTCCCCAAAGCAAACAGCCACCACGCTCACGTTCATGTGTGTGTTTGTGCATTTGTAAGTATGGGGAGAGAATATTCCACCACCTCTGGTTATTGTCCATAGCAGATATAATTCTGTGGGTGAATGATAGGTAGGGGGTGGCCTCTGTGTCTCCCTATCTTACTAGCAGTCTGCTTAAAATACTGACTTCACTCCTCACATAATTTTCAGGATGATCCTGGGTCCCCAGGCTCTTGATTTAAATAACTTGTCGGAGGTGGCGAAATGAGCCTCCCCAAAAGGGTTCCCTTCCCCAACCCCCAGTACCTCTTTCCATGTGGGAGCAGACTGCATCATTCTCTCTGTCTGAAGCACAGAGAGGAAGTTGCTAGCTCTCTTGGAACCCTCAATTAGATACAGGTTAACACTGCCCATGGCACTTTTCTTTGGAATGGAGGGGAAGGGGTGCATGGGTAGGAGATGAACTTGGGCTTATCTGTACTGTACAAGGAATAAAGAATGCATCGACAAGAAACAAAATGTCAAATTCCAGAGAATCTATAGTTAGGAGAGATAGTTTAGTTATGGAAACCACTGGTGTTTGTCCATGTGCTCATGTTGTCTGGATTGTTAATTTGACATCCTTATTGTAAATAGGTTGGCTGCCAATCACTGTGTGGTCAAAGAGGCATGCGTACATAATGGTAGAAGGAAGACAGAGCCCAGATATTGCAGACAAGAAGTCATTTTGTGCTGACTTGATGCTTTCTTTTGTCCTGCAGGGCCTGCCCAATCACCACTGGAGGATAACTTTTGTTAATAAGTGCTATGAACTCTGCGAGACATACCCTGCTCTTTTGGTTGTTCCCTATCGGACCTCAGATGATGACCTTAGGAGAATTGCAACTTTTAGATCCCGAAATCGGATTCCTGTGAGTATTGTGTCACATTTCCCTCAGAGAATGCCTTTTCTTTCATAGGAATAGTAGTCATGTAGTTGGAAGGAGCACTCGTTTTCTGATGAGTGATTCCCAAGGACCTATTGCAAGAAAGAACAGCTGCCTTCTATGAGCTCCAAGTCCAGGGTGCAGAAGGACGACAAGAAAGCTCTAATGAGAGCATCAGTGAGAGACCACAGCCCACCTTAGTGATGCAAGGAAGAAAGGGCGGGCCCTTGGTTGCTGTCAGCATGATGGCACAATACCTGATGTGATGCAGGCTAGATGTTGAATAAACTGGGCAGCAAAGAAAAGACTAGACTGTGAGGACACATGTTTGTGCAGACTTTTCTGCAGATGCTAGGATATTCTCATCCCCAGCCTGCTTGCAAGCTGCTCAATCCCCTTAATGAACTGGAGGCAAGTACAGACTATTCCAGACATTATGCTACCATGCCTCTAAACCTAGCTCACAAAGTTCTCTTTTAGTCCTTAAATATTTATGCACATGTCATACTTTCTTCTTGGTACGTAAATTTTATTGTCTAAAAACTTAAGAGATTGTTTTTTCTTCCTCTGTTAATTTTCAAGAGCTGTCATAATAAGTACATTGGGTTTTGTTTCAAATTAATAGACTTAAAAAAACAGTGGTAGAAGAAATTAAGATTTAATGTTACCTTTCCTTTGATTTCTAAATGTAGACATGCTTGTCCTTAAAAGGATTTTTTTTGGAGAGGAAAACTTTGTTTATTGTCAGCCTATGAGCTCTAATTTTTAAAATCTCTTGTTTCCCTGATTACTGTCTATTCATATCTTCCTTGAAAGTGTATTCTTTAGCTGTTTGCTAAAATTGAAAGTAGACTTAGAATTTCAGTCTTAGGTTTTACTTGGACATGTTTTTCTGTACTAGAGCCATAGATGATACTACTGTGACATTGGAGACTGTTGTCTAGTATGTGTGTTGCTTATAGCAGTCAGGGAGAACTGGGCTACTAGGCTACTGTGGTATATATGCATGTGTTTGGATTACTATCTGGTCAGCCTTCATTGAACATCTGCTGTATTGGAGATTGTGTGGGTGTGTAGGTGGGTGTGTTGTGTAGCATATAGGACAAAAAGAAAAATAACACAGTTGTGCCTAAACCATTGACCTCAGTCCCTGTTGCTCTTCATGGGTGATAGTCCAGTGTAGAAAAAAAAGAGAATTGAACATGTGATTTAACATGTTTTTCATACTTTGTCAGGGTACCAACTTATTTTTCTGAAAAAATATTAAGGCTAAGCTGTCTATTTTTATAATTGTATATATTAGGTATTATAAGCTTGGTGGTATGCTGATTCCAACATACCTTCTGATCATGTGACTCTTAACAATAGGTCACAAAACATTTATCCAGAAAGTGGATATGCCAGTTATGTAAAACATGACTAGTACATAGTTCTTTAAGTTTTTAAATGTAAAAATATAAGAATAGTTGGAAAGAAATATCTCATTTAAACAAAAATCAGATGCACATTGCAATAAAACACCACTGCTTAGTGAACTCATGCACATGCATTATATTCCTGTTCATGAATGAACATTCCTTGTCTCAAACAAACAGGCTTGTCTTCATTTTATAGACGGTGTTAATGAATAAGGAATCTGTGCTCATTTGAGACATTTAGAAAACATCGGTAAACAAACACCATCCTGCCCCTCTTGAGAAACAGCACCACCATGTTGCACACATCCTTCTGGACGTCCTTCTATGCACTCAGTTAGTCTTTAATGTGGATCCCGATCTGCATTTCTTCCCCAGCAGTATATCTTAACCATAACTTTTCTAGATGTGCAGTGGTTTAATAAGTTTTCTGTTATAAGATTTCTATATCCTTTTATTAATTTTTGCTTTTATAAATAATGCTATGAGCAGGGAGATTATTCAGTGAATAAAGGCTTTTGCTGCTAAACCCTACAGCCTGCATTTATCCCTGGTACCAACTTAGTAGGAGGAGAGAACTGATTCTCGTAATTTGTTCTCTCACCTCTGCACATCCTCTGTGGAATATGTGTGCCCAGGCTTCTCTCTCTCTCTCTCTCTCTCTCTCTCTCTCTCTCTCTCACACACACACACACACACACACACACACACACACGCAAATAAATAAATAAATGAAAATTCTAAAAGTAAAAGATAAATAATGTTGCGATAAACATTTTTTTAAATTTTGACTATTTTTTATTTTATGTGCATTGTTTTTTGTTTTTTTTTTTGTTTTTGTTTTTGCCTGAATGTGTGTCTGTGAAAAAGTGTCAGATCTCATGGAAGTGGAGTTACAGTTGTAAAGTGCCATGTGGGTGCTAGAAATTGAACCCAGGTTCTCTGGAAGAACAACCAGTGCTTTTAACCACTGAACAATGTTTCTTCAGTCTCGTGTGATAAGCATTTTAGTGACTACATTTTTATGTACATTTTAATTATCCATGGCTTCTCAATATTAATTTTAATAGCAATAATATAAAGTAGATAATTTAAAATAAAGTACTCTCACAATTTGTACCTAGACATTTTTATATCAAATACCATTTTTAAAGGTATCCAGAGAGCTAGAGAATTGGCTTAGTGGTTAAGAGTTTAAGATATTCTTACAGCAGAACAGGGTTTGATTCTTAGCACTCAAGTGGTGGCTCAGAATAATCTGTAACTTCAATTCCGGGGAATTGATGCCCTCTTCTGGCCTCTGAAAGAAGCAGGCATGCATGTGAGTGCACAGACATACATGCAGTCAAAATACACACACACACACACACACACACACACACACACACACACACACACAGCCAGAGTCCTTCCCCTACCCTCTCCAAACTGTAGAATTTATAGCTTTGTAAAGAGTGGCATTTCCTAAGATGATAGTACAGAGAGAAGAGAAGGTGGCATTTGCTTTTGGCCTAACTTAACTTTCAAGTCTCCCGCATGTGTAACATTTTGATTCTTTAAAAGTGGTCTCATGTTTGCCATAACTGTTGAAATAAGGGTCAGAGGAAGCGGATGGGCAGATCTGAGGCCACAGTGTGGGTTAGAAGGTGAAGGGTTAATATAAGCCAGTGGATTTTTCCAGGGCTTCTAAAGATCTGAGTCTCCTTGGCATGGGCTACCATGTGTTTAACTGGTCTCTAGCATGACACAAGGATTCAGATATTTCTCCTGGGAACAAACACACATTCTTATTGTATGACAATTTCTCAGAAGGGAAGCACAAGCATTAAACTTGTATGTTCTAAGCATTCATGTTTGTCATGTGCCATTACAGAGGAATAATCTCAAAGTTATCAGAATATTTGATTACATATTAAGTGAGCCCAAATGGTCATGTTCTTTCATCCTCATGTCTGTGATTTATCGTTTTGGGAACTGATTTTGCTGGCTATGGAGCTTGCCTCCAGAAGCTAATGTGAAGTCATGTTTATTCTTCCTTTTGTCTTCCCAGCAGTCATCTGAGGTCATCATTATTCTCTTCATCTGACCAGAGAGGGCCTTGAGCTCCATGCCTGAGGGTAGCGCTCCAGGAGGGCTGGTTGCTCTTTATTTCCTTCATATTCATAAACATTCACAGTTGACTTTTTCAGTTGCACACTGTAGCTATGCATATGTATAGGGTTCAGTGTACTATGTCAGTATATATATATATATATATATATATATATATATATATAATACATAATACATACTTACCAGAGCAAGCTACCTGGCATGGCATATTTATCACCTCAGATAGTTATCATTGCTTTGCATTGGGACCACTCAATTATATTAGCCATTTTGAAGAATCTATTAAATACTATTGTCCACTATAGTTATCCAACTATGCTAAGAAAGCACCTGTAGCATACAGATCAGTAATTTTCAGGATATATGTTATCAGCAAACATGTATCTGCAGAGTTTTCATATGCTTTGAGAAACTGAGAAACTCGGCATCAATGAGCTTGCCATTCAGTTGAAGACTGGGTCTGAGGACAGGCCACATATGCCCTTCTAGGTATTAGGGATGCAGACTTGACAGTAGAGAGTGTAGTTCTCTTAGCCACTGAAAGCCTTCTTTGCTTCCTTTGTGTCTTCTTCCTCCTATGTTGCATTTAGAAAGAGGACTGTTAGGGAAAGAACCTGTAGACATGTTACCTCCATAGGTAACGCACTGATTGCTTAGCCCTTCACATGCTTTTCATGTTTTCATATAATAACAAGTCCAGTACAAGCTACCAAATTCCAGTAACAGTAGAAACTTTCCACAGCCTTTTAATAATTCAGCTTTGTTCTGGTAAGCCTTAATTTATAGTGTTAATTTGAAAAGAAAGGCTGGTAAACTGGCTGTTCTGATTGTTTCTGAGCAATTAAGTGTTAAATGTGTGTTCTGATGCCACACACAGTGAAAATTATAAATGACCTAGATTAAACTTTCTGAACTACCGTAGGTACTGTCATGGATCCACCCAGAAAACAAGATGGTCATTATGCGCTGCAGTCAGCCTCTTGTTGGTATGAGTGGTAAAAGAAACAAAGATGACGAGAAATACCTGGATGTGATCAGGGAAACTAACAAACAAACTTCTAAACTCACGATTTATGATGCACGACCCAGTGTAAATGCAGTGGCCAACAAGGTAAGTGTAGTCAATGGAGACCTACCTTACATTTGAACTGCAATGTTCACCATGAATTATTTTCCAGAACATATCAACCAATATGTGGATTTATTTTGAATTTTCATGTAATTATTTTTAAAGTCCCATTGGGTTCTAATCCTAGCAATGAGAAGATGGAGACAGGAGGATAAGTAAGTCCAAGACCATCCTCAGCTACGTAATGAGTTCTAGGCCAACTTGACTTACTTTAGACCCTGCCTCCAAAAAAAAATATGAATGAACTATAACAAAAGCCTAATGTGGTCAAATATACCTGTAATACCAATAATGCTAGCACCAAGGAGACAGAGGCAGGAGGATCCAAATTAAGCCTATAATCTCAGTATTTGAAAAGCTAAGGCCAAAGCAAGCCTTCCTTTAAAGGCATGTCTAGAACTGTAATGAAAGTGGGTTTTGTCTGTAACCTTATGCAAAACATAGTCTTTGGAGCCCTTGCCTCTCTATGTATGATCACCCTCATTGTGGGAAGTGGTGGGGTATCTTCAGGTAATTGTAGGAAACTGCCACTGTTTAATCTGAAGTTTATCATTTTATCTGAAGACTCCTTCATGCATCCCTCATTTGTACTCATAAATGGTCACTATATAAGATAGTTGAAGATATGAGTAGCTCCATGTATGGGCTTTATAGTCATAGACACAGAAGTTGATTTTTTTGAAAAGCAAATTTCAATTGTCTGTTTTCCTTTCTAAGCCTACCTTGCTGTGTGGGCTTTGTGGGGAAGAATTGTTTGGTATGTTTTGCTTTGTTTTTTTGTTGGTCGGTTGATTGTTTTAGACAGGGTCTCACTGTCTACTCTAGGCAGTCCTCCAGCCTCAGCTTCCCATGAACTGAGCTTATAAGTTTAAGATACTTTATGTGGTTTATTCTGCTTTTGTATTTTTTGATTCTTCCATCTTTACCTGCGTGGTTTCCAAATGCTCACAAGCAAGCCTGCCCCGGTTGCTCACTCCTAGATCCTGTCTTTCACCTTTATTCTCTTCAGCTGCAGGCTTAAATTTCATCATCCTTAATGCTTTACTCATCCCAAGGTCATTTATGTGACATCTTTAATTATTCAGAACCCATCATAAGAACCTGAAAGCAAAGCAAGTCCTTGAGCAGCCTAGATAGATGCAGCAATTTCCAAAATGGAGTGCATGTGAAGTCTGTCTCCCCTAGGGTGTGTTAGAGTGTGGCTGTGTGTGGGGCTCAGCTCTTCCCTATGTGTGTGGGGCTCAGCTGTCCTACACACTCCTATTCCTAGGCTTCCTGCCCTGGTCTCATGCATGCTGTAGAGGAGCTGTGTGTTAATATAGCTGGGGGTTATGTAGAAATAATTTCAAACTTCTATGTTAAACAGTCATGAAGTTGAACTGGCAAATCAATTAAGAATTATAAGTAAAATATTTAGGAAATTAAATCTAAATATCTTCTTGGGTTAGCCTTATTTTTTTATATATTTTGAATTCCATTTTCCTTCATATATAATTCAAGGTGAACACATGTATAAATACAATATTTCCATGTACTTAACTTAGCCTGAAGTAGGTAGGATGTAACATTAAAATATTTAGAAAGAATATTTTAAATATTAAAGTATGTGAAATGAATACCTTAGGCATATTAAACTCTAAAGTTCATTATAGCAACACGATTCTTGAATTTCTTTTTAACATTATGGAAAAAAGCCACTGGTTCTAGTTCGCTTAGGAATGAAAAGGAAAATATTAAGGGTCTGGGCTCTGTCTCTCCACTAGTTGTGTTATATCCATAGCTCTTTATAGCATTCTAGGTAATTTGGGTTATTCAGGTTTGGGGAAAAAAGAAAAACCAAAGGGAAGACTTCAAAAGTAACCAAAGATAGAGAATTTGAACTTTAAGGAACTCAGCCTGTGCTTGACTAATTGGTTTTTACCCTTGTTGGCTTGTGTTCTCTTTGCCCCTCATTATTGTTCCTCCCTTGTGTATATTTATATGTAATCAACAACATCACATCATTTTCAATTAAACAAAACCCAGGGTTGGTAAGATCTAGCACCACATGGCTTCTGTTTTGGGGCAGAGCACTTTGTTGGATTAAAGTAGGGCTGTGTTAATGTTTGGTTTTGCCAGAAACTTTGGCAATGACTAAAACACGTATTTTTCCTTTTGCTTTTTTGACACTTCATGCTCAGTTATTTATGAAAGGAACTCCAGTGCCAAGCATCCCTGAAAACACCATAATTATGTATCTGCCAAACATACAGAGGAGCAGGCCCAGTGTGAGAGGGTGAGCATGTCACTGCATTATGTATAGGTTTGCCGAGGTAGCTAAAGGAACTCAGCTCTTTTTTCTTTTTTTTTTTTTCTTTTTTCTTTTTTTTTCCGAGACAGGGTTTCTCTGTGTAGTCCTGGCTGTCCTGGAACTCACTTTGTAGACCAGGCTGGCCTCGAACTCAGAAATCTGCCTGCCTCTGCCTCCCAAGTGCTGGGATTACAGGCGTGTGCCACCACCGCACAGCAGGAACTCAGCTCTTAATTCCCAGGTCTCTGCCTGCAATTTGGAGAGATGATAGTCCTACTCTACTGTAAGAAACCTCTGTAAGCGACCCTGGGGCAACAAGACACTCATGTTTGTTTTGCTGTTCCAACTCTATCTCCAAGCTTATCTCTCTATCTTTGATATTGTGGGGATGGCACATTTGCCTTCCATTTTCCTCTTCAGTCCCAATGCAGGTGTTTCCCTGTGCTCCTCCTGGAGGCAGTCTAAAGTTAAGACCTCTTCAAAATCTTAGAAGTGTTTCACTTTTTCTTTAAGGGCCCAACTTTATCCCATAACATTTCAAAAACCTTTAAGCAACATACAGCTATGTTTTTTCTTTTTTTTCTTGTGAATAAGCATTAAAGGGTTTTTAATTAAATATGTTCTTTATTTATATTTCAAATGTTGTCCCCTTTCCTGGTTCCCCCCTCCCAAAAATCCCCTAACCCACCCCACCCCCTGCTTACCAATCCACCCACTCCTGCTTCCCTGTCCCGGCATTCCCCTATACTGGGGCATTGTGCCTTTCCAGGACCAAGGGCCTCTCCTCTCGTTGATGTCCCACAAGGCCATCCTCTGCTGCCTATGTGTCTGGAGCCATGGGTAACTCCATGTGTACTCTTTGGTTGGTGGTTAAGTCACTGGGAGCTCTGGGAGTACTGGCTGGTTCATACTGTTGTTCTTCCTATGAGGTTGCGAACCCCTTCAGCTCCTTGGGTCCTGTCTCTAGCTCCTCAATTGGGGATAGTTCAGTTCAATGGTTGGCTGAGAGAGTCTACCTCTGTATTTGTCAGGCACTGGCAGAGCCTCCCAGGTGACAGCTATACCAGGCTCCTGTCAGCGAGCACATGTTGGCATCCACAATAGTGTCTTGGTTTTGTAACTGTATATGGGATGGATCCCTAGGAGGGGCAGCCTCTAGATGGATGGTCTTTCCCTCAGACTCTGCTCTACACTTTAGAATTTTCAACTGAGGAATACTGAATGGATGACAAGCTGAGAAATACCTAAAGAAATGTTCAACAACCTTAAATATCAGGGAAATGCAAATCAAAACAACCCTGAGATTTCACCTCACACAAGTCTGTGGAGAAAGAGGAACACTCCTCCACTGCTGGTGGGATTGCAAGATGGTACAACTACTCTGGAAATCAGTCTGGCGGTTCCTCAGAAAATTGTGCATAGTACTATCGGAGGATACAGCTATACCACTCCTGGGCATATACCCAGAGGATTCTCCGGCATGCAATAAGGACACATGCTCCACTATGTTCATAGCATCCTTATTTACAATAGCCAGAAACTGGAAAAACCCAGATGTCCCTCAGTGGAGGAATGGATACAAAAAAAAATGTGGTATATTTACACAATGGAATAGTATACAAATATTAAAAACAATGAATTCATGAAATTCTTAGGCAAGTGGGTGGAACTGGAAAATATCATCCTGAGTGAGATAACCCAATCACAAAAGAACACATATGGTATGCACTCACTGATAAGTGGATATTAGCCCAAAAGCTCCGAATACCCAAGACACATTTCACATATCAAATAATGCCCAAGAAGGAGGAAGAACAAAGTGTGGGTACTCTGGTCCTTCTTAGAAGGGAGAACAAAATGCCCACAGGAGCAGGAGATACAGCTATGTTTTTAAACAAAGCCATAATGTCTTTTTTCATGATTGTGGAAATGCATACTTTTCACAATGTTGTAGTGAACTAAAGTCCACTCTGGCAAGTGGAAATGATTAAGAACACTATATAGTGGAAAGATGGTGGGGATACTGTGGATAGGGTTCCTAGGTTGAAATCAAAGCAGAAGTAAATTCTGTTTATTACTTGCATAATTTTGGAACGGATGAACCTCTTAGTTTCTGCTTCCAAATGTGCCAAATGTGGATAGTAACATCTGTTTTGTAGCATTCCTATAAGAGGTAAAATTACAAAGCATGTCACAGAGTCTCATCAGATGGTGGCCACTGTTAGCCATTGTAAGAAAGTCTGGCTCTTTTTACTCTGTTAGACCTACGTAGTGAACCCTATTTTACAGGACAGGACACTGGTGCTTCAAGTTTAGTGTCTGGCACTAGATTAGGTGATGAGAGGCTGAAGTGAAGCTAAGCTGTTGGCCCCGTGTCTAACTCCAAAAGCTGTTTTTCCTCTAACACATTATAGCCTATGTGAATGTTCACAATGTTAGAGTGCCCAGTGCCATATCAGTATGACCTCTTCCCCCAAACAGTACGATAACAACCACAAAATTGATGGAGGAGGACTTTTCAAAGCTATTCTTGCTTTTCCAGATCTAGAAAAGCCAATAATTATAGAACATTTTGAAGGGAATACAGCTAATGAATTCAGTTGTCTGCCCCCCTCCCCCCGCCACACACACACCATGAAATTGCCAGCCTTCCATATTTTTTCTCTATCTCGAAGTATAACTCAGGTTGTGGAGGATTTGTACTGGATAGGAAGTCAAAAATTATGTAAATGAGAGAGGTTTGGGATAAAATTTTGGAAGTACACGAGATATTTTGGCTAAGTAAGTTACTGATAAACTACAAAACCTATGTGATTGTAATCTTGTTGTTTCTTAGGCAACAGGAGGAGGATATGAAAGTGATGATGCATACCAGAGTGCGGAACTTTCTTTCTTAGACATTCATAATATTCACGTTATGCGAGAATCTTTAAAAAAAGTGAAAGATATTGTTTATCCCAACATAGAAGAATCTCATTGGTTGTCCAGTTTGGAGTCTACTCATTGGTTAGAACATATCAAGGCAAGTATACTTTTAAAATATTTGCAAGTAGAGAAGAATAAATATTTCGATCATGATCTTTTTCCTGAAATATTTAAAGATTGTATGCTCTAAGTGAAACTGTAATAGAAGATTCTACATTTGATAGCTTTATGTTATAATTTGCTTAGCTAAATTGAAGATTTTATAACATCATTATATCTTATTTTTAGAGTCTGTATAGCGGTCTCTTCCTATCTTGTCAGTAATAGTTTCATGTGGGTTTATTTAGGAATAGCCAATTTATTATTCAACTATTATTAGGTGTATTTCTCAGAGACCTAGACAGAGGTGCACTTTCTTTGTCATTTTCCTTTTAATGATTTATTACTGACTAAAAGACTAGGTTTTGCATTTTAATTACATTCAATCATTTGTCCCAATAGAAACATAAAACTCCTCTTTTCAAAGTACAAGGGTTAGAAACTATGTTAGCAGACTGGCACTTTTAAAAAACATATAGTTTTGCAAACAACCAACTGAAAGCATATTTTAAGCAGGTAAATTGTTAAGTGTTCTCTAGTGAGATTATACTTTTTTTTTCTATATTCTATGTTTACATTCCAAAGGCTTTCCCCTTTCCCAGTTCCCACCCACCATAGTTCCCATAGTTCCTCTCCCCCCCCAACTGTTCCCCAATCATTCCCCCTCCCCCCTCGGTTTCTTTACTAAACTGGATGCAATCTTTACAGGCCCAGGGTCCTCTCCTTTCTTCTTCTTGGGAATCATTTGACTTGCTATTTGTGTCTTGAGTATTTAGGGCTTCTGGGCTCATTAATATCCACTTATCAGTGATTGCATTTCATGTGCATTCTTTTGTGATTGGGTTAATTCACTCAGGATGATATTTTCCAGGTCTAACCATTTACCTACAAATTGCATGAATTCATTATTTTTAATTGCTGAGTAGTATTCCATTGTATAAATATACCACATTTTCTGTATCCATTCCTCCTTTGAGGGATATTTGGGCTCCTTCCAATTTCTGGCTATTATAAACAAGGCTGCTATAAACATAGTGGAGCATGTGTCCTTATTGCATGCAGGGGAATCCTCTGGGTATATGCCCAGGAGTGGTATGCCAGGGTCCTCTGGAAGTGACATGCCCAATTTTCTGAGGAACCGCCAAACTGATTTCCAGAGCGGTTTATACTTTTTATCTTGTATATTTAAATATTTTCCTTTTTAACTTTTTAAAATTTACCATCCTCAAAAATTTGATTACAAAATAATTAATTGTGGCAACTGAATATAATGTAGTATCCTGAATGGAACTGTAGAAAAGAAAAGGGCGTTAGGGTAAGAACTAAGGAATAAATAAAAAGGAATTGAAGATGCCCAGAGTCAACGTTGGACCTACACATATACCTACCCACACACACACACCTGCACACAGGCTAGCACTACCCCCCCCCACTCCCAAAAAGGGCTAGATAAAAGAGGAAGCACTGAATGTTATATGAATTTAATAAATAGCTTTTAAGTCTTGGGATACTTCTGCCTGTTTTCAGACAAAGAACTTAGATGTTTTATTCAGGAAAGCATCACAATTTTGAAAGTGTAGTATATCGGAATTTTTATATTAATAGAAAATCCTTGTAAATAATCTGACTGTAGAGGAAAAGTTACATCTCTATAATGAAGTGCTGTGCAGTCACAAAGGAAATCAGGTATTGTGGTTGCTAAGAACATGAGGAAATGCTCAGAAGCCCAATTAAAGAATCCAGCGGAATTTATAAATGCCTTCCAACTTTTTTTCTTCATTCTTTCTGCAAAGTGGAATATTTTCATGTCTTTTTTCTTTTAGAGAAATAGGGGAAGTTGAAAGGGAGAAGAAAGAGGGAGTGAGGAGTAGGAAGGGAGAGAGAATGAGTGTATGCATACAGACATGTATCAGAAACCTTAGGAAGGTGAGGAAGGCTCTTATCCTGCAGCAGAAAGAAAACTGGTTGGAAGTCAAACTGATCCATTTTCTCAGATGAGGGGGATTCAGAAGCAACGAAAGAAATTGTGGCTGTTCTTTCACATGACCATAGGAAACTCATGTAAGTGTGAGAAGGCTGGAGCCCATGTGGGCACGTGTAAGGACATGCTCCTCAGTGTTTCTCACATCAGTTGAGGGTAGTAGAGCAGGTGCAGCACTTGGGCTCTGGGGCATGTCATTTTCATCTCTTCTCAGCTTCTCAAGGCCTCTCAGGAAACTTCTTGTCTATTCCTTGTCTTCATTAGTAAGAACCATTGGCTAGAACCTGCCACTTCCTTTTTCACAAAAGTGTCGGATTACTTGTTTTCACAATATAGTTTTAAAAAGTAGATAGTTACAGTCGCTCCAAGTCATAATGTTTGTTGGAATACATAATTGGAAAGCATATAATATTTCCTAAAATAATTGCCTTTTTATTATAAGCAAGAGATGCATCTTGGGGGAGAGCCACCTCTAGAGTGTGCTAGAACCCCAATTTTATTAAATTGGGCTCCAGTAATCTAGAATGTTATGCTTCTCAGAGGTAGCACTTTCTGCAGAAGTGCCTCAAGTTAAAACTGCAAACTGAGCTGCAGGGTGTCCAGGGCGTCAGTTCGGGGCCTGGCCTCTGCACATGTGCTCTGGGCGCCTGCCATCCATTGGTCCCTTACGTTCTTTCCTGTTCACTTGTCTCTTGAGAATTCATGTAACAATAACGACCTTTGACATTTTCTATTTGTCAGATGGTTCACATACTCCAACGTTTCTTTGAATAAGTTTCAGTATTTTTTTTTTTAGTTTCTTTGAATTAGTTAAAATAACCACAGCACATATCTGAGCATGCTGTTAGAATTTGGAGAGCTCCATGGCGTAAATCTTAAGAAATCAGCTCAAGGGCCAGCCAGATGGCTCAGCAGCTAAAAGATTGCCATACAAACCTGGTAACCACAGTACATATACAGGTCGAAGGAGGTAACAGACTACAAAGTTGTCCTTTGACCTCCACAAATGCACTGTGGTGTCATATCCACACATACAAGAAGTTATGTACAAATATACACACAATAATATGTTTTTAAAAATCAACTCAAAATGACAAAAAATATGCGAATAACTGTTAAGTACTTGAGAAGATACAGCCTTCATATAATACTAGATAAAATATGAGGTGGTATAACTATTTTCCTTAAAAATTTGAGTGTGGTCCTGCACATTGGAGTAGTAGTATCCATGCTCCTTGCTGCTTCCTGCTGACTTACACGTTTTTCTCTGTCAGCTTGTTCTGACAGGTGCCATTCAAGTTGCAGACAAAGTTTCTTCAGGAAAGAGCTCAGTGTTAGTACACTGCAGTGATGGATGGGACAGGACTGCTCAGCTGACTTCCCTGGCCATGCTGATGCTGGATAGTTTCTACAGAAGTATCGAAGGCTTCGAGATATTGGTACAGAAAGAGTGGATAAGTTTCGGACATAAATTTGCATCGGTAAGTAAACACACTAAAAGCTGCCCTTTTAAATCAGTTGGGATTTTAAAAAGTTGGTTTCTATTGCTGAGCAAGATGGTGCTTGCCTTTAATCCCAGTACTAAGGAGGCAAAGGCTCATGGATCTCAATGAGTCCCAAGCCAGCCTAGTCTAAACAGCAAGTTCCAAGTTAGCAAGGGTTACATAGGCCTTGCCTCAGGAAAAAAAACAAAAAAACAAAAACTGAAGAGCATATAGAACCCCCTTCATGATTTCAAAAACTTGGAAGGCCTTAGGCTAAGACATATGTTCATCCATCTGTACTCTTCTAGTTAAACTCGAAAGCAATGTAATAAAGCCTGCAGAGGAATGTATAAATTGAGACTTGGGAGGCCGAGTCAAGAAGATTGCAGTTAGTTCCAGCCAAGGCTACTCAGTAATTCCAGGCCTAGGCTATAAAGCAAAATTGGTCTCAGAAGAAAATGTTTAAATTAAAATTTCACTAAAGAAAGAAGATAGGATGGCAGTTTTCTCTGACCTAATATTACAACTCTCAGGAGTAAATGTACTTCACAGAATGGTAGGGTTTTACCTGAGGGTTTTTATTATTCTCAGGCACACATTTAAAAAAAAAAACTCAAGAGAAACAAACAAACAAAGAAACTCAAGAGAAACGGCTCCAATTCAAATTCTTGAGTCTTGTCAACAGATACGCTTTGAATGAGCATCTTTTTAGAAGACTTATTCATTGTGGGTGGGGCCTGTCTGCACATTTGTTTGTGCATCAGATGCATGCAGTATTCTTGAAAGCCATAAGAAAGCATCAGATTCCCTAGGATTGCAGTTATAGCTAGTTGTTAGGCACCCTGTGGGTGCTGGTAAATGAACCTAGGTGGCCTGCAAGAGTAGCAAGTGCTCTTAACTGCTGAACCATATCTTTATTACCCAGCTCCATGGTGATTCTCAGAGGTTACATATTCCATACTACTAAAAATACCATTTGGTCACCTGTTAGCATTCATCCAAATTTCCCAAATGATATGCACCACCACTGCCCAGCCTAGTATGTGAGTATGTGTTAGTATGTATGTAAATGCACATAGTTGTATGTATATATGTATACACATAAATTTGGAGGCCAGAGGTCAACCTCAAGTGTTACTCCTCAAGAGGTTGTTGTTGTTGTTGTTGTTGTTGTTGTTGTTGTTATTATTATTATTATTATTATAAAATAGGGTCTCTCAAAGGGACCTGGGACCTTTTGCTTGGGTTTGGATGGCTGGCCAGTGAGCCCTAGGAATCCTCCTGTCTCCATTGCCCCAATTCCAGTGTCACACACCAGGGTTGTGGTTGGTTGGCTGGTTTTGCTATGACTTCTGGAAATTGAACTCAGGTCCTCATGCTTGCCTAGTTATCACTTTATTAACTAAATACCCTACAATCCCTCCCTCCCACTGAACTGTCGTTATTCAGATGGTGAAATGGCTCAGTTGATAAAGGTGCCTCCCACCAGGCCTGACAGCATGAGTTCAATCCTGGGAACTCACTTTGTAGGAGAGAATCAACCCTTGAAAGTTGTCTTCTGACTTCCATACACACATAGGAATCAGGCACATGTGCAAATAAACACACACATACATGTAATTTTTAAAAATTGCCATTATTATGTTGTTTCTCTGTTTTTCCATGGCAACATTCATAATTTACTCTGAGCTTGGTATTAGAAGGCAGGTTGCTGAGTTACATTTTAACATTTTGTAAGTTATATGCCTTCTCTATTTTATACCCATGAGTTAAATCATCTTCATTAATTTATTTCAGAGAATAGGTCATGGTGATAAAAACCATGCTGATGCTGACCGATCTCCTATCTTTCTTCAATTTATTGACTGTGTGTGGCAGATGTCGAAACAGGTAAGAATGTATAAACAGATGTACATTCAATGTTTACAAAGTGTAATAACATCTGAAGTTTGTCTACAAAATAATGCAACGCATAAATAAAGATGACACAGGCCTGGCCCTGAGTAAACACTCATTGAATCCCAACAATGGGGACATAGGAAGTTTTTTTTTTTTAATTACTACTACTACGTATGTTTAGAATTCTCCACAAATATGGTTTACAAATTTCGATTTTTAACTGGATTATCTGTTCTAGTGGATGGTCAGCAGCATGACCAATTACTTGGCTTCTCTGTGTAAGCATGTTTGCGAACTTGTAATACTTTAAAAAGGAAACTTGGCCACTTTTTACTTTTTATTCCTTGACATGGCAGTTATGTATATTACTCTTACATTAAATACAAACAAACAAACAACCAAAAATAAACCCTCTAGGGTCTGTGGAGATGGCAGCTCCGCTGGCCTCCCCAGAGTTGTAGCGTGGCAGCACTTAGTCTCGCCATCGATGCAGGCGTCTCTTCTTGCCACGGTGTGCATATATGTATTTGCATGTTTCTTTTAATTTAATGACTTCCTCCTTTGACACTCACCAACCAACATGGTCTGTGAGAAACCATGCATTTTTTTCTTCCTTGAGAGAACAGACTCGACTTTTCATGTTCTTCTTGCTTGTTTGTTTTTAATCTAGTTCCCCACAGCTTTTGAGTTCAATGAACGCTTTTTGATTACCATTTTGGATCATCTGTATAGCTGTCGATTTGGTACTTTCTTATTCAACTGTGAATCGGCTCGAGAAAGACAGGTGAGCAAAACACTACTGCTGATGTAAGAAGAGTATGAGTGTTTGAAGCACTGGTTTCTCCCTCAACAAATAGGAGTGATTTTTTAAATTTAATTAATTAAATTTTTTGCACTCCATATTTTATTCCCCCCACACACTCGCATCCACCCTCTGACTGTTCCACATCCCATACCTCCTCCCCTCCCTCTGTCTCCACATGGATGTACCCATCTCCCACTCCACCTGACCTCTGAACTCCCTGGGGCCTCCAGTCTCTTGAGGGTTAGGTGCATCATCTCTGAATGAACACAGACCTGACTGTCCTCTGCTGTATATATGTGTTGGGGGCCTCATATCAGCTGGTGTATGCTACCTGGTTGGTGGTCCAGTGTCTGAGAGACCTCTGGGGTCCAGATTGAGACTGCTGGTCCTCCTACAGGGTCTCCTTTCTCCTCAATTTCTTTCAGCCTTCCCTAATTCAACAGCAGGGGTCAGCTACTTCTGTTTATTGGTTGGGTGCAAATATCTGCGTCTGACTCTTTCAGCTGCTTGTTGGGTCTTCCAGAGTGTGGTCATGCTAGGTTCCTTTTTATGAGTGCTCCATAGCCTCAGTAATAGTGTCAGGCCTTGGGACCTCCCCTTGAGCTGGATCCCACTTTGGGCCTGTCACTGGACCTTCTTTTCCTCAGTCTCCTCTCCATTTCCATCCCTGCAATTCTTTCAGACAGGAACAATTGTGGGTCAGAGTTGTGACTGTGGGATGCCCCTCACTCCCTCATTTGGTGCCCTGTCTTCCTGCTGGAGGTAGGCTCTACAAGTTCCCTCTCCCCACTGTAGGGCATTTCATCTAAGGTCCCTCCCTTTGAGCCCTGAGAGTCTCTCACCTCCCAGGTCTCTGGTACATTCTGGAGGGTTCCCCTCCCAATCTCCTATCTCCTAAGGTTGCCTGTCTCCATTCTTTCTGCTGGCCCTCAAGGCTTCAGTCCTTTTCCCTCACCCAATACCAGATCAGGTTCCCCTCAGCCCCCACTCCTTCCCCGCTGTCTACTTTCCCTCCCAAGTGGGACTGAGGTGTCCTCACTTGGGCATTTTAGCTTGTTGACCTTTTTGAGTTCTGTGGACTGTTTCTTAGGTACTCTGTAATTTTTTTTTTTTTACTAACATCCACTTATTAGTGAGTACATACCATGCACGTCCTTTTGAGTCTGAGTTATCTCACTCAGAATGATATTTTCTAGTCCATCCTAGATCCATGCCTGCAAAACTCAGGATATCCTTGTTCTTAATAGCTGAGTAGTGTTCCATAGTGTAAATGAACCACATTTTCTATATCCATTCTTCCGTCATGGGACATCTGGGTTCTTTCCAACTTCTGGCTATCACAAATAAGGCTGCTATGAACATAGTGGAACATGTGCCCCTGTGGCATGGTGGGGCATCTTTTGGGTATATTCCCAAGTGTGGTATAGCAAGGTCTTCGGGTAGATCTATTTCCAATTTTCTGAGGAACCTCTCGATTGATTTTCAGAGTGGTTGTATCAGTTTGCAATGCCACCAGCAATGGAGGAGTGGTCCTCTTTCTCCACAGCCTCTCCAACATGTGTTGTCACCTGTGGTTTTGATCTTAGCCATTCTGATTGGTTTAAGGTAGAATCTCAGGGTTGTAGCCAGTTATAAAATTAACTCAAATAAATCAGTAGCCTTCCTTTATACAAATGATAAACAGGCTAAGAAAGAAATTAAGGAAACAACTCTCTTCACAATAGCCACAAATAATACAAAATATCTTGGGGTAACTCTAACCAAACAAGTATGACAATAACTTCAAGTCTCTCCAGAAAGAAATTGGAGAAGATCTCAGAAAATGAAGAGCTCTTCCACGCTCGTGGATTGGCAGAATTAACATAGTAAAAATAAATGGCCATCCTACCAAAGGCAGTCTATAGATTCAATGCAATCCCCATCAAAATCCCAACACAGTTCTTCAAAGACATGGAAAAAGCAATTCTCAAATTCATCTGGAAAGGCAAAAATTCCAGAATAGTGAAAACAATTCTTAACAATAAAGAACAGCTGGGGGAATCACCATCCCTGACCTCAAGCTTTACTACAGAGTAACAGTGATAGAAACTTCATGGTATTGGTACAGAGACAGACACACTGATCAATGGAATAGAATTGAAGACCCAGAAATAAAACAACACACTTATCTTTGACAAAGAAACCAAAAATATACAATGGAAAAAGGAAAGCATCTTCATTCCACTCTTATCTCCCTGAACAAAGTTCAAGTCCAAGTGGATCAAGGACCTCTACATAAAACCAGGTACACCGAATCTAATAGAAGAGAATATAGGAAAGAGCCTTGAACTCATTGGCACAGGCAGAAATTTCCTAAACAGAACTCCAATGGCTCAGGCTCTAAGATCAAGAATTGATAAATGGGACCTCATGAAATTGGAAAGCTTCCGTAAGGCAAAGGACATAGTCAATAAGCCAAATCGGCAACCTACAGATTAGGGAAAAAAAAAATCTTCATTAACCCCACATCCGATAGAGGGCTAATATACAAAATATACAAAGAACTCAAGAAACTGATCACCAAAAAACCAAACAACTCAACCAAAAACGGGGTATAAAATTAAACGGAGATTTCACAACTGAGGAATCTTGAATGGCTGAGAAGCACCTAAAGAAATGTTCAAAGTCCTTAGTGATCAGAGAAATGCAAATCAAACGACCCTGAGATTCCACCTTATACCAATAAGAGTGATTTCTAAAATATGTAAGTTCTCCTTTATGAAAAGCTATGTAAAGGGAATTAAAAAAACATTTTTGAGAATTTTAAAGAGTATATTTTGATAATATTCTTTCCAATCTGCAGTTTCTCCTAGTTCTTACCTACCTCACTTGATATTATTTCTCTCTTTGAAAAACAAAAGAGAGAAAAAAGGGCCACTAAAAACATGGAGTATGGTCACACTCTGCTGAAGAAATGGGTTGTCCCTCTCCCAACAGCTATCACTTTAAAATAGCTTCATGGTGAGGGGTGAGAGTTTGTATCTACTTACCCTCCTCCTTTCTGAGATTTTTGTCTGGAGTTTACTATTGCCCCGAATTCAGCCACCAACTCTGGCTCTTACAGACTCTCTCTCTAGGAGATGTAGAAGTGTTATGCAGTTAAGGGAATGGAAAACAATACATTTTAAAAAGGGAAATGTAGAATTAACATCAAAGTCAGAAATTTTATTTCTTGGTTATGTATATAATTTTTAAAGAATGAAGGGAGGAGCAGAGAGCCAAACTTGGTGGCTGAAGCCTAGAATCCCTGCAGAGGGGAGGCTAAGGCAAGGATCACTAGTTTCAAGTCAGATGAGTTACATGGAGAGTTCCAGGGTAGGCTGTTCTACATAGTAAGACCTGTCTCCAAACAAAATAAATACAAAATGCAAGCGCATTAATGTATAGCCTAAAATTAAATTAAGTATATATGTATAAGGTATATATAAAACATTGAATTTTATGCCTTGACTGGATTCCATCTCTAAGATATCTCATTTTCTATATGCAAATATTCCAAAATCAGAAGAAAAGTTCAAAAGGCAAATCCCTTCTGGTTCCAAGAATTTTGGGTATGAGATACTTACTCATCCTGTATTTGTGAAAATAGAAATCAAGACAACTTGGGAATCTTCAATGACAATCTTCAATATTGCACAGATAACTTTTAAGTGAAGAGTTTCAAGCCGGCTTTCTACAGCTACCAAACTGACAACTATCTATGAAAGAGGAACAAAGATCCTCTCAAACACACCTAGTATAAAGAATGACCTTTCTCATGTGCTGGGGAGATAGCTCAGTTGGTGAAATGTTTACAATGCGAGCATGAGGACCTAAGTTCAAGTCCCAGTACCCACATAAAACCCTAAGCAAAGGGGAGCACACATGCAATCCCAGTACTATGCATGTGGAGTCAGCAGGACCCCTAGATCTAACTAGCCACTCTAGTTCAGTTGGTAAGGTGTAAGCTATTGAGAGAGCCCATGCCAATGAGAGACCCTATGTTTAAAGAGATGGACAGCATTTCTTAGAATGACACCTCTGGTTGGTGACTATACTGCACACATATACACATACACATGTGCCTGTGCACTTGTATACACAAACACACATCTGAAAAAATGACCTACTTCCCTCATTGTACCTTCCTTGGGATGTGGCCAAAATATGCACTCCATGAAAACAAAAGGCAAGGCTCTCCCCAGAGTGAGAGCTCCAGCACAGCAGTCCTCAATGAGAACTGGCCACCGAGCATAGGAACAACTTGTGTAAGTTGAAGCCCCTATGACAGAGACATTGGGGTCATCTGATGGGCTTAAGATTCTTTAGGGGCATATGGTACACTAAGGAGAACTTGACGTTGAGTTAGTAAATACCAAGAAAAGTAAATAGACAGTTGTGAAATCAAGAGAAAAATCAATGAGTGCAGGAAAAGGAAAGCAATCACAGGATGGAGACTGGAGAGCGCAGCTGCAAGCAGCAGGTGCTTAGTCATCAGAATCAAACTGCTAAATGCTGAGCTAATCAGAGCTGTGCTATGTATTGGGGATGTGTGACAGAAAAAAATCGAGTCTGTCCATGGGGCAGGAATGGGGGAAAGTCATATGACTGTGTCAGTAGTTAACACCTGCAACTGCATAGCTATGTGGTAGTAATAAAGGCATGCACTTGGGGGAAAAGAAGACAAGTACCAGATAAATCAATTAAAAACCCAAGTTGGCTCAGGCTTTATGGAAGACAATATGAAGATTCCTCCGGAAATTAAAAACAGAACTACTCTATGATCCAACAAGCCTACTATTACTGGTTGGATATCCAAAGGAAATCGAAGCAAGGCCTGTGATCCCAGCTACTATGGAGACTGATGTAGGAGTATCATACCTTAAAAGACTCTCTAGGCTACAAAGCAAGATCAAGGCTGGCCTTGTGACTTAGTGAGAACTTGTCCTGTTTTTATTTTTTTAAAAGGGGACAGGGATACCTTAGTGAATGGATGAAAGTGCCTACCTCAAAAGCCTGAACGACCTGAGTTCAATACTGTCTTAGGGTTATTTCTGCAGCAATGGAACCATGACCAAAGCAAGTTGGGAGGAAAGAGTTTATTTGGCTTACACTTCTACATCACTGCTCACCACTAAAGGCGGTCAGGACAGGAACCCACACAAGGCAGGAACCTGGAGGCAGGAGCTGATGCCATGGAGGGTGCTGCTTACTGGCTTGCTCTTTATGGTTTGATCAGCCCGCTTTCTTACAGAACTGAGGACTACCACTCACAAAGGGCTCATCCCTCCCCCAATCAATCACTATAATTAAGAAAATGCACCCTGAGCTTATGCAGGTATTTTATCAATTGAATTTCCCTTCTCTCAGATGACTCTAGTTTTTGTCAGGTTGACATAAAAACTAGTTAACACAGTGGTGATTGTTTCTTCTGGGTTTTGTTCTCCAGAAACAGGTGATTTTAAGTTGGCTGCTGCCCTTGGATGATCAAAACTGTCTAGATTTTGGCTACAAAAAAATAAATGCCCCACAGCCCAATTTTATGAAGCTTGTTCTTAATTGAGGCTCCCTCTTCTCTGATGACCCTAGTTTGTATCATCAAGTTGACATAAAAGTAACCAACACAAATCCCTAAAAACAATATCATGGTGGAAGGAGAGAACAGTGCTGTTCTCTGATCACTACACTTGAGCTATGGTAAACATGTGCCTGCACTCACACATTACACTACATACTTTTTAAAGAAATAAAGTAAGTAAAATACTCTTAAAGTGGACTGGTCCTATATTTAAATTCCTGTAGCACAAAAAGGAGCAAGAGAAATCACGTTGGAGTATAGAAGAGATAAGTGCACTCATAACTTACAGAAACAGTATTCTCAGAAGCCAAAATACAGAATCTGGAATCACCTTAAATACACATGGGCAGATGAATAGCAAAGAAAACATAATGTGTTCCATGGTACAATAGCATATTATTCACCCTTAAAAATCAAATTCTGCCATTTGCAGCAACATGGGTAGAATTGGAGGGCTGTATGAGTTAAGCCAGCCACAAAAACTTTTCAAGAAGAGTTTGTATAAGTTGAACATACAGTAATGGAAACTTGGACAGTCAGCTGTATCGGGATGATGGTAAAAAGATGCAAGTCTTTGCTTATAGTGTGAATAGGTCATGGACTCCTGCTACTGTTTGTGTGTATAGTGTTCCCTCATTGGTTCATATGCTGGAACCTTTTGGAAAGTGGGCCTTACTGGAGGAAGTGATCTTCTTTTTTTATTGCATGTATTTTACCACATTTTCACTATAAACTATGGAAAAGCCAAAACTAAGAATTAAAGATAATACAAGACATAAATATACCAAAGTCAGAATCTGATTCTTTAATGATAAATCATGATTGTACCATTTGAACCCACCTTATAAAGTTCATTTGTACTTTTATGGACAAACTCTGCACTGGGGTGTGCTTATTATGCACATTTCTGTTTTATATACATAGTTTTAAAAGTCAAACATTTGTACAGTTAGTTAGGAGAAAAAGCAGCCTCTCAACCCCCCTCAGAAACTTTGGTTTGACTTTTTAAACTTAGTTTAAGGTGTGACAACAAATGCAAACCTATGTATTTAAGGCTATCATGATTTACCATTTCTATAAATGAATTAAACATGCTACAGGAACTTCCATTTAGCTGTTAATGTTGGATCCTTTGTCTTCCTTTTGAAGTCATTACTAGAAAGTGTCAAAGTTTAATTTTGGTAATTTTATTTCTTGTACTTTCTTTTTCTCAACTTTGTTTTTCCATAGTTTATGATAAAATTTTGGTAAAATGTATGCATTAAAAAACATGTAAATGTTTTATGAGAACATACTAGTTAAAACTGAAACCGGTGCAGTTATTTATCCAGAGTTTTTCAAATATCTGGATATGGCTATCCTGCAGATTAAAAATCTGGATGGTTGGTTAAAATAACTGTTGAAATACCTGTTATCAAGTAGACATAGTTTAAAATATTTCTAACAAAGAGAAAAAGAATTGGAAACTAGGTGTGGTCTCCTAATTTTTCTTTGAGTGGAATGAAAAAGACTGTGTGGCCCATCTGCTCACAAGGCATTGTCTGTAGATCCGTGAACTGCATTCAGTGGCACAGCATCCTGCTTCCCTGTATCCCAGCAGAAACAGTGGCTCTCAAGCTAGGCAGTTATCAGTAAGTGAATGTAAGTCCTCAGTGATGCTTTTTCTTAGTTATGGAGGCTAATGTAAATGTGTAAATCAAGTTAATCTTGAAATATATTGCCACAGGTTTCTGGATACTTTCTTGAGTCTATTCACCTTTCTGCTTTCCCTCTGTATAGAAACTTACAGAAAGAACAGTATCTGTATGGTCACTAATTAACAGCAATAAAGACAAATTCAAAAACCCCTTCTATACAAAAGAAATCAATCGGGTTTTATATCCAGTTGCCAGTATGCGTCACTTGGAACTGTGGGTGAATTATTACATTCGATGGAATCCCAGGATCAAGCAACAAGTAAGTGACACAACTCTCTTGAAGGATTGAATGAATGGCTCCAGCCTAGCTTATATGATGCTATCTTCTCACATTTTGAGACAAATACAGGATAGACAAATACTTGCTTTTAAACTAACCCTAATTTAAAATTGTTGTGAATTACTAAACCATGAATTTTTAAGTTAAATTTTCTCTGTCCAGATGAATGCTGTAATAATGTAAGTAATTTAAAAACTCTAGAAAGTTTTAAAGTTTTCCTAGCTAGGGATTTCCTGTAATCACTTCAAATGCTCACACCTCATTAGAAAACTCTGTACAGATTTCCTTGGCCTGGTGGTACACTGTTGTATTTCTAACACTTAGGAGGTGAAAGGTAGGAGAATCAGAAGTTCAAAGCCAGTCTTTGCTAAATAGAGAATGTGAGGCCTACAGGAGACCCTCTCTCAAAAGTAAAAGTTCTTGGCACTGACTAGACAATCTTAAGTCATCTTTTTGATGCTCTGCTTGAGGTGTATATATGAAGTGAGCTGGCATGCTCCTTACTGAATATCTCTATATCTAAAATAAAGATACCAGTATACAAGTGGTTAGTAAATTTAGCTAGCCATTTATCAGTCAAAGTGAAGGCATATTTTTGGAGTGATAATATTCACATTTTAATAAAGACATTTCCATGTGAGTTTCAAGCCAGCCAGGGCCAGACAGTGAGACTCTTATCTGAAAAAAAAAAACCCACACTCATACGCAGTGAACAGTGTTTGTCTTCTAAAATAAGCCCTTTCTATATTTGTCTTTGAGCTGTTGGCTGTGAGGAACTATTGGCAGTGTCTGTGCAGATTCTACAATTCCATCTCCATTTATTCTTGTAGGAATTGGTGAAGTATAAGGAATTTTGAATTATTCATTTCTGACTATTAAAAGTAACAATGATTATGTGACAAGTGATTTGGTTTGGAGCCTTGTTGATTGCTTTTGTTTCATTTTGCTGATAAGGCAATCTGAAGGGACATTACCATCATCAGAACTTTAAAGTGTACTCTCCACCCCTGTATTCTCTAAAGGTTTAGCAAAATGGTACCTTGACAAATAGAAATGTTTGTCCTTTAGGAGAACCTTTTACTTTCAAACATTAATTGCTCTATATCATGATCCATTGACATCTATTCAAAAAAAGAAAATTGCCTTCCCTTTGTAGATTTTTCTTACTTATAATATTCCTATACAAATTGATGTCACTGGGCACATCACATTTTCTTCTACAAACTGTTCAGTGTTCTTATGTGTCCTGCCGTGGTAGAACACAGGTATTAGAAAGAGATAGTCTCTGCCCACAAGTGTTTGCCTCCCCAGGCTGGTGGAAGCAGCCAGGAACATAAGCCGATGATTGCAGTGCACAGGGATGAAGCTGATAATAAAGGTGTGAATTAAATATGTGAGATGTCTTTAAAGATCTGCTTATGTAGAACATTATTTCATAAAGAGATTAAAGTCAAATCACATAGGACTTTCTAAATTATATAATGTATATAATGTAAAAGTGAAAGAAAGTACTTAACTGCTTAAAAGTTAAGTGATTATTCATTTGTGTGATCTAGAAAGCATTCAGTTGCTGGCCACCTACAGTATTCACAACACAATAATATGCTACCCGGGCTGAGAGATAAAAGAACATACAGCACCTCCCTATAATGAGCTCTTAACCTTAATGACAGCAAGGTGGCCTGTTCTTAAACACAGACCTTGTCAGTCCTTGCTGTGATATCAAACTTACTAACTAAAAGATAACAGCAGGGCCAGTGACATATAAACCAGCTGACATGTGTGGTATTTAAGTCATTCCTACTAGAAGGGTTAAAAGGCATATGAATGCAAGACATCATTTGAGGCTTAAAATGCTTCCATGATGAGCTCTCCTGGGGTGTGTATGCCATGGCGAGTTGGCACACATTTCAGCTCACAGCTTGATGCCGGTCTTTCCATCCTATCAGAAATGGACTCCTCTGTTATATTCTTTAGGGTTTTTTGTGTATCTATAGGTTTAATGACTTCTATGTATTTTACACTTATTACTCCACTGATCGTTTTCACGTATAAGTTTTAATCTCTTTTATTGCTAATAGTTTAGAAAACTTTCTAATCATATATTCATGCCACTGCCAAAAAAAATGTAGTTATGTCTAATTTCTTTTCCTTAAGTATCTGTGCTGATTCTAGTATTCAAACTGACTCAAATTTAATATTTATATGGAAGATGATGTTTTTAATAACCTAAACAGTTTGGGAAAATATCAAGGAAGAACTTTCCCTCCTATGTATGTCAAGAGGTATATATGATCCAGACTTAGCCACTGATAAGGAATCCACGTTCCTGTAAGCAACCCTAATTAAACTGATCAGGTTACCAAGAAAAAGGGCCATGAAAGTGGGAAGCAAAGAGTAGTTAGAAAGAGAAAACAAATTAGTGGGAGTGGGGAGCAGCCAGCTCCAAACTACATTATCATGTGTATAAAAAGGTTATGATGAAACTATTTTGTATAATTAGTGCATGCTAACATATAAAACAAAACTTGATATGACCTAGGAACAGATCATTGTGGCTGTGGAGACTTGGTATAATAAGAAGGTAGCATTATTTATTCTGTTAATAATGACAGGATCTCCAGCCCGATCGTCCAGCCCGAACACCTAAGGCTGCCCTCCAGCTCCTCCTGCTCTCATCCTCATTTCAGCTCAGTGCATCACCTCTAGCCACCCTATCAGGAAATCTAGAGTCATCTTTGATTCCTTCCTGTCTCTCACCCCATGGTCAGTGTGCCAAGGGAACCCATTTGACTATCAGAATATATAGGACATGGGGAAGGAGGGCTGGAGAGATGGTTCAGTGTTTAAGAACACTCTTCCAGAGGACCTCGACCCACATGGCAGCTTGCAACTGTCTGTAAATTCTAGTCCTAGAGAGTGTAAAGCTGTCTTCTGCCCCAATGTGTACACCAGGCTTATACATTGTGCATATGCAGATATGCAAAAAATACCCATACACATAATAGAACACACACACACACACACACACACACGCACACGCACACGCACATGCACGCACTCACACATGCACACACACATACTCGGTGTGTTTCTGCCACCACTTCAGGGTGGGCTGTTTGATAGTAGTACACTTATAAATGGACTCTTGGGGACACACACCCTTGCTTCCTCTGAATCTGTCCTTAGCATAGCAGCCAAAGCAGTCCTTGTAATGTAGACATCTGACTATAACACTTTTCCATACTGGCTAGGAAGTTGCTTATCTCATGCCAGACGCAAAGAGTCTTAACAGTGACTTCGAGACCTTATGTGACCTTGTCCCTTTTCTGTTTTCCCCGTCTTAATAACTCATTGTGAACACTTTTTAGCTGTAGTGGCCTCTGTTCTTCCTCTACTCCTCTCAAACTTTTCCTGTAAACTCGCTTTCTTCTTTAGTGTTCTTCATTCTGTAAATCCAAATTAGAATCCCAGTGACAACCCACCTGTCCATACTAGCTTGTTCTGCTAGCAGTCTTCTTCATAAAATTGGTGTTTCTTGTTGGTCTGTCGCCCCCTGCTGGAAGATATACAGCAGGCAGGAAATCAGGCTTTCTTGATCACTGAGCACCTAGACCAGCACCTGGCCCCTATTTGAACACAGAGAAAACTAGGCAGAGAGTATTAGTGAGGAGCACTGCGTGGGTGTTGGTTGCTGCACTGGGTGTTCCTGCTTTTTTGAAGACAGCACTGGTGCTGTACAGGGTGAAGAGGGCACTTAGGTAAATCTGAATCCTGAACAAGCCATCCCTGTGTTGTGATGTAGCAGTCCCAATCAGAATGTGGAGGTGGATACATTCACAGCTATATTCAACCGATTCGCTCTTTAGAAGCCTGGAATAGTTGAATGGCACCTGCTCTCTCCCCAAAGGAAGTGTGCAAACACTACAACTGTGACTATTAGTTATCTTGTTGCTGTGACAAAAACACCTGACACAAACATCATAAGGAGAAGGGTGTTTGGTTTGGTTCACATGTGTGAATGTAGTGTGCAGCCTGGCAGGACAGGCATGGTGGCAGGAGGTGGGCCCACTGTCAGGAAGAAGGATGAACACTGAGGCTCTCTTTCTCCATTTTATTCAGGCTGGTTCATACACACACACACACACACACACACACACACACACACACACACAGCCTGCTGCCACTCTCATTCAGAGTGTGTCTTCCCTCTTCAGTAAAACCTCTCAAATTTCCCAGAGACATACTGTTGTCTCCTAGGTGATTCTAAATGCAGTCCAGTTGACATGAAGATCATCATCCTTTGCAGTTACTTCATATTTGCAGTTGGAACTTAGATTGACCCTAAATCCACTGATAAGCATTCTCCTAGCACAGAGGAGGAGATTTGCAACATGGGTACATAGGAGGGGAAAGGGCCATACAAAAGCAGATAGAGAGACCAGTGTGAAATTTTCATGGGCCAAGGGGTTAGCTGGAGCCATCAGAAACAGAGTTAGAGCAAGGAAGGATTCTCTCCTAGGGCCTCCAAAGTGCGTGTGGCCCTGGCGATCCTTGACCAGTGAGCTTTTACCTTGCAGAAATAAGGTGAGTAACTTTCAGTTTGAAGCCACCAAAGTTTCTATTCACTTGAGATAGTGACCACAAGAAACTAAGGCCCAGTGTCACTTCTCAAGGCTCAGGCTTGCTGATCTTGAATCCTGGTCATATCAAGTGCCTGGTGCTGGCAGGGACCATTCTCCTCAGCCTTTGCCAGCGGCACCTGCTGGCACAGCTTTGTTGGCACTTGAGACTTGGCTTGACAGTTTTACATGGACAGTTCCAGGAGCTACTATATGTGCTAAATGAAAGCACTTTTAAAGACATTAGCTTTTATTTCTTCCTGTTTCATAAGTCACTCAAGCTTTCTGTAAAGCCATCTCTGATGGCTTTGGAACATGAGTCTCCTGCAGAACTCTTGTCTTGTCCATCATGACCTGGGTGATGATTACCTAAGTGTATATTTGCATAGAGATTCATTGAGCTGGACATTTTAGGACGTGTGCACTCTGATTTGTTTCTCAGAATAAAGGTTTACAGAAATCAACATGCTGGGAAGGATCCCATTGTGCCTTTATCAATGTGACACAGACTCATGGTACCCTCAGAACACTCCGGGAAGGGCCATACTGGGGTTTGGGCAATTTGTTCAAAGAGCTTTGCCACTGGGAAATAGAGTGTACACACTTGTTCACACATGCATCGCCGTCTTTAAGTATTTGAGAGGAGGCCTGGCTGTTGCTAAGTGCGTTCAGCATGGGCATGTCTGTGCTAAGTGCCTTATTCTATAAGTGGAACTCAGCAATGACAGAATTACAAAGCACAACAGTGAGCCAGATACCAGACACAAAATACAAAATTATATCAGTTACATAGATTTTAAAAAGACATAAAGTAATACACACTGTATTTTATTCTAGATACTTACCTCTAGGAAAAGCATCTCAAGTCTCCAGCGAAGGAAAGCCTCATGCCAGCTTGTAAAGAATTGTCCTTCAGAATAAAGGAGGGCAGTGGGCAACTCAGAAATCTGAAGCTGTGTCTAGGCTGATGAATACTTAAAGATAGCATTGCATGTGTGAAGAAGTGTGTATACTCTATTTCCCAGTGGCAAATAATGAGCTTTGTGTTTTAGGACTGTGGCTGTTTTCCCCTTTGTGTCCACAGTGCAGTGTGTAAGGAAAGTACGTGTTCTTAGGGGCTTAATCTAAAGACAGTAAGCAGATGGCATAAAATATGACTTGTGTCTGTGATTCTTTATAGCAGCCCAACCCAGTGGAGCAGCGCTACATGGAGCTGCTGGCCTTGCGTGATGACTATATAAAGAGGCTCGAGGAATTGCAGCTGGCCAACTCCGCCAAGCTTGCGGATGCCCCCACTTCGCCTCCCAGTTCTTCACAGATGATGCCTCATGTGCAAACTCACTTCTGAGGGCATCTCGGGCACTGCACTTCAACTAGACAAGTGAAGTAGCTGACTTTTATCCTGGGCATGTGCACAAAGTAGGTTTAAAGTATCTGTCTCCATTTAGAAGTTGAACTAACATCTTAGACTTTTGAGTATGTGCCTTCTGTAATACATATGACAAGAAATCTACCGTGTCTGTGTGGCAATCATAAGAAAGGAGTCAAGAGAGGGTTCTGGAAAATCCTCACACTTTTTTTACAAAGCACTTTTGTAAAGATAAAAGTTAAATTTAATTTACCTCTATATAAATTCTACATATCCAGTATGTATTTTGTGGGCTTAATTGAAATGTTATTTTAAATCCAGGGGGAGGGGGATTTGTTTGTAAAATGGATTTTCCTCCAGCTGCTTACAACAGTTGCTTCGGATTATCTAAAATTAATCCAAATGTGAAAGATGGGTATTACTGCCAAAGCCAAACTGCACTCCACTTCTTTGGCAGATTCCAAGAGCAAAGCATTTAAATAATTGCCAATTTTTATGCCACCATAAGTGGTAAGGTAAAAAGAAAGATGAGCATTTCATCATTTTGAATTTTTGAAAATAAAAGGTTCTCCCATCACTTTTCAAGAGAAGCATATTTTTATATTAAAGAAGTGATAAGGTATGATTTTTTTCCTCAAGTCTTTTTGAGCCCCTTTTGCTCAGCTTTGCTTTCTGAATTATCCCACGAGCTTGTCTAACACTGAGTCACACTCAGGGTGAAGCAAACCCATAGCAGCAGCACCGTGTGAGGAACTGGCTGGCTTCTGCTGCTTAGGGGAAGACGTTCGCAAACGCGCCTCCAGTCGGTGCGGCTTCTCTGCTGAAGTGTAGGGCTCCGTCTCAGACGGGGGAGCTATGGCAGAGCGCCTTTCTTTACAAGAATGCCCCAGGTGTACATCGTTTAGTGTATTCTTTAAAGTATTCTGTTTATGTGTTCTGTTTAAATGGTGTTGGGTTCCTACCCCCACATGTGTGCACAAAAACTGGTTCTGCACATTATTACTTGAAGTACCGGGCAATTTACTTTTTCAGGTTTTTTTTTTTTCATTTTGCCTTATAGTATGAAATGAAATGTTAAATGCACAGTTCTATTTGATATCTAAACTAATTCATTTAGTAAATATATTTGTAAAAGCTAAAGTTAAATCAGTGTTTTCCAGTGATTTGTAAGGGATTATTTATAGCTAATGTTTTTGTTTTCAGTGAATTAAGAGAGATTAAATTTATCTTTGTAAATTATTTTATGTCATAGCTTAATGGCCTACCAAATGAAACATCTCAAAAATAGTAGTATAATATATGGATTTTGTAAATATAAAAAATTATTAGATATTCTTTTGCTTTTGTAAACAATGCTGTAAATATTCCATAAATTAAAATGTATCACTCCATAAGAAGAAAAAAACCAATACTAATAGTTCACAGGAATTTGTGAAATTTCATGAAAATATTTTCATGTCAATAAATATTAAAAGACCTGCTGTAATAAATATATTAACTAAAACCCAACAGTCTTTCCAGGGCTGTAGCTGTGTTTGAGATGTGCATGGTGTCCATCTTATTTGCTTACTTGCTTTTTCTGGATCTACTTCACTTTTGGTCATGGTAACAATATCTGTTTTCTTTTGTTGTTGTAATTGTTGTCTGACCTGAAGTGTCATATAGCCCCGGTTGGCCTCCAGTGCTGTGTCACCAGAGCTGGCCTGGAACTCCGGATCCTCCCTCATCTCTCTCTCTAAGTCATGCACTACCACAGCCAGCTAATTTCTACTCAGACTAATAAATGCCCAAATGAATGTACTCTCCTTGATGGACAGATCTAGAAACCTTTAGGAAAGTTCACCCCAAACATACACACACCAGGAAAAAGAGGAGAGAAAACACCTCACCTCGACAAGTCGGTGCAAAACAAATTAAAAAGGAATCTCAAGTTTCCAGGCTGTCCTCCATGTAGTTGAGGATGACCTTTGGATTCTTGATCCTCCTGTCTCTACTTCCCAAACACTAGAATATGCTACCACGCTCAGTTTTTATGCAGTGCTTGGGGATTCAATGTAGAGACTCTACTGACTAAGCCACATCCCCTACCAGCAAAGGATGGTAATCATGTATGTGTGATGCATAATCATTCGTGGTGATTAAAGAATAACTGGCTATGAAGGCAAACATCTAGAGCTTGAAATCAGTTTACACTTAAACCATAATAAAGATAAATTAGTAACTCTGTAGAGTAGATAAATACAGAAGTGTAATATACACCATAAGTTGTTAATTGTTTGAAATCTGTTCTTAGAGTAGACTTAGAAGTCTTGTCAAAAGCAGGATAATTATGGGATTTTCTTGAATGTGATAACCATCTCACGAATCTGTCAAAAACCTACTGTGTGCCATAAATGTATAGTATAGCATAGAAGAAATTTATTAAAGACTCTGTTAAAAAAAATAAAAGGAACTCAAGCAAGCCTTTCATCGGGAGTACGCGTTGAAGCTGAAGAGAGGTTCTCTGCTGAACCTTTTATCACAAGCCTTGTTGTGTTCCAGGAGTTGACCCTAGGGCCTGAGAAGTACTTTACCACTGAGCCACAGCCCTAACTTTTTAATATTTTACTTGAAATAAGATCTTACTATGTTGCCCAAGTAAATTTGAGATTTATAACCTTTATGCCTCTGCCTCATAAATGGCTGGATTACAGTCCCCCACCCCTCCCCCCAGGCCTTGCCATTTTACAAGTTTTTAAAAGGCTACCAGTCAGCAGCATAGATGAGTTAGGAGCTCTGGTGTAATACTTGGAAAACAGTTGTTATTGCCTGGTAAGTCAAATGGTGCCATTTGAAGTATTTCTACTTTTTAGGAATGAGAAAAATTCATGCAATGTTCAGAGAAGCATTGTTTGGTATAGCCAGGAACAAGCTAGAAATAAGGATCCACCTACAGTAGGCCACATAGGCTGTGGCGCTCTCTTAACAACAGAATACTGCACACTAGGATACAATTGCCATGTGGTGGTGGCTAAATATCACATAGATGCCTTCCATAAGTATGGGAACTGAAAGAAACGAGCCACAGAGACTGTAGTATCATTTTAATCATGTAAGTTCAAAAGGAACGTTCAAAAATATATGGGTGGTAAAACAAGCAACTCATCACAAAACAAAGGGACAGAGAAGAAGCATCTGGTACATGACATAGGATGCAGTGATTGTAGAATTCAAAGAAAATTGGCATGCCTGGATTTCAGTATACCCAAGCCTGGCACAAAGAAGTAGGTGGGGCCATGTGTGAAAGGTGGATTTGAGGGCACCGGGCTGAGTATGAAAAGGCGATTTGAGATTACTGTGTATGGAGACTGAAGGTGTGAGAAGGCAGGTTACAGATTTTAGAAGAACCAGTAGACTGTGGCTGGAAAGATGCGATGGGGAAAACAGTGCAGCTTGAGGTCTCAGCTTTTCTAGATTTCCAGAGTTGGGGTGCTCAGTGTAGACTGGAATTTCAGTTTCCTTTTCTGACATAGGGCATGTCAATAGTGAATCAACTTGTGGTAGTTCTAAGATGAGTGTGAGACAGTCTATATTTGATAAAGTGTCTGGAAAAATACTTAAATTTAAGCCTGGGACTCACAAAAGAAGAAAAACACATGGGGAGAAAATACAAAGAGATGGAGAGCATTGCCGTGGAATTGGAGAAAAGTGATGAGCCTCAAAATTTGAAGAGGTAGATTGAGGAAGAAGAGAGATGGGGAAGAGGCGTGGAAAGGAATCACTGCATGGTGGCAGTTAAGGGAAGAGGTCATTTCAAGGCACAACTCTTCTGGTGCTCACAGGCATACTGGAAAGCAGTTTCATTGGGGCAGAAGCTAAATATGAGTCAGTTAAAAGCTCAGGCTGTGTTTGTGCACGCCTTTGATCCCGGCACCCTGGAGGCTGGGGCAGGCGGGGCTCTGTGTTCAAGGCCAGCCTGGTCTACAGATGGGTTCCAGGACAGCCAGGGCTACACAGAGAAACCCTGTCTCAGGGATGGGGGGAAGCCAGGGGGACTAGCTTAAGCAACTAAGGGGAACAAAATTGAGGGACAGTGAAATTGGAAAAGTATTGCTTTCCCATCAGGAAGCACCATAGCAACATTAAGACTGGAAGAAACTGAGGTAGCCCATGTGCTGGACTCTGGCAAGTGGGGTACTGAAGACAAAGAATTTCAAAAGCACAACTTCCTAATTATCATTCAAGAAATGTCACCTTCCACAAAACTTTCCTCCCCCTTGTAACTGGCCAGACTGTCACACATATCTCTTATTTTCTATTTAAACCCTACCAGCATGTCAGGACCCGAAAGATAGACTTTGTGGGTGTGGGCTACTGGATGGCTTTGTCCCTCTTGTTAGTGTGGCCACTTTAAACATCTCCTTTTTCTGATTTTCACTGTGAATTCGGCTCTTTTGTTGATGATGGATGGCTGAAACCGACTTGGTGGGACACAGGCTGAGGCCCCTCAATCTGGTAACACCCTCTTTCTCATCTTAGATCTGCTCTAAGCTCCACTCCCCTTATCATGTGTGCCATTTTCAGTCGAAACCGTGCTGTATGTCTGTCTTCCTTGTCTTCGTGGCTGTAATGGACAGCAGGGTTTCTGACATGTGATTAGCATACAGTGTATATTTATTTGAATCCATGCCTGGGTGAGAAGATGATCAAGAAGTGTTAGAGAGTTGTTTATGAAGAAAGGAGAAAGAATGGATAATTTATAAGCGATTATATGAGAAAACAATGAGCATTAGGGAGGAAAAGAAGCCCGTGGAGAACAAAGTCACCTCTAGGAAAAAGTGGTAGAGCATAAGACAGGGGCGCAGAGTGAGGCAGGGCCGCAGAGCGCGCACAGGCTGAGAAGCAGCAGTGCACACAGACAGCAATGGAATTTGTTTATTTTGTCTTTATTGAAAATAGATTTCTTCCACATAATATATCCTGATTGCGGTTTACCCCCTTCACTCCCCCAGCATTGTCTTCCCTCCCTTCTATCCAGATCCACATCCCTTCTCTCTCTCAGTAAAAAACAAACATGTTTCTAAGGAATAATAATCAAACAAAATGTAGTAAGATAAAACAAAACAAATACATAGAAATAAGACAAAACAAGCAAGCAGAAGGAAGAAAGTCCAAGAAAACACACAAAGATCAGATATAGACACAGAGATCCACTCGATCACACACTCAGGAATCCCATAAAAACAAAAAAGCAGAAGTCATTATATATACACAAAGAACCTGTAGGGTAAAGTGAGAAAAAATCAACAAAAATAATAACAACAAGAAATAAAGATTTAAACCCAAAAGACAAAGCTCTGACATAAGAGTATGAGACAGGGAACACCAAAGATGCTGAGTTCATTGTCATTGGCATCTCCTGCTGGGCATGTTGTATACCCTTAAGGGTAGTTTGTTTGCCCAGTGAGATGATGGTGGAGAAAACTATTTTCATTTATCAGTTGGACATAGTGTCTGGGTTAGGGATGGTGGCATGTGTCTACTTCTTGCAGCTCTAGGACCCTGTCTGCTGCAGGCCAGTGCAGGCCCTGTGCCTGCTGCCACAGTCTCTGTGTGGCACATGTGTGCCAAGCCTGCTGTGTTTAGAAGGCCTTGATTCGTTCATATTCTCCATCCCCTCTGTCTCTTGTTTTTTTTTTTCTTTTATTGTTCTCTCATATATTATCCCGTTGCAATTTCCCTTCTCTCCCCTTCCTGAAGTCTCCTCCCTCAGATCAACCCTTCCTTCTCTCAGAGAACAGCAGGCCTTCCAGGGACATCAACCAAACACAGAATAATGAACAGATACATATTATCACATCAAGGCTGGGCAAGGCAACCCAGTAGGAGGAAAGCAAAAGAGACATCCCCACTGTTTAGGATTTCCATAAGGGAGGAGAGGCTCTTGGTCCTGAGAAGGCAGATGCCGCAGTGTAGGGGAATGCCAGGACAGGGAAGCGGGAGTGGGTGGGTTGGTGAGCAGGGGGAGAATGGAGGGGTTAGGGGATTTTGGAAGGGGGGACCAGGAAAGGGGACAACATTTGAAATGTAAATAAAGACTATTTCTAATAATGAAAAAAAGAACACCGGCCTACTCAGCCATAACATATATGCAGAGGGCCTAGTCACAGACATCTGCAGGCTCCCTGATCTCTGAGACCACAGTCAGTTCATCAGTCGATTCCATGGGTTCTTTTCTTGTGGTGTTCTTGACCTCTCTGTTTTTTCTAATCCTCCCCTCCTCTGCAGGACTTCCTGAGATTCACCTGATGTTTGGCTATGGGACTCTATATAGATGAAGTGTCCCTGGTCTCTTTGATGATGATTCTGTTAGACACTAGCCCCAACACATTCTGAAGGCAGGACAGACTGGTTTTGTGGCTGAGTTGGTGTCTCAGTCCCTCCACTTGAGCCCTTGTCTGGTTGCAGGAGATGGCAGGTTCAGGCTCTGTGTCCCCCATTACTAGGAGTCTTTGCTAGGGTTACTCTCATAGATTCTGTGGAGTGTCCACTGTACTGGGTTTCTGCCTCACTCCTGAAATGCACCCAATGCCAGTCATTTCTCCCAGTATTTTCTCTCTCCCTCCCCTTGTCCCACCTGATCACATCTGTTCCCACCACCAAATGGCCCATAGTCCACCCATGAAATCTATTTCATCTTCCCGGAAAAAATCTTTTTGTTCTCTTGTAGGCCCTCCTTGATACTTAATTTCTTTGGGTCTGTGGATTATAGCATGGTTATCCTGTACTTTATGACTACTATCCACTTCTAAGTGAGTACATGCCATGCATGCATGGTTTTTTTGGGGGGAGGGGGTCTGGGTTACCTGGCTCAGGGTGATTTTTTTTCTAGTTCCATCTATTTTCCTGAAATTTTTCATTATGTCATTATTTTTAACAGCTGAATAATACTCCATTGTGTAAATGTGCCACATTTTCTGTATTCATTCCTCTGTTGAGGGACATCTAGGTTGTTTCCAGGTTCTGGCTATTATGAATAAAGCTGCTGTGAACATAGTGAGGCATGTGTCCTTATGATAGGATGGACCACGGTTTTCTGAAGAACCACCATACTGACATCCAAAGTGGTTGTTCATGTTTGCACTCCCACCAGCGTGGAGGAGTGCTCCCCTTGCTCCACATCCTTACCAGCATGAGCTGTCACTTGTGCTTTTTACCTTAGCCATCCTGACAGGGATAAGATGAAATCTCAGTTGTTTTTTATTTGGATCTCCTTGATAGCTAAGGATGGAAAGAACAATACTCAAGCTTTGCATAGAGAATAAAACTCCAAGATAGCTAAAACAATCCAGAACAATAAAAGAACTTCTGGAGTTATCACCATCCCTAAATCAGTACTACAGAGCAAAAGTTATTTTAAAAAATCTTTATGGTATTGGCATAAAAATAGAAAAGTTGATCAATGGAATCGAATCAGAGACCAAGAAATAAATCCACACACCTATGGGCACTTGATATTTGATCAAAACCAAGAAGCCAAAACCACACAATTAGAGAAAAAAACAGCATCTTCAACAAATGGTGCTGTTCTAACAGGATGTCAACATGTAGAAGAATGCAAATAGATCCATATCTATCACCCTGCACAAAACTCAAGTCCAAGTGGATCAAAGACCCCAACATAAAACCAGATACACAGAATAGAAAGTGGGGAATAGCCATAAATGCATTGGCAAGAAGACAACTTACTAAACAGTATAATAACTCAAGCACTAAGATTGACAATAAATGGGACTTCATGAAACTGAAAAGGTTTTGCAATCAATAGGACAAGACAGCAATCTACAGAATAGGAAGAGATCTTCACCAATTCTATATCTAACAGGGCTAATTTCTAAAATATCTGAGGAACTCAAGAAACTAGACAACAAACCACATAACCCAATTTTTAAAACGGGGTACAGATCTAAACAGTAATCTCCAATGGCCAAGAAGCACTTAAAGAAATATTCAACACCCTCTGGCTTTTAAACTCTTCTGCCTCTTCTTTGTCAGGGTTCCCTGAGCCCTGAGGGGTTTTATGGGAGCATCCCGATTAGTGCTGAGTGGTCCAAGATCGCTCACTGTCTGTATAGTGTCTGGATGTGGGTCTCTATATTTGTTTCTATTTGCTACAGGTGGAAGTTTCTCTGGTGATGTCTGAGCAAGACACTGATCTATAAGTATAACAGAATGTATATATGAGTCTATATCTATACCTATGAGTATAACAGTATAGCAGTCATTTTATTGCTACGTTCTTTCAGTAGAACAGTAGTATTCGGTTTCACTCTAGGTCTCTGGACTATCTAGTCTCAGGCTCTTGGTCACCCAAGCAGTGTCAGGTATGGGCTCTATCTTGTGGAGTGACCTTAAGTAAGATCAGATATTGGCTGTTAACTCACACAGGCTTTTATGCCATTGCCCTAGCATATCTTTAAATGCAGGAAACCATTGTAAATGGAAGGGTTTATAGGTGGGTTGGTGTTCATCTTTCTCCTTTGGTAGTATGCAGAGTACCTTTTGGCACTAGGGGTGAAGGCTCTAGGTAGGCACCAGCTTGACCTCTCTGTGTTTAGGCATGCAGTGGGTTATATAGGTGTTATCCTCAGCCATGGGGCTTTGATGTCAGTTTGTGGAGAGCAACCTATTATAGGCATATATTTTTTGCAACCTACTTTGAATAAGGGTTCAACTGTCCTCTAGCATACCACCCAACAGAGGTAGTGGAAGAGAAACGTTATTAGGATGTTAGGGAAGTGGACCTGTTCAGTAATAGTTCGTTGAGGGCAAGCTTGATCTTCTTTGACAGCAGTTCAGTCCCATAGCAAACACCAAATAAGACTCAATAGCTCCAGATCAGTCCTTTAGGCAGGCAGACACCAGGCACAAAACAACAGCTTCAGTCCAGTCCTTTCAGCAGGCAAACATTAGGCACGAACCAGCAGCTGTAGTTCAATCCTGAAGAAACAGCCAGGCTCACCAACTGGCCTGCGGCAAAACCTCAAAAGCAGCAAACTTCTGCAGGAACCTTTCCAGCAGTACTTGGGTGAGTTTTTCTCAATGACAGCATTATCACAAATTGAGTTCAACAATGCTATGTAAGGCAAACCAATACATGCATGCCGATAGCAAATAGCTAAACAGAGCAAACCAAACCAAGACTCAGTGCTCATCTCCCACACTGCCTGTGGGGTCATAGTTATACTCCTTCATCAAGCATTCTTTCCTGTGTCTGCTCTAGCAAAACATCCTTTCACAGTGTCTGCTTCAGGGAAACTTTCACCTCTGTGCTCCAGCAAAACATGAGTTGATGTAAATAACTTTCCAAAGAACTAGGAGTTTCCACTTCAACCTATAGTTTTGGCAATAGCCTTGGTTGTTTGGGGTTTTTCATGGGGACTCTATTCAACAACTCAATTAGATATAACCCATTCCTGGTACTGAAATCTTTATTTCATGACAAGAGATGTGCAGTTGGAGCTCTGTCTCCCCTGCTATTTAGGGATTTCATTTAGATTGCCTTCATATATGCAATATCTTACTTCTACTGTATTAGGTTTACATAAGCTGGCCCTTAGTTTTGTCTCTTTCCATATTCCATCCTCTTCCATCTCTGCCCTTCTCCAAACTTGATCCTCCTGTTCCATTCCAGCACCCTGTCTCATCCACCCATAACTAATTGCTCTATTTTATTTTCTTGGGAAGATCTACCTGTCCCTCAACTAGTCCCTTAATTGCACTAGAGAGCTGCTAATCTGAAAAAGGAGCAGATTCAAATCTTTCCAAAGCATCCTTGCCTCTTTAGTGTCCAGCCAGCAGATTATATAGGGAGAAGCAAGAGGGCCAAAGGCACTCAGGGACTGTGGAGCTCAGGTCTGTGATGTGTCAGCCACAGATCGGTGATGTCCTGTTGTTGTCATCCCTTGCATGCCTCTTATTCAGTGTGTTTGGTCTCAAACTCTTGTTAAGATGATGAGTTGATTTAATTTCTGCTGTTGTCAACCTTCTACTCCTACAGGGGTATCTGAGCTGGAGGGAAGGGTTAATTCAGAACTAACAGTGTGTATACACTGACTTCATTTCACAATGAGTATGAGTATTTTTATAACACAGAATATCAAAATGCTCCATCTGTCCCTTCTGTCCACTATCAGAACCAGGGATATTGACCATTTAGAAAAGAGGTTCAGATGAAGAGACATTTGTGGAGAGCTCTGTTAGGCAGAAAATGGCTCCCCAAAGATGTCTATATAAGTCTTAGTTTGGGTTTTACTGCTGTGAAGGGACATTATGACCATGGCAATTATTTTATAAAGGAAAACATTTCATTGGAGCTAGCTTACAGTTTCAGAGGTTCAGTCCATTATCATCATGGTAGGAAGCATGGCAGCATCCAGGCAGACATGGTGCTGGGGAAAGGGCTGAGAGTTCTATGCCTTGGATCAAGAAGGAAGAAACTGAAGCACACCAGCCAGACTGGAGCTTAAGACCTTAAAGCCCCCGCCACACTTCCTGCAGAAAGACCACACCCACTCCAACAAGGCCACATATCCTAATAGTGCCACTCCCTCCGTATGAGCCAAGCATTCAAACACAAGTCTGTGTGGGCCATACCTACTCAAACCACCACAATGTCCTAGTTTCCAGAACCTGTAATGAAGTGAGGAAATTGGATTGCAAACAGAATTAAAGTTGGTTTTATTTGGAGCTAAACTGCCCCTCCTCCCACCCCCAAGCCACCTTGTTTGTGAAAGTCCTGATCCTCAGTGCAGCATTGTTTAGAGGCGGGGAATTGGAAGGTGATAAGATCATCAGGGTTATGTCCTCACCGATGGACTTACTTTATTCTCAGAGTCAAGGCTGAATGGGCTACCAGGAGGTTGTGGAAACTTTAGAAGATGGGGGACATTGCAGGAAATAGGTCACTGCCTCTCTGCTTTCCATGAAGTAAGGTTATAGGCATGTGCCATCTTGTGTGCCATACAAAGAACCCTGAAGAATGGAAAAGAAACTAACCTGATTTATGTAGTTATTCACTTTTAATCCCCAAGTCAGCATCCCCCCTCCCAGTATCCCTCACATAGGTCACCCCCTTATTTCCTCCTCTCCTTCTCCTCTGAGAAGGAGGAAGCCCTTACCTGAACTCTGGCATATCAAGTCACTACAGAACCAGGCACATCCTGTCCCAGTGAGGCCAGAAAAGGGTGCCCAGCTAGGAGAATGGGGTCCACTCACAGGCAACAGAGTCAGGGATAGCCTCCACTTCAGTTGTTGGGGGACCTGCATGAAAACCAAAAGGCACATCTGCTACATATGTGCAGGAGGCCTAAGTCTAGCCTGTGCTTGCTCTTTGGTTTGTACTTTAGTCTCAGAGAGCCTCCCAGGGTCCAGGTTAATGGATTCTCCTGGTGTTCCTGTGGAGTTCCTCTCCTCTTTGGGTGCTTCAATCCTGCCCCCAACCCCTCAAGCTCCAGCTAATGTTTGGCTGGGGGTCTCTGCATGTTTCCCTTGGCTGCTGGGCGGAGCCTCTCAGAGGACAGTTATTCTAGGCTCCTGTCTGTAAGCACAGCAGAGGATCATTAATAGTGGCAGGGGTTGGCTCTTTTGCATGGGATTTGTCTCAGGTTGGGCCAGAAATTGATTGGTCATTCCCTCAGTCTCTGGTCTATTTTTGTCCCTGCACATCTTATAAGCATGACACATTTTGGGTCAAAGGTTTTGTGGGTGAGTTGACGTCCTTATCCCTCAGCTGGAAATCCCACCTGGCTACAGGAAGTGGCCACTTCAGGACCCACATCCCTCACTGCTAGGAGTCTCAGGTAGAGTAACCTCCATAGACTCCCAGGGCCTCCCCTTCTCCCCAGGCCTCTGACTGGAGTTCCATCATAGATTTGAATCTGAGGCAAAATCATTTCAGGAAGATCACCTGCTAATTATTAGCTTTTCCTATGATGGCTCCTGACAACAGGTCTTTGAGATGCCCCCTGCCCACCCACCACCAATTTCTATGCTTTCTCCCTGGTTCTCCCTACATGTGATTCCCCACACCCAACTTCCCCCCCTTCCCTCTTCCACCCAGTTCTCTCCATCCATCCATACTGGAAATTTATTTTATTTCCCTTTCTGAGAAGAATTCAACCATTGTCCCTTGGACCGTCCTTGTTATCTGGCTTCTTTGGTTCTATGGATTGCGACCTAACTAACCTGATTTTTTTAAAGTGGAAAAAACTAGGTAAAAGATTTGAATGGACTCCTTACTAGCACATGCAGACACACACACACACACACACACACACACACACACACAGTTATCTATGTCTACTGTATATAACCTGTATATGTAGTTCATTTCCTAACATTGCAAGTAGAATATAATACACTCCATGTGCCATCAGGGAAATGAAAATACAATGCTCTCTACAACAGAGCACCTACTAGAGTGAGCAGCAGCAATCCTACTGAGATGAAGCAATACCAACTCGTTTTCATTGTTGCTGAGAAAACAAGACAGTGTAAGCACTTGGAGAGACAGTTCAGTGATGTCTTATGCAGCTGGTCATAGCCTTGGCATATGGGTCAGCAATCATACACTTGGAAACTAACCAGATGAATTCCAGATGAATTTCAAAACCTATGTCCAGCCACAGCCCTTCACATAAATCTTTGAAACAGCTGTCACATGTTTATCAGAGAGTTGCCACAATTCACTTTAAAACATATAAGTGAGGAAATGTAAAAGAAACTGTGGTAGATCCAGACAATGGAATATTATTCAGTGCTTAAAAGAAATGAGCTCTCCAGCCATGGAACCACATACAATCCAGATTAGTACTGCCCGTTTGCATTGTTTGACTATCCATTAAAATATGATTAACTCATTAGGGGCCATGCCCCCCATTAACACCACCAACTGTCAAGAACTCTTCAACTAGGGGTGAAAGTTGACTCCCTTCCCCCTCTCCGTTAACAGCCACCAACTGTCAGTAACTGTGCAACTAGGAGTGAAAGTTGACTCTCCCCCCCACCCCACTCCGCCATTAACAGCCACCAACTGTCAATAACTACAACTAGGGGTGAGGGCTCCTTGCCTCTCCTCCATTCATGCTGTAATTGTGACCAGCTTGATTGTGTGCCAGTCTTGTGCGGTTAATCACAGTACAGTGTACTTTCTTCTCATTTTTTTCTGAAACATGAAACTCTTTAAAGATGAATTAATGATTTTTCTAAGAGGAATGTTATGTATTTAGTCTAGACTGATATTTATAAATGACTATTTTAGATAATCTTGCTCAAGTTCTGAGTCAAAATGCATTCTTAGGCCAGTGAATGGCCTCTGGTTAGGAATCCGTGTTTTAGTTTGCCGTTTTCTGTTGTTATACAGACCTTGACCAAAAGCACCTTGAGGAGGAAAGATTTTGTTTGACTTTACCATTCTGTGTAAAAGTCCATAACTGGGGGGAAGCTAGGGCAGGAAGCATAAAGACTAGAGGCCATAAAGGAATGCTTCTCACTGCTTTGTTCTTCATGGCTTGCTCAGCCTGTTTTCGGATACCATCCAGGACCATCTGCCCAGGGGAAGCACAGCCCCAATGACCTGGGTCTACCCTCCTAACAACCATTAATTAAAAAAACAAAACAAAACAAAACAAAACAAAACAAAACAAAACAAAAAAAAACCCCTACAAACTTGCCTACAGGCCAATCTGATAGAGGAGAATCCTCCTCTTTCTAGATGACCCTGGCTTGTGTCAGGTTGACCTGGGTATGGGGCTAACTATCACAATCAGCTCCTTCGGCAAACCTTTTAGTTGTGGAGTTTGAACAGAAGGACTTTTTATTTGCCCCTATACTTGTAAAGGTACTTAGTGCCTAAGAAAAGGAAGCCGGTTATCAAGTGGGTTGGAAAACCAAACACTAATATCTTAGTGTGGCTTCTAAAAGTTCTATGTGTGCAAGTGATGCTACACCACATAATTGCATCTCTTCTCCAAATGCTCCTTTCTGTAAGCACTCTCAATGCTCAAGTAAGGCTTTGTGGTTACTCGGCCTGACCAGACTCACAATGTAAATCCCTGTCAGTAGAGGGCACTGAAGGTACACTGGAGAAGATTTGTGCAGGGTTTTTCTGAGACAGGGTCTCATTATGTATGCAAACCAGGGTGGCCAGGAGCCTTCCTTCCTCCATCTCCCAAGTGCTGGCATCACAGGCTTGAGTTACTACACTTGGCTTGAACTGAGTTTTATGAGAATCTGACGTAGTCTTCTGCAAAACCAGCTTTCTCCGGTGCTAGGCTCCTGAGTGCAAAGTTGCTGCCCTTCTAAACAGTGCTGCAGGCCTCCTTCTCCCCACCCCCCTCTTCTTCCTCCTCCCGGCCTTCTTTTAAGACAGGGTCTGTCTTTTTAGCCAAGGTTGTCCTCAAACTCAAGATCCTCCTGCCTCAGCCTTCAGAATACTGAGATTGCAGTGATTTTTCACTATGCCTGGCTTCTATGCTCTTTAATTTCTCGATTCTGATTCCTAAATACCTGGGGCAAAACTCAGAAGCAAACAGAAGATCCTCAGTGGGTGAGTGGAATTGCAAACTACATTAGTTACATGCAATAAAATATTAATAACACAAAGGAGATGATCTACCAACTCACAGAAAAACATGGAGGAACCAAAGTAAATGCTAGGTTTTCTGTAAATCTAAAACAACACCATTAATGAGCTTGATCAAAGTGAATCTAGTACTGGAGAGATGACTCAGTGGTTAAAAGTACTCATTGCTCTTGCAGAGGACCTAAGTTCAATTCCCAGAATCCACATGGCAGCTTACAACTGTAACTCCAATGATCAGATGACCTCGGATGACTGTGTGCACTAGGCATGGACAGGGTGCACATATATACATGCAGACCACACACACATACAGAATAATAAAATAAATCTAAAAAATGTAAACGAATGTAAACCCCAAATTCTTAGTACCTGAACAATCATACTCTTGCCTGTTAATCCCAGAGAACCAGCAACTGATGTCCACAAAAAGTTTTGTATGCGCCAAACCTCCTTCAGTAGTTAAAGACACAAAAGCTATGTCCACCACCCACAGTGGCATTGCTCAGCAGTATGGAGGAAACAGCTCTTCTTTTCTAACTTTATATGTACAGTAAGTCAGATACCCACCCCCCCCCCCCCACCCCACCCCACCCCACCCCACCCCACCCCACCCCACCCCCCGTGTGTGTGTGTGTGTGTGTGTGTGTGTGTGTGTGTGTGTGAATTAAATGTGCCAATAGCAAAGACATCATAATACCTGGTAGTCTCTATAAAAGGAATGATATTTTTGAAATGACAGACGTATGAAAATGAAAAATAGATCAAGGGTGTGGAGGAGGTTGAACAGGGTTTAAGGAATATGTTTCTTAAAGGGCAGTGTGAAGGATCCCTGTGGTGATGGAAATTTCTCCACTTTGTGTCAAGGAAAATATCGTGACTAATACATTATATATGTTTGTAAATCTTTTCACTTTATCATTGGTGAGAAGCATAGAAAATTTTATAAATGATCTTATGTTGGTTCTTAATGTGAATGTGCAAGTGTACTCCCCTCACGGCCTGCACCAAGGATAAATGATATGATGATAATAAGATGATGATCTAAGAGGCCTTCATTGCCTATGATCCTAGTGTTGGATGCAACCAATACAAACCGAGTGTCTTAGCAATTGCCCTGTGTATTGCTTTGGGGAAGGCTACTGCTGCACATACAGCATCCCACCCCAGTGAGCTTCATGGCCTATCATGAACACTCAGAAAGAGCATCCTCTCTTTTCCCTGTGGAACAAAATGTTCCAGGAGACATTTGTCTTCAGCACCATATCATTATTATTATTAATATTATTGTTGTTGTTGTTGTTATTCACATAACATCCTGATCGATATACTACTTCCCAGACACCCCTTCCACAATCCTTCCCTCATTCACCCTATCCTTTGAGAGGGTGGGCCCCCCTGGGTATGCCCCTCCCAAGCACATGTTGAAGTCTCTGAGAGGCTAGGCACACCCTCTCCCACTGAGGCCAGACAAGGCAGCCCAGCTAGAACATGTCCCACTTACAGGGAACAGCTTTTGGGATAGCCTCTGCTCCAGTTGTTTGAGACCTACATGAAGCAAGCCATGCATCTTCTACATATGTGTGGGGATGGGGGGATCTAGGTCCAGCCTGTGCTCGTTCTTTGGTTGATAGTTCAGACTCTGACAGCCTAAAGGGTCCAGGATAGATGATTCTGTTGATCTTGCTGTGGAGTTCCTATTCCCTTCAGGGCCCATGATCCTTCCCCCAACTCTTCCATAAGAGTCTCCAGGCTCTGTCCGCTGTTTGACTAGGGGTCTCTGCATCTGTTTTCCTTGGCTGCTGGTGGAGTCTCTCACAGGACAGCTCTGCTAGGCTCCTGTCTGCAAGCACAGCAGAGGATCATTAGTAGTTTCAAGGGTTGGTGCTTGCGCATGGGCTTAGTTTCCAGGTGGGCCAGTTATTGGGTGGCCTTTCCTTCAGTCTCTGCTCCATCCCCTATCCCTGCATTTCTTTTAGACAGGACAAATTTTGGGTCAAAAGTTTTGTGGATAGGTTGGTATCTTTATGTGTCCACTGGTGTGTTCCTACCTGGGTATAGGAAGTGGCCTCTTCAGGTTCCATATCCCCAATGCTGTGTGTCCCAGCTGATGTCACCCCCATTGATTCTCAAGCACCTTCCCTATCCCAGGTCTCTGGCAAGTCAAGATGTCCCCCACCTCCCCATCCCTGCCAGCTGCAATTGGAACAATCATTCTGACCACTCTGCCCCACACATCCATGTCTCCCTCCTTTCCCACACACTCTCACATCCCCCCATCAGAGAACACAGACACAAACATTAACGTGTGGGCTTGATTTTATTTTTACCATATTTGAATATTAGTTGTTGTAATATTTACTTCATAGTTGACTACTGCCCGATAGAGGTGAGATGTCAGAAATGCTTTTGGAAGTCTGACCCAGCCCAACTAGATGTCATCTCCCCTCCTCAGAGGAGGTGCAGGCCTCCTCTGTCGCTTGGCTGGATACATATTATGTTTTCTTGCAGCAATGTTGGCGGGATTTTGCTGAACTTCCCCTCTTGGTTTTCGAAGCAGTAGTCTTATTTCTAGAAGGAGACTTCGTCTCCAAAGTACCTTTACTCGGGGCACTTTTGGACTTTTCCACCTTTGTCTTTTTCACAGGCTGACTAGAAAGCTAGAAAGGTCACAGAAAAAACACAGAAAGTGTTAGGTTTTCAAGATAGAGGAGAGAAAGAAGCAGGAACTTAAATAGGAAATGAAGTGGTCAAGTACTCCTCTCTCTCTCTCTCTCTCTCTCTCTCTCTCTCTCTCTCTCTCGGTGTGTGTGTGTGTGTGTGTGTGTGTGTGTGTGTGTGTGTATGTGTACTGGGCAGGTGAGGGCTAGAGAGAGTATTTGAGGGCAAGATTAAAGGGCAACAACAGAAACCTCCCGTGTAGTTCAGCTCACCATGGATTTCTGCTTTGGTTCAGTGCAGACTTTTCTCTTTGTACGTTTGCTTTTCATCCCTTCGTGAGTGTCCGGACTGGTTTTCTTGTCTTCTGCATTAGATGCAGGCTCCTTAGTAGCTGCGCTCCCCATGGTAGGGACTCACGGCAATATACCTTGGCCTTCCTGAACTGGCATATGTATGCCCCTCCCCAGATAATGAGTGACCACACCCTTACATTGTTAGGTCAGCAAGCCCAGGAGGGAGAGGTCTTAAAGGCACAGAATATCATCCTGAATACCCTGTGTGCGTAAGGAAGATGTGTAGTCTTGTCGGAGAATTAGAACATCTCTTTAGCACTCTTAGAGTCTTCCAAACTAACTCACCATGCTTCTCATGGTGGCCCATTGCAAGTGGTACATTCCATTCCCTCAAAGTGAGGAGAGAGAGAGAGAGAGAGAGAGAGAGAGAGAGAGAGAGAGAGAGAGAGAGAGAGAGAGAGAGAGAGAAAGAGAGGGAGAGACAGAGACAGAGACAGAGACACACCATCCATGGTGAAATGGCCATAGTTAAGTAAATCTCAGTGTAAATGTGATTGTTCTACTTCTCCCTTAACGAGGTCACTTCTTACTCCCCAGTAGGTAACTTTCTCATACCAAGCCTTTGCCCCTCACTCACTGACATTCCCTTGGTCACATTTTCAGTCTGAATTCATGGTCTTTAAGCTGTCAGACATGACTGAATTGAGTTGACGGTCTGGAAAAGCTAGTCCAGATTGCAATTTGAAGGCCTTGCTTACCACAGTAAGCTCATCACCTAGGCTTGAGTAGTAGTATCTTAACAAGGTAAAGAGAAAAGCTAGACATTTGTGTGGCAGAAGTTGTACTGTCTGTTTGCATGCAGGAAATTATAACAGAAAGACTGTTGGGTTCACACTATTTGGATGGGGTGTTTGACTAACAGTGTACTTGGTGTCAAATGAAACAAAGAAAAGGGAAAAGTCAAACTTTCCATAGTCCATGCAGACAGCTATGTGGCTCTAACAAAGAATGTATCTCAAGCTAATAATTGAACTCAATAAGAGTCACAAAAGATTAATACATATAACTAGTTTTACTTTTATAGACCAGCAATAAAACAATCTAAAATTGAAAGCAAAAAAGCCAAATTTTAAAGATGAGATTAAAAACATGAAATGCCAAGGGACTGTCTTAGTTTTGTTTCCTGCTCATGTGATTAAACACCTTAATAAAAGCAACCTAAAGGGGAAAGGGTTTCTTTGAGTCATAATTCCAGGTTACAGTCCATCATGGCAGGGAAATCAAGGTGGCAGACACTTGAACCAACTATTCACATTGTACCTACACTCAAGAACAGAGTGCAATCAATCCATGCAGCCACACTCCTGCTCTACCAGATGACTCTACTCTTACACCATCCAGATTCTCCTGCTCAGGAAATGACACCACTCATAGTGGGCATCTCTTCTGGCATTAATTAAAGTCATCATGACAATAATTGTCACTTCAACAAGCCAACTTGGTCTACAAAACTCCATTTAAAAACCTTTCTCATGATTCTTAGTCTCAAGTCTACAGTGAACAAACACGGGGATAAAGTAATAAAATACTTAGAAGCTCTGAACACCATAGTTTACAAAGCATTGTGGAAATGAACTTATGAAGACCTAAATTAAAGGAGACTTCTGCCTCATTGAATTGTGCCTCATTCAGTTGTCAGGAAAGTCATACATTCTCCTCATACATGAACCAAATTTAGTCCTAATCAAAATCTCAGAAATATAAAACACACACAAACAGGAAATTGCAGAAGACAATGTTCACATCCACACATAAGTACAAAAGAACTTAACTTTTAAAGGAGGATGAAGTTGAAGAGGTTAAAAAACTTATTATAAAGTCACCATAAGCAAGACAGTGTAAAAATAATATAAAAGAAATGTATCAGAGTACAGTAGCACCTAGAAATATACCTACAGGTAATAGCATACATATGAAGAACTGACTATGAAAAAGATACAAAGCAATATTCCAAGAGAAAGGTTAGACTTTGTATCAGCTGAGTCTATAGCTTCTGGATATCCATTTGCAAACTATAAGTTTCAATACATACTTTTGATATATCAAAAATGCACTAGAAAAATGTTTCAGGTTAAGAGCACATGCCACTCTTTGCAGTTCCCACAGTGCCTCACAACTATCTATTACTCTAGTTCCAGATGATTCAACACCATGTTTGGGTTTCATAGATACATATACTCAGATGCACCCTCACTCAGATGCATGCATACACTTATCATTACTATCATTATCATCATCATCATTATTATTATTTGTTAAATATCATATGTATATTTAAGGGCTACATTATGACATGGGAGTACATGTAAAGAATAAGAATTTTCGTGAGGAAGCAGATGAACTGGTCCATTTTACCTGGTTCTTTGTTGGGTGAATGGACAGTAATTTGGTCACTTCATGCATACACATGATTTTCTTTTTTTTAATTGGATATATTCTATATTTACATTTCATTTCCCTTTTTCTGGTTCCCCACCCCCCAAAGGTCCCACATGCCATTTTCCCTCCCCTTGTTCCCCCATCCACCCTTTCCCACTTCCCTGTTCTGGTATTCCTCTACACTGATGCTTTGAGCATTTCCAACACCAGGGTCCTCTCCTTTCTTCTTGTCGGACATCATTTGATATATGGATTGTATCTTTGGTGTCCCAAGATTCTAGGCTAATATCCACTTATCAGTGAGTGCATACCATGGGTATTATTTTGAGACTGGGTTACCTCACTTAGTATGATGTTCTCCAGCTCCATCCATTTCTCTAAGAATTTCATGAATTCATTGTTTCTAATACTCCATTGTGTATATATACCACTTTTTTTGTATCCATTCTTCTGTTGAGGGATATCTGGGTTCTTTCGAGTTTCAGGCTATTATAAATAAGGCTGCTGTGAATATAGTGGAGCATGTATCCTTATTGCATGCTGGGGAATCTTCTGGGTATATTCCCAGGAGTGGGATGGCTGGGTCCTCTGGAAGTATCATGTCCAGTTTTGTTTTGTTTTTAGAAATATGATTGAATATTTTTGCTCCTGTCCAGTTTTCTGAGGAACTGCCAGACTGATTTTCAGCTTGCAGTCCCACCAGCAGTGGAGGAGTGTTCCTCTTTCTCCACATCCTCACCAATACCTGCTGTTTCCTGAGTTTTTAATGTTAGCCATCCTGACTGGTGTGAGGTGAAATCTCAGGGTTGTTTTGATATGCATTTCCCTAATGACTGATGATGTTGAACATGTTTTTATTTATTTTTTTTATTTTTTTCTTTACATTCCAAAGGCTTTCCCCTTTCCCAGTTCCCACCCACCATAGTTCCCATAGTTCCTCTCCCCCCCAACTGTTCCCCAATCATTCCCCCTCCCCCCTCGGTTTCTTTACTAAACTGGATGTAATCTTTACAGGCCCAGGGTCCTCTCCTTTCTTCTTCTTGGGAATCATTTGACTTGCTATTTGTGTCTTGAGTATTTAGGGCTTCTGGGCTCATTAATATCCACTTATCAGTGATGGCATTTCATGTGCATTCTTTTGTGATTGGGTTAATTTACTCAGGATGATATTTTCCAGGTCTAACCATTTACCTACAAATTGCATGAATTCATTATTTTTAATTGCTGAGTAGTATTCCATTGTATAAATATACCACATTTTCTGTATCCATTCCTCCTTTGAGGGATATTTGGGCTCCTTCCAATTTCTGGCTATTATAAACAAGGCTGCTATAAACATAGTGGAGCATGTGTCCTTATTGCATGCAGGGGAATCCTCTGGGTATATGCCCAGGAGTGGTATGCCAGGGTCCTCTGGAAGTGATATGCCCAATTTTCTGAGGAACCGCCAAACTGATTTCCAGAGTGGTTTTACCATTTTGCAATCCCACCAACAGTGGAGGAGTGGATGTTGAACATGTTTTAAGGCGTTTCTCTGCCATCCGAATTTCTTCAGGTGAAAAGTCTTTGTTTAGCTCTGTACCCCATTTTTGATAGGGTAACTTGGTTTTCTGGGGTCTAACTTCTTGAGTTCTTTGTATACATTGGATATTAGCCCTCTGTCGGATGTGGGTTTGGTGAAGATCTTTTCCCAATTTGTTGGTTGCTGTTTTGTCCTTCTGACAGTGTCCTTTGCCTTACAGAAACTTTGTAATTGTATGAGGTCCCATTTGTCAATTCTTGACCTTAGTGCATAAGCTATTGGTGTTCTGTTCAGGAACTTTCCCCCTGTGCCCATGTCCTCCAGGGTCTTCCCAAGTTTCTTTTCTATTAGTTTCAGTGTGTCTGGTTTTATGTGGAGGTCCTTGATCCACTTGGAGTTGAGCTTAGTACAAGGAGATAAGAGTGGATCAATTCTCTTTCTTCTGCATGTTGACCTCCAGTTGAGCCAGCACCATTTGTTGAAAAGGCTATCTTTTTTTCCACTGGATGTTTTCAGCAACTTTGTCAAAGATTAGTTTGGCTATAGATGTGTGGGTTCAATTCTGGGTCTTCAATCCTATTCCATTCATCCACCTCCCTGTCACTGTACCAATACCATGCAGTTTTTAACACTACTGCTCTGTAGTACTGCTTGAGGTCTGAGATACTGATTTCCTAGAAGTTCTTTTACTGTAGAGAATAGTTTTAGCTATCCTGGGCTTTTTGTTATTCCAGATGAATTTGAGAATTGCTCTTTTTCACTCTATGAAGAACTGGGCTGGGATTTTGATGGGGATTGCATTGAATCTGTATATTGCTTTTGGCAAGATGGCCATTTTAACTATATTAATCTTGCCAACCCACGAGCATGGAAGATTTTTCCATTTTCTGAGGTCGTCTTCCATTTTCTTCTTCAGAGACCTGAAGTTTTTGTCATACAAATCTTTCATTTGTTTGGTTATAGTCACACCAAGATACTTTATATTGTTTGTGTCTATTGTGAAGGCTGTCATTTCTTTCTCAGCCTGCTTATCCTTTGAGTACAGGAAGGCTACTTGAATTGATTTTGCTCGAGTTGATTTTATAACCAGCCACTTTGCTGAAGTTGTTTATCAGATGTAGGATTTCTCTGGTGGAGTTTTTTGGATCACTTAAATATACTATCATATCATCTGCGAATAGTGATAGTTTGACTTCTTCCTTTCCAATTTGTATCCCTTTGACTTCCTTATGTTGTCGAATTGCTCTACCTAGTACCTCAAGTACTATATTGAAAAGATATGGTGAGAGGGGGCAGCCTTGTCTAGTCCCTGATTTTAGTGGGATTGCTTCAAGTTTCTCTCCATTTACTTTGATGTTGGCTACTGGTCTGCTGTAAATTGCTTTTACTATGTTTAAGTACGGGCCTTGAATTCCTGTTCTTTCCAAGATATTAGCATGAAAGGATGCTGAATTTTGTCAAATGCTTTTCCAGCATCCAATGAGATGACCATGTGGTTTTTTCTTTGAGTTTGTTTATGTAGTGGATTACGTTGATGGATTTCCATATATTGAACCATCCCTGCATCATTGGGATGAAGCCAACTTGATCATGGTGAATGATCGTTTTGATGTGTTCTTGGATTTGGTTTGCAAGAATTTTATTGAGTATTTTTGTGTCGATGTTCATAAGGGAGATTGGTCTGAAGTTCGCTTTCTTCTTTGGATCTTTGTGTGGTTTTGGTGTCAGGGTAATTGTGGCTTCATAGAATGGGTTGGGTAGTGTTACTTCTGTTTCTATTCTGTGGAATAATTTGAAGAGTATTGGTATTAGGTCTTCTTTGAAGGTCTGATAGAATTCTGCATCTATCTGTCCCTGTGCTTTTTTTGGTTGGAAGACTTTCTATGACCCCTTCTATTTCTTTGGGGGTTATGGGACTGTTTAGACTATTTGATCCTGATTTAATTTTGGTATTTGGTATCTGTCTAGGAAATTGTCCATTTCCTCCAGATTCTCCAGTTGTGTTGAGTATAGGCTTTTGTAGTAGGATCTGATGCTTTTTTGAATTTCCTCAGTTTCTGTTATTTTATCTCCCTTTTCATTTCTAATTTTGTTAATTTGAATACTGTCTCTGTGCCCTTTGGTAAGTCTGCCTAAGGGTTTCTCTATCTTGTTGATTTTCTCAAAGAACCAGCTCCTGGTTTTGTTGATTCTTTGTATAGTTCTCTTTGTTTCAACTTGATTGATTTCAGCCCTGAGTTTGATGATTGCCTGTCTTCTACTCTTCCTGGGTGAAATAGCTTCTTTTTGTTCCAGAGCTTTCAGGTGTGCCATTAAGTTGCTAGTATATGCTCTCTCCTGTTTCTTTTTGGAGGCACTCGGGGCTATGAGTTTTCCTCTTAGCACTGCTTTCTTTGTGTCCCATAGATTAGGATATGTTGTGCCTTCATTTTCATTAAATTCTAGAAAGTCTTTTATTTCTTTCCTTATTTCTTCCTTGACTAAGGTATCATTGAGTAGAATATTGTTCAGCCTCCAGGTGTATGAGGATTTTTCTGTTGTTTTTGTTGCTACTGAAGACCACTCTTACTCCATGGTGATCTGATAGGAGGCATGGGATTAGTTTGATCTTCTTATATTTGTTGAGATCTGTCTTGTGACCAATTATATGGTCAATTTTGGAGAAGGTACCATGAGGTGCTGAGAAAAAGATATAGTCTTTTGCTTTAGGATGAAATGTTCTCTCTATATATATCTGTTAAATCCAATTGGTCCAAAGTTTCAATGAGTTTCCCTGTGTGCCTGTTTAGTTTCTGTTTTCCTGATCGGTCCATTGAGGATAGTGGAGTGTTGAGGTCCCCTACAATTATTGTGTTAGATGCAATGTTTGCTTTGAGCTTTAGTAACATTTCTTTTATGAATGAGGGTGCCCTTGCATTTGGAGCGTAGATGTTTAGAATTGTGAGTTCTTCTTGGTGGATTTTTCCTTTGACCAGAAAGAAGTGACCTTCTGTGTCTCTTTTGATGACTTTAGGTTCAAAGTCAATTTTATCTGATATTAGAATGGCTATTTTAGCTCGCTTCCTGAGACCATTTGCTTGTAAAATTGTCTTCCAGCCTTTTACTCTAAAGTAGTGTTTGTCTTTGACCCTGAGGTGTGTTTCCTGCAGCAAGATGTAGGGTCCTATTTCCGTATCCAGTCTGTTAGTCAATGTCTTTTTATTGGGGAATTGAGTCCATTGATGTTAAGAGATATTAAGGAATAGTGATTATTTCTTTCTGTCATTTTTGATGTTATTTTTGTTTTTGAGTGGTTATCTTCTTTTGAGTTTGATGGAAGAAGGTTACTATCTTGCTTTTTCCAGGGTGTAGTTTCCATCCTTGTAGTGGAGTTTTCCTCCTATTATCCTTTGTAGGGCTGGGTTAGTGGAAAGATATTGTGTAAATTTGGTTTTGTCATGGAAATTTTTGATTTCTCCATCCATGTTGATTGAGAGTTTTGCTGGGTTTAGTCATCTTGGCTGACATTTGTGTTCTCTTAGAGTCTGCATGAGATCCGCCCAGGATCTACTAGCTTTCATGCTCTCTGGTGAGAAGTCTGCTGTTATTCTGATAGGTCTTCCTTTATATGTTACTTGGCCTTTTTCTCTTACTGCCTTTAATATTCTTTCTTTGTTTAGTACATTTGGGGTTTTGATTATTATGTGACAGGAGGTATTTCTGTTCTGGTCCAGTCTGTTTGGAGTTCTGTAAGCTTCTTGTATATTCATGGGCATCTCTCTCTCTTTAGGTTAGGGAAGTTTTCTTCCATAATTTTGTTGAAGATATTTGCTGGCCCTTTAAATTGTAGATCTTCGCTCTCATCTATCCCTATAATCCTTAGACTTGGTTTTCTCATTGTGTCCTGGATTTCCTGGATGTTTTGGGTTACAAGCCTTTTGCATTTTGTATTTTCTTTGACTGTGGAATCAATGGTTTCTATGGTATCTTCAGCATCTGAGATTCTTACTTCTATCTCCTGTATTCTGCTGTTGATATTTGCATCTACGACCCCTGATTTCTTCCCAAGGTTTTCTATCTCCAAAGTTGTCTCCCTTTGTGATTTCTTAGTTGTTTCTACCTCTGTGTTGGATGGTTTTGCTCAGTTCCTTCACTTGTTTGTTTGTGTTTTCTTGCAATTCTTTAAGAGAATTTTGTGTTTCCTCTTTCATGACTTCTGCCTGTTGACTCAATTTCTCCTGCATTTCATTAAGTGATTTTTTTCATTTTGTCTTTATTGGCTTTTGTCTGTTGATGCATATTCTCCTGGAATTCTTTACGTGATTTTTGTGTTTGCATTGTAAGGGCTTCTACCCTATTTATGTTCCCCTGCATTTCTTTAAGAGATTTGTTTATGTCTTTTTTTGTGTGTTTCCCTAGCAGCATCATGACCAGTGCTTTTAAATCCAACTCTTGTTTTTCTGGTGTGTTGGGGTATCCAGGACTTGCTGTGGTTGGAGAATTGGGTTCAGATGCTGCCATATTGCCTTGATTTCTGTTAGTAATGTTCCTACGTTTGCCTTTTTCCATCTGTTTTTCTCTGGAGTTAGTTGGTCTTGTTGTTACTGGTTGGTGTTTGAAGCTCCTGTGAGCCTGGTGTTTGGTGCTGCTGTCATAGAGGCCATCCGTGCTCCTGAGTTGGAGACCAGAATGTTTCTGCTACTGGGCTCCGAATTACCTCCTCAGCTCTGGAAGAGCCTAGATGGTGGCGCTCCCAGTCCACAGGGATCTGTCTGATTAGCTGTGTGTGGTGCCCTGAGGCAAGATGTCGGCCTCCAGCTGTACTCCAGGCATAGACCCCCGAGCAAGTTTGTGCCTGTGCAGGTTGGCGCAGACACCACCCGCTGAGCTGATCTGGCTCTTGGTGCAGGCAAGAGCCTGACCAGGTAGTTGATGTTAGGCTAGGACTCTGTCCATGCACCTGGCCCCAGCTGCTAGCCGCCCGTGGTGACCCGAGGCAAGATGGCGCCCTCCACTGCAAGCCGATCGAAGCCACATGATTTTCTTTTTTCCTTTTTTTTTTTTTTTTTTTTTTTTTTTTTTTGGTTTTTGGAGACAGGGTTTCTCTGTGTAGCCCTGGCTGTCCTGGAACTCACTCTGAAGACCAGGCTGGCCTCGAACTCAGAAATCCGCCTGCCTCTGCCTCCCAAGTGCTGGGATTAAAGGCGTGCGCCACCACGCCCAGCTCGCCACATGATTTTCTTAAAGCTTAAATAAAACTAAGTCTTTGAAACACCACAGCTGAAAGCATAAAGCAGATTAAAGAATACATAGTAGAAATCTTTGTTTTATTTGGGTTATGTGGTAAGATTTTGAGGATCAGGGAAGAGACAGATCTGTGGAAGGCAGTAACATATAATAAGCTTTACTTAAACAACTTGTATCAGGTCAGAAACTCCTCCCAGGAAGACATGTTCCAGAGATAGGGGAACAAGGCGACCACCAAAAGAAGAATAGACTGAGGGACATTCCAGAAAAGAAAATGTCATGGATAATTTTTATTGCCACCTTGATTGGATTAAGAACCATCAAACACAGTAATAAAGTAAATCATTGGTTATGTTCATGAGGTTGCTATAAATGCTGTCCTCCAGGCACAGCATGACCATTGCCCTCTTGAAATATCAGCAGATGTGATTAACCATAGGACCTGCACAAAAGGGGCTAATTTGCTTTCAATCATGGAAGGCTAAGATAGGTCCACAGGCCACAACCCCAAGAGATATATAGGCAATTAGCAGGTGCTGGGAGGAGGGACGCACCAGGCTTTTCTGGAGATTCCTGCAATTCTCAGCCTGTTAGTCATGATCCCCAAAAGACACTGGAAAACACAGATGTCTACATTATGATTTGTAGCAGTAGCAAGATTATATGAAGTAGTAACAAAAAAATTTTATAGTTGGGGGTTACCATCTGAGGAACTGTATTAAAGGGTCACAGTTGCTGGAGGGAGGGGCTCATGAACTTCCCTGTTCCTGAAAATATGTAGCAGTTAACAGTTGCTAGAGGAGAGTGAGAGAGATTTATTTTTATTTTCTATATTCTATGTTTACATTCCAAAGGCTTTCCCCTTTCCCAGTTCCCACCCACCATAGTTCCCATAGTTCCTCTCCCCCACAGCTATTCCCCAATCATTCCCCCTGCCCCCTCGGTTTCTTTACTAAACTGGATGCAATCTTTACAAGCCCAGGGTCCTCTCCTTTCTTCTTCTTGGGAATCATTTGACTTGCTATTTGTGTCTTGAGTATTTAGGGCTTCTGGGCTCATTAATATCTACTTATCAGTGATGGCATTTCATGTGCATTCTTTTGTGATTAGGTTAATTCACTCAGGATGATATTTTCCAGGTCTAACCATTTACCTACAAATTGCATGAATTCATTATTTTTAATTGCTGAGTAGTATTCCATTGTATAAATATACCACATTTTCTGTATCCATTCCTCCTTTGAGGGATATTTGGGCTCCTTCCAATTTCTGGCTATTATAAACAAGGCTGCTATAAACATAGTGGAGCATGTGTCTTTATTGCATGCAGGGGAATCCTCTGGGTATATGCCCAGGAGCGGTATGCCAGGGTCCTCTGGAAGTGACATGCCCAGTTTTCTGAGGAACCACCAAACTGATTTCCAGAGCGGTTTTACCATTTTGCAATCCCACCAACAGTGGAGGAGTGTTCCTCTTTCTCCACATCCTCGCCAGCACTTGTTGTCTCTTGAGTTTTTAATCTTAGCCATTCTGACTGGTGTGAGGTGGAATCTCAGGGTTGTTTTGATTTGCATTTCCCTGATGACTAATGATGTTGAACATCTTTTAAGGTGTTTCTCAGCCATCCGAATTTCTTCTGGTGAAAATTCTTTGTTTAGCTCTGTGCCCCATTTTTTGATAGGGTTATTTGATTCTTTGCGGTCTAACTTCTTGAGTTCTTTGAATATATTGGATATTAGCCCTCTGTCGGATGTGGGGTTGGTGAAGATCTTTTCCCACTTTGTTGGTTGCCGTTTTGTCCTTCTGACAGTGTCCTTTGCTTTGCAGAAACTTTGTAATTTTATGAGGTCCCATTTGTCGATTCTTGATCTTAGTGCGTAAGCTATTGGTGTTCTGTTCAGGAACTTTTCCCCTGTGCCCAAGTCCTCCAGGGTCTTCCCAAGTTTCTTTTTTAATAGTTTCAGTGTGTCTGGTTTTATGTGGAGGTCCTTGATCCACTTGGAGTTGATCTTAGTGCAAAGAGATAAGAGTGGGTCAATTAGCATTCTTCTGCATGTTGACCTCCAGTTGAACCAGCACCATTTGTTGAAAAGGCTATCTTTATTCCACCGGATGGTTGTGGCTCCTTTATCAAAGATCAAGTGACCATAAGTCTGTGGGTTAATTTCTGGGTCTTCAATCCTGTTCCATTGATCAGCTTGCCTGTTGCTATGCCAATACCATGCAGTTTTTAACACAATTGCTCTGTAGTACTGCTTGAAGTCAGGGATATTGATTCCCCCAGAAGTCCTTTTATTGTTGAGAATAGTTTTCGCTATCCTGGGTTTTTTGTTGCTCCAGATGAATTTGAGAATTGCTCTTTCTAGATCTATGAAGAATTGAGTTGGGATTTTGATGGGGGTTGCATTGAATCTGTATATTGCTTTTGGCAAGATGGCCATTTTTACTATATTGATCCTGCCAATCCAGGAGCAAGAAATATTTTTCCATCTTCTGAGGTCTTCTTCGATTTCTTTCTTCAAGGACTTGAAGTTCCTGTTGTACAGATCTTTTGCTTGTTTGGTTAGAGTTACGCCAAGATACTTTATGTTGTTTGTGGCTATTGTGAAGGGTGTTATTTCCCTAATTTCTTTCTCAGCCTGCTTGTCCTTTGAGTACAAGAAGGCCACTGACTTGCTTGAGTTAATTTTATAACCTGCCATTTTGCTGAAGTTGTTTATCAGCTGTAGAAGTTCTCTGGTGGAGTTTTTTGGGTCGCTTAGGTAAACTATCATATTGTCTGCAAATAATGATAGTTTCACTTCTTCCTTTCCAATTTGTATCCCTTTGACTTCCTTATGTTGTCTAATTGCTCTTGCAAGAACTTCAAGTACTATATTGAAAAGATATGGAGAGAGAGGACAGCCTTGTCTAGTCCCTGATTTTAGTGGGAATGCTTCAAGTTTCTCTCCATTTATTTTGATGTTGGCTACTGGTTTGCTGTAAATTGCTTTTACTATGTTTAGGTATGGGCCTTGAATTCCTGCTCTTTCCAAGACTTTTAGCATGAAAGGATGCTGAATTTTGTCGAATGCTTTTTCAGCATCTAATGAGATGACCATGTGGTTTTTTTCTTTCAGTTTGTTTATGTAGTGGATTACATTGATGGATTTCCGTATATTGAACCATCCCTGCATCCCTGGGATGAAGCCTACTTGATCATGGTGGATGATCGTTTTGATGTGCTCTTGGATTCGGTTAGCAAGAATTTTATTTAGTATTTTTGCATCTATATTCATAAGAGAAATTGGCCTGTAGTTCTCTTTCTTTGTTGGATCTTTTTGTGGTTTAGGTATTAGCATAATTGTGGCTTCGAAGAATGAGTTGGGCAGTGTCCCTTCTGTCTCTATTTTGTGGAATAGTTTGAAAAGTATTGGTGTTAAGTCTTCTTTGAAGGTCTGGTAGAATTGTGCACTAAAACCATCTGGTCCCGTACTTTTTTTGGTTGGGAGGCTTTCTATAACCCCTTCTATTTCTTTAGGGGTTATGGGACTATTTAGCTGGTCTACTTGATGCTTATTTAATTTTGGTATTTGATATCTGTCTAGGAAATTGTCCATTTCCTCCAGATTCTCCAGTTGTTTTGAGTATAGACCTTTGTAGTAGGATCTGATGATCTTTTGAATTTCCTCAGTTTCTGTTGTTATGTCTCCCTTTTCATTTCTAATTTTGTTAATTTGTATACTGTCTCTGTGTCCTTTGGTTAGTCTGGCTAAGGGTTTATCTATCTTGTTGATTTTCTCAAAGAACCAGCTCCTGGTCTTGTTGATTCTTTGTATGGTTCTCTTTGTTTCTATTTGATTGATTTCAGCCCTGAGTTTGATGATTTCTTGTCTTCTACTTCTCCTGGGTGAATTAACTTGTTTTTCTTCCAGGGCTTTAAGGTGTGCCATTAAGTTGCTAGTGTATGCTCTCTCCAGTTTCTTTTTGGATGCACTTAAAGCTATGAGTTTTCCTCTTAGCACTGCTTTCATTGTGTCCCATAGATTTGGGTAGGTTGTACCTTCATTTTCATTGAATTCTAAAAAGTCTTTGATTTCTTTTTTTATTTCTTCCTTGACCAAGGTGTCATTGAGTAGAGTATTGTTCAGTTTCCATGTGTATGTGGGCTTTCTGTTGTTTTTGTTGTTATTGAAGACCACTCTTACTCCATGGTGATCTGATAGGAGGCATGGGATTAGCTCGATCTTCTTGTATTTGTTGACATCTGTCTTGTGACCAATTATATGGTCTATTTTGGAGAAGGTACCATGTGGAGCTGAGAAAAAGGTATATTCTTTAGCTTTAGGATGAAATGTTCTATATATATATCTGTTAAATCCAGTTGGTCCAGAGTTTCAATTAGTTTCACTGTGTCCCTGTTTAGTTTCTGCTTTCCTGATCTGTCCATTGAGGAGAGTGGAGTGTTGAAGTCACCCACAATTATTGTGTTAGGTGTAATGTGTGCTTTAAGCTTTAGTAATGTTTCTTTTACAAATGAGGGTGCCCTTGCATTTGGAGCATAGATGTTCAGTATTGAGAGCTCTTCTTGGTGGATTTTCCCTTTGGCCAGCAAGAAGTGACCTTCTGAGTCTCTTTTGATGATTTTAGGTTGGAAGTCAATTTTATCTGATATTAGAATGGCTACTCCAGCTTGTTTCCTGAGACCATTTGCTTGTAAAATTGTCTTCCAGCCTTTTACTCTAAGGCAGTGTTTGTCTTTAACACTGAGATGTGTTTCCTGTATGCAGCAAAATGTAGGGTCCTGTTTCCGTATCCAGTCTGTTAATCTATGTCTTTTTATTGGGGAATTGAGTCCATTGATGTTAAGAGATATTAAGGAATAGTAATTATTACCTCCAGACATTTTTGAAATTATATTTATTTATCTTATTTATTTTTTATATTCGAGAGGTTATCTTCTTTTAGGTTTGATGAGAGGAGGTTTCTATCTTGCTTCTTCCCGGGTGTTGTTTCCGTCCTTGTCTTGGTGTTTTCCCCCTATTATCCTTTGTAGGGCTGGATTTGTGGAAAGATATCGTGCAAATTTGGTTTTGTCATGGAATACCTTGATGTCTCCATCAATGGCGATTGAGAGTTTTGCTGGGTAAAGTAGTTTTGGCTGAAGTTTGTGTTCTCTTAGAGTTTGCATGATATCTGCCCCAGATCTTCTAGCTTTCATGGTCTCAGGTGAGAAGTCTGGTGTTATTCTGATAGGTCTTCCTTTATATGTTACTTGGCCTTTTTCTCTTGCTGCCTTTAGTATTCTTTCTTTGTTTATTACATTTGGAGTTTTGATTATTATATGACGGGATGTATTTCTGTTCTGGTCCAGTCTGTTTGGGGTTCAATAGGCTTCTTGTATATTCATGGGCATCTCTCTCCTTAGGTTGGGGAAGTTTTCTTCCATAATTTTATAGAAGATATTAGCTGGCCCTTTAACTTGTAAATCTTCACCCTCGTCTATACCTATAATCCTTAGGTTTGGTCTTCTCATAGTGTCTTGGATTTCCTGAATGTTTTGGTTTACCACCTTTTTGCATTTAGTATTTTCTTTGACTGTTGAATTAATGGTTCCTATGGTATCTTCAGCTTCTGAGATTCTGTCTTCTATCTCTTGTATTCTATTGTTGATACTTGCATCTATGGCCCCTGATTTCTTCCCAAGGTTTTCTATCTCCAATGTTGTCTCCCTCTGTGATTTCTTAGTTGTTTCTACTTCTGTTTTTAGTATCTGGATGGATGTGCTCAGATCTTTCGCTTGCTTGATTGTGTTTTCATGTATTTCTTTAATAGATTTTTGTGCTTCCTCTTTCATAGCTTCTACTTGTTGGCCCACGTTCTTCTGTAGTTCTTTAAGTGACTTTTTTCTTTCTTCTTTATTGTCTTCTTCTTTTTGATCCATCTTCTCCTGAATTTCTTGAAGTGATTTTTGTATTTGCCTCGTAAAGGCTTCTAACTTTTGATCCATTTTCTCCTCTATTTCTTCACGAGATTTTTCTATGTGTTCAGCTACCAGCATCCTGACCAGTGATTTTATATCCAAGTCTTGTTTTTCTGGTGTTTTGGGGTATCCAGGGATTCCTGTTGTTGGAGAACTGGGTTCAGATGCTGTCATGTTGCCTTGATTTTTGTTAGTAACGTTCCTTCGTTTTCCTTTTGCCATCTGGTTATTTCTGGCTTTAGTTGGCCTTGTTGTCAGTGGCTGGTGTTTGAATCTCCTGTGAGGCTGGGCTCACCTGTTGTTTCTCTACTGGTGAATATGTGTGACTGCTGCTTTAAGGGATCATAAGCTGGCTGCCACCCATGCGATTGTAGCCCCTGTTGGAGTCTGTCTACCTGGGCTTCTCCAGCTGTGCCCTGGTTGCAAGGAACTCGGCCTGCTTGGCTCCGAGAGCCTAGCAGATCCCCCGTGAGGGTAGCCCTGGAAGGGGTGTCTACCTGGGTCTTTCCAGCTGTGTCCTGGTTGCAATATGGAGGCCCGCCGCTATCGCTGGTCCAGGGGCTGGCGAGCTGGTTGCAGAACGCAGCCTCGGTGCTCGGCCAGAGGGCGCAAGGATGTCCCACAGAGCCTAGGCGGAGCTCGGCCTGCTTGGCTCCGAGACCCTAGCAGATCCCCCCCCCCCCGTGAGGGTAACCCTGGAAGGGGTGTCTACCTGGGCCTTTCCAGCTGTGTCCTGGTTGCAATATGGAGGCCCGCTGCTATTGCTGGTCCAGGGGCCGGCGAGCTGGTTGCAGAACGCAGCCTCGGTGCTCGGCCAGAGGGCGCGGGGATGTCCCGAGAGAGATATTTTTATTGGGACAGCCACTCATAAGTTGGCCATACCCCTCCCCCCATATGTAATACCAACTCAATTCACTGATCCAGTAACATAGGCATTATTGGAACCTTTGCTCTGTCACTGGTGCTTTATCTGAGGTAAACAGACATTTGTTCATCTCTCTAGGAAAAGTTAACACAACACTTGTTACCTGAGTTTCTCCTTCCCAATAAATCTCTTGTGTGACATTTGTTGTGCACTGTGACTTTGTTGTATATCTTGGATCCTGACTGCCAGGATACCCTTCCAAGCAGAGCTGTAATGCTTCCACTGGGGAAACTCCCCTGCCTGAGCAGAGCTGCTACACTTGCAGGGGGAAAACTTTCCAGGAAGGTAGAGGACAACTTCTGCCTTTCTCTTCAGACCTGCAAGACATACAGTCCAGACCGGCAGTGATCCCTGATGAGTGGGGTGTGCCATAGAAGTCTGTCCCTAAAATGGCCAAGAAACTAGAGAATATATCACAGTCATAGAAACAAGTATACGATGGGATTGGAAGCAGGCTATGCCATCAGTTCCATGACCTTTCATGCATGTAGCTAATTAGACATGCGATGGAGGCTAATGTCTGTCAGGAAGACTTTACCTGAGCAAAGGAGGGATTGCCAGGGAAAGGCAATGGATAGTGTGCTCTGCACTTGCCTCTGAATTTGCAGAAATAGTCAGGGAGAAAGACATAGCATGAGATGGAGTCTCTTGCTTGCTGTTTCATGTTTCATGGGTCTGGAGAGCATAAATGGAAAAAAGGTACAAATTTGGTCTGTGTCAAAAAAGTCCTTCTTGATATCCTAAAAGTAGGACCCATTGGAGGAATCTGACAATAGTGAGGAAGAGAGCAAGATAGAATAGAAGCGAGCCTCAGGTACAGCCTTTAGTAAAGATGCAAGGAACAGCAACAACAAAGGAGACAGCCTATTACACCCTGGCTCATGAACTGTAGGACATAGATAAAGATGGGTCCAGTCTGAGTGCTGTACAAACAGATAAACTACAAACTACCCATCTATCTATATGGCAAAGGCTGCATGACCTTAAGCTATAGAAAGAAAACCAGTCCTTGATGCACTGGCTCATAGTAGCCATTAGGGATACGTGCTTATCACCAACCAAAGTCTCCATAAATATGAGGGACTTAAGAACAATAGAAGTGCAGTCATTATTACTGAGAGAACTGGAAATGAGAAAAGCAGTGTGTGATTGCCAGTTCACTGGACTGATGAGACTGTGTTCACAGGAGAGCTAAGATTGAGGTAGATTCAGTAGGGACCTATAGGGCTTTAGTGGATTTGTTAAGAATAACACAGGGGAATGTGATCCTTACAAGGTGGGAGAGGCTATGGCAGATATGGAAAAGACTATTTTCCATAGACTGACTTATAAGTCAAGTTTGTAAAGTTCTAAGGCAATCAAGAGAATAAGAAAAAGCATGTAAAAAGGTCTGTGTGGTCACTTGAAAGCAAATGTGGCAAAAATTTGTGTTAAGTCAGAGCTCCAAGGGAAAGGCATCTACAGAAAAGCAAATCAGTAATTGTGAGCCTCTAGGAGTCTCAAAAACCTGAGTGAAGCCGGGTGGTGGTGGTGCATGCCTGTAATCTGAGCACTTGGGAGGAAGAGGCAGGCGGATTTCTGAGTTCAAAGCCAGCCTGGTCTACAGAGTGAGTTCCAGGACAGCCAGGGCTACACAGAGAAACCCTGTCTCAAAAAAAACAAAAACAAAAACAAAACAAAACATTCAAAATAAAGCAATGTAGGTGAAAAAGGCTAAGCTTATCCCAGAGGTGAATAGTCACCCTCCCCTTAAAAGAAAGTGTACTGGGGAAGAAATTGTTCACCTCTTAGATGAGGTTAGTGGACAAGAAGCTAAAGCTCAGATCTAGAGACTGTCAGATCCCGGGAAGCCTGTGAGGTCACAGGAGGTCATAGCATAGCCATGCTCCCCTTCTCCCTATTTAAAAGTCTTAATCTCTGCACTGTCAGGATCTTGTTCAGAAAAAAATATTTCCAGTACAATGAGTTCAAGTCTATTCCTCACTTTCTCTTCTATTTTATTTAGTGTAACTGGTTTTATGTTGAGAACTTTGATCCCCTTGGACTCCAGTTTTATGCAGGGCAATAAATATGGATCTATTTTCATTCTTCTACAACAGACCTCCAGATAGACCAACACCATTTATTGAAGATGCTTTCCTTTCTCCATTGTACGGTTTGGCTTCTTTGTCAGAAAAACAAGTTTCTATAGGTGTATGGGCATATTTCAGGGTCTTCATTTTGATTCCACTGACCAATATGTCTGTTTTCATGCCAATACCATAGTTCTGTAAAACAACTTGAGATCTGAGGTGATGCTACCTTCAGAAGTGATTTTATTATTTAGGATTACTTTTTACTTCTTGGGTGATATTTACCAAACAAACCAACCAACCAACCAACTGTATACAGAAAACCCAAACACCTTTGAATAAATCCTGATTTTGTTAATAGCCATTTCCCCAAATACTGAAATAGAATTATTTTGGTTAAATGTAGTTCTTTATAAACCCAGTTGTTGTGAGTGCAACTGTGAGAAGATAAACTTTAGAGGCTTTAAAAAATTCTTTTTTTTTTTGTTTTCAAAACAAAGCATTTTATTTAACAGCAACTACCCCACCCACTCACCCACCCACCCACCCACCCACTCACCCACCCACCACACATGAACTCTTTGTGACAGGTCGCTAAACAAAATTATTTTAAGTCTTCAAAACACCCAAGAGTCAACAGAAGTTCTGCATTCCGAGTCAGTTCACAATTTCTTTTAAACGTTATTTTTGTTCTACTTTTTTTTTTAAATGAGTGCTCTGCTGCACATACGTCTGCGGGCCAGAAGAGGGCATCAGATCCCCTTACAGATGGTCATGGGCCACCATGTGGTTGCTGGGCATTGAACTCAGGACCTCTGGAAGAGCAGTCACTGCTCTTAATCGCTGAGCCATCTCTCCAAGCCCCAATATTAAAGATTTTAATAAGCTTTACTTAAGTTCCATCTTTTATAACCCCTGTGAGACTTAATTCTTTCCTGCTATCGTGTGCTTAAGCCCTTTCTAGTTTTGTTCTCATCTTTCCTTTTTCATCCTTACAACATATTTTGACATATAAAAATCCTTCTTCTTTTTAATTCCTTATATCCAAACATATTCCCATACTTGTATCCTTCTTCATATCTACCTACCACTGTTTCTTTTTTTAACGATAAAAATATTTTTAAAAGGTAATTATGATCACAAAAGTATAATTGTAATCCATATAATATTAAGACAATTTTTGAAAACGGTTATTACATAATCATTTTTAATTAGAGAGTAATCTTTTAAGAAATTTTCTTTTTTACTTTGTTTCCTTTCTTAATATCATGAGATGTAGCAACAGAAACAAGTTCACTTTTGTCACTTGGGGGTTTTTAAAGGCTCATTTAGAGGCAAGAGAGATAGTTTAGTGGTTAAGAGCATTGTTTTCTCTGACAGAAGGCCTCGGCTTGGTTCTCAGTGCCCACATGGTGGCTCAAAGCCATCCATAACTCCTATACCAGGAGAGCTGGCACCTACTTCTGACCTCCAGGCATGCTTGTGGTACACACACACACACACACACACACACACACACGAAAAACTCATAAGGTGTTAATTTAAAATGTGAAAATAAATAACTAAAAAATAAAAGTGCTCTTCTACATCCCTCTCCCCTGCCAGTCTCTTACAGTCCTAGAGTTAGAGACTATACATTAGAGAAAGAACTAGCCGGGGAATCAATGACTTTGAATACTGACTACTCTTGTAAACAAGGAAAAAACAATGGGGATTGACCAAACCCAGCAATCGCAGTCTTAGATACAGAAGGAACAGAGATTGCTTGGCTTTTGAAAGGACAGCCACTGACATTTTGAGATTTCAAATCTTATCCCGAGATGAGCTGCCAGGCATGACTAAGAGGGCATGAGGAAGGTAAGGCTCTCCCGCTGACAGCAGAGCAGTTGAGAGAAATTTGTCATCTGGGTGATAGTGGCACATGCCTTCAGTCGCAGCACTAGGGAGCAAATCTCTTGAGTTTGAGGCCAGCCTGGGCTACAGAATGAGTTCTAGAACAGCCAAGGCTACACAAAGAAACCCTGTCTCAAAAAATTAATTAATAAAATAAAAAGAAATGTTTGGCTAAGAACTTTCCAGATATTTCACTTTATGGTAATTTGGGGTGTGGAGGAGAGGCCAAGATTAGACAGAAGGACTGCAATCTAGAAGGAACTCCACAGGCTTTACTTCAACAATTATGTACTTACAGCTCACATCTAGAGATGACTGACCAAGATATAGACATTAAAGATATAGCCCAGCCTTCCCTGGGCTCCTTGAGTCTATTTGATTTGATTGTTTGTTTGCTTGTTTACTATCAAAGGGGCCTAAGCATTTAGAGGGCTTTGGAAATGATAACATCTGAGCCTGCAGTGGTCTTCCCAACAGATGGATTCTCATTTGAGGTAGCCCCTCTGCTCACAGCTACAATAGGCAAAATCCATTTTCCTTTTGTCCTCAGGCCTTAGACACAGGTTAACTTACAATAGTATGGCCACAAGGGGTGTAATTTCCCTCTTTTTCTTTCTTTCTTTCTTTCTTTCTTTCTTTCTTTCTTTCTTTCTTTTTTTTTCTTTCTTTTTTTTTTTTTTTTGGTTTTTTGAGACAGGGTTTCTCTGTGTAGCCCTGGTTGTCCTGGAACTCACTCTGTAGACCAGGATGGCCTCGAACTCAGAAATCCACCTGCCTCTGCCTCCCAAGTGCTGGGATTAAAGGCGTGCGCCAACACCACCCGGCCCTTTTCCATTTCTTTAATGTTCCTGTGATCTCCCTTATAAAAGATCTTAGTAGCTGTTTTAAGGAAGTTATCTAAAATCCATTCAATTCCCATGAATAACATATTCATCTAGACTAAATCAAAGAACTGAATAAAACTCTGAAAACATCAATCTCTATACTTTTAGGTCATTTGAAATATTCCAAGATTAACTTCAATCAGTCTCAGATCTTGTAAGGAAAAGGGGATGTTCGGCAGGATAGGTTTCCAGCCTGAGAAGGAGGACATGACAAGCATATGGAGGAAATACGGGATAAGAAAACTTTTTCTATTAGAAGGCTTGCTGTGCCAGTGGAAGGCTACTACTGATATGGGAGGCTCTTGGGAGAAGGGCAGTAAGCCTGTTGAGCCCATACAGCCCTGTATAAGTCCAGTCTCTCTCCCAGAATTGAGAAGGTCTGTACATAACTTTTTTCTTATAGACAAATCTATTTATTCTCTTAATGTTTTGATTAATACTCCCCTCTAGAATTTATTTTTCTCCATCTTCCAGTTTATTTTCAGGCCAGGCTTGAATGCAGAAAAATAGCTAGTGGTTCTGTTTGATGGTCTGCAGGTCAAATGGATTTCACTGATCTATAATACATCCTATAGGTTCTTTGTCACCCAGCTGACAGAAACAATTGTGTTGGGATGATTCCTATTATCTTTTTGGCCCTTTACCAGAACATCTTTTGGAATTCTCATGTCCTTCTCATCATGGATGACTAAGAGTTGAAGTGAAATTTAGGATATCAGTTGCTCTCACAAGCATTGCTATAATATTTGTCCTTTCCTCCCTCATTAGTGGGCATAAGGAGATATAGACCTATGGGATTAGTCACTCTCTTTGACATTATCTATTTCTTATTTTGGTAAGGAACACAGTCATAAAGCAACTCCTAATGACACATTGCTATACCCATAGAGCACTCCATTGCTCAGCTCTCATCAGAGAAGCTTCTTCTTGCAGTAGATGAGAATTAACACAGAGATCCACAGCTGGACAACATGTATAAAGTGCAGTACAAGCACAGTCTTGAATGAGATGTTATACTGCTCTCCTTCCTCAAGGTTTGGGGATTGGTTTGGGAGATACTGCAGAGAGATTTTAAGAGCTAGAGGTGGTTAAAAATTAAGGCAGCAGCATTTTCCAGACATAACAGGTCTGATCCAGTAGATCCACAATGAACTCACAGAGACTGTGACAGCATGCACAAGACCTGAGCAAGTTCAAACCAGATAGAATCCCAAGAGAAGGTGAAGAAGGCACAAAGTCCTACCTAACTGAGAGGCTACTTGTGATTGATAGCTTTTGGGAGAAGGAGATCATGTTCTTCAACGGAGTGATACTGTGTATATCAACCACACTAAAGATCAGGCCTTGTGGTCAGTAGTAGCCTGCCAACAGAAAATGGACTCCATTTTTTGTATGTATGTTCCTGCTTTTAGTTTGGTTTGGGTTTTTTAAAGGTAGAGAAATAACAAGAAGTTAGGTAAGTGGGGTTATCTGGGAGGAGTTGGCAAGGAGAAAGTATGATCAAAATATATTGTATATAAATTTTAAACTATAAAATAACATAAAATATTTAAAAATAAGTTTTATAATGGAAATCAAGCAGGGCTCTTTTATGGCAGGATAGGACCCAAGAGAAGGTTGTTAAAAAGACTATGTCTCTGAGGTAAAAAAAAAAAAGAAAAGAAAAAAGTAGGGGGCCCCAAAGGAAGATTACCACTGAGGCATGTGGTAGCTATTCCCAGTTGACAACTTGACTATATCTGGATTGTAGTTCATTCCACATATACTCAAGCTGAAAACTGGGAATAACTATCACAATCCACCCCTTGTCAACTTGACACAAATCACATCTCATGTCCAAATGAAAACAATAAGCAGGTCAAAAATATGCTTAACATGATATAACTATTAGAGAACCCTGACTAATACAATGGGCTTTTGTGTAAGGGTAAGATATACTTTTGAACTAAGGAAGTAATTTTGCCCTTAAAATTTCTTGGCTGAGATATGACCATTGTCCTGGTTGGGCTAGTTGGTTCAACCACAGATGTCCAGAATGTGTCTGTGCCTCTCCCCATCCTGTGACCAGACTGGTTTCTGATATACATCTTGAAACACTAATGAAGTGTCTGATTACACATAGCTTCTAGGATTCTGTGCTTATTATGTTTCCATGCAAAAGAACAGGAAAAATCAAACAGCAAAAGGCTCTGAATGGACACCTCTGACTGAACCATTTCTGGAATTTCTGGTCTCTGTCCAGGGCTAAACTGTCAATAGAACCAAGGACATTGTTGTCTTCTGGCCAAGAAAGAATCATCTGTTTCTGAGGTCCCCACCTAACTGCCTTGTTTCTGTCTCCTGTCATCATTACTAATATTTTTTTCTTTAGTATTTCTTTAGCCTCTGACTCCTGAGATCAACTAGATCTTGATTGGAATGGTGGGTGGTAAGCCGTCAGAAAGCCTGCCCACTTTTTGAAAAAAAAAAAAAAGTTTCACGTACTCAATTATATAATGCTAATTTGAGTGTTATACTTTGAAAAGAATCTGAAACATGCAAGTGCATCTAAAGGTACAAGGACTGGATGTCAGTTCACATAGAAGCTATAAGAAAATCCCAGTGCCAGGAATGGGCTACATTCCCGTGACGTTAGCCAGGAAAGTCCCCAAACTGCCTGAATCAATACAGTCTGTTGCTACTGCTGTTGGCTACCGCCAGAACTAGACTATAAGACCCTGTTGATGAAGGTCATTACTTTGCTACATGACATTGAAAACTCCTGATAGCGTTGAGCTGAAAACTTCCTTCCTACCAACAGGATTTATTTATTTATTTATTATTTATTTATTTATCTTTCTTTTTTAATTTTCTTTTTTTCATTTTTTAATTTTCTATATTCTTTGTTTACATTCCAAAGGCTTTCCCCTTTCCCAGTTTTCCCCTCACCATATGTCCCATAAGTCCTCTTCCCCCTGCCCATTCCCCAATCATCCCCCCCACCAAGATTTCTCTGTTCTGGTACTCTCCTACAAAACTGGATCCAGTCTTTTCAGGACCAGGGTCCTCTCCTTCCTTCTTCTTGGGAATCTTTTGATTTGCTAATTGTGCCTTGAGCATTCAGAGCTTCTGGACTGATTAATATCCACTTATCAGTGATTGCAATTTATGTGTATTCTTTTGTGATTGGGTTAATTCACATAGGATGATATTTTCCAGATCCAACCATTTGCCTACAAATTGCATGAATTCATTATTTTTAATTGCTGAGTAGTATTCCATTGTATAAATATACCACATTTTCTGTATCCATTCCTCCTTTGAGGGACATCTGGGCTCCTTCCAGCTTCTGGCTATTATAAATAAGGCTGCTATGAACATAGTGGAACATGTGTCTTTATTGCATGCAGGGGAATCCTCTGGGTATATGCCTAGGAGTGGTATGACAGGGTCCTCTGGAAGTGTCATGCCCAATTTTCTAAGGAACCGCCATACTGATTTCCAGAACAGTTGTACCATCTTACAATCCCACCAACAGTGGAGGAGTGTTCCTCTTTCTCCACATCCTTGCCAACACCTCTTGACTCTTGAGTTTTTAATCTTAGCCATTTTAACTGGTGTGAGGTGGAATCTCAGGGTTGTTTTGATTTGCATTTCCCTGATGACTAATGATGTTGAACATCTCTTAAGGTGCTTCTCAGCCATCCGAATTTCTTCTGGTGAAAATTCTTTGTTTAACTCTGTACCCCATTATTTAATAGGGTTATTTGGTTCTTTGGGGTCTAACTTCTTGAGTTCTTTGTATATATTGAATATTAGCCCTCTGTCGGATGTGGGATTGGTGAAGATCTTTTCCCAATTTGTTGGTTGCTATTTTGTCCTTCTGACAGTGTCCTTTGCCTTACAGAAACTTTGTAATCTTATGAGGTCCCATTTGTCAATTCTTGATCTTAGAGCATAAGCTATTGGTGTTCTGTTCAGAAACTTTCCCCCTGTGCCCCTGTCCTACAGGGTCTTTCAGTGTGCCTGGTTTTATGTGGAGGTCCTTGATCCACTTGGAGTTGATCTTAGTACAAGGAGATAAGAGTGGGTCAATTTGCATTCTTCTGCATGTTGACCTCCAGTTGAACCAGCACCATTTGTTGAAAACGCTATCTTTTTCCACTGGATGGTTGTAGCTCCTTTATCAAAGATCAAGTGACCATAACTCTGTGGGTTCATTTCTGGGTCTTCAATTCTTTTCCATTGATCTACTTGCCTGTTGCTGTGCCAATACCATGCAGTTTTTAACACAGTTGCTCTGTAGTACTGCTTGAGGTCAGGGATATTGATTCCCCCAGAAGTCCTTTTATTGTTGAGAATAGTTTTAGCTATCCTGGGTTTTTTGTTACTCCAGATAAATTTGAGCATTGCTCTTTTCTAGATCTATAAAGAATTGATTTGGTATTTTGATGGGGATTGCATTGAATCTGTAGATTGCTTTTGGCAAGATGGCCATTTTTACTATATTGATCCTGCCAATCCGAGAGCATGAAATACTTTTCCATCTTCTGAGGTCTTCTTCGATTTCTTTCTTCAATGACTTGAAGTTCTTGTCATACAGATCTTTCACTTGTTTGGTTAGAGTCACACCAAGATACTTTATATTGTTTGTGGCTATTGTGAAGGGTGTTATTTCCCTAACTTCTTTCTCAGCCTGCTTCTCCTTTGAGAACAGGAAGGCTACTGATTTGCTTGAGTTGATTTTATAACCAGCCACTTTGCTGAAGTTGTTTATCAGCTGTAGGAGTTCTCTGGTGGAGTTTTTTTGGGTCACTTACATATACTATCATATCATCTGCGAATAATGATAGTTTGACTTCTTCCTTTCCAATTTGTATCCCTTTGACTTCCTTATGTTGTCTAATTGCTCTCGCTGGAACTTCAAGTACTATATTGAAAAGGTATGGAGAGAAAGGACAGCCTTGTCTAGTCCCTGATTTTAGTGGGAATGCTTCAAGTTTCTCTCCATTTAGTTTGATGTTGACTACTGGTTTGCTGTAGATTGCTTTTACTATGTTTAGGTACTGGCCCTGAATTCCTGTTCTTTCCAGGACTTTTAGCATGAAAGGATGCTGAATTTTGTCAAATGCTTTTTCAGCATCTAATGAGATGACCATGTGGTTTTTTTCTTTTAGTTTGTTTATGTAGTGGATTACATTGATGGATTTCCATACACTGAACCATCCCTGCATCCCTGGGATGAAGCCTACTTGATCATGATGAATGATCGTTTTAATGTGCTCTTGGATTCGGTTGGCAAGAATTTTATTTAGTATTTTTGCATCGATATTCATAAGGGAAATTGGCCTGTAGTTCTCTTTCTTTGTTGGATCTTTGTGTGGTTTTGGTAGCAGCAAAATTGTGGCTTCGTAGAACGAGTTGGGCAGTGTCCCTTCTGTTTCTATTTTGTGGAATAGTTTGAAGAGTATTGGTATTAGGTCTTCTTTGAAGGTCTGGTAGAATTCTGCACTAAAACCATCTGGTCCTGTACTTTTTTTGGTTGGGAGCCTTTCTATAACTCCTTCTATTTCTTTGGGGGTTATGGGACTGTTTAGCTAATCTAATTGATCCTGATTTAATTTTGGCATCTGTCTAGGAAATTGTCCATTTCCTCCAGATTCTCCACTTGTGTTGAGTATAGGCCTTTGTAGTAGGGTCTGATGATCTTTTGAATTTCCTCAGTTTCTGTTATTATATCCCCCTTTTCATTTCTAATTTTGTTAATTTGGATACTGTCTCTGTGCCCTTTGGTTAGTCTGGCTAATGGTTTCTCTATCTTGTTGATTTTCTCAAAGAACCAGCTCCTGGTTTTGTTGATTCTTTGTATGGTTCTCTTTGTTTCAACTTGATTGATTTCAGCCCTGAGTTTGATGATTTCCTGTCTTCTACTCTTCCTGGGTGAATTAACTTCTTTTTGTTCCAGGGCTTTCAGCTGTGCCGTTAAGCTGCTAGGGTATGCTCTCTCCAGTTTCTTTTTGGAGACACTCAGTGCTATGAGATTTCCTCTTAGCACTGCTTTCATTGTGTCTCATAGATTTGGGTAGGTTGCACCTTCATTTTCATTGAATTCTAAAAAGTCTTTGATTTCCTTCTTTATTTCTTCCTTGACCATGGTGTCATTGAGTAGAGTATTGCTCAGTTTCCATGTGTATGTGGGCTTTCTGTTGTTTTTCTTGCTATTGAAGACCACTTTTACTCCATGGTGATCTGATAGGAGGCGGAGGCATGGGATTAGTTCGATCTTCTTGTATTTGTTGACATCTGTCTTGTGATCGACTTTGGAGAAGGTACCATGCAGTGCTGAGAAAAAGGTATATTCTTTTGCTTTAGGATGAAATGTTTATATATATATATATACATATATATATATGTATATATATATATATATATATATATATATATTTCATATATATTAAATCTAGTTGGTCCAAAGCTTCAATTAGTTTCACTGTGTCCCTGTTTAGTTTCTAGTTTCCTGGTCAGTCCATTGAGGAGAGTGGAGTGTTGAAGTCACCCACAATTATTGTGTTAGGTATAATGTGTGCTTTAAGCTTTAATAAGGTTTCTTTCACAAATGAGGGTGCCCTTGCATTTGGAGCATAGATGTTCAGTATTGAGAGTTCTTCTTGGTGGATTTTCCCTATGACCAGCAAGAAGTGACCTTCCGAGTCTCTTTTGATGACTTTAAGTTGAAAGTCAATTTTATCTGATATTAGAGTGAGTACTCTGGCTTGTTTCCTGAGACCATTTGCTTGTAAAATTGTCTTCCAGCCTTTTACTCTAAGGTAGTGTTTGTCTTTGACACTGAGATGTGTTTCCTGTATGCCGCAATTGTAGGGTCCTGTTCCATATCCAGTCTGTTAGTCTATGTCTTTTTATTGGGGAATTGAGTCCATTGATGTTAAGAGATATTAAGGAATAGTAATTATTACTTCCTGACATTTTTTAAATTATTTTTTATCTTTGAGTGGTTATCTTCTTTTGGGTTTGATGAGAGGAGGTTTCTATCTTGCTTCTTCTGGGGTGTAGTTTCCCTCCTTGTGTTGGTGTTTTTCCCCTATTATCCTTTGTAGAGCTGGGTTTGTGGAAAGATATGCAAATTTTGTTTTGTCATGGAATATCTTGGTTTGTCTGTCTATGGCGATTGAGAGTTTTGCTGGGTATAGTAATTTTGGCTGAAATTTGTGTTCTCTTAGAGTCTGCATGATATCTGCCCCAGATCTTCTAGCTTTCATGGTCTCAGGTGAGAAGTCTGGAGTAATCCTGATAGGTCTTCCTTTACATGTTAGTTGGCCTTTTTCTCTTACTGCCTTTAATATTCTTTCTTTGTTTAGTACATTTGGGGTTTTGATTATTATGTGATAGGAGGTATTTCTGTTCTGGGCCAGTCTGTTTGGAGTTCTGTAGGCTTCTTGTATATTCATGGGCATTTCTGTCTTTAGGTTGGGGAAGTTTTCTTCCATAATTTTGTTGAAGATATTTTCTGGCCCTTTAAGTAGTAAATCTTCCCTCTCATCTATACCTATATTCCTTAGGTTTGGTCTTCTCATTGTGTCCTGAATTTCCTGGATGTTTTGGGCTACAAGCTTTTTGCATTTTGCATTTAGCATTTTCGTTGACTGTTGAATCCATGGTTCCTATGATATCTTAGGCATCTGAGATTCTTTCTTCTATCTATTGTATTCTATTTTTGATAATTGCATCTATGGCCCCTGATTTCTTCCCAAGGTTTTCCATCTCCAAAGTTGTCTCCCTTTGAAATTTCTTAGTTGTTTCTACATATGTTTTTAGATCCTGGATGGTTTTGCTCAGATCTTTCGCTTGCTTTTTTGTGTTTTTATGTAATTCTTTAAGAGATTTTTGTGTTTTCTCTTTTATGGCTACTACTTGTTGACCCACATTCTCCTGTATTTCTTTAAGTGATTTTTGTATTTCCTGCTTATTGGCTTCTATTTTTTGATCCCTATTCTCCTGAATTTATTTAAGTGATTTTTGTGTTTGCCTTGTAAGGGCTTCTAACTTTTGATCCATTTTCTCCTGTATTTCTATAAGAGATTTTTCTAAGTGTTCCTCTAACAGCATCCTGACCAGTGATTTTAGATCTGAAACTTGCTTTTCTGGTGTATTGGGGTATCCTGGACTTACTGCTGTCAGAGATCTGGGTTCAGATACTGTCATATTGCCTTGATTTCTGCTAGTAACATTCCTAAGTTTGCTTTTTGCCATTGTTTGTTTCTGGAGTTAGTTGGTCTTGTTATTACTGGTTGGTGTTTAAAGCCCCCGAGAGCCTGGCATTTGGAGCTGCTGTCTCAGAGGGTGTCCATGCTCCTGAGGAGGAAACTGGAAGTTTTTCACCACTGGGCTCCGAATTACCTCCTCAGCTCTGCTGGGCTGGACTCAAGTCTCCTCCTGGCTTGCCTCTGGGCACTTATCTGGCCTCCTGAGGTCTCCTCCTGGTTTGCCTGGTTAGTCTACCAGCTCCAAGATGGTGGTGGGTCTCAGAGCTCTGTCTAACCGCGGGAATTTCTGCAGGACCGGGCCTTCCCTGGCTGGACTGCTGAAGCCTAGATGGTGGCTCTCTCAGTCCACAGGGCTCTGTCTGGTTGAGCTTCTCTCCCCAAGAGAGTGTAGGACCGCAGAGCCCTGTCTAACCGCAGGGCTCTCTGTAGATCAGAAGGTTCCTTGGTTGAACTGCGGGATCCCTATTTATTTTTGTGGTGGGTCAGTGGCAGGGATTTATTCAGCTGATATTTCTATATCAATTATTGAAGAAAGTCAGGTTAGGAACTCAAACGGGGCAGGAACATGGAGGCAGGAGCCAAACAACCAGACTCCACCCCTCCCACCCCACCCCCACCCCACCCCCGAGCTCCCAGGGACTAAACCACCAACCAAAGAGTACACATGGAGGGACCCATGGCTCCAGCTGCATATGCAGCAGAGGATGTCCTTGTTGGACATCAAAGGGAGGAGAGGCCCTTGGTCCTGAGAAGGCTCAATGCCGCAGAATAGGGGAATGCTGGGACAGGGAAGAAGCGGGAGTGGGTGGGTGGGTGGGTGGCCAACAGGCTTTTGTGGTGCTAGAAAGAGCTATGACAACTCCTGGCATACTAAAGCCAGCAGCAGAATACTGTTTTAGCCTCTTGTGTGATACTCTACCAACATGACAGGTAAGGTACACCTGCTGGCCTACATGGCTATGATGCCTGTCAAGAAACTTCATAATATTGCGCCCTTAACTGAAGTTAAGGTGTGAGTTCACAAGGCTCCACCTACCAGCAATATACATAGGCTTGGTTGTTTGAAGGGAGGGGCTTACTATACTTTCCTCACTCTGAGGTTACTTAGGTAGTTAACAGTTGCTAAGGGGGGATTTGAGGCATTTTCCTCAGTGTTGCTGCTGTCCATAACTTGCCCATGCTCCTCTAAGTAACCCTAATTAAATTCAATAAGCTTCAGCAAACTCAGCTTGAGGAGAATCATTTCCTTAGCTACCATCAGCACCCTGAATAGATATTTGTGTTTTTAGAGAGTATTAACAAAGGATGAAAGACCCACCCTTCATGTGTGTGGTCCAATTCCATGTAGTCAGGGTTCCAAGCTGAATAAAAATGAGAAAGCTGGCTGAACAGTGACATTCACCTCTGCTTCTAGACTAACTATAGAGTCACTGTAACCAGTTTCCTCACCATCTTAATACTATATGTACCTCCACAGTATAGTTGTCTAAATAAAACATGAACTCAAGAGAACATCAAGACAGGCTGTCATGGAAGGGAAAATCTCATGGACCTCTAAACAAAATAGTTCAGGCAGCTAAGGACTGCTGGGAGAAGGCAAAGAGTAGTCTTCTCCAGAGAAAAACCCTCAATTAGTTCTCTGATTCCAAGCCCTGAAATCATATATATACAAGGAAAACCAAGAGGACTCAACAGGTTGTATTTAGATATTTATGCATATGTGTGTATAGCAATAACAAAAAAGATGTCATGAATTTTTGAAGAAGTTAGGAGTGGGACACAGGAAGTGTTGGAGGGAGAAATGGAAATGATGTAATTATATTTAATTTAAAAGTAAATCTTAAGAGATAGGTTCTATGTGGGAAAATATATTTATCTAGATTACATGAGAGCACCTGGATGTGTGAGGATTGATTTGGCAGCACTGGGCTGTGAGCTAATGCCCTAAGATTGTTAAGGGGAGAAGGTGAGGACACATTCTCTTTCTTGGGGTGATATAGGCAGTTAACAGTTACTAGCAGGGAGGGGCTCAAGAAGTCATGTTCCTCCTGTGTATGAGCAGTTGTCAGTTTACAATACAGAATCTATGTTAGGTCAATGAACACAGGCCACAATAATGTGTTACATATAGTATAGGGTAAAATCTTTTAATCTAAGAGAGGGAGAGACAGAGACAGAGACAGAGACAGAGACAGAGACAGAGAGACCGAGAAACAGAGACAGACAGAGAGAATAACTGAATGTTGTGCTTTTTTAAACAAAAGTCCCTCGAAGACACTGCACTTTTAAATGAGCCTTCTGCAAGGCTGATTAACTGATGAGGATGTCAGTGATTGTGGTACATTTGGAATGTTGCAAGCCCAGAGACAAATTATCTCTGGTCATCTTTTGCCCTCTAAATAGCCATTTATTGCCTTCCTCTGTACTGGACCTAACATCTTTGTAACCATTAGGAAATTATTGGGTTGTACCGACAGAGGACTAGTTTTCCTTTGGAATGTATAAACAGAGCACTATTTTACCCCAATTTCTCCCCTCCCCCCAAAAAAAATTAAAGGTAGCATCTGAGGGCTTTGACACACCTGCCTGATTACCTGACAGGTGTTTCTACCTATGTACTTTAATGTCCTTTGCTCTGCTACTAGAAAATTTTGGTGAAACCACTTCCACATTGGAGCATGGTATTTGGGGTAACCTAAATCTCTGTTTCTGAGCCACAGTTACCCATATTTAGCTCCAGAATAAACTGTTTTATATTCTTTGTGGCCAGAGTTGTTGATAAAATATTGTGCAAACCTCACATATTGAAGTCTTAGTTCCACAAGAAACAGTGTTCAGAGATAAGACCCATAGGAACTGATTGTAGCATGAATAAAATAACTGCATTAGTGGATTACTGTTCTCGAAGCTTCATAGTTAAATAGCCCATTGAGGGAGAAGGTGATTTTGTCTGTGCTCACCTCCCTCTCCCCTTGCTCTCCTCCCCTTCTTTCTCTGCTCTTCACCACCTCCACTTGCCCCTGTTGTTTCCTGAGGTAATACAGGACACTGGGATTGGGAGGATATATGAAGGAGCAAGACTTTTTCCTCAGGAAACAACAGAGACAAATGACTATGTACTCAATCACCTGAAACCATGAGCCAAAATAAACCAAATTTTCTTAAGTTGATTTTCTTAGATAATTTTGCCACAGGTACAATAACCTAAGATGAATTATTTTACTAAGTTAATCTAAAATGTAAAGCAATTACTAAAAGGTGTGTGTGTGTGTGTGTGTGTGTGTGTGTGTGTGTGTGTTTTGTAGGTCCAACTTGACTTTAAGATATTTGACACTTTGATTCTTTTTTTCCCCTACAGCCTGCTTTATTTCCTTCTTTTGGGTAAAATTCCTGCCTCTGAACTGGTCTCCGCCTAAGCCAGTCGAGAGACTAGTAGCAGCCAGGGGATTTGGCTCTCTGACTATTCCTGACAGAGCTCGGGAGTTTAGCTAAGCCAGAATGAGGCAAGGCAGCACTGTGGCTGAGTAGGTCGAGGGAACAGAAGTTAGTCCCAATGTTTCTTTCCCATTCATGTTGTAGGACAGTAGTTTTAGTAGGAAGGGCAAGTAAGCGCATTAGTCTGTTCACCCTTATCAGAGGAATTAAATTTCTCTGAAATTAAATTAAAACTATTCTGAGACACCATCGCAGCCCATTAAGAATGCCTATCTTCAAGAAAATGAATGACATCAAATGCTGGCAAAGATATCTGTGTGCATTGGGGATCACCCTTACACACTATGTAAACTGGTGCATCAACTATGGAAATCAGTGCACAAATTCCTCAAAAAACTGAAACTAGAACTATCATATGACCCAAGTATACTGCCCCTGGGAATACACTTAAAAGACTCAAAGTCACTTTGCAACAGAGGCACCTGCCAGTCCATGTGTATCATAGTTCTATTCTCAAAGGCAACTTCTAAAATTAGTCTCATTGTCCACTAACACATGAATGGATGAAGAAAATGTGCCATATATGCACAAAGAGTTTTATTCTGTCACAAAGAAGAATGAAATCATGTCATTTTCAGGAATGTGGGTAGAAGTGGATATCATCACATTATGTATGAAATAAGCTAAGCTCACAAAGATTGTCAAAAGTGGAATTTAGGGTAATATAGGGTCATGAAAGTAAAAGTACAACTCTTGGAGTTGTGAATGGGGGAAGGGGAGAGAAGGGGAGAGAAATACCAAAGAATAGAGGGAATAAATATGATCAAAATATCATGCACATGTGGGAAGGTTATGAAACGTGTTGTGTATAACTAATATATGCTAACAGGGAGGTGTGGAGGGCCATGTAAGAGGAACGACAATGGTTTTAGAGCTCAGGGAATGCAGCCCATGGGTTACCAGAGCTACAAGGCTTAGCCTCAGTGTGGCATGGCCTGGAGGACTATGTGCCTGAGGACTTCATGCTGTCTGTCATGGAGTTCTGCTCTGTTTGTTGCCCTCACATCCTTCTTAGTCTAAGTTATATGAAAACTCTAAGGGGGATTCCAGCCCCTCGTGGCACTCACAATAATAACACTTGATCTGTCTCAGGCATTGCTACTAGAACAGATTAATGATTCAATCACCACCCTAGGAAAGAACTTAGAGACATAGATTGTCAGCAATGAACAACAACCACCCTCAGAAAGCATTTGGAAAAATAAAATTGTTAGTGAAGCTGGGCTGAGATGTTCTTGCTACTGGCTCTGATGTAGAAAATCTTAGGGAACACTCTGCAGTTCAGAAAGGCGCGCTCTCATTAGTTAGGCTGGGGGTCTTTTAAGGACAGCGAACAAGAACAAGGCAGCACTGGCTGACATGGCTGTCACTGAGGAGGGACTGGTGATGTTTCAGTTTTCTTATACCTATTTTTGCCCTCAGCTTCCTGATATGATTTATTAAGAATTGCTAATGAGTTGATATACATTCTGAGAATTTAGGGTGGATATGACTGATTTTTATGAGTTTAAATTTGTGATTCTTTTAAGATTTTCACAAGATTACTTTTAAAAATAAATAATAAAATAATTACTCCTTTCTCTGTAAACAAAAACTGCTCCTGCCAGTAAGAGAAACTGGCTGAGAAAACTACCTTGCTTGCTTACACTGTAATCTATAACAAGTTGCTTAGTTACACATGTATGTGGGTTTGGGGGGATAATTTGTTTTCTTTACCTATACTATATAATGCTATTTTCTTGTAAATGTATTGGGGAACAAACTGCTTTTTCCACAATCATTTACTAAAAGAAAACTAAAATGTAATCACATTCTAATTTTATACTGCTTGAAAGATTTTTCTGGGATGTATAAGCTATGGAACAAAAACTAAAGTGTGGGGGTTGGAACATTGTTTCTGGTATATATATCTGATACATATATCTGATATATATATCAGAAATTCTTACATATATAATGTATATGCACACATAAATAGTATATATACATACATATATAATGTATATATGTACACATATATATAATTCTTACATATATATATGTAAGAATTATGTGAGTGACAGTTGGAACACTGTTCCTTCCACCCATCAACTATGTGTGTGTATATGTATGTATGTATAGGTATAGGTGTATGTATAAGGGTTATGCTATTTGGGAGCTGGATCATTGTTCCTTCCACCCATTAACTTTGTATATGTATATATGTATATGTGTATATATGTATGTGTGTATATATGAATATATGTATATTTATATAGCTTGTCTGAGTGTGTACTGGAGCTTGCTCCACCCACCAATTGTATATATTTATGTATATATGTATATGTGTAAAATTCCTGGAGCCTGCTTGCTGGAGCTTTGCTCTAACCATTCTATGTATGAATGTGTATATGTCTGTCTATAGTACTGTATGTATGTATGCACACATGTATATATTTGTGTGTATGAAGTTATTGGACTCTGTTTCATCTACTCAGAATGTGTGTGTGTGTGTGTGTGTGTGTGTGTGTGTGTGTGATATTTTTCTCTCTTTCCTTTTCTTTTCCCCTGGCCACATGGAGTGCCAGCCCCAGTAAATTAAGCTTTGTTCCCTCAGAGAAAAATCTGCTGAATAACATCTCTAATCACTAGCTGCCATTGGCAGCAGCCCCTGTAGGTATCTGGATACACCCCAATCAGTGGTTCTAAGCACTGACCCCCCCAATGGCTGTCTGCCTCAGTTTACTAACCAACTGGATGCTGAAGCTGTTCACTGGCAGGGAGGGTGAGGGGAAATCTGGGTGGAGTTTGAGAGGAGACGTGTGATGTGAATATGACTGAAATACATTCAATACATGAATGGAATTTCCAAAGAACAAAAATATATCTTACATATATTAATAAAAGTGCATGTTTTGTTCCCTTGGACTGCCTTTATAAAATACTATAGATGGTGTGTGTGTGTGTGTGTGTGTGTGTGTGTGTGTGCATGATGGGTTTGTATATGCTCTGTATATGAAGAAGAAAGAATTTATTTGGCTCACTTCCAGGTCATGCTCCATAATTTTGGGAAATAGAGCTCAGAACCTAAAAGCAGGCTACTTGCTATTTCACACAGAATTACCTCCCAATAGGGAACTCACTCAAATCAATGAAGTCTAGCAGAACCCATAAAGGTATGCTACACGGTAGCTTGCTCATACTATCTTACTTAGCTAACATTTTTATATACTCAGTCTCACCTAACCAGGGAATGGTGCTTCCCATAGTGAGTTGGTCCCTCCTACATCAACTTATGATCAAGTCAATGCCCTACAACATACATGCCCACAGGTCAACCTGATCTGGAAAATCCTTCGAATGAGATCCCCTTCTCAGGCCACTCCAGGCTATGTCAAGTTGACAGTTAAAGCTAACTAAGACACTTCTCTGTGTATTTCTGGTTTTCTTGGTATATGTGTACAGGAGCACAAGATCAAGTGTGTGGTGTTCTTCTTCACTATGACACTAATCTATTCTGATCAGGGTCTTTTGCCTTCAGGACCAAAATAGCACCCAAAGTCCCCATCATCACATACTAGGAAGTTAGGACTCCAACCTGGACATTTGAAGAAAATGTGATCATTTGGTTCCTAATAATGAACTAAACATTTGGCTGGGTTGTATGGTGTGTGCTTTTAGTTCCGGCACTTGGCAGATGGAGGAAGATTATAGCATGTTTGAAGTCAGCCTGGCCTACGCAGTGAGTTCTAGGCCAACAAGGTTTACATAGTGAGACCCTGTCAAAAAAAAAAAGTTGGACCCTAGACAGTTGCAGATGATTTTCTACTGTGTTTAAAGATGTCACTTTACCCCAGATTACCACCTCGTGGATGCAGGATGGTTACTATAGCTGAGATGTACATGGGTTACTCTATGTTCAGGTCTGTCTTTAATCAGAGAACCACCAAATACTGCCTTTATATGTCCTTAGTCAGATCTGGGTCACAGGTCTCCTGTTCATGTCTAATGCAACCACAGGCAAAAGGCTCTTCTTGATCCTGTAGCCATGTACAACACAATCAAGCAGAGCCAAGAGAAAATAAATTCTGGGTATTGCAACCAAAGCAAAATGAACAGGGTAATAAGTCTATCCTAGGAAGTGAATGTCCTAGATTTATCAGATATTGGCTTGATTTTCATAGTGATGACTAGTATAACGCAAGTTAAATGTTAAACTTAACATAAACCAAGGGCGGAATTTCTGAGGGCGTGTGAGGAGCATGTGGTTGCCCTACAGATGGCTGGGAGGTGGATTTGTGGAGCTGGAGTGGGGGAGAGTAGGATGAAGAGAAGAACGGAGTTGGAATTGAAAAAGAAACCAAACAAACCATGGAATTGTTTGTATTTTAAAGAAGTGTATTAGTGATTACGGACCTCGGGTTATTCCCATCCAGAAACTTCCCTGGAACCTGAAATTTAGAGGGGGAAACATGTTTGTTTTTTCAAATAGAGAAGTTCCTCAGCCTTGTTTTTAACTCCCTATGTCCACAGTGTACCGGATTGTAGACCAAAGTTGCCATGCATAACCAAACCTCAGAGGTTGTACTGCCCCAATTGCTCAGGCTGGGCTAGTTCGGGGGTGGGCTGTGGGTTGGCCACTCGCAGGTTCCTGGGCTCGGCAGGTGGGCGGGGAGCTGCAGCGGGACCGAGTGGCTTGGGCGCCACGCACCGCCCTCCCCGCACCGACCCCGCCCCCCGCCCCCTCGCGCGTGGCCTTATGGGTAACGCGGGGCCGCCAGGTGACAGCTAATGGCGGCGGCCGCTTGACGCGAGTGGTCAAGCGGCGAAGCAGGGCGGCAGGGGGCGCGTCGGGGAGCCTGGCCGCCGCTGCACTCCGGACTGCGGCTCACCGGAGGCGCCGGGCTTGACGGGTCATGGACAGGCCAGTGTCGGCGGCGGCGGCCGCATCTGCGGCGAGCTCCGAGGGCGCTGGGGGCTCGGGGCCAGGGCCGGGCGTTGGCTGGAGACCCTCTCGGGTTGCGGGGGGCGCCTCGGCCAGCTCCAGACACCCCAGCATGGAGACCCTTGACAGGTAAGTAGGGCCCTGGGTGCCACAGGCTCTCAGTGCCCAGCTCCAGGCCTGGCATCCCCTCCCAGCTCCTGGCTCGGGGCTGAGGCGGGGGTGGGCGGCTGGTCCATAGCCACCTCTAGCCTTCCTTGTCCCCACTTAGGGCCGCTGCTCTAGGACCTGCCTGGGGTTGACCACCTGCTTACTTCCGCCTAGGGAGCCCAACAATTCTTGGCTTCAGAGCTGTCAAACCAGGGCCAATGCCTACTCCTCCTTGAGGACTCTTTGTGTATGTGCCCGGAGAGAGCCAAGGATTCTCTCGGGGGAAAGTGTCAGTTGGCTTCTTTTCAGCGTCACTTTCTTGTCCAAATCGTGTGATTTTAAAATCCAGTTCTGCTGCCGCTGCTTGGGGTGGAGACTGGGAGGTGAGACCCCCATAGGCAGCAGATTTGTCACAGATGGTGGTAAAGGTACAGATTTGAAAAACTGAGATGGACTACTTCCATAATGCTCACGAGGCAAGAATATATAATTGTTTACTTTCAGTTCTTTACACTTTGAAGGGCACATATTTTTTTTTCTTCTTGGGTACATGAGTCCCCTGCTTCAGAGGTAGATTTAAATATGTCAGTTCAAGGCATACCTGTCATGTCCAACTGGGAAAGGCCACCACCCAGTGGGGTAATGACAAGAGATGCCTGGAACATCCAGTTTCCCCACTTAGACACTTGGGCAAAAGACAGTTGTTATGTGGCTCAGTGGGTTTGAGCTGTTTATCCTTCCTTACCTGTCTTAGTCATTTCAATGTGCTGAACTTTTGGGAGTTTCCAAAGACAGGGGAACAACAAGCAGTACTCTGTCACCTTTCTAGCTCCGTGTAATTACAGTATGTTTTAATATGTTAATCACCTAGCAGCAGGCTTCACCCGAAACCAACTACAGCTAAGACATCCCTTGTAAACATGAGGACATCGCTTACCTGAAAGTGTTCAGCAACACATGAGTTCTTGCTTATTCACAAAATGCCACACTGTGTATGACTTTATGGCTCTAAGGCTGATGGTTGAAGTTGCATGTGGTAAGTGCAACAGAAGGAGGGTGCTCATGTAGCAGCATAGGCCTGAATCATTGAAGTAGTTGGAAGCTGTTATTCCAGTATGTTTCATTCAGTGTTTATTAGGAACTGCAACTGGTCAGGTGCTACTCCCAAGGATTTGGATTTGGGACTTTTAGGGCAGGTGCAAATTTGTATTTCAAAAGCTCTTTATATATTATAGCCTCAGTTGTTATCCACTATCCTTTGGCTCGTAATTCAAGGACGTAAAGATGTTAGTGATGTGGGCAGTAAGGAAGGAACAGACATTTGAATTGAGGAAAGAATGAAGTTAGCTACAACACGGAATGTAGAGAGCACTTTGGCCAAGAGATGATAACTTTGTGCCTTGTGGGGAACTGATAAGAAAGGTGGCCTGGTGCCTGTGAGACCGAGAAGACTCCCTTCCTATGAACCCCAACTTTCCTCTCAGCTCAGGACTGAATGGTTCTCTTTACTTTCATCTGAATCATCTCACACCAGTCAAGTGAAAAATCAGGTTCTTGGGAACCACACTAAATCTAGTCTGTTGTAAGCATAAACCAGGAAGTCTTAGACATCCATCTGGGGCTTCAGTTGATGGGGCAGAAGGAGGACACAGAAGGTGGATGCACTTCAGGAAAAAGGAACTAGAATGCTAGTAAAACCAGGTGGATTTTCAACGTACTTAGCACTTAACAGAGAATCAGGTACGTCTTATGCTGTGAGGGGTGTGTGCATTGTGCCCACAAGAGGTCAACCTGGAAAAATCAAGCTTCTGAAGCAGATTTAAAAGAAAAGCCAGTTGAGCATAGGGCTCAGCTAGAAAAGTTCAGTTCAGTTCAGACATCTTAACAAGTACCCAGGCTTACATTTCTTTGAGAACTGACTCCCCCTAAAGGGAAGTTGCTCTCTGTGAGCTTGTCTTAAATATGTTCCATGAACCTTGAGGCCCTCCTGGGCTTCAGAGTATTTCACTTCTCTCAGAGAGGCAGCTGTGGTCCTTTGAGAGGATGTGGCTTCCTAAAGGTCACAGATCTAGTTGGTGACAGAAACAGGACTTGAGCACAGACCTTCTGTTGGCTAGCCCATTACACCACTCTGTGTAACTCTTCTGAACCAGGCCATTTCCTGTTGCAAAAGAAAAATACATCAGCAACACTAATCCACCCCTTACTCAAAACAGCACAATCAACTTTAAGGCACAAAGGAGATATTTTGGTTCAAAAACTGCTCCAGTGAGGAAGAGATAGGAGTGGGCACAATTGGAGCCAAGGGCTACCTTTGAAATAGTGTTGCTAGAACTCTCTATCTTTTGTGTTTGTGATTTTTTAAATATCTCATTTGATTTATCTTGTGTGTTCTTTAAAGTGTTAGAAACAGGCTTCTCAAAAGCCTGTGGTAGATCCATATAGCAAAGATCCAAAAGGCCTCCCAGGCCTTCCTGGGCAACTCATCCGCAAGTGAGGGCAGGAGGAGGTAGGTCAGCCCCAGGAAGCAGTAGATTGCAAGTCTGCAAAGTAAAGTAAAGTGTCCTTATAGGGAGAAGGCATAGTCAACAGTTGATTTCCTCTGGTTGAGTTTATGTATTTGTAGTCAGGAATAGGTGCTTGTGGTAAATGGGCAAAAAGGAAGCTTGGTGTGGTGCTGTCTACCACTAAACACTGCACTCAAAATCAGGTGAAATCAGGAGGATTGGTGCATATACAAGGACAATATAGTGGTAAATATAGTGAGTTCCAGGCCAGCCTATACTACAGAATAAGACTGTCTGAGAAAAGGAAAGGAGCAGTCAAAAGGGGAACATCAGCATTCAATCCCAGCACAGGATGATCTCTGTTTGAGGCCAGCCTGGCCTACAGAGCAAACTCTGGAACAGCCAGGACTCTATAAGTACATAAAGAGACCCTGTTCAACACACATGGAAATGTCTTTCTCCTTTCCTCCTGCCCCTTAGAAATTGTGATAGAGTTATAACTTCTACTAAGATCATGGAATCTTACTGTATCATAGGACTTTAAACCTAGTCAGCAAATATTTTACATATATTTTTAACCACAAAGACTGGACTACCTTAATCAAAGACTACAAATTAGATAGATGTTCTGTCCTTAAAACACAGTAGTGTGAATGTAATTTGTGATGGTTTGGTTTTGTTTCCAGACGTAAGCTAACTTTGTGGTAAAAGGTCCTAAGTGTTTTGTCCTCTTGCTTGATCTTTTTTCCTGTTTTGACAGATCTGGAAAGGAGCCTGGCTTCTGAGGGCAAGTTTTAAATCTCTGGCCACCTAGTTTGTTGTTGTAGTCTGTTAGGGCAGGTGAGCAGAGGCCAAGCACTTCAGAATATGATCTATGATCATGGACAAAATTGGAAACTCAGTTTTCTTTTCTATAAAATGGGTTACTGGGGGACTAAGTAAGGCTGCCTTTTAGACTAGCAGAGGGTTCTATCTCGTTTGCACTGCTGTGTTTTCATATTGAGGCAGTGTCTCAGCATCTGTAGTACTGCCTTTAGCTTAGTAGTAAGTCAGTCATTGTCAGCTGTGCTGCTCCCTGGAGTGGTGGCCACGTTCCTGGGTATAGTGTGGCCTCAGCACCTCCATTTCCTTATCCAGTCAAGTTGGTTGATGTCTGTTCTGCTGTTTTGTCACAACTGGTGATAAAGCTTTGATATAATGGCTGGAAGAAGCTTTTGTCAGTTGTTAAAGCATTTATAGAAATGTAACGCAGCATCATTACTTCATACAAAATACCTTTTCTCCTCTGTTCTATATTAACTCATCATTAGCTTTACCTAGTAACACTGTTTTCTAGATTTTAAACTGCCAATGTGAATTTTGTTGAATGTTGTTTGAAAATCATGTTTTAAGGTAAACATTTCACTTTGGAATTAATTTCCTATATATACAATGTTAATGTTCTATATATACTATATCTTCCATATAATTTTGATAGAATAGACTTCTATAATATGTTAGAGAATAACATGCTTTACTAAATACCTGTAATCATTTAAAAATTATTTATATTATGTGTATGTGTCTATGTATCAATGAATGCCTAGTGCCCACAGAGGTCAGAGGGCGTTGGATCTTTGGGGACTTGAGTTACAGAAAATTGTGAATGGTCACATGGACAATGGGAATATGAACCTAGGTCTTTTAAAGAGGTGCTATTGCTCTTAACCCCTGAGCCATCTCTCCAGCCCTAACATCTATAATCTTAAAGTTTAAAAAAAAAAAACTTTGAATCAACTTTAGTTGATTGACTCACCTAAAATTAACCTTCTTTTCTGTTTTGTCTACTATTGATTCTTATGTTAAGTAGAAAGGCAGCCAAAGAGTTTAAAACATTGTGGTGCATATCTATAATTTCAGCACATGGAAGACAGAGGCTAGAGGATCTAGAGTTCAAGGCTATTCTCAGCTACATAGTGATTTGAGGCCAGCTGGAATGTACATGAAAGACTATTTTTTTCTTTCATTTTTTTATTCTATATTCTTTGTTTACATTCCAAAGGCTTTCCCCTTTCCCAGTTCCCCCCTACCATACGTCCCATAAGTCCTCTCCCCCCAACTATTCCCCAATCACCCCCCCACCATTAAGACTGTTTTTAAAAATGACACCTATATTATATCTATATATTCCTACCCAGGACTCATTTTTTTCTCATTAGGAGTCTGTGTTTAAAGAGTTTTTAACCACATTGTTTCTTTTAGTCCTACAGGGTCACATGTTGAATGGTGTAAACAGCTTATAGCTGCTACAATTTCTAGTCAGATTTCAGGTTCAGTGACATCAGAAAATGTGTCAAGAGATTACAAGGTAAGCGACGTTGAGTGTCTAATTCATTATTGCTCTAGAACAGCCATTTGGAGCCAAGAAGCGTTGTAGTTTTTTTAGTCCATGTGAGCTTTTTTGACCACGTGATGTGGGTCTCGAGTGTTCAATCTGAAATATAGATAGAAAATACTACCTAGTTCTCTGTGGTTTTGTAATTGACAGAAAAAAAGTCCCAAGGTTCTGACCTTTTTTTTTTTTTCTTAAATCATGCTCTCTTTTTATGAGATATGTGTAGTGACCATAATGGTACATGCCTGTGAAGCCAACACTTCCAAGGGAGTTAGAGGCCAGAGAAAGTTCAAGGCCAGAGGAGGTTATGGAGTGAGACTCCCCATCTGACAGCAGGCAAACACCAAGAAACATGTTTGCCATTTTGTTACTGTGTTGTGTAGAAATCAAACCTGGATGCCAGCACTATACTTCACAAACATGTTTTTGCATTTAGGCATTGCATTTGAGTATTCATCGTTAGCAAGGATACACAATTCTAAACTACTCACAGGGCTCAAAATGGGGCAGCCTCATTGTTTTATGCCTTACTGGAGTGATAAAATTTTGTTTTAAAAGTTGGCTTCCCTGCATTTTCTAAGGTTAAGAGGAAGGCTTCTTGTGGGCTTAGACTGTTTTCTAGCACTGTGCTAGTTCTTAACAGATACTCAGTAAATAGTTATTGAATGAATCAAGTACCAAAAATCTTTGCTGCTCCATCTTTGTTCAGGTTATAAACTAGCATTTTAATTACAGTAAGCTGCTTGCACATGATTACCAAAGTTAGTAGGATAGCCTGCTCCTCAAAAGCTGGCAGCATAGCCCGAACAGTGAGCCTACTTTTTGATTTTCACGCATGGCAACAAATGGGGATAAGAAGCTCTAGGGAGAAGATCTGCTGTAGCAGCCGCAGCCCACGGATCGCAAGCAGCATATTGCCCCCACTTCACTTGACATGGCCGTCTGAGTGACCCTTCTCAGAAGACAATGACACTCGGACTCTGGAGTGATTATTGCCAATTATGAGTTAACTGTAAATTTTTCATTATGGCTTAATGATGTCCTGTGGGTCCTGGAAAAGAGTAAATGCAGCCAGATGTGCCACACTCCACAATCTCAGCACTTAGCAAGCTGAGGCAGGAGGATCAATTCTAGTTTAAGGACAATTTGAGCTACATACTGAGTTCACTGCTAATGTGGGCTACACAGTATAAGACCATGTCTCAAAACACAAAAGCAAATAATAACAAATACAATTGAATGTTGACTAGCTTTCTAATGAATGTATTGGCTGGATGGATCTTTAATATGAAATAACTAAATTTTAACATTTTAACCTACTTAAAAATTTTGTGTAGCAGAATCAGCTCATGTTAGAATGGTTTCATAGGTGCTTTTCATTAAAAGTAAGGTTCTAACATATTTTGAAAATTGAGTTTTAAGTCCTTACATCAGATCATAGTCAAAACCTTTGATTATTCATGTTTATAACAAAATCTAAAAATTTTGCATTAAGATTATAATTTGTAAGTTATATTTTTCAAAGAAATAATTTTAAATCATAAAAGCATCAAATTATCCTACTACATATAAACTCAGAGTAACCATTGTGGGTCTTGGAGACCCTCTGGCATCTGAGCCATGGTGTGGGGGATTGAAGTTGCAGCAATTAATAGAAAAGATTGAAATCATCTATAAACGTCTTCCTTAAAACACACAGAGATTTGGTGCAGACTTGTCTCTCCTTCCTACTACTGTCCCCTCTTATCCCTTCTCTTCTCTCAAGGGCCCTCCCTTTCTCTAGTTCTTTCCTCTCTATTTTCCTCACAGTCTTCTCTCCCTCCTTCCTATCTCTTCCCTCCCCTTTTCCCCCTTTCTCTCTCTACTCCCCTCCTGTCTTCTTCCCTATGTCTTCTCTCCATCCCCCCTTCCCTAATCTCTCCCAGTCCTCTAGTCATCTCTTCCTCTTCTCTTCTGTCCCCCCCCTCTTTCTTCCTTCCTCTTCTCTCCCCCCTCCCGGCTCCTTCCCTGCCCCTCCCCCTCCTTCGTTGCCCCCTTTCCCATTTTCGCCCTTCCCTTTCCTCTTGTACTCTCCCTCCCCTTTGGCTTCTGTTCCTCTTCAGCCTTTCTCTTCCCCTCTTCTCTTCCCCCCCATCCTTTTCTCTCCTTCCATTTCCCACTCCACTTACCTTGCTTTCTTGCCTATTTTCTCTTCTCTCTCATAGGTCTCCTTTCTCCTCCCTTCTTTTATCCCATCCCTCCTCTCCTGTTTCTCTCCTCCCCACTCTTCCTCTCTCTTCTTTAATATGTTCCACTTTTCATCTCCCCATTCTTCCCCTCCCTTTCTTCTGCCCCGTGCTTTCTGTGATTAGTTTCTTCTGCATCTCTTCTTTCTCATCTTTTCTTCTCCCCTCCTCCTCAGTCAGCTGTCCTCTCATCTCTACCTCCCCCTTCTCCCTTTCCCCACCCCTCTTCTCCTTTTCCACCCCGCTTCTCCCTCCCCCAGCTCTTCTCCCTCCCCCACCCCGCTCTTCTCCCTCCCCCTCTTCTCCCTTCCCCCTCTTCTCCTTTCCCCCCTTCTCCCTTCCCCAGCTCTTCTCCCTTTCCCCCCTTATCCCTTTCCCCCTCTTTAACTTTTCTTCCTCCTCTCCCTATCCTGCTTCCCCTCTCCTTTTTGTACTCTCCCCTCTCTCCTTTCCTCTCTTATTCCTTCCTCTCCCCACTACATAAACTCTACATCTTCATGGCTCTTCCCTCTAGATCCAGGAGTACAGGTGTGCTCTGCCATACAGTTCTTATGCACATGGAAAGACAAATATTAACACAAATGGTATGCAGTTCCAGCAAGCTCAACTTGTAGAGGTGGAGTTGTGAAATGACAGGTACTTGCCAGGCATTGTCATAGCTGAAGGCATAGACAGGTAGTACTAGTTAATACATGCTTACTTTATTGCTACTTTCTATTAAATTCCAAGCCATCCTAAAGATTAACTGGATAAATTAACATTAAAAGAAATATTTGAAAATGGTTTGTTTTTTGCTTACCCTCCCCTTACCCACTCACGTGCTTTCATTTAACCAACATATAGGAAAAAATCATGAATATGATCAAATACATTGTATGAAGTTCTCAAAGAATTAATAAAGATTATTTTAAAATTCCTGCCCTTGAATTTATTTTTAAAAATAAGACTATTATCTTACTGTATTTTCATAAGTTTGATACAATAACATAGTTAGAAATTTTACTAAAATATTTCTAGTAACTGTAGAAATGATACATCCAATCATAGCTTCCATTATTTGGAAAGTACAACTGAACTCAAAGAGGAATTTTATAGAGGTAGTACAAACAGTGCTGACTAGCTCTGTGATCTTGTGTAATCCTTCAGTGTATGACCTTGTATAGTCTGTGGGGTTTCCTTGATTATAAGGCTAAAAGGGGTATGGCCAGATTTTAAGTGTTCAAATGCCTTTGTTTCTAGAATGTTTTTCAGTTGTTTAATTCTGATCTGCCTTCTACCAATTAGTCTACTATGTGAGCATCTTGCTTCTTCTGGCCCTAGGATTATCATCATCATTTGTGTCCCTCTGTGGTGTTTTATTCCCCTTCTCATTGTGTATTCAGTAATAGCTAGATAGATTTTTTAAATAGTTTAAACTACAACAGAGGAGAAAATTGGAATGGCAGTATACACATTTTCTTCCTTTTCTTAGTTTGGACTATTTGGATCAGAAATCTAGCTATTATTGAACCAAAAGAATGCTGTATTAATTTCTGGATCCTCAACAGAAATTTCCAGAAGAGCTTTGAAGGAAAGGAGGTAACAGTTTATGGGGACCACATTGTTATGCTTGAATTAGGTCTTGGTTTATGTTTCCTGAGTTGGGTGTGAGCCTTTGAGAAGGGAAGCTTGAGCATGCCCTTTCCTTTCAGTATACACTGTCATAGTCTATGGCTGAAAAGCTGGCTTTATGTGTTACTTATTATTGTAGACTGCAGACCCAGATGCCTACATGAGACAGGCATCTCCTTAAGAAGGAGAGCAGATATGAGAGAGATGTGGAGAATTGAAGGTATAATATGCCCCCATGAAAGCATTTTTACAAAGTTCTGTTGTTATCTGCTTGAGCAATAGCTGTCCAGTTTAAAATCACTTAACCCTGACTTAAAGGCACTGCTGTCTCCTCTAGCTTACATCAGAATCCAAGTCAAGAAGGAAATAAACGTCTATGTGTACTAAAGGGATCATTTCAGGAGAGAAGCAAAGGGAGCCAGAGAGAAATATACCCACAAGGCTTTGAGGCAAGCCCTGGCAAACCTAACGCTCTCCTGTCTGGGATACTGAGGATTTCCTTAGAGTAGCTTAAGAACTGTGTGAGCATGAAAACTGCTTATTGCACTGTTCCTTTCCAAACTGTCCAGCTATTTTCTTCCAATAGCAAAGACACTGGCAAGAAATTCTGTCATCTGTTAGACTCAGCCTTATTTTGTTCTGAAGTAAGCATTATGTCCATAAAAACATTATTGTGAATGTTTCTTTCTAGTGTTCATCTCTTGCTGTCTGTCCCTTCAACAAGCATCAGGACAAATGTAAAGATACTACAGCATACTGGAGTAAATGAGTAGAGATAGAGGCAGAAAAGAGGTGGCCAACCATATGTTGTTGGCTTCTTCAACAAACTAAAAAAAGTTAAGACATCCGGAAACTTTAAAACCATCAGAGACTAGAAGAGGGAGGTCATAGTTTGTTCGCCTGTTTGCTTTTTCTATTCTAACATTTATTTTATCATCTAAAAGGACAGGTTATTAACCACTGTTTAAAAGTGCTATATCAAAGAAATAAGGCAAAGTCAGTGATAGTGATGGAGGCAATGGATAGAAGAAATTCAAATAGGGCTAGTCAAGTGGGGGATGGGCGTGGAATGAGGCTCTGAGTGGGGAGCCTTTCAGTTTTGGGGTTTTTAGCACCAGAAGCTACATCTTCCTTTATTTACTTTCTGCTAACTTTGTTGAGATACAGTTGAGAAATGATAAACATTACCTACTTAAAGTAACAATTTAATAAATTTTTGATATTTGTATGCTTTCCTGCCAAAAGCCAGATGTAAGTTTTTTAATCCAAAAAGTGTCTGCTTAGGAACTCAGAGGCTTTAATTTCTTTTTGAAGAATAATATCTGTTAATTTAAAACAGTATTTGAAGTGCAAAGAATATTTTCTTTCTTGTTAAACTTTTTCTTTGTTTTTGAGAATTCAATGTCTCTTTCCTCACTCCAACTCTCCCCCGTGTACTCATAACCATGTGTCTTTGTTCATGATAAATGGCAATGTGTGGATAAATCTGATCATAGGTTCATGGTTATGGGGCCATCCACTGAAGTAGAGGATACCTACAGTGGTGATATCCTCCATGAAGAATTCTCCCCCCTACAGCAACTACCTAGTGCTATACCTCTGTCAATATGATCTTCCACGTCTATGTCAGGATTTTACATGGTGTTACCTGGTATAGGTCTTCTGCAGATAACCACAGATGCTTGAGTTCATGAGTGTGATGACCATGTCATGTGCACAAAACATCATGTCTCAGCACTCCTCCTGATCCTCTGCTTTTTATGTTCTTCCCACCTATTCCTCACAGTGTTCCCTGGTGGCAGAAAGGGAGACTGTGGAAATAGGTGTCACAGTCAGGGCCAAGCATTTAGTATCTTACTTTCAGGACTTTGATCAGTTGTACATCTTTCCATTGATTATCATTCACTGCAAACAGAAGCTCCTCCAAGGTTGAGAGCAGCAAAGATCTATGAGTACAAATATAAATACATATAAGGCAGTTTGACAGCCTGAGCACTGGGGAAAAGAACAAGAGCAGCTTCCACCTTAGGGCCTATCAACTCACCAGCCATTTCTTAAGTCTAATAAGAAAGCATTCAGTTACTCTGGAGCAGTCACGCCACTATCACACCAGTGGACAAATCCCTTCTAGTAAGTTGATCCTTTAGTGTGCTGGGTCCAGTCCTGGGTAAGAACTTAGATGTCTTTTCTCTACCATCAGCCTGCACTAGGGAGGAAGTTTTCTGGTGAGTTTGAGAATGATTTTTTTATGTGTTGCTGTCAGAGTATGTGGTGCTTTCAACGATCAGGGATCCCCATGTAGTTCTGGTGGGTAAGCAAAGGCAATGACAATAGCCTGTGGTGCTTTGGTGACCTGGGACCTCCTGACCAATGACTTGGAGGGAAGTAGTCCTTGCCTTGTACTGCTATTTGCATTTAATATCTCATGTCTTCTGGGAACAACATTATCCAACCATGCAGGCTAATTCCATCTGGGTTCCTATTTTTAAGTTGTTAATGCTGAGACAGGGAAGGCCTTGTGTTCTTGTTCTTGTTAAGGTGTTCTTCTGCCTCTTTAGTAAATCCATAAAGCTAATAACCTGGCAATTGTCCTTTGTGGTGAAGTTTTTCTCATTCAGCATCTAGTGGTTGGATGGATTCAACATCCAGCATTGTATGTAGTACAGAAAGATTAAAGTCCTCCCCAGAATGTAACAATTGTTTGTTTGCTTAGGGGTTCTGACCCCATGTGCTGTTTCTTCTAACTAGAGCTTTCCCGCACAGAGGCTGGGTGTGTTCAGTTAGGATTCATTGGCCACAGACACAGAAATAATACTGCCGAAATTAGTGTCTCTTGGTTAAATAAAGCATGGCTTTACTTTTTCTTTAGCGTCTTCTTCTTCCTCCTCCTTAGAGCTTCGTCTTTGCTGCAATGTCCATCAGAGAAGGCACCCAGCTTTCAGGAGGGTAACCACAATAGAGAATTTCATTCTGTAGTCCCAATAGGAATTGGAAATGAATTTCAGGAGAAACCAGGTTAAGCTTTGTGATTTTCTCACTGTTAGAATACTGAATTCATACATAAACTGGGTTCTGGATCCAGTTTGGCATTTCTGGTTTTGTGGGATGGTCTGAGAGCATAACTCCCTTATTATACCATTGCTTCTATATTATATCATTGCTTCTGTACTGAAAATACCTTCAGTTTTCTAAACAGAAAATATTTACTTTTGAAATGCAGCCTGTTCACAATAGCTTGTGAAAGCACTTGCCAGAAAAGATTTGGGTTTAAAAAATTGGAGATGAGGGAGATATATTTCTTCAAATCAGATGCTTCCCTGAAAATTATAAGACAAATGTGTCAGGCATTGAATTGATATTGAATAAAACTTCAAAGGTTAATACATTATAGAGGATTATAATATTTCTTAGGGACTAGGCTGTTGAATCTAATGACATCTTTCACAGGTCAATAAGAACATTTCCATGATGATGATGTTCTGTATTTTAACTAACAGGTTTTCAGGAGGCCTGATACCAGGGTAAGATATTTGGCTTTTGGCAGATGGGCCTCCTGCTTGTATATGTCTGTGTTTTATGAACACTTGGTTTGTATGAGTCACTCTGATCAGTTTGCTCTGCTGTGTCATAGCTTCAAGTGCTTACTGGAAATGCTTTGTTTGCTACAGTTTTTTTTTAATGTTCAGTTTTTTTTTAAATGTGTTAAGGCAGGGAAAATTGTTACCAGTGTGCTATACTGACTTTTCTCAGACCACATGAATTCTGACCCAATGGATGTTCATGGCCAGTGCTATAACTCTATGCCTATATTGGCCTTTTTAAAAAGATACGCTTTTAATTAAAACAGAATTATATCACTTTCATCCCTCCCTTTCCTTCTTCTAGCCCTTCCAAAACCCCTCACTTGTTTGGAGTTGATAGACTCTTTCTTTGATTATTATTGTTTCATACATACATACATACATACATACATATGTGTGTATGTATGTACATATTACTCATGCTTGTTGTGTGATTCATGCTAAAGAACTTAGTAACCAAAATAGTCATAATTTTTAATTAAGTATGATTTTAAGTCACGCTTGAGTTTGCATGTTCAATCCAAAAAAAACTTAAGCAGTAATCTTGAAGCAAGATTTACAAAAATCAGTATTTTTACATATACAGATATAATGAATTGTAGCTTTTATTTTCCTCATGATTTTCCTTCCCTCTATTTCAGAATATCCATAAAACCAGACAAAGATTGGTAATTTGCATGCATTTAACTCCTAGTGTTAGACATGAAGAAATTAACCTATTTTCATTAAATGGAAACAATCTGGATTTTCATAGTATGGTTGAATTAACTTCAGTTGGAAAATTGTAATCTTATTGAAACCAGTGAAGTTGTACAGAGATAACCAAGTTGAGTGAAACTCTTGCTCTCTCAGTTGGTTTACCATCTTACCTCATTTTCTTTGGCTTGTGAGAATCATTTTCTTTCATTGATTCACACAGTTAAATATTAGTGTTTGACTTACACTTGCATGGACTTTGAAGTACTGTAAGAATTTGTTTTAAGCAATCACTAATTTTTCTGCTTTAACATTTTAAAAATTACACAATGAATGATTATGTTGTTTATGCATGTAAAAAAATAGAAATTTCAACAAAACAGGCTAGATTTAAAATCTACACTTCCTTGATATAGGTAGTTATAAATTCATTCTGAGTATAAAAATGTGTTCTGTAGTTACTGTAGTTTATTGACCAAAATGTAAAAGTGTGAAGTAGTAAATTCGTTCAAAGCTTTGCGACTTTTTCTGTTGCCATTAGAACCAATTTCATAAAAATTTTAATATTTTCACTCTTAGAAATTTGATGCCACTTTAAAGGGGGGTTATTATCCTGTCACATTGGTTCTATGAAAAATTAAAAATAGCATGCCTTTAAACAGATAGAATAAAATGAAGACTATGTGACATTTTAGTTTTTTCTTTGAAGAATATTTTTGATATTACATTTAGAAATATTTAATGTGATGTTGATTGTGTCACAGTATTTAATTGATAATAAGTAATAAACTAGTACACATATGTATTTATATATGTGTATATTATATATAAAATCTTGAACATATGCTATGTGCATGTATGCAATGAAATTTACCCCTGGGTAACATAATAATCCTTTAGGATATGCAAATACTTATGCTGTTTAAAATACTCATGTATGAACTGCCTATGTATTTTGGCTTGACTTTGCCTTCTATGTGGCTTCTGTGGTGTGCTTTATGAGCACATGATGTGCCTGTTATGTTCTTTGCTATTTGCTATGGTGTTGCTTAGTTTTATTTAAAAAAAAAAAAGGTGCACTGTTTGAAATCCATGATATTTGTTTGCTTTTCATTTTTCTACCCCAACACAAACACAGAAAATAGACACTACATTTTAGGCTGAGGCTGCTATAGATGGTCCACACATTATTTCCTTAACTCGAAGGGGGCAAGTGTGGTGATTTGCAAAGCCGTAAAAGGTGTGTCAGCGTTTACATGCTTACCGTCTCTTAAAGAATTTCTGTCCTTTCACCTGTCTGTTTGCACGTGTTTCTCTTTCTCTTCTCTGCCCTTTCTTGTCCATGCACCTGGTGCTGTGCAGGAGCTAGAGGAAGAACACAATGGCTACCCTTCTGAAGCTGAAGCTGATCAGGTGGCAAGTTCTACATGTTCATCTGTTTGTAACTACAGACTGTGTATCTAGAAGTCATCTCATACTAGATATCTAGGCAATAAGCAAAGCTTTCCAGTTGCTTTACCACTATAATAGTGCTCTTCTGTCTGCATTTGGTAGATTCCGTTGTGACATTATTTGCAAAAATTGGTTTATCCAACATTTTTGCCAACTAGAATTTAGTTCATCCATACTTCTTGGTTCCCCAAGATAGGGTTACATGACCTCCACCACCATAAGACTATGAAGTGTTTTTAACAAGGACCTAGAGGGGTAAACACAAATGCCACAAGTTCTTTACAAGGGTGTGGACTTTTCTGTCCTCAAAGCTGCATAGTGGGGCTTGAGGTTAAAAGCACCGGCTGTTCTTCAAATTCCCAACATCCACATGGCATCTCACAACTCTCTGTTAACTCCAGTTTTAGGTGAACCAATGCCTTCTTCTGATCATGTGGTGGAAAATATATACACATGAAGGCAAATACCCATACACATAAAATAATGTAATATAAATTTTAAAGTTACATTGTGTGTACCTAACACAGCACCTGGTGTTTTGTATTTGTGGAATGAGCGTATATGCTTTATTAATCAGAATACAGAGCCCTGCTGTTTGCTTCATATGTTCAGATGTTCTCCAGATTCACGAAGCAGTAATGTCTTTCCTGCTATTGATGTAGAAATGAAATAGGAGAACCCTGCAGAAGAGCAAGTCTCAAGTGCTCAGCCTTGTCTTTGTCCTCTATCATCTGTGCAGAACCACCCTCCTTCATTGACCCCAGAAGCTTCTTTTAGGACTTAGTTAGAAAATCACTGCTTGGGCATGGAGCTGTTACATAACTGTCCACCTGGAAGTTTTGATTCATGCTTATGAAAAACTGTGGAAAGGTCAGAGTCATCTGGGTGGGTTGGATCCCTCAGGGACAAAGTCAGGAGGTTGTAGGTCTCAGAAACTCAGAATCAAAGCCCCAAGGCTGAGATGAGGTCATAGGGAATTGCCCAGCTGGGCAACCTTGTGGAAAGAGGCGCCAAGAGCAGTGAGTGTGTTTATGAGATCAAATTGACTCCACCTTTTAGTTGTGCTACATATAGGTTGGATAAATCAAGGGTCAAATCATGTCCTGTGCAACATAGTCGTTGCAGTAAAAGCTTAATACAGCACAAATATGAGTCCCATCTCCTAACACAGCTTCATAAAGGGAATCTACTATACTCACCAAAAAGTGAGCCTTCTATTGTCTCTTGGCTTCCTATGTTTAAGCTAAATGTATTACTTTCTCTTCTGGGAGAATCTGAAGCATTGGGGCCATTTCTTTGTGTTATTCTGATAGATGCTTTTTCATCTTTTAAAAAGATGTCCCATATTTAACAATCATTAGTGAAAGTTTTGTCTCACAGTGTTCACCAACACATTCATGCCTCATGAAATGCACAGATGTTTCTAGTCATATTTGACTATAAATATGGGACAAGAAGACAACCAGTTGTTCCTTACTCTTTATCTTGAGAGCCTTATGCATGCTGCCAGGGTTTCATTGGCTAGCCCAGGCTTGAAATCTTGAAAATGTTTGATGTGGCTTGCTCTAAAGCTGAAAAGGCATCTTCTCTTCCCCAATCCCATCCAGATGCTAGTGCTTAGAGAACCTTGTTCTCATGAATAGATTCCAAAATAATTTATCCTCACTTATTTTTAAGTGTAAGTTATGGAATCTCAGTCTATATACTACAATATTTGCTCACTAAATTAAGCTTTAACAATGTAACATTTGAAGTAATTTGCAACTCTGACCTCAATTAAAGGAGTTTTTTTCACTTGGTAATTATTTCACAAAATTAGTCACTAGTTCTGATAGTATATTAAAGTAGGCCCTCAAATTAAGGCTCCTATTAAGATTGTTGATATTTTAGTGTTGATAAATTGTTTTGTAAACAAAAAATATAGAAAATAAATTTAAAAAAATCTGAAACATGGATAAAAATTTTTAAAAAATTGTTTAAAAGTATACATATTGTTTTATACCTTATTGAATACAAAGCATATTCTCAAATCAGATGTAGTAAATAGGAATCTCTAAATGGGCCTAAGGGCAAAGCTCAGTGATAGACCGCACTTAAGGCCTTAGGTTTGATAACTAGCTATCAAAACAAATATAATGAAATGATTGTCCAGTTGGACATTAAGTGGAAAAAGAACGTAAGTTTATATGAAAACCTTAGAAGTAATGTTAAGATGGGTGTGTGACTTAATCATAGCATGCCTGCTTGGCACATCCAGTATCCTGGGTTTGATCCCTACCACTATAAAATCAAAATTTTACATACATTTTGGTTGAAAATATCTTAAATTGAATACATTACTTGTATATATGATTTTAACTATACACTTTGTGATAAGAGAACGATGGACCATGTAATCTTCTGCCTTCTGGGTTGAAGAGACATACATACCATAGCCTTGCATACCCTGTTTTCTGATGAATGTTAATGCCCTCCCAAGAGTTAACAGGTATTCTGAAAAGGCACTCCCTGATTAAGGAGGTATGAGGCATGTGTTGTACTTTAGCGCCCTCTTGCGGATTTAGTGTGCATTAACGCACTGAAGCCTGGCTCAATTTTTTTCAAAAGCCTAATTTGTTTTATCACAGCACTTCCCACCCACTCACCCTCCTTTTAAGCCTGTTTACATGTCTTGGGAAATTAATGTTCTATTGATAATTGCTGGGGGTTTTATCACCTTATTCTTATTTCATGACACATTGTGTCAGAGATGCCCAGGAAAAAAATGGCTGGTTTCCTTGGTAGCAACTCACAGGGTAGCAGTTCCTTGGAATAGGCCCCAAGTTTAGGCTCCTAGCTTTGTAGTCCAGGAACTCCATTTTCTGCTCTCCTTTTATCTGGCACCTTACAAGGAAGCTTAGGAGAATCTGGTTCCTGAGTGCCAGTATCAGCCTGATCATAGAAATATGGGCACGAACTGCGCAGCCATCCTAGACAACTTTCTTTTAGTATCATTGAAGCCAGTTGACCTAGTAACTATTTAGTTTTCTTGAAGAGTATAAAATTAGTTATAAAAATGAATTGGCCTTGAGAATTCATGATGAATACACCGTGCCCCACAGTATATATACACTGTGAGTATTTGTTACCTCAAATGTTTGGTACACATGTTCCAAATTTTGGAATTTTTCATATTTTGGAGTGTTGGATGAAACCCAAGTCAAAACATGAATTTTGTGCATCTTCTACATCTTATACACATAAACAAAAGGAAATTTTATATAATACTTTTTAGTGTATATGTGTTCTTGTGATATCTGCCAGTTAAATCCCATAGCCTAGATGAATGAACATTGACATCCCCATTCTTTATGTTCCCTGTTACACACACACACACACACACACACACACACACACACACGCTTGCATGTATATGGGACTCCGTGCCAAAGTGTAGGGCTTTCCTAAGTTGTCCACTATTCTGAGACCATTCTCTGGTCATTTTCATTCAGCCTTAGGGTTTCCTAAACTGTTTCATAGGCTGGGTGATTTCTACTCTGGCTAAGCACCTCACTTCTAATGTTCTACTTGTTAGTCTCATATTTAGGAGGTAACATTTCCTTTCTGGCCTGATTTCCAAATTTGATGGCACTTTAAAATAGCTGTCTGTGTAGTGATTGTAGTATCTATCTGTCCCGTCAAGTCATTTCTGTATTAATGCTTTCTAACTGGTAATTGTAAACATGTTGTAACAATTTGCTAGAATATGCAGCATGATGTCCTGTGGTGCTGAGCTTTGAAATGATCTTTTAAGGGGAGGGGCATACATTTTTTGCACGCTTCTGTAGCCTTATCAAGAGATCCAAGAATACCAGCATTCTCAGAATACAGATGGAAAGTGAGATTTATTCCTGTTTACTTTCTTGCCAGGCTCTAAGGGATGGAAATAAACTGGCACAGATGGAAGAAGCTCCACTTTTCCCAGGAGAATCAATTAAGGCTATTGGTAAGTTTAATTTGTACCACTTGCTTATAGGAATCTATGAAATGTAGTGATACTTTGTGATCATAGGTTTTATATATATGTTTATATATATGTGTGTGTGTGTATATATACATATATATACATATACATATATGTATGTATGTGTATGTGTGTGTGTGTATGTGTGTATATATATATATATATATATATATATATATATATATATGTTGGAGATCAGCTAAACTGATTTAATTAGGAGGAAAACTAGGTCTCTTCTTACTGGTATCATCCTGACCTTAAGAGATGGAAGAATGCAGAGGATCTGGGTGAGTGGCAGTTGAGTGTTTAGCAAAAGAAATGAGACCTGATTGGATAGCCACTGTAATGCTGGTTCACTGCATTGATGGATGTTTACTGTAAAGAAATTTATCAGTAGAAGCCCTTAATAGCATATCTTAGTAACAGTTTTGAAAACTTCACAAATAATTTTTGTTGGTTTCTATGATTATCAAAAAAATAATGTAGTGGGAGAAAAGGGCATGTGCTGCCATTTTGACTTAGAAAGGTAATGGAATGGGGGTTACCATACCTCTACATGGTAAATTGTCATGTATCTCAAAAGATAGTTGGTGGGGGGGGGGAGTCAGCTAGGTACCTAAATTTCCTCTCAGTTAGCTGGGTTGGACAGTTAACTTTGCTGGGCCATTTCCTTATTCCTTTATGGCTCTCTCTCAACATGGGTGTTCAGTGCCAATATAGTCATCTCATATTAGGAGCATTTGAATGGTTGGGCTTTCCTACTAGAGCCTCCAACTAATTACTGATGAATAACCTAGTTTGTAGCCCTGCTATTAACAGTCTTTATTATCCATTTGTGGTTTTGAAACTCTTTTCTTGATTTGTGGGTCTTGATTCTCTCCTTGTAGTTCTCTGGCCTCTCTGGCTCTTCCTTCTTTGGATGTTTTTCTTTACTCCTTGCTGTCTTCCAAAAAATCTATTTAACATGACATGCCCTACATTTCCAGACAGTAAGTTAAAGACTTAAAGTGTTCAATATGAAAAGAGATGGATCACTTAGCTTTTATCAGTAGGCCAGAGTTCACTTAGAAGGGATTAGAGCTAGTCTAGGTGATTCATTTATCACTTTGTACTTCAGACTTCCATCTGTATTAGAAGGAGTGCTGTAAAATCTTGGATTGCAAACTCACAGCTGGATTAGCTATAAGAAGGCTTCGGGTATCTATCTGTAGTTCTGGTGACTGTATCTCTTTTTACTCTGGAAATGGAACATTGGGAGATGGAGGTTCTCACACAGCCCCACTCCTCTCCCAAGTTATTGGAAATATTTTACAGTTACATGCTAGGGACATCTGCACATCTTTAAAGTTTGTAAGTATGCTTTAAATTCCTCCAGTGGCTTCCAAAGGGTAAATAAATTAACCCTTACTATTAAATACCATATGTTCCCAGAGGCAAAGTATTAAAGCAGGTCATTTAAAAGTAAAATACTCCTGATTGAGTAGTATTTTAGAACAGGAAGAGTTTTGACAGAGTATGTATAGTGTATATTTGGGAAGCCATTGCCATTCTTATATAATTAATATATCCAAACCCCTAACAATACTTTCTTTTCATCTATTCTGTTCATTCCTCTTCTTCCCCCCAAACCGTAGACTAGTTTATATTTCCTATTACTTTCCCAATGTGAAATTATAGTATATGTTTTACTGAACTTCTTTCAATCAAATAATTGTTTTGGTATTCAACCACATTGTGACATCAGTTAGCAGTCATCTCTTTTTGTTGCTGAATACTATTTCATTGTAAGAGTACATTCATGTGTTAATGGATGTTTGGGTTGTTTCTGCTGCTTTTGTATTATAAATAAAATTGTTATGAACATTTTTACACAAGCCTGAATACACATCTTCAACTTTCTTTTAGATAAATGCTTAAGGAATAGATCAGACTTGTTAACTTAAGAAATTGATGATACTACTCTACATCCAGCAGTACTGGAGTGTTCTGGTTCTTCCTTTCTGGTCTGGATGCCTTTGTTTTCTTTTTCTTGTGTAACCCTTTTCAATATGAAGTTAAGGGGCAGTGAGAGTAGACATACTTATTCCTATCTGGGGAAAGTGTTCAGATGTTCTCTATTAAATATGATGTTGGATGCTATCCTTTATTATCAGAGAAGGTAAGAGTTGTAGTCAGGAATTTAATGAATTGGAGATTATCCTCTCTCAGCTTTTGTTTTGGAAAGAATTTATTTATTGTTTACAATTTGTAGTTTACCCATGAAACCACCTGGACTTTGACTTAAGTGGGCAACTGTGGTCATTCATTTGAGATCTTTGCTCTCTTCTAGTTTGGCTGTTTAGATTTTCCTCCAATCACTGCTTTCCACCACCTCATGAATTATGATTTTCATGAAAAATTATGATTTTTCATGATATTCAATGCTTTTGATTTTTCCTTGACCCACTGTCTTAATCAGGGTTTCTATTCCTGCACAAACATCATGACCAAGAAGCAAGTTGGGGAGGAAAGGGTTTATTGAGCTTACACTTCCACATTGCTGTTCATCACCGAAGGAAGTCAGGACTGGAACTCAAGCAGGTCAGGAAGCAGGAGCTGATACAGAGGCCATGGAGGGATGTTTCTTACTGGCTTGCTTCCCCTGGCTTGTTTAGCCTGCTCTCTTATAGAACCCAAGACCACCAGCCCAAGGGATGGTACCACCCACAAGGGACCCTCCCCCCTTGATCACTAATTGAGAAAATGCCCCACAGCGGGATCTCATGGAGGCACTTCCCCAACTGAAGCTCCTTTCTCTGTGATAACTCCAGCCTGTGTCAAGTTGACACACAAAACCAGCCAGTACACCCACTCATTGCTTAAGACTATGTTGTTCATACCAACATTCAGGAGTTGAGGCAGAAGGATCGGGTCCAAGTTCATCTGCAACTATCTATCTATCTATCTATCTATCTATCTATCTATATCTATCTATATCTCTATATCTATCTCTATATCTATCTATCTGTATCTATATCTATATATTGAGGTCAGCTCATGCTAGATGAGGCCTTGTCTGAAAAACAAACAAAAATACCACCAACACAGCAAACTTAATGTGTTGTTTAACTTCTACATGTTTATGAATTTCTCAAATGCTCTTCTGTTGTTGGTTTCTAAGTTTATTCATTTGTATTCAGGAAACATAAATTTCATGATTTGAATTTACCCCAAGACTTGTATCATGGCTTATAATATGGTCTTTTGAGTGCTCTGTATACTGTAGAACTGAACATGTGCTATGCTATTATTGATTGGAATGTTCTATAAATGTCAATTAGGTTGAATTCGTTGGTATCATTTGAACCTTCTGTGTCTTTCCTCAACCTGCCTGTCTCTCCTTTATTGTGGATATCTGTGTCTCATTGAAGATAAATCTCTTTCCCTTCTGTGTTCTGAGTTCTAGGCTTATAAATGTTTGTAATTATTATGTCCTTCTGATTAATTGACTCTGTGGCTAATAGAAAATTACCTCCTTTATTCCTGGTCATAGTCTTTGCTCTGAAAGTCTTTGTTTAATATTATTATAGATATTATAGCTTTCTCCTAATTAACTTTATACACCTATTTTCTTTTCTTTTTTTTTTTTGTCTTATAAGGACAACATTTAATTGGGGTTTGCTTACAGGTTCAGAAGTTCAGTTCATCATGATCATCTAGGTGGGGGAGCATGGCAGTGTCTAGACAGGCATGATACAGGAGGAGCTGAGAGTTCTACATCTTCATCTGAAGGCTGCTAGCAGAATACTAGCTCCTAGTCAGCTAGGAGCTTCACAAAGTCACACCTCCCAAAATTACCACTCCCTGAGCCGAGCATATACACACCATCAAATACCACTCCCTGGCCCCCATATGCTTGTTCAAATATAAGCCTATGGGGGGCCAGACCTAAATATAGAATAATGCAAAATACATTTAGTGCAGCTTCTGATGCCCCCATAGTCTATAGCACTCTCGTGATTCATCCAATCACTTAACTGTAATCCCCAAAGCAAGACAGGAAACCAGCTGGGCAAAGTCCAAACTCTGCATCTCCATGTCTGATGGCAAAGCAGTCTTCAGATCTCCAACTCCTTCTTCATCTTTGTTGACTGCAACAAACTTCTTTCTCCTGGGCGGGTCCCACTCCCTGGTAGCAGCTTTCCTCAGCAGATAGCCCATGGCTCTGGCATCTCAAACATTGGAGTCTCTGGCAACTTTTATTTTACAGCTTCTTGTTTCAATGTCTGGGATCCACACATGATCTTCTGGGCTCCTCCAAAGGGCTGGTGTCACTTCTCTAACTCTGCCCTCTGTAGTACTCTAAGCTCAGGTTGATCCACTCTACTGCTGCTGCTGTTCTTGGTGGTCATCCCATGGTACTGGCATCTCCAACACACTGGGGTCTTCTGCTCCAACTAGGTTTCACCAATAGCCTCTCACAGGCTCTCTTCATGGTGCCAAGCCTCAAATCCTTTGCATGACCCCTTCAGTCCTGGGCCGTCAGCTGCAACTGAGGCTGTACCTTCACCAATGGTCTTCCCTGGCCTCTCACAGTGCTGAGCCTCAGCTGCTCTTCATGAACCTCTCATGCTTTCAAAACCTGTACCACCTAGATAACCAAGTATACAGCTGCAGCATAAGGTACAACCTTGGCTATCCCTAGAACACAGCTTCTTTGTGCTCTGAGAAAACTCTTCCCACAAGACTTCATCTCAGTGATGATGGTGGTCATCTTTTTTTTAAAAGATTTATATATTTTATTTATATGAGTACACTATTGTTTTTAGACACACCAGAACAGGGTATTGGGTCCCTGTTACAGATGGTTATGAGCCACCATGTGGTTGCTGAGAATTGAATTCAGGAACGCCGTAAGAACAGTCAGTGCTCTTAACCCCTTAGCCATCTCATCAGCCCTGCTGATCTCTTCTTAATTACTGCTAATGTCTTAGCTCCAGCTAACCAGCATCAATTGTCTTTCTCCTCTTGAAGGTTCTGAAGTTCAGTCCGTCATCAAGGTGGAAACATGGCAGTGTCTACACAGGCATGGTTAAGGGGAGCTGAGAGTTCTACATCTTCATCTAAAGGCTGCTAGCAGAATACTGACCTATTTTCAATATTAATGTATTCATGTCTTTTTTAGCTCTGTAAATTCGCATACTAAATAATAGGTTTCATTATGGTGTTTTCATACATACTTATTCTGAGACAGCATCTTCTGTAGCCCAGATTATCCTCCAACCATGTAAAAAAAAGCTGGTCTTGAACTCCTGATCCTTCTACCTCAAACTCTTGAGTGCTGGGATTATAGGTGTAGACCACCACATCTGGTTTATACAGCAGCAGAAGTCAAATGTAGGGCTTTATCCATGTTAGTCAAGCATCCCAAAGCTAACCCCAACTCCAACCCTCACCCATGCTTTGTTCTTATAGACCCTCTTTTGTATACTGCTCTACCATTCCGCAGTCCCAGTCCTTTTGGGCGCTGCCTTTCCTCTCCATACTAGGCCCCATTCTGCTTCCAGGTCGCATGCATGCTCTTGCTCTCTTTCCCCCTCTCAACCCCCATGACCTCTTTCCCCTACTTTTATTTTCCCATCTAATTTTATGGTCTAAATTCATAGACACATGAGCCACACAGATTAAATCTAGGATCTGCATATGATAGGAAGTATGTGGTATTTATGTGTTTCTGAATGTGGCTTATTTTACTCAACACTCTCCAGTTGCATTCATTTGCCTATAAATATCATAATTTTACCTTTTTTATGTTAAATACACTACCATTGTGTGTATATACCATATTTTGTTTATTCATTCACTTGTATGTAAGTGGGTTTCGAGCCACAGATAGTTGCAATCATGTTTTTGTCTGCCATCTGATAATCTGTTTCTTGTGTTTAGGTGGTTGGGGTCATTAAGATGTTATATTAATATAATTAATTTTAAATTAATCAACTTATTGTTTTCTTTTGTCTTGTTTAGTTTTTGCTTTCTTCTTTGTCTTTTTGGTCATGTTTTAGTTGAATTGAGTACTCCTTTCTTTCTTTCTTTCTTTCTTTCTTTCTTCCTTCCTTCCTTCCTTCCTTCCTTCCTTCCTTCCTTCCTTTCTTTCCTTTTCTTTCCTTCTTTCTTTCTTTCTTTCTTTCTTTCTTTCTTTCTTTCTTTCTTTCCCTTCCTTCCTTCCTTCCTTTCTTTCTTTCTTTCTTTCTTTCTTTCTTTCTTTCTTTCTTTCTTTCTTTCTTTCTGTGCTGAGCACTGAACTGAGAGCCTAAATGCTTGTCAAACAAACACCCTGCCACTGAGCTTGACCCTTCTTAGTTAATTAGTACTTGCTCAGAATATATTTTATCTCTTCTGTCTGGATAGTTGCCACAATTTTTTTTATTTTATAACTTGCTTTGCATCATTTATGTATGATATTTCCAAGTCATTTTATACTTTTTGAGACAGGGTCTCACTATGTAGTCCTGCCTAGCCTAGAATTTTTTATTTTGACTAGGCTGTCCTTTACCTCACAGAGATCCACCCATGCCTGCTTCCCCAGTAGCAGGATTGACTGTGTGTGCTACCACACCCTGCACAGCTCTTTACTTCTTTATGTGTAGCATAGGAACTGTTCAAGAGCATATTCTCATGTGTCCCCTCCAGTCTTTGTTATTATTATCATCCATTTTATTCATACATATGCTATAAACCCACTGGATATTGTTTTTATTTTTATCTTTTAAGGATAGTATATTGATGGTGGTTTGACATTCTATAGATGCATTTATTGGTGCATTCCCTGCCAACATATCTGGCTGGCTTCATGACCCTCCACCCTCACTGCATCCTCTGATGTAGCCATAGTAGCAAACTTCTAACAGCTAGCCAGCCACTCTCCTTCTTCTGTTTCCTTCCATCCTTCATCTGTTTCTGTGACTTGAGCAAGGACCATCCCTGTGTGTCCATATCATTGCAGAAGCATTAACCAGGCTAGAGTGTAATGATGGTTTTTCTGTGTTGAAATCTCACATGTCCCCACTTCTTATGAGCTGAACTATGCCTAATTATAGTATACTCAGAACCCCAGCAACAGAAGACAGTCAGTATATTAAATTATAGAAAAATAAGGACAGTGCTTTGACAGCTGAATCATCCTATCATGACTTATGTCTGTAACTATGTATGTTCTGCTCACTCCAAGATTGCAGGAGGATGGCACTTTAGGAAAGCCATAAAGATGCACAACCTTTATGATAGATATGAATCTTTTAATATTTGTGGGAATTAAATATGCTGTGTACACTTGATTGATAACAGAAAGAACTTTGATAAGGAATTTTTGTTTTGAGGCAGAGTCTCAGTATGGCTGTTTTGTAACTCACTGTGTTCACCGGGCTGGTTTGAACTCACAGAGATCTTCCTGCCTCTACCTCCCAAGTGATGGCTGGTTAAGGTTAAAGGCATGTCTGGTTGATAAAGAATTTTAAACAAGCACTCCTCCTGGAGGATAATAACCTAAGGTCTCAGGCACTGAGCTATACTTTCGGCCTGTGGAAGGATACGTTTTTCTATTTCATTGAACGGGTGCAAGTTTTCTTTAGCTGCAAAGTAGTTTCTCTTAAAAAAGACAGTGTTTAACCTACGACATTTAGGTTGCAGCATTTTATAGGCTGATAGCCCAGTGTCTGCTGAGTATAATTAATATTTTGAGCATTATCAACTTTTCAACCAAGGAATATATTAACTATCTGGAAAAAATAACAAAATAAACATTGCTATAAGGCTTTTTACTTAAAGCATCACTAGGTAGCAATTCAGAGTTTTGAAGTATATCAGAAGACTATTCACTTATGTTATTATATAAAATAATAATTGATATAATTCCTTAAAGTTTTCAATTCCTTGAAGACTGGATCATACATATGTATTTGGAAACTCAAACCGGATGTTACTGAAGTACAAGTCTATAAGATTTATTGCTACTTTGGTTTTGTTCTTTCAGTGAAAGACGTCATTTATATCTGCCCATTTATGGGAGCAGTGAGTGGAACCCTGACAGTGACTGACTTTAAAATGTACTTCAAAAATGTAGAAAGGGTAAGTTTTTAAAGTATGCTTTGTTTTTAGGATCTTATGAACAGTAAAAGACAAAAATAAAATGTCCCCTGAACTCTTATCATGGGGACACTGCGGAACAGTGAATTTGAAGAGACTTTGGTTCTTAATCAAAATTGTTAAAGTTGCATTTAGACTTGGGGGAGAATTATCACTGTGGTTTGGGTATAGACCTCCTGAGGTATACTGTCTCTCAGATGCCAGCTTCTTAACTGCAAAGATAATTGTACTTCATAGTAAACAAATATATAACTCTGGAGCAACTTAAAACATGAAAACTGTTGACGGACTTTGACAGGTGTTTAATTTTCATCCCTAGGACCCACATTTCATCCTTGATGTTCCTCTTGGAGTGATCAGTAGAGTGGAGAAGATTGGTGCACAGAGCCATGGGGATAATTCTTGTGGTATAGAGATTGTATGCAAGGTAGGCTGCAAACACCAGTAAACACCAACATGAGGCAGACCATTCTGAACTCATTCTGACTCGTGTCCCTTATGATCTTTGGATCATAGGAATAATTTGTACTGTTTTCAGGGTAAAACCGCCTTCAAATCTTATGCAGTGAATGTAAACCACTGTAGAATTTGATACCCTCTCTCACAGTCTTCTGGTTGAAGTTTTTGGCGACATTGGAACTTTCTACATTGAACTAACTACTAGGCTCATGCTTTTTCTTTTCCCTTCCTTCAAGAAGTCAGATAGGAATGTGTGGAATAATGTTATTGATGGTCACCAAACAAAATACCTCAAATGAATAGGTTTTATGCCTAGTGACTTTAACTCATATAAAACAATTCACTAAAAACTAACCTAATATGCCAGGAGATGTATCCTGTCTGCAGAATTGTCAACATTTCTTCAAAAGTTGGAACTTGAACTTTTGTTTATTCTATTGCTTTGCTGCAATCTGAGGACATCTCCACCCCTGGCTGGCTCAAGCACACAGTCTGGACTCACAATTGGCCCTCCATGGCAGGTGGTTCTCATTCCTAGACAAGTTCTCCCTGTGGCAGCATGGCAAGCAGCTGCCTAGGAAGGTGAACAGCTGCCATGCAGGGCCTAAGGTGAATTGAATAGCCTATGGTTTTTAAAGCTATTACTTCTCTTGTAACTTCCCCACCCTCACTGAGGGAAGCTTAAAAGCCAGGCTCTCATGAATCTTAGACAAGTGGTCTAGCACTGAACTCCATCTCTGGCCCCTTTTCGTTCTTTAGGACCTTCCCACTCTCAGACTATAGCAAGAGATCCCCTCCCCTTTATCCTTGTCTGCCATTCCTGCTGGCTTTCCTGTAGATGTTCATATTTGTCACATGCCTATTTCTTCACACACCAAAGTCAGTAAATCTCAGTCCCTCCCTCTCTCACTTCCCTTTTCCAGGGTGGCAGCACATAGGCTACCCCTGCACATTCTAAACTACGTGCTTCATTCATTGCAGCTTTTCCTCCCCTCCAAGTATTTCTAAGCACTCAACAAGTGAGTTACCACAGTGTGTGCATAGCCAGTGTGGCTTGAAAAGCAGGCATATCAGGAAACGATGCTACTGTAGCTCTTTTATGTATTTTTATGGTATTTTAAGGTATTTTATGGCTGGCATGGGTATTTGCTGACAGCTGATTTAAATATTTGGTAGCCTGGAATTATGAAGACCAGGCTCCCAACTCATGCGTGAGAACCTCGCAAGGTATGGGGTTTTATTTTTATAGATTTTTGGGTTTTCTTTTTTGCTTGTTTGTTTGTTTGTTTTCACATCATCAGTTTTTACTGAGTAGCCTTAGAAGGCCTGGAGCTCACTATGTGGAAAAGGCTGGCCTCAAACTCATAGATTGCTCTCTGCCTCGGCTTTCTGACTGCTTGGATTAAAGGCATGTACCACCACACATGACTTATTTTATTATTTTTATATGTATAGGTGTTTTGGCTATATGGATGTCTGCCTGGTGCCTGTGGAGGCCAGAAGAGGGCATCAGATATGATCTCCTGCAAATGGAGTTACAGACAGTTGTGAGCTGCAGTGTGGGTGCTGGGAATTGAACCTCTGAAAGAAGAGCCAGTACTCTTAACTACTGAGTCAACTCTCTTGCTGGCATTTTATTTTTTTACAAGATGATTCATAATTCCAAAGTACAAAAGCTGTATATAGTAAAATGTCAAATATTTCTCTCCTGCACTTCACTTCTATAGACAGAGTAACCAATGCCTAATAAAACACTGCACAGATACCTTCTGCATAGAAACATTTCTTTGAAAGAAGCAATGAGCCATGTGGTGGCACATACCTTTAACTACCAGCATTTGGGAGACAGAGGCAGGCAGACTTCTGTGAATTCATGGCTGGCCTGGTCTACATAGCAAGCTCTAGGCCAGCCAAGGTTATATAGTGAGACTTTGTCTCAAAAAGGCAGGGCAGAGGGTGGGGGAAGGCAATGATAGCGTGTATATGTGGTTCTGCACCTTTCCCCCTGTGACCGTGTATCTTGGTATTTCTTTTGGCCAGTGCATATAGAGCTGCAGTTTCTTTCCAACAGGTCTTTAACTTCCCTGTACATTATTCAGCCACAGCTCCTACTGATGGGCATTTGGCTTGTTTTGCTGTTATAAATATCATAATAAGTTTACTTCCCAAGCTGCTGTTTGTTTGTTTGTGGTTCTATTTATTTTCAAATTTCATTTGATGTTAAGGAAGAGTGTTTTACACACACACACACACACACACACACACGCACACACGCACACACGCACACACACACACCTTGGTTAGTTGATAGGAACATAGATTTATTAAGACACAATGCTTAAAATGCTGCCACAGAAAGAAATCACACTGTTTAGACCTTGATGCTGCTAACTTGTGCTTGCTTGGGCATTTAGCCATAAGCTTGCATTGGGATAAGAGAGCATTTTAAAAAACTGATATAAAGGAATAGCATTCTATTGATACAAGGACTTGCTGAGAGCTACAGTCTTCACATGGTACAAACTCCCTTCAGTGACTACATAGAGGAAAGCATCTACAACAATTCCTTTGCATGGAGGAAGTGATATCTGTAGTTGGCTCATTCAGCAGCTTGACCTGAACAAGAAATTCCATGCACACCTTTGGCTGGTAAATGCACAAAATGTGGTTGCACATCTTTTGTATGCAAACATTATCTTTTAATTATTCTGTTGACTCTCCTCCCTGACATACACAGTCCCTATATTCCAGTTTTTTTAATTTTTAAAATCTCATTGGAAGTATTTTTGTTAACTTGTCTTCTGTTAGTTGAAAAGCTGTAGAGTACAAAATGAGGAATAAATAAAAGTCTTTTATATAATTATGTCAGGATCTGCCTAACATGCTCGTTCCATGTTGAATAACTGAGTTTTGTTCATCATTTACTAGGATATGAGGAACCTGAGACTTGCATATAAGCAGGAAGAACAGCGAAAACTTGGGATATTTGAAAACCTCAACAAGCATGCTTTTCCTCTTTCCAATGGGCAGGTAAGCACAACAGAGTAAACCTTTCCTGCATATATCTGTGAATGTCCAACAATTCCATAGTTACACATTTCTTTGGAGTTAGTCTTTACCTCTTTTGTGTGATGTAACTAAATTCAAATGTTTGAATTTTATCTCTTCTGTATAATGATTAAGAAAAGCTTCAAGCAGCCGGGCGTGGTGGCGCATGCCTGTAATCCCAGCACTAGGGAGGCAGAGGCAGGCGGATTTCTGAGTTCAAGGCCAGTGTGGTCTACAGAGTGAGTTCCAGGACAGCCAGGACTACACAGAGAAACCCTGTCTCGAAAAACCAAAAGGAAAAAAAAGCTTCAAGCAAGGCAGTGGTGGTGCACATCTTTAATCTCAGCATTTGGGAGGCAGAGGCAGGCAGATCTCTGTGAATTCAAGGCCACCCTGGTCTATAGAGTGAATTCCAGGCCAGCCAGGGCTACACGGAGAGACCCTGTCTGGAAAAATGAATTAAAGAAAGAAAAGGTAAAAAAGGAAGGAAAAGAAAAGAAAAGAAAAGGAAAGGAAAGGAAAGGAAAGGAAAGGAAAGGAAAGGAAAGGAAAGGAAAGGAAAAAGAAAAGAAAAGAAAAGAAAAGAAAAGAAAAGAAAAGAAAAGAAAAGAAAAGAAAAAGGGGGTGAAAGGAAGGAAAGAAGGAAGAAAGAAAGAAAGAAAGAAAGAAAGGAAGGAAGGAAGGAAGAAAGGAAGAAAGAAAGAAAAGAAAGGCTTCTAACTTATTACTTTAAAATGTGCAGATTAAAATAGGAGTTCTAGTGTGTTCAGCTAATAACAATGAACAAAGTTTTGCTATCTGTTATATGATAATAAATACTGACATGCATTTTGTGGATTTTGTATACAGGTGCTGTTTGCATTCAACTATAAAGAAAAGTTTCCAGTTAATGGCTGGAAAGTTTATGATCCAGTATCTGAATATAAGAGACAGGTAGAGTATGCCACTTGTAAAATGGACTATGATAGCTTAAATGTGTGTACTAAAAGGTTAGATATGTAGTAGTGGAGAAAAAGCTGTGCAACAAATTTTACATAGGCCTAGCTTTTCTAGCTTTTTGGTTCCAGATTTCCTGGGTGCCCTCTTCTGCTGTGCCATACCTTTGACTCCATCGTTGTCTAGTGATCATTTTCCAGAGGGATTAGTAGGATGTGTTCACAAAGATTTGAAACTCAGATATCTGAGGAACAAACCTTCCTTCCTCCCTTCCTCCCTCCCTCCTTTCTCTCTATTTTCTTATATGCCTTTTCTACCCTCCTGTCTGTCTTCTTCTTCTTCCCAGCTTCTTTCCGTTCCCTTTTCCCACTCTGACTCCCAGGATTATGCACGTATTAGGCAAGCACTCTGTTACTAAGCCATACCCCTATCTGGTTCCAGATGTTTATATTATAGGTCTCAGAAAGAAGTGATGAATAAGAATCCAGACTGCTGTTAATTTGATATGAGGCACTATTAGTTAAATAACAATAAACAAGTTATAAATGAATAAGTGTGATTCATACTTTGTTTTTTTTTTCAAAGTAGAGATGAGTGTTTCCCCTTCTTCCTTCTCTAACATCCTACAGGGCTTGCCAAATGAGAGTTGGAAAATATCAAAAATAAACAGTAATTATGAGTTCTGTGATACCTATCCTGCCATCATTGTTGTGCCAACTAGTGTGAAAGATGATGACCTGTCAAAAGTGGCAGCCTTTCGAGCAAAAGGCAGAGTCCCTGTGAGTAATAAGCTTTGTCATTTAGACAGAAACAGTCACAACATTGGATCTAATCACAAAATAGAAGGTAGAAAACTCAGCTTATAAACCTGACTTTATCTTTGATTCTTAAGAAATACCTCATTAAACACTCACTTGCTCTGTCTCACCCTTGAATATGTATGCAAAGGTTCCTCAAGGTTTGCCCTCAGGGTACAGCCAAGAAGAATAGAGAAATGACAAGACTGAACTTGCTGGTGCACTACATCTCATTGGTTGCACCATTCACTCTGGAGAAGATGCATTCTTTCTACCCACTCTGGATTTCTGTAGCTACTCAGGAATAAAACAATTGTGCCCAGAAGGAAGAGATAGTTTTTGCTTAGAATTTACATCTGAATTATTTTGTGTCATTAGACTACTATAGAAAAATGGGAGATCTGGTGATAGAGTTATAGATTTGTTTTTAATAAGAGATCTCACCCTGCTATTTTGGTTATTTTAAAGATATATTTTTATATTAGAAAAATATGAAGGTAGCCAGTCAAATAGAAATGGGACTGGATTTTAATAATATGTCTTAAGTTTTATTTTATTTAGAGTGATAGAATTTCAAAGGCAGAAAAGGATTTTTAGAGTGTGTAGTCAAATTCTTTCAGCATGGCCAACACATTAAGTCTCTTAGCCACTACAGTACCAGGACTAGCTTAAGCACTCATAACTGTGAGGAAACTCTTGAGGAGAGATTGTACTTTTTACCAATTAATTAGATAATATATTGTATTAGAAATGGTATCTATCAGCAGCTATTTATTATTTGTTGCTTTAAAACATTAGGTGTTGTCATGGATTCACCCAGAAAGTCAGGCAACAATTACACGTTGCAGCCAGCCACTAGTGGGTCCCAATGATAAACGCTGCAAAGAAGATGAAAAATACCTACAGACAATAATGGATGCTAATGCACAGTCACATAAACTTACTATCTTTGATGCCCGACAAAACAGTGTTGCTGATACCAACAAGGTACATGTTCAGTAGCCTTGTAGAAAATTTGGGGTTATTGTTTGTTGGTTTGCTTGTTTGCTTGTTTGTTTTTACATGCTTTCTATAAGTCTTCATAGTTTAGAACAGGCCATTGATTTCCTTGTCATGTGAACATTGAGTCTCTTTGATGTACTCTGTGGCTATCTTTCCCTGTTTAATATTCTGTGGACAATGTTTGCCATCCTACATTGGCTGGAATCTTGCCCTTTTCATTACTCCTCCATAGTTTAGTCTGCTGGCTTAATTAAGCAAAACCCTAGAAAGAGAACTAAATAAATGAGTGTGATTTTAGTGAAACAACCACATGCCCTTGGAAGTACCTCTAATAAATTTATTGCTAATTTAACCAATTCATATCTTTTAAAGTATATTTTATATATTACTTTTATATATTTTTAGAATAGACTCAGTTATATGAAACTGCAGAAATAGTAAGTTGCTGTCATCATTAATGAGCTATTGGCTTTCATCATTTCAGAAACCCCCACGTTGTTCTCACTCTTGAGCCAGGCCCTCTTGCTCTTTCATTGGTTCCTCTTTCTTTTCTGAACTTCAAGTGGCAGTGTTACTTGAACTTGGTTTGGGATCCCCTTTATGGTTCTACAACAATCTCCCAAGGCTGTCTACTCGGAGGCAGCACTTTAAATAATGTTTCTGTGCTGAGTTGCACATGGAAGTATCTCCTGCCCTGAACTCTCCTGAGGGTAAACCAAATCCCCATCCTATTTTATGTTTGACATCTCTACTTGGCTGTCTCCAGGGTCACAAAACCTCAGTGAACTCCCATCCATCTAAGAGAGACCTATGGCTTGGGCTTGGATACTCCTCAGTTTTGCTGCACAAGTTACTTAACCTACCCCACAAGATGAGAGTTGATATAACGGGGTCCTCCAGTAGTATCATTCCCAGTTTTCTGAGGAACCCCCAGACTGATTTCCAGAGTGGTTGTACCATCTTGCAGTCCCACCAGCAGTGGAGGAGTGTTCCTCTTTCTCCACATCCTCTCCAGCACCTGCTGTCTCCTGAGTTTTTAATCTTAGCCATTCTGACTGGTGTGAGGTGAAATGCTTTGTACCAACATCTGTGTGAGGATTAGAACTAAGTGAGAATAGTACCTGTGAAGGCGTCTGCACCCCCAGTACTCCATGCATAAAGCTACTGAGTCAACCCCTTCTGTGGTCAGAGAATGCTATCCAGGATTCTGACTTGAATTCTCCCTGGGCCTTGTCTTCCTTTCCTGGCCTCTCCAGGGCTTTTCATATTCCCCTTGCTTCCCTTCCCTCTCCTCTGCTCTCTCCACTCTCTCCTTCCCTCTGTTTGTGACCCTACCTTCTTATCTCTTCTCTTCTCTCTCCTTTCTGCTCTTTCTCTCCCTCCTCTCCTTTGTTTTCCTTAAATATTGGTCTTCTTTAGACTTCCGGCCTACTCTTCTGTCCGTACATTGCATATTGTTCTGGAATACCATGCAGCATTTTTTTGTCTTCCCTTGCCATCCATCCATATGACAAATATTCCACATTGATATTCACAGTTCACACTTTTTCCGAGTTCCAGACCTTTATATCCCTTGGCCTATAAATGTCTCTAGCCAAGTTTTATCACAAAGCCATTTGGTCCTCACTGAACTTGAAACCAATCTTCCCCATAGAATATATTCCTTCGCCAATAGACTCAATAAATGATGCCAACACCTCGTGTAACCCAGCAGAGAATCATAGGTATCACTTGTCTATCCATTATGTGTTGACTCTTAAATAGCTCAAATTATATGTCCGCCTATGCCCTAGATCCTTCAGCCACATGACTGTATCTCTGTGCTTAGTCTACCTGCAGACTGCCTCACCGTCACCCTCGTAGGGCCTTCCCAGTCTAACCCTGTTCCTCTACTGTCTGACCCCTCTGCTCATATCATCTAGTCTCTGCATGCTCTCTGGTTACATCATTTATTATTCTTACCAATGACTTGGTATAATTTGTGTAGAATTTATCTTCATTTCAGGAAGCCATGTCCTTTCCCATCTCTGTGCCCTATTTGTCTTGGGTATTCTTGTCTATACCCTAATTTGTGCCTTCTTTGCTTTTGGCTGTCCAGGTGTCTGGCACCTCTTGTGCTATCCTAGAGCACATGAGCCTCAGCCCCGTGCTGCTCTTGATCTTGTTCTCTTCTGCCTACCCCAGCAAACTTGGAGAGCCGGAGTCTCAACTTACTCAACATCGTCCCAGTACTGAGCTAGAGCAGGACATTTATTTGTATACACTGGATAGTTTTAGACTAAATTAATAGTGTGTCTTTGTGTTACAGATGTTTACCTTTTTATCAAGATAAAATTCAGGTAACATAAAACTCCTTAGTTTATACTTCAAGGGCTTCCAATATAGTCACAATACTGCATACTGCAAAAGTAGCTCTACTGTCCCAATCCGTCACCCCTAATGGAAGTCTGTATCCATTTGCTGTCAACTCCCCATTTCCCTTGCCCAACCTCTGGCACCAGTGAATATGCCTTCATCTGTATAGATTCCCCTCAATTAGACACTTCGTAAAAATAGAATCATACACTTAAGAACTCTTTGGTGTCTGTCTTCTTTCATGCATTTAAAAAGGTAATCCGTTTTGTAGCATCTGTACTTAATTCTTTTTCTGGATGAATAATATTCTATTGTATTGAAAGACAAGATTCTATTTGCCCATCTATCTGTTTATGGACATTTAAATTGTTTCTCCCTATTGGCTATTGTAATATAGCTCTTCTACTCATGGGTATATATGCTGAAGAATTCAGAACAGGTACTTAAATAAAACTTGCTCACAAATGTTCATAGTGGCTGGATGATATGGGAATTCTTTCACCAATTGTAACTTTTGAGGACCCATCAAGTTGTCTTCCACAGCAGCTGTAGCTTTTTACTTTGCTGCCAGTTTCTCTGAACTCTCATCTAAATGTGTGAATATTAACCTCTGTAAAGTCTAAGCTAGCTTCAGACCAGGTTTTATTATAAGATCACTTGTCTCCCTTTTTGTTACATTTATTTTCTCTTATTAAATAGCTAAGATAAATTTTGTGGTTTCAGAACCCCAAATTGTTTTTTTTCTTTCTCTTTCTTTCTTTCTTTCTTTCTTTCTTTCTTTCTTTTTTTTTTTTTTTTGGTTTTTTGAGACAGGGTTTCTCTGTGTAGCCCTGGCTGTCCTGAACTCACTTTGTAGACCAGGCTGGCCTCGAACTCAGAAATCCGCCTGCCTCTGCCTCCCAAGTGCTGGGATTACAGGCGTGTGCCACCACCGCCTGGCTCCAAATTGTTTTATTATGCAGAAATGTTGTGATAGTATGACATTTTCTAGGTAAATACATGGCACTGGCAGAAGGAACCTTGTATAAAAGCCACTTGGTACTGATTTAAAAACTATAGTTGGTGAAAGAGGATTATTATTAAGGCTTAAATTGTGTCCTCAATAAAACGACATGTTGTCCTGACTCTTAGTGCTTATGAGTATATTTTGGAAGAATCCTTATAAATGTGATCAAGTTCAACCAAAGTCAGATTAGGATAGGCCTTAATTCAGCATGGCAGACACATTTTTTATTACATTTATTTGTATGCACATGTGCATGCTTTTGTGTACAGGCCAGAGGACAACCTTGCAGGATTTGCTTCTCTCCTATATCAATTCAGGTTGTCAGGCTTGGTAGCAAGTGCCTTTCCCACTAAGACCTTTTACTGGCCCAGCAGGTTTTTTTTGTTTGGTTGGTTGGTTGGTTGGTTGGTTGGTTGGTTGGTTTTTCGAGACAGGGTTTCTCTGTGTAGCTCCGGCTGTCCTGGAACTCACTCTGTAGACCAGGCTGGCCTCGAACTCAGAAATCTGCCTGCCTCTGCCTCCCAAGTGCTGGGATTACAGGCGTGCGCCACCACGCCCCCAGCAGGTATTTTTATAAGGGAAGTAGAGACAGAGGCAGAGACAAAGTGGAGGTCAACTGTAAACATGGAAATAGAGATTAAAGTGGTGAGTATTTAAACCTAGACTGTCTACAGGTACTAGGAACAAAGAGTCAAAGAGCAGCATTCTCTGTGGTTGTTGGTCTTATTCATTAACAGATGGAATTTAAAGTCCTATAGATAGAACCCTAGGCATGACTTTGGGAATGTTTCCAGAGAGGTTCAACTTAGGGGGAAAGACCCTGAATGTGGATACCCCCACCCCTCAGACTGGGGTCCTAAACTGAATAAAAAGGAGAAAGTGATCTAAGCAGCATCCATCAATGTCACCTCTCACATCTGTCACTACTCCTTCTCTGTTTCCTCTCAGACTGTAAAGCCACTTTCTTAAGTTTCTTTTGCCAGATATTCTGTCACAGCAATGAGAAAAGTAAGTGGCACACTCTTCTAGAGACTTCTAAGGAACTCTGACCCTCTGGCACCTATAGTTCAGCCTCCTAGACTTGAGATGCCGTGATAGTGGTACACTGCAGTGAGATGGTGCGTTTCTGCTGGTTTGTGTTGACAGTTTGTGGTACCCCTGTTGTGTTCTGGTAGTTCTAGGGCAACCATACAGTGTATAGAAATTTACTAACATGGGAGTTTGATGCATCTTTAGTGGTCTATGTCTAGTTACAGTAGAAATAGTACAAAAGTTAATTCAAGAAGTAATGCATATCTTTTGCTTTTTTATAGGCAAAGGGTGGTGGATATGAAAGTGAAAGTGCTTATCCTAATGCAGAACTCATATTCTTGGAGATCCACAATATTCATGTGATGAGGGAGTCACTTCGTAAATTAAAGGAGATCGTGTACCCTTCAATTGATGAGTCACATTGGCTATCCAATGTGGATGGGACACATTGGCTGGAATATATACGGGTAAACAAGTCCAATCTTTTATCTACTTTCTAATTCAAACATCTAACCAACTGTCATAAATATTTCTATTTATAAATGGGTTTTCATCATTACATATTAATGCATTTTGACTGTGTAGGAAACCTTTTGACATTCTTTCTGGAAACAGACTGTAGTCTTTGTAGGGGGCTTTTCTGACAAAAATTCACAATGTTTTAATTACAAATCAATAGATAAACAACTTTAAGACCGGGTCATGTAGCTCGTGCTAGCCCACAAATTTGCTGTTTATCTTCTTTTGATCTTCTGATCCTCTTGACTTCACCTTCCTAGTGCTAGGTTTTCTAAAAAGTTGCAGGGTTTTTTTTTAAAGCCATGGTTTCATTTTAAATTATATGCATTTGGGGAGATTTGGTATATACACACATGAATGGCTGTGCTTGCAGAAGTCAGAAGATTGTATTGGATCCCCTAAATGTGGAGGAGGAACAGGTGGTTGTCAGCTTCCTGACGTAAGAGCCCAGAACCAAACATTACACAAATAGTATGCACTCTTAACTACTCTGCCATATTTCCAGCTCCAAGTTTCTTTGTTTTTAATGACTGGGTCTTTCTGTATATGTAGCTTGGACTGCCTTTGAATTCACCACCTAACCCAGACTGGCCTAAAGTTGCCTCCCCAGTGCTAGGCTTATAGGTGTGCATTATACCTAGTTAGTCAGGTTTTTAACAGAACTTTTTGACCCTTCGATAAATGACCCCATTTATTTATATTATTTTTATATTTTTTAAAAAACATGATGCTAATACTTCCTAGTGATTCTTAATTAATTTTGTTTGTTGTTGTGTTTTGTTTTGTTTGGGATACTGGGACTAGAACTTAGGAACTTAATGAAATAGAACCTCATTCCTAGATAGCATTCTTGTATGGTTTATTGGCCAGAACATCCAAACTTTTGCACAGAATTATCTTATACAGCAATTAAACACTTAATGTAGCCTTGTCTGTTTTACCTTCTTTTCTAAAGGTACTCCTTGCTGGGGCAGTGCGAATTGCTGATAAAATAGAATCTGGGAAAACTTCTGTGGTCATCCACTGCAGTGATGGGTGGGATCGAACATCCCAGCTCACATCTCTGGCAATGCTGATGTTGGACAGTTATTACCGGACCATTAAAGGATTTGAGGCTCTCATAGAAAAGGAGTGGATAAGCTTTGGACACAGGTTTGCACTGGTATGTTGGTCTGGCTGATGTGTAACTGTTTTATTATTTCACATACATGTTCCTGGCATTTGGTAACATATATTTACATGCATGAGCAACCTTTTTTTCTGCACCAGACTTGAATTTCAATAATAGAATACTGTGGATCTCCACATTGCATGTTCCCAATAAGGCTTAATTTGTATAATTACACATTTCTGTTAAAATGAGTCAAATCCACATGACACAGAATTAATCACTTTAGTGCTAAATACAATGTTCTGCATTCACAATGATATGTAACCATTTCTCCTTTCTAGCCCCCAAACCTATTTGTTATCCCCAAATGGAAGCCCTATGTACATTTAGTCAGTACACTATTTCCCCTTCCCTTCAGTCCCCAGACTCATAATCTGCCTCTATAGAAATTCATGAGATACCTATAATTGGCTACTTCTGTATGGATATATGGGACTTTCCATAACAAAGTACTACAGACTGAGGAACATAAACCACTGTATTTTTTCAGTATTATGGAAGCTAAAAGTCCAAAATGAAGTTACAATACGGTTGGTCTTTCTCAAAGTCTCCCTTCTTGGCTTGTTAATGGCCATCCCATGCTCTCTTTGCCTCTCCCCACATCCTCTGTGAACATATCTCTGGTATCTTTTAAGGACAGCAATCTTATTGGGTCAGAAAACTTTAGTGACATCTCCTTAAGGTCCTGTCCCAAAACAGTCACATCATAAAGTACTGGAACTTTGGCATATAATTTAGCCTGGAAAACCTTGCTTTGGATTTGCTGAATATATATATACCCAAGGGTGAATTTCTCAGCCATTTGATGGGCATTTGGGGCAGCCATTTGTATGTCACTAACACTGGCAGTGACTTCTACTCTGCAAAGCCCCTGGAGCAGTTGGGAAGAATTCATTAAATTGGAGGATTCCTAAAGTCTGAGTGAGGCTCAATGATTGCAGGATGGGTAGTGCAAGGACTCGGGTAGAATAGGCGCGGGAGTTTAGTGTATTCACTTCAAGGAGGAGAGCCCTCCCAAAGAGGGGGGAGCCTCCCAGTCTCTGAGATACATATCCTGGGAAGCTGTTGTCAGATGTTGGGACACTTCATGTTGCAGTGGGATGTTGCAGGGAGAGTAATTTGAATATATCAAGTGCCTGCTGCTGAGCCTGGCCCCTGCTCACAGCTCTTGTGGCTATTTTAAAACAGTATCTTAAATTGTTCCCCTTCAACAAAGGCTGAGCTCCATGGAAAAGAGTATGGACTTTCCAGATGTTTGCAGATGATTTTCTCTAAAGCCTCAGAGGCTAGTTTCATTAATCTTTCCTCTCCAGAATATATGTCCTGAGGGAAAGAACGTTCTCAAGGTGCTTTAACCAAAGAGGAAATACTAAGAGCTGTCTGTTGTCATACCGGCCGTGGCAGTACCAGGGTCAGCAAGAAACTCAGGCATCAGGATGGACCCTCAGTGCTGTGTTCTCTCCCATCCTCGTTAATGCCAAAAATTTCAGCACACTACAGCTACAAAGAAAGAAATGTGACCAAAAGATTACCGTTGACAAATGGTGAACCTGGTATCTAGGATATGAATTATCTACTTAAGGTCATACCACTAAGCCAGTTTGTGAGCAGGGATCAGTTCCATAACCAGCATTTGCTAGATCTCTGTTCTCTAAATTATTTGTAGTTTCTGTGAATGAGCCTCTGAGTTGCTCAAACTAATACCTGCCCTTACTTACCTATTTCCATCATCTATTTCTTGAGCACTATCATGGAACTTTCTAGGCGACTTCTTTCTATTCTGTCTCCATCCCCATTGTTATACCCTACAACCCTTTCTGTTTCATATTCTTCAGCTATCACTGAAATTATCTGTCTCTCGTTATTAGAACACTCATCAGAACTTTTATATTTACAACTGCATTTCTCCTTGTTGGTCACGACCCAATTTCAGCTGGTCTCCTTTCTCACAACCATCCATCACAAGTAGTCTTATCACAGCCACTTTTTCTTTACATTGCCACTGTTTCTGCCTTAGCTCAGGTGTGTTGATCTCTTTCAGGCAGTCTCCTAAGCCTATCATCCCCCTGAAACCAAATGGGGCACTCCCAGAAACAGGTCTGATGTCGTCACTGCCCAGTATGAACTCCCTAGTGTGGTATTCAGTGCCTGTGATGTTCTGTCCATAGCTCAACTCTCTAGTCTCATAACTCAACCTCTGCCTCCTCCTCACTCATTCCCTGAGTGTGAACCCTGACTATCCACTTACAGTTCTGTAAGTGCCTCTCACTCCTTACTCCTTACAGTATATTTATGACACATCAGGGAGCAAGTGTCTCCCTGCCATTCAAGTTTAAATAAATGAAACCTCTATCATGACTGTAGCTCATATGTCTTTACTTCCTTTTCTTCTCTTCAGCCTCATCCTAAGATTGTTCACTCTATCCTTATTAGTCTTACTATACCCAGTGCACATGGGAAAGCCCCTGCAACAGTGTATTACCTTTCTTATTTACAGGTCTTCCATACTTGAGTACACCACAAATTAATTAATCCTCATATACAGACACTGGGCCTCAGTCGTCTTAGTATCTTAGGTGTCTCACCAAGGATTGTGCCTCTTCCACATCCTATGAAATTGCCTGGAATTCTGAGGGACAGGAAGGATACCTTACATCAGAGGGGGTCAATTGGTGTTAAAAAGAAAAGAACATAGGCAGAGAGATGACTCGGAGGGTAAAGGTACTTGCCTTAAAACAGGAGGTAAATTCTGACATGTACTACAACATATATAAATGTAAGGAGCCATCTAGGATAGGCTAACGACATGCAGGTGACTTTCCTGGAGATGACCCACCATTTTTGCATGGCTGCAATGGAAAATCTCTAAATTGCGAGGCCTTCAGAAATTTCATCTCAGGGTTGCTTCTTGCTACTGATAAGCCTTTTATGTCACTATTACTTAGTCTAATGACTCCTGGGTATTAGCCCACCCTATTGAGCAGACTTCCTGCAGATCAAAATAAAAAAACTTTTATGGATTAATGCTATATAGATGAATTAATGATTTTATGGAATTCCTGATTTGATTCAAATAATTTTAGAAAGTTTTAAGAGATGGGTTTAGTTGTTTTGCCAGAAAGATATAATAATATTTGAATCATATATAGAATATGCCCATTCTTTATAGAATAGTAAGTAAAGGCTGCATAATAAGGAATAAATACTATAAGCCTTCACAATTACACTAAAAAGAGAAACAGGCTTGGGACAAATTTGGGGTCAAGAAGAACCACTCATTCTAGGTCAGGTCCAAGGTTGAGGCCTCATGTGTGCACTAGGATAAAGTGAGGCCATGTGAAACTCTTGCTTTGAACTTATAATGAGCATATATAGTGAAACGCTGTTTTATTCTATCAACATCTTTCTGTGACTCTCCTTTTGTGTCACATTTTATCTATGAGGTAATATTCTAAGAACTTTTATGTATAAAAAGGCCAGAGAAAAAAAATCAAGTTGTTGGCTTGGGGGGACTCAGCCCCATTCATCTCTTCATCCAAATGGATGGATATATATATATATATATATATAGTCTGTCTTTGTATGTATATACACACACACATATATATACATGTGTGTGTGTGTGTGTGTGTGTGTGTGTGTGTGTGTGTCTGTGCATATTGCCTGTGTAAAAGATTTAAATTCTTTTCCTTTCTTTTCTGTCTGGTTCACAGAGAGTTAATGAGTCCAAGGCTCTTGCCCAGCCAGTTAGAGGCTCTCCTACTAGAGGGAAAGGAATTCTAACAATTAATCCTTTACTTAATGACCTGCTGTTCCCAGCAGGAATTAATTACCAAATGTATTTCTGTCTGTCTATAACTATGTACACTTACGAGTTAAAATAGTTCAGAGTTTCTTACTGGGCATTCTTGCCAGCCCCAGATAATTAAGTTTGTTCTGTCAGTAGTATTGACTCTATAAATCGCTGTCATGGAGACGTGTCTGCTATAAGCATGATTCCAATCACTGATGCTGCTCCCCCATTCACTGCCTTCCATGGGAAACTATGATGTCAGGAAGGTCACTGACATATAAACCTTCAAGACATTGCATTGAATGGAATAAGTAAGACGCAAAATGTTAAGTACTGATATGTTTTCCATTTACACAAAGTAGCTAGAATAGTACAAAGTAGTATGCTTGTTGCCATGAATTATGGGGTATAGGGTAGCCATTTACTATTTAATAGGAACAGAGTTTCAATTTGAGAAGATGAACATTCTAGAATAGATGATACTAATGATTATAAAAGTATATAATTTCATTGAGTTGTACATTTAAGAATTGTTTTAACCTTTGGTAGCTTTTATGTTGCATATTTTTTAACATAATTAAAAATGTGAAGGAAGAACTTAATTATCATAATTAAAAATGTAAAAGAAGAACCACTCGCTCAGTGGTTAAGAGTACTTGCAGTTCAGTGTCCAGCACCCACGTGACAGCTCAGTCATCTGTAACTACATATATAGGGAATGCAACAGCCTCTGACCTCACACACATAATGCACATAAATAATAATAGACATTTCTACAGTAAGATAAAACAGACACCCAAAACAACAAAATTCAACACCCACCCCACCAAATGACAACAAGGTAATATACTCTAATCGGCTTTACATAGAGGTAGGGGCACCCTTTGACACAGGGTTTCACTATAGAGCCCTTGCTAGCCTGCAAATCACTACGTAGACTAGGCTAGGCTCAAACTAAGAGAGATCTGCCTGCCTCTTCCTCCCAGGGTCTCTGATTAAAAGTATGTACTACTTTGCATGGCATCTCTGAGGTTCTTTTTAAAAACAGTTTTTTCTTTCAAATGTCTATATGTTTACACAATGTGTTTTAATTTATCCATTCCTTTCTACATTCCTCTCACTCCTCCTGGGACCCACTACTCTGGTTGTTAGATACTAGCATTACTTGTTCATTTCCTTGTTTTTATATCTTTACAGGTGGCAGTTTTACTGACTCTGTTCTTCCAAGCTCTCTGTGGAGAGTGAATAATCTACTTTATAATCATTTCTTTCTTAATCCTTTGCTCATTTAGAAGCTTCTATTAGAATGCTCATGGCATAGATGTCTTTTTAATCATTAAACTTCTAGTGCTTCTGGAAAATCTCTTTTAAGATGTGCCACCATACCCACTTTTTCCATGGGTGCTGGGGTGAGCCATTTACTTAGCCTTCTTCCTAACATTTCTGAAATATGTCCTACTTTGTGAACTACTAATTAATCATCCTACACTTATATATTATTTGCTTGACATAGTAATGGCCCTTAATCCCACCATTTGAACTAAAAAGTTTGCTGGTCAGTTCTTCATCTTTTGTGGAGTCAACTATATTATAAATTATAAAAAAACATCACCATGTAAATATAGAGTAAACTAAAAATTAGCTTTCTAAAAGAAGTCAAGTCCACTAGTTAGTGAACTCTTATTTTTAATGATATAGTCATTTATTTTTAAGTCATACAAAGTAGTGCATTTTCTTTGACATTTTAATATTACATATAACTATGCTCTAATGTCCTAATTCATCCTTGTTATAAACAATTTTGAGTGCCCACAATGAGCAGGTATTCTCTTAGGCAGGATAAGACATGACTGGGCAATTTAAGTGACTTTCGAGAGGACCATATAACGTGTGTGTGTGTGTGTGTGTGTGTGTGTGTGTGTGTGTGTGTGTATGTGTTTGCTTCTTTCCAGAGAGTGGGCCATGGTGATGACAACCATGCAGACGCTGACCGATCACCTATATTTCTTCAGTTTATTGATTGTGTTTGGCAGATGACAAGACAGGTAAGAGATTTCAAGTATATTTCCCACCTATTATAGTCTTTGATTCAAATATATCTCATAGATGAAAATTAAATTTCCATTGCTGCTTCATTCAAAATGTGAGTATGTATGTTAAATACTCAGTACAGTTTGATTCTCATTCACTCAAGGACATGAACAGAAAATTAGAAAGTTTTCTTCTGCCAGTGGTTTTGGTCAATTCTCTTATCTATAGTTAATTCTGCTTCTACTTTCCACTTTTCGTCAGTTCCCTGCTGAGTGCTTACTCCAAGATTTCCTTCCACATTAAAACTGCTAGTAAGCAAGCCACTCCAGGGTGTCTGAGAATGTCCACACTGAGAGCCGGTAACAGAGAGGAAGCTTGCAACTTTTTTGTCCTTAGCTGTTCTTTTAGTGTCCTAACTCCATTGAGGAGGCCTCTAGTAAACAAGGGAATTTTCAGGGATCCTCCTTCCCTGAGTTAGTGACCTCCACAGTTTCTTTTTGAAAAAGGCCCACTCCCGATTTTCCCCTAATCTCTAACATCCATGTCTGAGTTTGGAGTCCTTAGGATAGGGGACTGTGCCAGAAACATGAACTTGGAACCAGAAAGAATGAGGGAAGAAGCCAGAGAGCAGCTTCTCCCCAGTATCTGCTCTCTAGCCTGGCTTGAGTGAGAGTAAGTTGGAGACTGAGAACCAAGGCCTGGAAGCTTCCCTTCTTGTGCATCTGTGAGAAGCTCCTGGCCATCTTCAGGGACTCTTCCAAATGCCTTGATGTCTATGCTTGATGATTCCACATGCCTTTTCAAACTTCTCAGAGGGCATTACCTCCTCCCTGTGGAAAGCCATGGATGACCATCCTTGTTTGCTCACCCTGGGTTACTGTTACTGAATGAGAAAATGACAAGAAGAAGTGTGCTGACTGCTGCCCTCCCTATCACAGTGTGGACTACTTCCCAGAAGCATGCCCTGGGAACCTGGTGGCCATACCAGCTCTAGACCCACAACACAACTACTGGTAGAGCCCAACACTGTGGCTCCCAAGTCTGTAGGCACTTCTGATGTTTGAGAGCACAAGGCTAGACCAGCCCATCTGAAATTTGAACCAGCATATGAATCCTCTGAGGTTCTTCTTGAAATACAAGAACATGAGTCAGTAGTTTGAAGAGCTGCCTTTCTGTTCCTATGGGTTCTCAACCTTCCTAGCGCTGCTCCAACTCTAAGCCAGTTCCTCATGTGGTGACCCCCAACCATAACAGTTTTTCATTGCTACTTCATACTTGCAAATTTGCTACTTTTACAGATCATAATGTAATTTTTTTTTGAGTTACAGGTTTGCCAAAGGGGTCACATTCCAACTCATAGGTGGTGAACCTCTGCTCTAGAGAATAAAGACCTGCCTTTAAAAGAGAAACAAGGGGAAGGGTTTGGAATAGATCTTGCAGTCCATTTCTTGGAATAGACTCCTGTAGATTTAGCATCAGCAAGCTGACAGGGGCGACTGTTAACTGAGTTCCATGCCATATAGAGTTAACAAAAGGCAGTCTGAGGGAGCACTCCCAAGGGAAAGGCAGCAGAAAGGACAGGCTGAGAAGGCCTAGAGCCTGACTGGAAGGCCTTTTCTTCATTGTGCCCTACTAATGACAGAACTGAGTGCTTGTTAACATTCAGATCAAGAAAAGAAAGCATGAAACACATTTTAGAAAACTTATCTTGGAAATTAAATGAAAAAAAATCTGGAAACATTGTCATTGACATGAACTAGCTCATTTTACTCAAATACTTCTGAACATACACATTGGCATACAGATATGTGGCTTTCTCTTCAAATTCATTTCCATTCCTCATACTGATTAGTATTTATTTTTACCTCTAATCTGTTATTTTTGTACTGCTTGTCGGTTTTTAAGAAAGAAAATAAGGGGTTTGGAAGGAATTGTTTAGGGACCTCTCACAACTCGGATTCTGTTCATTAAATACATGTATAATTTTCCTTAAAATAACATTAGTACGGGAGAAGAAGAGATTAGTGGTAAGTCTTTGGCTGTAAGTTAATAAATTAATTTTACACAGAACAAATTAGTAAAATATATATCCATGTAATACAATTTGCTTATTTTTCATTTGCCTACTGCTAAATCAAGTTCAATCAATATAAAATCAGAAAAAACTCAGAATACATTGAGCTATTTCATGTATAGACTATGTGCTACTTTATATAGAGACAAACTATGACAAAAGGAACTAGGGAAAAGGCTTGAAGGAATCATTAGCATCTTAGAAACACCATTTAATAGCATCTGTAGTTTTACCTTTGATACTTTTGTTCCTCAAGCAGTACAGAATCTCAGTCTACATTATGATGTATTTTTTGAGACTATATTCTAGGTAAATTATATAGTCTGTGAATAAAGACAAGAAAGCAGACCCTAGCTTGTAGAAACGTATCTTCTATCTGCAATTCCCTGGCATTTCCACCATCCTACTAAACTCCTTCCTAAATTAAGTTAGCTGTAACAGTGCTCTTTGAGCAATTGTCATCCTGACCCAGCTACCTAGTAGGAGCATGTGCAACTGGAGTTTCTAGTTTCCAGGAGTTCTACAGGGCTTGAACTGAGCCTTTGCCTACTTTGACCTCCCACACCTAGCATCCAGTTTGCCACACTAAAGCTTGTAGTTACTGGCACTAGAATACACCCACCCAAACTTTCAGATCTAGAATAGGTATAAATACTCAATGTACTACTTATTAGCCTGGCAATAGTTAAGCAGATGTCAGTGATCCTAGTTGTCACACAGATGTCAAGATTGGACATGATAGTATACAAGCATCATTCTGACTAGATAAAAGGATTTGTTTAGGGTCTGGAGAGATGGCTCAGTGGTTAAGAGCACTGACTGCTCTTCCAAAGGTCCTGAGTTCAAATCCCAGCAACCACATCGTGGCTCACAGCCATCCATAATGAGATCTGATGCCCTCTTCTGGGGTGTCTGAAGACAGCTACAGTGTACTCACATACATAACATAAATAAATCTTTTTTTAAAATATTTGTTTTAACAGTGCTAGGGATTGAATCTGGAACCTTACATATTTTAGACAAGTGTTTCAAATTGAGCTCCCTGCTCCCTGCCCAAGAATCAGTCTTAAGTATAAACTGACTTGTACTTCTGTTTATTTGCTTTTGTTCCAGTTTCTTTTGCTTAATTTAGCAGAGTGTATTTCAGTGTTTTAAATTAGAAATTCAGCACATGGTAGTCACTCAGTACAGGCCTGATGCTGAGATCATGATTATTTCCAGATGTCTCATGGCTGCTCAATGGCTCTTTCTGGCTGTAACTTGTTGGCAGTGCTAATAGTCTTCACAGAAATTCTGAAAAAAACACATTATGCATTGATTAAAACAATTGAGGGGACAATGTGGTTTTTATTCTTTAATCTCCTAATATGATTAATTATAGTAATTGATTTCTTTGTAACATTTTTTTTTACTGTTAAACCAGCCTTGCATTCTTATAGAATGAACCAGACTTGGTCATGTGATATTACCCTTTTTATATACTGCTAGACTCAGTTTGTTTACATACTGGTAATAATTTAGAAGTATGAGCTTATGGGATTGTATTTGTGGGATAGTTCTTAAGTATGAGTAATCTCTGATATGTATAGAGCTAGTTACACATTCTGTTCTTCTTAAATCACTTTTGATAAATGCTGAACCTAGAAAGTTTCCTCCTACTCTGTGGCCTGCAGTGTGCCTCCAGGCAGAAAGCAGCTTCAATAATAGTATTCTTTTCATTGACTTGTATTTTCTCAAAAGCCATAGCAGTTCCATGTTGCCTACTACCTATTGCTAATAAGCCTTTGTGAGAAGGGTAAATCTGGGCTTTGTTCTACCATGTGAAAAACCAAAAGCTACCTGTTTGGGTGCAGGCATTGAAAAATACAACAAATTTTGTTGGTTATAATTGTTTCTTTTTAAAAACTCCCTTTTCTCTTTATTCATATTACATCCCAATTGCAGCACCCCCTCTCCTCCCAGTCCTCTGTCACACAGTTCCTCCCCATCCCCATGCCCTTCTCTGAAAAGGGGGAACTCCCCCTCCCCATCACAGCACACCCTGGCACATCAAGTCACTGCAGGACTAGATATATCCTCTCCAATTGAGGCCACAGAAGATAGCCCAGTTAGAGAAACAGGATCCACAGGCAGGCAACAGAGTCAGGGACAGCCCCTGCTCCAGTTGTTGGAAGACCCACATGAAGGCCAAACTACACATCTGCAGTGTGCAGTGTGTGTGTGTGTGTGTGTGTGTGTGTGTGTGTGTGTGTGTGTGTTTTATAGGTCCAGCTTTGGTATGCACTTTAGTTGGTGGTTCAGTCTCTGGGAGCCCCAAGGGTCCAGGTTAGTTGACTCTGCTGGTCTTGTGGAGTCCCTATCCCCTCTGGGTCCCTCAATCCTTTCCCCAATTCTTCCACAAGATTCCATGGGCTCCATCTAATGTCTGACTGGGGGGGGTGCGGGGGGTATCTCAGTCAGCTGCTGAATGAAGCCTCTCAGAGGACAGTTATGCTAGGTTCCTGTCTGCAAGCATAACAGAGTATGATTAATAGTTTCAAGGATTGGTTCTCACCCATGGGATGTGTCTTAAGTTGAGCTGGTTATTGGTTTCCTCAGTCTCTGTTCCATCTTTGTCCCTGCACATCCTGTGGGCAGGACATATTTTAGGTGGAAGGTTTTGTGGATGGAGTGATGTCCTTATCCTTTCACTAGGAGTCTTGCCTGGCTAGAGGATATATGGCCACTTCAGGCTCCACATCCCCCACTGCTAGGAGTTTCAGTTAGAGTCACCCTCAGACTCCCTGGGGCTCCCCCCATATCCCCAGTTTCTGACAGTCCCTAGAGATGAACTCCACTGCCCAGTGCTGATTTCCATTCTCTCTTCTCCATCTCTTTACATCTGATTCCCCCCTACCCTGCCCTGTTCTCCTCCGGCTCAACTTTCCCATCCAGTTCCCTCCCTCCATCCACCTCTAATATCTACTTTATTTCCCTTGATAAGAAAGATTCAAGCATCCTCCCTTTGGCCCTCCTTGTTATTTGGTTTTCTTGGTTCTATGGAGTGTAGCATAGTTCCTATAATTTATGGATAATAACAACTTACTAGAGAGTGCATACCATGTATGCCCTTTTGGGTCTGGATTACCTCACTCAGGATGATATTTTCTAGTTCCATCCATTTGTCTGCAAAATTCATGATGTCTTTGTTTTTAATGGCTGAATAGTGTTCCATGGTATAGGTGTACTACATTTTCTTTATCCAGTCTTCGGTTGAGGGATATCTCAGTTGTTTTCTGTTTCTGGCTATTAGGAGTGCAGCTGCTATAAACATAGTGGAGAACATGTCCTTGAAGTATGGTAGAACATCTTTTGGGTATATGCCCAGGAGTGGTATACCTGGGTCTTAAGGTAGAACTATTTCCAATTTTCTGAAAAACCACCAGATTGATTTCCAGAGTGATTGTACCAGTTTGTTTACATTCCAAATGATTTTCCCTTTCCCGGTTCCCCCCTCCCCATAAGTCCCATAAGCCCTCTTCCCTCCACCTGTTCCCCAAACAACCCCCTCCCACTTCTATGTCCTGGCAATCCCCTACAATGCTGCATCAAGCCTTTGCAGAAACAGGGCCCTCTCCTTCCTTTCTTCTAGGGAATGATTTGATATGTGAGTTGTGTCTTGGGTATTCTGAGCTTCTGGGCTAATATCCACTTATCAGTGACTGCATTCTATGTGTGTTCTTTTGTGAATGAGTTACCTCACGTAGTATGATATTTTCCAGTTCCAAACATTTGCCTAAGAATTTCATGAATCCATTGGTTTTAACTGCTGAGTAGTATAAATATGCCACATTTTCTGTATCCATTCCTCCATTGAGGGACATCTGGGTTCTTTCCAGCTTCTGGCTATTATAAATAAGGCTGCTATGAACATAGTGGAACATGTGTCCTTATTGCATGCCGGGGAATCCTCTGGTATATGCCCAGGAGTGGTATAGCAGGGTTCTCTGGAAGTGTCATGCCCAGTTATCTGAGGAACCGCCAGACTGATTTCCAGAGTAGTTGTACCATATTGCAATCCCACCAGCAGTGGAGGAGTTTTCCTCTTTTACCACATCCTCACCAACACCTATAGTTAAAATGGCCATCTTGCCAAAGCAATATACAGATTGAATGGAATCCCCATCAAAATCCCAACTCAGTTCTTCATAGAGTTAGAAAGAGCAATTCTCAAATTCATCTAAAATAACAAAAAACCCAGGATAACTAAAACTATTCTCAACAGTAAAAGAACTTTCGGGGTAATCAATATCCCTAACCTCAAGCAGTACTACAGAGCAATAGTGTTAAAAACTGCATGGTATTGGTACAGTGGCAGGCAGGTAGATCAGTGGAATAGGATTGAAGACCCATAAATGAACCCACACATCTATGGTCACTTGATCTTTGACAAAGGAGCTGAAAACATCCAGTGGAAAAAAAGATAGCCTCTTCAACAAATGGTGCTGGTTCAGCTGGAGGTCAGCATGCAGAAGAATGCAAATAGATCCATTCTTATCTCCTTGTACTAAGCTCAACTCCAAGTGGATCAAGGACCTCCACATAAAACTAGACACATTGAAACTAATAGAAAAGAAACTGGGGAAGACCCATGGGCACAGGGGCATGGAGCACAGGGGGAAAGTTCCTGAACAGAAGACTAATAGCTTATGCTCTAAGATCAAGATTAGACAAATGGGACCTCATAAAATTACAAAGTTTCTGTAAGGCAAAAGACACTGTCAAAAGGACAAAATGGCAACCAACAAATTGGGAAAAGATCTTCACCAGCCCTACATCCAACAGAGGGCTAATATCCAATATATACAAAGAGGATTTTTTTAGCCATTCTGATAGGTGTGAGGTGGAATATTAGAGTAGTTTTGATTTTCATTTCCCTGATGACTAAGAACATTGAGGTGTTTCTGGGCCATTAGAGAAATAAAATCTTCAAAAAAACCTCAGTTGTTTCTTAACCAGAACTATCAGTTTTATCTTGAAATTCTAAATTAGTTAAATATTGCATGGAGTGTTTGCTTTTTAATCTGACCGCATTCCATATTGTAGTCCATCTCTTGCATACACAAATAAGTGATTTGACTTTGTTTTACTAATTAAACTACAAGACTAAAATTTATTTTTGCTCTTCATTTAAGTTCCCTTCAGCATTTGAGTTTAATGAATTATTCTTGATTACAATTTTGGATCACCTCTATAGTTGTCTTTTTGGGACCTTTTTGTGCAACTGTGAACAACAGCGCATCAAAGAGGTAAGTAAATATACTTCCCTATGGCTCAGGCACCTTTCCTAGTAAACTCTATCAGAAGAGACCTGAAGAGAGTGAAGACTTGGCTCTTGGCCCTACTGCTGCTTATAAATGGTACAGGGTAGTGGGAAGGATGCCCTAGCCACCTTTCCAGGATTTTAGCAGTCTAAGCATAAGTGTTTAATATAAACCCCTTCCTTGTAGAGGCAGGAACCTAACAAGATCACAGCTCTCCAAGGTATACAACAAAATCCACACTTCCATACCTCAATTTGATGAAACTTTATTAACTTTTTAAAAAACATTTTAATTTATTTTTATTTTATGTGAACAAATATGGTGCCAAAGGGAGCTAGAAAAGAACATCATATCTCCTACAGCTGGGATTCTAGAAGGGATGAGCCACCATGTAGATGCAGGAAACCACACTGCAGTCCTCTGTTAGAGTGGCAAGTGTTTTTAACAGCTGAGCCAGTTTTCTAGCCCTCTGCTAACTTTTTATTTTCAAAAGGGAGGATTAAATAGTAAATATAAGGACATGTGAGCCAGGCGTGGTGGTGCACGCCTTTAATCCCAGCACTTGGGGATTAAAGCACTTGGGAGGCAGAGGCAGGCAGATTTTGAGTTCAACGCCAGCCTGGTCTACAGAGTGAGTTCCAGGACAGCCAGGACCACACAGAGAAACCCTGTCTTGAAGAAAAAAAAAAGGACATGTGAATTGAATCTCAATAAAGATGTTTAAAGCAAAATAAAATAAGCCCACAACAACAGAATAAAATCCATGAACTGTATCTTTATCAATTTTTGTAAAATAGGGAGTACAAAATTAATTAATTCTCCACTCATTAGCTCAATTACCATAGTAAAATTAGCTCATCTGAAGTATATACTGATAACTTAATTTCATGAGTATTTCAGCCACCCCTTTGGGAATCTCCATATTACTAGTTATATTTTCCTGGTACCTAGAAACCACCAATCTGCCTATTCTGGGTATTTCCTATAAATGGACTCATATAATAGGTGGATGTTTGTGATCTACTTTACCTAGTGTAACAGTTTCAAGGTTCTTTTTTATGGTTAAGCAATATTCCTTTATATGAATAGTGAATTCTCTCCCTCCCTCTCCCTCTCTCTCTCTCTCTCTCTCTCTCTCTCTCTCTCTCTCTCTCTCTCTCTCTTCTTCCCTCCCTCCCTCCCTCCCTCTCTCTCTCCCCCCACACCAACATAAAACTAACAGGAATTAACAGTTATTAGTCAGTAATATCTCTCAATATCAATGGACTCAATTCCTTAATAAGATATGTATTTGTTATTGATGAGCCTTATACTGTAGATACTAGAAAGTTCTTATTCCACCTTCCTGCAAATACAGTTTCCAGATGTTGCCTAACATTAGCACTATTTTCTGAGACTTAGAGAGACACATGTCATCTCTAGCATGAGGCTCTATGTAGCCAGAGGTGTGGGGCTTCGTAAATGTACCTAGATTTTTCAGTGTTTGAATTCAGTTCATTATCAAAAATCTATATTTGTGTGAAAAAAATTAATCCTTGAGGCTGTGGAGAACTTATTTCAATGTAATGTTTTCATTTTTTCAGGATATATATACAAATACTATATCTTTATGGTCTTATATCAATAGCCAACTAGATGAATTCTCAAATCCCTTCTTTGTGAATTATGAGAACCATGTGTTGTATCCTGTTGCTAGTATGAGCCACTTGGAATTGTGGGTAAATTATTATGTACGGTGGAATCCACGGATGAGACCACAGGTAATTTTTGATTTTCTTATTTTCATAAGGGTATGCCTTTCTTTGCAAGTAAAGATGACTTTATAAATGTATTCATGATAGATACTGACTTAATGAAGGTATATTGCTTCAAGAAGTCAAGGCTCCAGGTTTTGTGTTCCTGTTTCAGAAAGTTCCTTCCACACACCCACTCCATACCATTTACTGAATTAGCGTTTCAACTCTTATATGTCTGTATTCTACTGATGAAATGATAAGAAGTATTGTCTCTTGCTGTGCTTGGTTATCAATCTTCTAAGTTGTTGGGAGATGTTTGGCTTGCACAGTACCTCTTTCTGCTAGTATATATGTGGTGGTAGTGAAGGCCTGTGAAAAGTGCACCAAAGTTCACTTATAATGTAATAGGAAGAGGGTGTGTGATAAGTTGTAGAGCAGATACAGCATAAAGGAGGAATAAAATTTTCCCCAAACTGCTGCATTATTTCACAGTACAGTAAGATTTAAAAAATAAAAAGGCACAGTGCACAGCAGAGGCCAGTGAAGCAGGCTTCCTGCCTGCTGTGTTCAGCGACTGACCTCATTCTGCACATCAAGTACTGCCAGCTAGGGCTCCCAGAGTGTCGACCCAGCCTTGACCCCCACCCCTAATCTCCTCCACATAGGTCTAGAGAGGCAACAGACAGACAGTTTAATATTCTGAACTGTTCCTTCTTTGTATTTGCCAGGATGGAACTCTAGGTGGTCCCATTGCCTTACCAACCCCCTCACCTAGAGAGCGCACTCACTCTCAGGCTGAGCCATGGACGCAGCTGCCATGCAGGGCACAGAGCGGCTTCTCAGAGACTGGAAGGGTTGCTCCAGACTCTGGGCTCAGCATGCTGGGTAAAGAGTTGCCTTAGAGTTACATGGATTCCTCCTGCTAGTGCTTAGTGGGGAACCAGGTCATTCCTAAAACCTATAGCCTGCGAGAGTTTGTCTATAAAATGCAGACAATTTCCTCTACCGTAAGCAAAGCAAGCCTCAGTACTGTGAAGGCAATCAGCGGCCACATTGTAGCTGTCACACAGGAAGAGTAAAAGACAATGTCAGAACTAAACCGGAACTCGCCCGGCATCTTGCTGCCTGGTAGGTGTTGTCATAGAATGTCCCTGTCCAGGGTCAAATTCCAGTTTTATCAGTGATTTCCTGACCTCAGTGAGCATTCACAGGGGCATGTAAGCATAATGTGTACCAAGTAGTACCCAGCTCCACTGTGTTGTACTAGGCAAGTGGCAGGTAGGGAAGGCTGCATTCCATGTTTCCCTATACAATGCTATACAAAAGGAGAACTGAGAAGGGTGTCTACGAGCCACAAGTTTTCCCCTAAATACATTAAACACATATCAAACGCCTTCTAAGTATGCTGAGCACACAGTTTTTTGGGAGGCAGGCAGAACCTTGGTGACAGAAACTTCTAGAAGGGCAAGTGGACATTTGTATGACAGCGCTGCCTCTGTGTTCCTCCACTGACAGCATTCCGATGGCTGGAGGGTAGGTGCCAAGGCTGTGCCTGGGAAATATGCAGGTAGATAGTATAGAGAGAGAATGGTAGGACACTGAGCAGCTGCAATAGCAAAGACTGAGGGGAAGAAAGGCAGGCCAGCCGGCCATTGAGGACCGCCATGTCAGCATCCATCAAAGAATGGGCGTGGCATTTTCTTAGCGCCTCATACGTGCGAGTGCCCTAGGGACAGACGTGACTGGCTTTTTCTTGCGCATTTTCAATAACATAATTACACTGCAGCTCAGCCTCAGCGTTTTCTAGACCTTCAGGTATGCCTTTGCAGACTTAAAACTGAAATGTGAGAAAATAAACAAAAAGCTACATGAAGCTGTAAGGTGATGGCAGGTCACTAGGCAGCGGCTAAAGGGCGGACGGCGCGTTGCCCATGCGCAGTGCTCTCCCGAGCCAGCCTTTGCTATGGAATTACAGCACTTCTGTCTCTCTTCCTGTAGCCTGCCAAATGGAGATTTTTTTTAACCTTCCTGTTATGTTGGAGGCACTTGGCTGCATTTGCTCCATCTTCCTCCTCCTCCTCCTGTCCGTCTTGTTATGTCTCTCTCAGCCTGCTGAGAGTGCTAATCAGCAGCACCACTCAGGCTTCACTCTAGTTTCACGAGCTTCAGGGTGTAGAAGTGGGACCTGGTGATAGGTGGGCTAGAGAGGCTGACTGAGGCTTAGAGGATATGACTATTAGTCCTGAGGCAGTAGCCTCTCAGCTGTGTTCTGTGGTGATCCATATTGGCATCCTGAGGCTTCGGGCCAGTCCACTAGCTGCTGTGGATACACGCCTCCCCAGGCCTGCACATGCTTCCTTTGCCCCTAGCTGGTGGCCACCTTTGCTGCTCAGCATTATCTCCACTCTGAGAAATCTGTAAGGGAAAATCTGGGTCTTGGGTCTCTGGACTCCTTGTAGGTACTGAGGAAATCTGCTGTCTCAGAAAGCTGGGTATGATAAACACTAGGACCGTCCCATCTCTGTTGTGTTCCCATACCACTATCAGGGGGCCTAAAAGACAGGGCGAAGCAATGAAGAGGTGCTAAGTGGAAAGGAAAGGGCTGGTCTCCAGGGCTCCTGTGCCCTGGCATTGCCCTCTGAGGGCTTTCTGCCAGTTCCTATTCCAGTTGATGAAAACACAGAGCGCTATAGTGAACTAAGTGCTGACTTAACTCAAGTGTTTGCAGTCACTGCAGCTATTTCTAAAAATGCACAAGCACACAGATAACGGAGCAGGGCTCTCATGAACACTACGTAGTCTGAGCTTGGAAGAAGCTACTTGCATTTCTGACTCTTCCAAACACAGTGTGGCTCTGAGTCTACACATGGCGGTCCTGGTTGGATTATGACTGTAACTGAACCTGTTTGCTCCTTCCTGGGAGCTAAGAGACTGGACGGTGGGCTAGGGTGACCTGTCTTTCCCAATGCTTGTCCGTGCCAACCTTGTCCCTAAGAACTTCAGGACAGCTTGGGTAGCCTCAGAAGCTCCTAACTTGTGGAGACAAAATGAATCACTTATGTTGGTTGGTTAATTTTATGTTAGCATGACACAGACTAGAGTTATCTGGGAAGAGGAGCACTCAGTTGAGAAAACGCCTCCGTAAAAGTGGCTTGTGGCATATTTTCTTGATCGATGACTGATGTAGGAGGGCAGTGTCAGCCCTGGGCTGGTTGTTCTGGGTACTATGAGTAAGTAGGCCTGGCAAGTCATGCGGAGCAAGACAGTAAGCAGCATGCCTCCATGCCCTCGTCAGCTCCTGCCTCCAGGTTCCTGCTGGGGGTTCCTGCCCTGGTCCACAGTGGTTGAAACCTGAGAGCTGTAAGTTGAAATAAGCTCTTTCCACTTTAAGCTGCTTTTGGTCCTGGTATAATATCACAATAAAAGAAACCCTGACCTTATAAGACAATCTCTGTACACTTGGTGATAGATTGGTCAGTAGTCTGAGACTAGGCACATAAGTATCTGGGTAGTGAAAGAACCATTGAGCTATGAACCTAAATACTGAAATACTGTATCAGAACAAACAGTATTCCAACAACAGTGAACTAACTACCTTGTCTCTGTTCACTGCCAGATGCCAATTCATCAGAATCTCAAGGAGCTGCTGGCTATCAAGGCTGAGCTGCAGAAGCGGGTGGAGGACTTGCAGCGGGAGGTGTCCACACGGACCGTCTCATCTTCTTCTGAAAGGGGCTCCTCACCTACCCACTCAGCCACTCCTGTACACACCTCAGTCTGATGACCACGGCCAGTGCCCTTGGCCATCCTGCTGCTCTACCGACTTCCAGCAGCTCAGGGACCTGGCCATTGATGTTAGGGTTCCAGCTTGTCATCTTAGCTCTTAGGACTAGGCCCAGGGACCATTTGTGGGTGGTGAAAGCTCCTATTATTAACAAGTACTTCTTTTGTGTGAACAGCCTGTGACCCTTTTGAGGGCAGCCCCACCCTGTGAAGCACCTTCGTCTTGTACAGGTAGCTTGGGAGAAACTAGATTGAATGCAGTGCGATATTTTAACTTAAAGAATCTCACAGCACTTTTTTCCAAGTTACATCCTTTGTTATGAACAACTCGTTTACTTATAGAACACATCACCGGCCATATGGCTTCTCTCAGCCTTTTGGCACAATTTAAAAACTGTTTGAAATGAAATGTTGCTGTGGCAGATGAACCATTGCCACCTGTTATACAGTTATCAGTTATCTTCATACAAGAAGTCCTGTACAATTGGTACAATATGTACTGCTGTGTACATATAAGGTATTTTTTAAAGAGAAACATGCCTTTATTTTCCTATGTCCTTTTTTATGTTTAGAATAGTTGTCTGAGGAATCATCTGCTAAACTGTGCTGTATGAGAAATTCTTTCCCAATGGAGTCCATGCTGCCTTTTGTGTGGTACATTTGAATTACGATTTGAGGTGTGTCATCTCAGTAGCAGTGTAGTATCATCCTCTAACTCTGGTCCTTGTCTTTGTGAGATGGCACAGCCCATTCATGAATTGGAGGTAGTAGCAGCAGGTTCCCTCAGGATGCAGCAAACGATGAATGCTTAGTTCTGTGGCCCTGTTGCAGGTAAACAGGCCTCAGGCAGCAACTCTGCACTTGGCGGCCTCCCTCTATGCCAGCTCTTTAAAGGAGCAACTCTTGAAAATTGCTTGGGCATCCTCCCCCATTCCGCTGCCCAGCACCTATGCCAGAGCAAGTCTTCGCTCACCTCTTAGATGCCTGGACAGCTTGTTCTCATTTATCACGATCTCTTCTCAGTTGATTTTCATGACTGCCTATTCATACTTAAAGGCAGCCAGGGCCCTGCAGCTTGGCTTGGAAAGCACAGCATGCTCTTCCTTGGTTCTCCCCTCTCAGAGGCAGCCCTGGCTAGGCAGGCCTCTTTCCACACTTTGCAGCTTTGAGCTCTGCTACTCAATCAGTCCTTCTAGGAATGAATTTCCCATCAGCTTTGCTGTGTGCGGTGCCAGCATACCCACCCACATCGCCATGCCCATATCTGTGTGTCACCAGGCCCTTCAGAGTTGGAGATGTGTTTGAGTCATCCCGAGGACAGATGGCTCACATCTTCCTCTGTCAGTGTCAAATCGCTGGATGCCATGCAGTCCTACACATTGACCTCGATTTTCAAAATGTATTCTTAAAAGTTTCTTACAGCCAAATACATAACAAATAGATGATTTTTCAACTTGGAACCTTCTGATTCTTACAGAAAACTATCCAACCATAAGATAACCAGAGACATTTATTCAAAGAAGTTTGATAAGTTATAATTCTCCATTTTTATCATCTGGGGGATTTGTTTCTAAACTACAGTTTAAGTGATATTAGCTTTTGATTTGTGTTCATCACAGATAAAACCTTATTTGTAAATGGATAAACTGCCATATCTGACGTAGGAGAAGCTGTGAGTTCAGGGTCTGCTTTGGCTGCATATTGAGTTCTGGGACAGCTGGTCTATATTGTAGACTGTTGTCTCAAAATTAATACCAAAAAGAAAATAACATGAACTCTAATAATTTTTCTTCATATACTTTTTAAAACTGGGGGCATTTACCAATTTTTCCCTAGAAATACTGTGTAATTTCCCAGTGAGACTTGAACTATTGAACATAGAGCGGACTGGATGATGTTTTGACAGAAGTAGAGAAGCCATAAGGCCTGCTGCTTGTTGAGGTCAGCGAGCCTGGTACAGATGGCTGGTGAACTGGGAATCTGGCTCCTGCTCAAGCCACGGCCTCCCAGCTGCATGCCTGCAGCACCCTAAAAATATCCACTGGATTTCAAAGCACAACAGAATATTTCCCTTTCTATGTTTCTAGCACAGAACTGTTTCTAAAACAACTTGAAGTATAGTTTTCTTATCTAAACAATTCTTTCATGTATGTTTTATTTAAGTACTAGAATGTAAAACTAAGGTTCAGGTTTTTAAATGAGTCCAATACTGTGTCTGCCTCGTCTGATGCGCTGTATTCCAACCTGTAATTAAAACGATAATTTGTTTGCTCCCCCTGTCTCTTTGTGGTCTCTGTGTTTTCACCATTTCAGTAGTTTTTCACCCCTGAGGAAAATGAGTACTAAGAAAGTACCATGTGTTGAATGGTTCCCCTGTGCCTGCCACAGTTAATATATGTAAAGTGCCTAGTAGTAGTTGATTGACTTGCTAAGGTGTCAGTAATTTGTTGTGAGTCTTGAGTGTTTGGGCTGGAGCAGGTAGGTGATCTGATTTTCAAATCTGCAAGTCCCCTTCCTTATACAAGTGTCTATCTAAGTCCTTACCAGCTCTGTGGGACTGTGGATTTTGTCAAGGTTCTAAGTTAGTGTGAGATCCACCACCTCCTTCCTGTGTGTGACCTTTCCTTAGGGGCCTGATACTGCTCATCCTCTTCATGTGACTCAGGGTTGTGTTAGCAAGAAAGCCAGATATTAGGCATAAGAGGGTTGGACTATCTCCAAGATACTTTCCAGAATAGTGCCCCCACAGGAGAAAGCACACTCACTACTGACTCACTTTTTAGGATTGAGCAGTATGTCCTAAAGCTGCCAGGGTAGTGGAGCCAATGCTGATCCTACTGAAGGATTTGATGCTGTGGCAAGAGGGCTCTGCTCCAACCTCCCTTTCCTCATCCAAGGACCCCAGACATGTCCTGCTGTAGTTCCTATACTGTGGGGGTCCGCCAGCAGAAGCCCTGGGATCAGGCACTTTGTGGAAGGAATGACGGCAAAAATGCTCACCTGCCCAAGACATACCTTTGGCTGGGAGACGGGGAATATCAGCACTATACCACAAAGATAGTGGGAAAAGACAGATCGCATCAGGACATAGGAGCTGTTAGTTTTCACTTTGTTTAATGCAAACACTAGACCATTTACACAAGCACGTAAAACAATGTACAGGGATTCTGGCAGTCTCCAGCATGTCTTCCTCCGAGAACCGGTACTAACCACAAGTGCCCAAGGCAGTGGGCCTGCCCTACACCAGGGTAGGCAGCCCTCTACATCAAGCCACTTGAGAATGATGAGCATGTTTAAAGTTCTTCCTGTCAAGTTTCACTGATCGAGATCTGATCTTGGCAATTGGCTCTTCTGCTTCATTTGTTTTCTCCCTTCTATCACCTGAGACTAGCCCAAGTTGGCCAACTCAGCCTTCAAGGGGGACACAGTTACAGGACTGGTCCCAAGCCTTCTGCAGGCCGTAATGCCCCACCAAATATAAAATGCCAGTGGGAAGGAGGAGCCCGGCCCCTGGGATGAGACTGTATGAACAGGAGGCCGATGGCCCGCCCAGGCCTGTCCAGCCACTTAGCTAGCGCCTGCGGGCTGAGTGATGGGTTTTATGCGGAAGGGCTTTATGCAGAAGGCACCGAGGTAGCAAAGGGAGAGCAGATTAGAATCAGTGCTAGTGAGAAAAGAGTTTAACAAGAGGGCATTCATTTTACATCATGGCCATGGGGTTCAAGGGCTTTGCCATCAGACAGGCCTCGGCATAAAGGTAGACAACCCTCCTAAGTTTAATAGCTACATGTCAACAGACCAGAAATCATCAAATCCGTCCTTTAAGCCACCTCTAGCTCAGCACTGGCCAAACAGTGGCACCATCATCTCTTGATGTCCGTGGTGTCAGTAAGGCACAATCCTGACAAAGTTGACAGCAATCTTATCAGCAACTTAGGAGGTTCTAGAAACTGACACGTCTTACAAGTGATGCCTCCTTTGCTAATTAACTTCCCGAAGAATAAGAGGGGCTTCCTGAGGCCCTGAGCTTTTGTTTTCCACCTTGGTGTCATTTCCCCAGTGCTTCAGCTTACCTATTGGATCCCCAGACCTGGACTGTCAGGGACCAAAGGCCAAGCAAGGGGGGGGGGCATCTCATCCACAGGTATCCACTGGGAGTAGGTGTTTAGGCTGCCTGGAGACATGAGCCCCCAGCAGCCCTCCACCATGAATAGTCTTTAAACAACAAACACACTCAAGGCATGCATTAGACAGCACAAGAGTTCGGTAGTTTCTTAAGGTGGGTGTTGCCTCTTCCCAGCTCAGCAGAGTTGAAGGAGCTAATTCACAGCTTGTGGAATATATGGGGCCAATCATGTCCTGAGGAGCTGTGGCGCTTGCCTTCACAGTGACACACTCTGCTTTCAGAAGTGCCTCTTGACAGGCAAACTATTAGTTTACATGGGGTGGAAACTAGCTTAGCTTTCACCTGCATGGTTCACTATTAAGCTTACTGGAGCCAAAGAAACAATCCAGGAAGCAGGTAGATCCAGCCCAAACTAGGGGTAGCAGTCAGCTTTGACCCTGGCCCTTGGTTTCCTGTATTTACCGCTATGAACATGGTCAGAGCCCTTTTCAGAGCAGACAGGGAGGACAGCTACACAACTGCAAAGGCAGCACCCCTTCCCCCACCTCCCCCTTCCCCATCCACCTCTAATAAAACAACAAGCATGCTTCTGGTTGGATATGTAGCTCTTGCTACTTAAATAAGATCACGTACAGGGTAGGAGTAAACTCCCACTCTGACCTGGTAGAAACTTCTTTGTAGATGTGACTTCCAAGACCTGGTGCCAGGCCAGCTGGAGATCCGTACAGAATCTGATGGGAATCAAACTGCAAGTCACAGCTCCCACACCCTCCTAATCTTGGGATAAGACTTGTGAGACCATGTTTGCACTAAAATAACTGAAGAGCCTTCACCTGGACAAGCTCTCTGAACGCTGAACAATAAATAAAAAACAGGAAGTTGGGAAGAACAATCAATTTTTTGAAGAGCCTAGGTGTTATGTGTCCATGCACATGGGTGTTACATGTGTGTGCTTGTGTGTGTGCTCGTGGCTGCGTGTATGTGTGTGTGTGTGCATTCGTGTGTGTGTTGCAGCTTAGTGCTGTTTGATTTGTCTCAAAATGGGTTCCAGATGCAGCAGATGCCAGTTGAGCATGCTCCTTGCAGCTCTCGGTGGTCAGTACAACATTCCACTACAGCATAAAGGGAAAGGGTTTCATAGTACCTAGAGGCTGCTTAACCAGAAATGTTCTGCAATGCTGTCCCAACCATCCTCTGGTCCACCCCCCACCTTGGGCATCCTCATTTTCCATGCTAAGGCTGGATCAGACTCTCTCTATGACTCAGAAACTTTCAACGCTGGTGCTAGTAATTTGCTGAATCTGGATCTCAAGTCTCAGCACCAAGTCTCTTCAGAGGACCCATGGCAGAGCAGTCACCATAGTCTGCAGGACAGGGCACAGAAACCACACTCATGAACACCTAAGGCTTGTCCAGAAAACTCAGTACAATCAGAAACCAGTGGCATGGGAAGAAACTTGGGGAAAGGCTTGGCAAATGAAATCTGGCGCTGGGTCACAAGCGATGGCTCCCTGCATATGCACCTGCCACTGACCAGGGCCTCAGATCCGGGGCGGCTCAGGTGGTGGGGGTTCTGCAGACTGTGTTTCTTGTTTTGAGTATGTCACTAGGGAGAGAAGACATGTGTTAGGAGGGTATCACTCTGCTGTGTGAGCAGTTCAGCACATCCCAGGCCTACTCACTGTAGGCCCCTGTAGGCCTGCCATGGGCCCTGCATACAAAGTTCAGGGTAGGCCAAGGGAAGCAAAGTCAGAAGCCTGGCAGACTTCACAAAAGAGCTCTGCCTCCATTCTCCATCTACAGAATGGACATGCTTCTGTCAAGACGTCTAGATTACTGGATCTAAAACAGTCACAATAGTACTTATTCCTTGGGTATTCACTCGGTACTGGTTACAGTGTTAAAACTGTGGGCGACCATGCTCCTTTAAATTCCAAAACTACATTTGCCTTCATGATCATTTCCATGCGTTTGGTCCTGCACTACCAGATAACTTCTCTAAGCAGTGACCTGGAGCCCTTGTTCTCCATTATGGAACAGGTAGAGCCAGGCCCGTCCTCAGCACCCAGGCTCCATAGCTGTTGTCCTGTAGCTGTGCTCTCTTCTCATGTCCTTGCCTGGCTCCCCATCAGCATTCCTGGGCCACAGACATGTCTCCCTCTCATTTGGCCTTATCATATGTGGCCTCTAATTTCTGCTAGTCCCTGAACCCCAAAAGTGCTCGATGACCACAGAGAAAGTAATAGAACATCTGGATTTTAACTGTTCTTTTGTCTTTGACCATTTTCTAATAAAAAAGCCTAGAGATAGATGTGGAGCCACACCTGTAATCCCAGTACTCAGGTAAAAGCAGAGGATGAGGAATTCAAGGGTACTCCCAGCTACAATAATGAGTTGGCGTCCAGCCTTGGGTACCCTAGACCCTGTCTCAAACAGATAACAATTAAAAACAGACTACAGGTCTAGAAGCGAAACTTTCCACAGCGCTGGATGAGCATGCCCTGGATGCATGTGGGTCTGCTGGCATAGTGGTGAGGTATCCCAGGCTCACATTCAGGAGATTCAATAGTTGAGGCTGAGCAGCAAAAGCTCGTGGAAGTCATCACAATGGCACAGTGTCCCCATTCTCAACAAACTGGGAGGCCAGCTCACCAGTAACAGGGTACAGGCAGACCTGGGTCCCTGAAGGTTTTTATAATGGACATTCCGGAGCCAGATTCTTCTGGCTCCCTAACTCATTCTATTCAGTGCTGGGGACACTGAATCGAAACCCTTCATCAGGGACAGTGACTGCGAAGTCCTCACCTTGCGGTTCCTCACACACAACAGCTTCCAGGTTCTCCCCCTTCACGTAGTCTGCATTGAGGCCCTCTGTAAGGAGCAAGAGCAAAGCAAAGGACACACAATGAAATGACTGAGAGCTGCTCGCTGAGTCCTATGACAGTAAAGGCTGCCCAAGATCAGCTCTGGGTCACCAGGGCACCATCGTCTCGATAGACTGCCCACTAAGGAATGCATCGCCCAGGACTTCTTGTCGCCATCCCTGCAAACAGCGTCATGCATCAAAGGACCAACACCCCATCTGGAAGGAGCCATAGACGGGGACCAGATGATTGGGCTCTGGACCATCCATAGGACCACCTGAGTCCCAGGGGCCAAGAGCTGAGGGAGGGACTGGCGGATGCAGCATTACGTAGGGCAGAGGGAGGTGCAGCCATCACTCTGGAAATGCGCAGACAGCCTTCCCAGGAGCATCTAGATGCACAAGGAAGACAACTGGCTTCTCCACACCTGTGCTGGGAGGGCCCGGGGTCCACAAAGAGCTGCTCTGATCTAGTGTGTGATCTGCACTCTCCCCATCCCCACCCTCACGCTATCCTCAGAGGCTATGCAGCAATGCAATAAGGCATCCCCTTCCCTCAGCCAAAGGCCGCCATCACTCAAGGACTCAGAGCAGCCCCACACCAATGGTTGCTTAAAAGTCAGTCTTCTGTGTCTTCTCTTTGAAAAACCAACGACCTCTTGGGAAAATGGGTTCTGATGCGAAGTTATCAATTCACTGGACACAAATCATATTCCTGGCTTTTACCTGACCCCATAGCTGTTGGGCTCAAGGTGAAACCCCAATGGGCCTGTGAAACCGTAGGAGGTAGAGCCAGCCAGGTGACAGCCCCAGCACTAATGGCTGAGAGCTGGGAGATGTGCTCTGGACCTCCAGACTACAGTCCTTGTTCCTACTTGGTGAGCAGGAGTAGTCCCTCTCCTTCCATGGCTTCTGGGAAGTGTTCACCCATGGATATCTGAGTGTTGCCCTCCCCACTCCTATGGACATCCATAACTCCAGCCATCTTGGGCGTGAGAGCAGATGATATGGCAGGTGGCACCCTCACAACATATCAGACAAAGCTCTAGATGATATGGTCACAGGCAAGTTGGTGGATGCCAGGGAGAGAGGAGATGTAGCAGGGAGGGATAATGAGGGGTCCAGGGCCAAAGCACAAGAAACAGGAGTTCACCAAAGCACAGTGTTACCTGGACCTTCTGCTGCATCCGAAAGCAAGACAGGAAGCTTAGAAGCCTGGAGGGAGAATTTCGTTCCAGGGAACAAACCTAGCGAGTATTTTATGAGATTCACTGACACTTGGCACTGAGGACAGGCAGGGAAAGCAAGTGTTCCCAAAGTGGAAACCCCTTTGGTAGCAGCAGAGGCTGGAGGCCAACGAGGTGAGGGCAGGTCCTCCTAGCAGCCACTTGTCACCTCCTTGGGGCTTTCCATCTGACTTTCTTGACTGCCAATCACTGAAGGCCATAGTTGCCTCTGATCAGCAAGCCATCCTGACAGTGGAGATTAGAAGCAGACACACCCGTTTCTTATAAAGTTAACACCCTTGGGATCCTTCCTGATCGTGGATCAGGACAGTGCAAGTGGCAGTCACATCACTGCACAGAATGAAAGTCCAGACAGGTGTGAGCTTTGTGTCTAGTCCCAGACAAGGAAGCTGCAGGCTAATCCAGGCTGGAGTGAGGTCAGCAGGGGGCGCTGTGGCAGCACAGTGGAGTGTGGTGGGAGACTAGCCAGAGAGAAGCCTCCTTGGGAGAAGACACCCGGGCCTGAACAATAAGAGGAGCGAGGCAGAGAGAAACAGCAATGGCTGTACCCTGAAGAAGGCAGAGCGTGTGGGGAAGGAGAAGCCAGATGGCCAGGGCTCCGAACGCCACATTCAGTCCAGGGCCTGAGCTGTGACCTTGTAGTCATCAGGGAGCCTGGGGACGTCCAGGTATTTTTAAACAGGAGAAGGTGCAAAGTGTAACGGAGACAGAGTCAGGGAGGTGGGGAGGCCTATCAGTGGACAAGCAATAGTAAGAGGAAGTATGCCTGTGACTCACAGAGAGTGGGCGCTGCAGGGCTCCCAGGCTGCTAGTGTGCAGTGGAGAGACAGTGACGTCCAAGCTCCAAGGCCCGCATCAGTGAGTCAGCGTGTTCAAGTGTTCAATGTGGGAGCGTCCTAACTGCCGTGCCTAACAAAGCCAGCGGGCTGGATGCGGTGCGCCCACTCTCCCAGTCTCCCTCCCTCCTCTGGCACTGTGACTCCGGCTGAAGCCCCTCCACCTCATGAAGCTATGCTAGGCTTCCCAGCCCTATTGTCACTCTGTCACCTCGTTCATTTAACCTGTAAATGTTACCTTATTTAGGAGAGGGATCTTTGTTGACACTATTAATTAAGGATCTCAAAATGACTATTCAGAATTTAAGTTAGAGATAGCATTAATGTAGTCTCATGCCAAGGAACACCTGAAAGCTGGAAGATGGGGTCTCCTCAGGGAGCATGATCCTACAGGTTCCTATTTGTAAAACAAAACCTTACATTATAGCCCAGGCTGGCCCAGAACCCACACTATAGCACAACCTGCAGTGGGAATCACACAGCAAACCTCTTGCCTCAGACGTACTAATATTAGGAGACAGGTGTGAGCCAGCATTCTGGCTCAGAAAACAAGTTTCAGTTGTTTGAAATCACAGCCGTTCTCTGTCACAGAAACCACAAGAGCCTTGGACAGCTGAACACGCATGGTAAGACTTCACTAGTGAAGTTTTCTGGTATAGCCTGAGGAGGGGAGAGACTTTGGTTTGAAAAGCTCACGACCCTTTCATTGTTAAGGCCCGAGCCTAGACTGGCTTCCCTGACCACATACGAGGAGTAAAAATGGAAAAACCATGGCACAAATGGTCCTGAGGTAGTGCTTCCAGCCAAGCTAGCATTTCAGCAATGTGAAGGCAGAAGCAGGCCTCTAGCCGTTCTGCAGGCGTGGCCGTCACTAAGAGCATCACTGCACAGGCCACTGGCTGAAAATTATCAAGAAGTACGTGCTAACTGGCATTAAGCACTCTGATCAGTCATACAGAGTAGTGTGTTTCTCGTAGTTAATTTCCAACTTAACCTGTACATAGTGCGTGGTTATCTTCTTAACTTTTTACAAGGCCATCTTGAGAACACTTATCCAACCTTCTCCTTCCCCTTCTAGCCAGCAGGAAGCAGCATTGTCCTCCTCAAATACCCTTAGACCAGGACCATATTCCTTCCCTGATAAGATTATATAAAGATTACAGCGTCAAGAGTGGCCACCTGCCTGCTGGGGGAGAGGGCAGGGGGAGGGCTGGCAGGCATCTGCAACAGAAGCTCCCCAATGCCCCCTTCATCTCCCAAGGCACCAAGAATGAGGCTGGAGAAGGTGGGGACTAGAACATCTTCTCATCGCCTTGTTGCAGGCACAGCTTAGGAGAGGGACAGACAGATGGAGTTGCCTCCCAACACCATGTACAACCTGGGCCCCTTGCCCAATGTGTCCTAAAAGTCTCCCTCCAAATATTCTACTAGGTCCAGCGTCATCCTTGGCCCAATGTAAGCCATCAGTGGGTTGGACAACACATTTTTCATCAATTAGAAAGTCTCTGCTTTATAGTTGAGGGGAGCAGGCAGAGATAAGAAAATTCTAGACTTCATCCCCAATATTTCCTTGTTCCTAACCACCCTACCACCAAACTTGTGGATCATGTGCATGTGCATATCCTTGAAGAATGTCCTAGAAGAGCAAAAGAAAAAGGCAATAAGGTGGTCAGATGAAGAGACAGTTGTGATGCTCACACTCAAAGCACACCAGGATGCGGGTTGGTTTCCTGGGAGTCTCAGGTCCGCTGCCACAGTGAGCAGAGGCTCATATCCAGGACATGGAGAGACAGGAGATGGCCTTAGGCTGCCCGGAAAAATCAAAGAACCTGAGGGAGGTTAGGAGAGGCCAAGGATGGCTGAGTCATGTCCTCTCCCCGGAAGTCAAACTTGTCAGCCCTGAACTAAAGCCGATCCATTTAAGCAATGACATATTGGTGCTGTGGTACTAAAACCAGCAGATTCATCCTCACAGGCTTGCTCCCACAGTGTCTCATAGGCTGCTAAGACTGGAAAAGCTCAGTAACCATTTGATTTACAGACAGGTGTCCCACTGGTGGCTACGGCCCACAAGAAAAGCCATCTGTTTTCTAAAAGTCCAGCACATAGAGGGCAGTAATGAAAAATCACTCTTTTATCACTACCCTTAAAACAACTTGTGAGTTCATACAGTTTAAATGATCTGACTGGAGGAGGAGCAGAGGGCACCCACATGGTAACATATCAAGAAATCAAGATCAGAAAGCGGCACTGCCAGAATCAAAAGGGGCCCGAAGATGCTCACTGCCATGTTGAAGAGACTCTGGTTGGCAGTAAAGGGGGCTGGTGGCACTGGACCTCTGAAGGCCCATCATGCCTTGGGCGTGGTCTGAGCCCTCAAGGATTTATCAGGATTCCTCCCATTCTAGGGAAATAAAACAGCACAGTGCTCACGGAGTTTGTCCCAACAGAAGTATGGCCTCTTCTAGCTGCGATGCCTACAAAATCAGGATCACACAGTGTGACCCCATGTGTTCTTCCAGACCAGGATCATCTTTAGTTTGTCCTGAATTTGCCCCTAAGGATGTAAAAGTGTACCTGCTGGGAAACCTGCGGGGGTTGAGTAGTCTGGGGAAGGGATGAGAACTTGCCTGGGCCCCTCCTGTGCTGGTGTGTACTTACGCTGAATGCTGAAGCAAAACTTCTTCTGCTGGTAGGAGATGTAGCTGGATACAGCTCCAATCAGGGCCATAGCAAGGGCACTGGCCACACCTGCAATGGTGCCAGTTTCTGTTGATATGCCTGGACATGAAGAATGGATGGAGCTGAATGAACAAGGCCACAAAGTCCAGGATTCTGCGTCTCTGTCAGCCACAAGCTATGCTGGCTCAGATGTTCATTAACCTTCAAGTCTATGTGGAAGAGCTATGCCATAGATACCCAAAGCATCGCAATGACATGGGCTGAGAGCTTCATGGTAGTTCCATTCAATGGCTACTCCTCTCTGCGATGGGCCTCATTATATTATTGATAACTACAGTGGTTTGGATGTGAACAATCCCCCCCACACACACACACACAAATGCTTGGAAGGTGAATACTGCCCCCTATGCAGCAGTAGGACCAGTAGGGCCTTTAAGAAGTAATTGGATCATGAGGTCTCCACCCTCAACAAGGAATGGATTTCAGGGGTTGTTATATAGCCAGCATTTATTCCTAGGAACCCCTGGGGTGAGCAGCCTTTGCAGCCTTGGTGTTTATCATGGGGACCCACCTCTCCACAGCCTTGGTGTTTGCCATGGGGACCCACCTCTCCACAGGTGCAAAGGCAGTAACCATGCACTGGAACTTCCAGTTAATTCAAGAGCAACCAAAGGTTTATCTTCTTTTAAATTATATATCTTTAGTACTTTATGGCGATGGAAAGATTACTAATAGAAACATTTGGAGAAGGGCAGGGAAGAGCAGCTCTAGACCTGAGTGGGCCAGCATTATTTTTCTTGTGATTCCAACAGAAACTTTGGGCCACAGATACCCACCAGATCCAGGGTCATCGTCGCTGCCATAACCACCACCACCTGGAGAAAGGACAAAAGCACTTAGTGTCTGCTATGACCCCTATGACCCCTGTGACCCCAGGAGCAGCCGACAAGGGCTCCCAGAAAGCCTATTGAAATGGTTACTTCCATACCCTCAGCCCTTGTCACACACAATATTGTCCAGGCTCTGGCTTCAGGTTTAGCTCTTCCCTATCACCAGGGGCAGTTGTGCTTAGCAGCCCTCCCTTACAAGGCTCTCATCTGAGAGATACGCGAAAAGCAGTTAAACCTGACTGCAAATTACACCAAGTACTTCCTGCACATGTACCCCAAACAAGAGTTGGAGCATAGACAAATGCAAACATGTAAAAACCATACCTAATATTTTCACATTAAAAAATTCTTAAACACCATAGAAATGCAAAACTGGTTAATGCTAACAGAGGCTGGGGTGGGTAGACGTCGAAAGGACGTTAGCCCTGCTCGGAAGGGTCATAGGTGAGAGGTCACTGTGACAGAATGGCTTATCTGATTGTGGTGATATACTATCACCACATGGCAAAACTACAGAGCTCACACACACACACACACACACACACACACACACACACACACACAGACACTTCCCCAGAGCAGCCATTTCCTTAACCCATTCCCCAGTTCCTGGAGAGAAACTTCATGAGAAACAACAAGGTCCACCCCAGAATGTTAACTGGCCCTGAGTTTATTGCTTTTATAGAACCCTCTTCCTGGTACCTAACACTGACTGGCAGAATTGGTTTGGGGGGGGCTCTCTTAGGAGAGACTCCTGTAGAATGTGGGAAGACATGAGCATTGACATGCCCTTGCCCAAGCAGAGTCACGGATTTTGTGTAGAAATATTCCACTGTAGCGAGGACAGTGTGGGGTGGGCAGGTGGGATGTGAGAGCTTGGTCCTTTTCATCATTTTTGCTATGAGCTTGAAACTCCCCCCCAAAAAAAAAATCATCTATTTTTGAAAAGTCTTCAGAGAGAAAATGAAGTCCATTATGTTACTATGTGGTGCTGAATCTTCCAGTTAAGCACTTTGTAAAAACCTCTAGTTTTGTATTTACTAAAAGAGTTTAAGAGAACTGGGTACTCTTTCAGAGGACCTAGGTTCAACTTTCAGCACCCACAGGTGGTTTCCAATCATGTCATTCTAGATCCAGGGGATCCAACATCTCTTCTAGCTTCCTGGACACCAGGCACACTAGTGGTCCAACGACATACAGACAAAATACCCAAATACATAGATAATTAAACAATTACATAAAAATATAAAGAGACCAGCAGTATTTTTGGTTTGGTTTGGTTTGGTTTGGTTTGGTTTGGTTTGGTTTGGTTTGGTTTGGTTTGGTTTGGTTTGGGTTGGGTTGGGTTGGGTTGGGTTGGGTTGGGTTGGGTTGGGTTGGATTGGGTTGGTTTGGGTTGGGTTTGAGGCAGGGGCTGTAGCCAAGGCCCACCTGAAAGTCAAAGTCTTCCTGTGTCAGCCTCCAGAGGGAGAGACTTGCAGGCAGGTATTGCCTAGCCACACCCAGCAGAGCACCGGCTTTAGCACTGACATTTCAGCAGTAAGTTGTGACCTGTACTAGCCTGTGACCAATCCCCGTGCTGCTCTGGAAGTGGTCACTGATAAGGGTAAAACTAAGCGTCTACACAGGCGCCCTTTGTGGATGTGTTCAAGTCACTAGCTTTCTGACGTTTAGACTTAGTAATTCAATTTTTCTTCCTTTCATTTTAAGATAGAGTATGGAGAGCCAGCTTAACCCACTCAGTGAGCGGCAGGCTCAGTGAGGGACCCTGTCTCAGAAAGCATTGCAGAAAGTGACGCAGAAAAGCGCTTACCATTCGCATTTAGCTTCCACATATGTGCATAATATATGCACATGTACACATGAGTATGCACTCTCGAACATACACAGAGAGAGAGGAAGAGAGAGAGACAGAGAGAGAGACAGAGAGACAGAGACAGAGAGACAGAGAGAGAGACAGAGAGAGACAGAGAGAGAGACAGAGACAGAGAGAGACAAACAGAGAGAGAGACAGAGACAGAGAGAGACAGAGAGAGAGACAGAGACAGAGAGAGAGAGACTGAGAGACAGAGAGAGACTGAGAGAGAGAGACAGAGAGACAGAGAGACAGAGAGACAGAGAGAGAGACAGAGAGAGAGAGACTGAGAGAGACAGAGAGAGAGACTGAGAGAGAGACAGAGACAGAGAGAGACAGAGACAGAGAGAGACAGAGAGACTGAGAGAGAGACAGAGACAGAGAGAGACAGAGACAGAGAGAGAGAGAGAGAGAGAGAGAGAGAGAGAGAGAGAGACTGAGAGAGAGACAGACGCTACTCAGCTTATATCCATTGCAATTACTCAGATCAAAGTCACAACCTTCATCCTTCTTTGGCCTCTGAGCTCCAGTCATTTTTCTCTCGGTATAGGCTGAACCATACTATTCTACAAAATTCAGTGTGCAAAAGAGAATATCAGGACCAGTGACAGAATCAACTTGTATTAAACAACTCAATACACTCTATGAACCTGAATTTCCAATAAAAATGAAATGGATAAAACCATATGTCCATAAAACATTTCAGGATAGTATTTATAGTATCTTAGGAACACTGGGTGGACTTTAAATACGATTATAGAGCCAGAAATGTACAGTAGAAAAGACTCTATCAAAGTAAGAACTCACTTGCTCGAGCAAGCGAGTGAGAGAACACGAGAGGCAGAGAAAGAGACAGACACTGAATTTTATCAAAGAACATTATAAATGCAATAAATTGGATGTGGTAGCACACACTTGAATTCCTGCACAGAGTGGGCTAAAACAGAAGTGTTGTGAGTTCCAGAGCAGCCTTGGCTACATGATGAGACACTCTCAAAAACAAAACAAGCGTGAGATGGGGAGAAAATGGAGAAAGCCAGCACACCCATGACGTCAAAGTTCTGCAGGCCACAATGTGTGCCTAGTAAAGAGCCAGAGGCCAGAGTGGGCTACAGCATATGGTCCTGTCTCAGAACAAACCAATGATAAACAAAAGTGGAATGATAACTCACAAGATACTGGCAAATATGTATCTGAGAAAGGGCTAACTTAGTTAGCAGACAAATGCAAATGAAGCTCAGAATGCCAACACATTCCCACACTGTGGAACAGGGAGAAAAGGAAAAGAAGGGAAGAGTCTAACAAGAATGTGGAGAAACTAGAACCCTCACCCATGGCTAGTAGGGATGTGAAAAAGCCCAGCTTCTGTGGAAAAAGCTTAGTAGCTCCTAAAACCATGAAACATAAAGTTATGGCATAAACTAACAATATTACTTCTAGATCACTATGGTTTGAATGTATTCCTTGGAATTCATGTGTGCAGGAAACGTGATCTTTAGAGTCCCGTGTCAATGATATTGAAAGTGAGGCCTTGGGGGGATAGCTACAATTAAATGAGGTAATGGGGGCGGGGCGCTCAGACTGACTTCTGGGTTTTTTTCAGAAGAGGAAGAGAGACACAAGCATGTTTGCTCTGCCTTACAACTGATCCTTTACCACGCCCTGACCCAGCACAGAGGCTGAGCAGATGCTGAGCAGATGCCAATGCCCACACATACTCAAGTCAGTTAAAAACTATGCCTGTGTAAAGTCTTCTATGTACTTGTATACAGACGATCATAGCAACATACTTCATTCATTATGATCTTTGGTCCAGCGGTCTATCAACTGGAAAATAATTAAGTAAAATGTTTGGTAATATATGGAAAATATATGCCAATATAAAATAAATTATTACCAAAACAAGGAGGAAAAAATGAGTCAAGAACATGAACTTGAAACCACAATATATACTGACTTTCTAAAACACATAGATTCAAGGAAATGAAAATATGGCCAGATGAATGCTTTGTTCTGACTGAATTTACCAAGATTACAAAACTATATATAATGCTCGCTGGATTGAAGTTAGTATTGAGGAAAATGGATACCTGCGTACTTCCTAGCAGGGGAAATGGAGGTGGAGGTTGGTGGCACCTTCATGGGATATCACCTGGTAATGTCACTTCTGCATCTTGTGACCCAGCAATTATAGTGCTAGGAATTGATCTGACAGAAACAACTGTGGCTTTTCATATTTCAAAACACTGTGCATAGTTGACAAGGTAGAGGAACCACTACACAAAATAGGAGACAGGATAAACCAAGTATTACTATTATATTTCAAAATAATCTACATAACAGAGAAAAATAATTTAAGTATTATTGAACCGACATTGGTTTGTAAAGGGATAGCATATGTGGGTATGAAAACAAATACATGTAAATCTAGCATATAGTCAAGCCCCTGTGAGGCTGGGGCAAGAGGCCTGCCCTGAGTTCAAGGACAGCCCATATTTTCCTTCTATGGTATGCATTAAACTGTAATTTGATTTTAGAATACACACTTATTCACACAGAGAGCAACACACACTACCTAGTTCTAGGGACCATGGCTGTAATTATACTGACTGCCATTGCTACACAGAGCGCCACTCCAATGATAGTAAGGTTCTGTAGTTATAGGGACCCTGTAGCTATAGCAACCACCTTTACTTGGATGGACCCCATAGAATAAGAGGAATTACTTTAGTAAGGAAGTTGTGTTCAGTGGTTTGAATACATCTTATCCCCATGGAAACTTGTGGTGAAAGTCGATTGCCACTGTAGCAGTGTAATGCTTTTGTCCTGGGATTGGGTTAGTTGCCACAAGAACAGGCTGCTACAAAGAGAGCCTGTCCTTGTGTTCTTATGGGTCTGTGCCCATTAGCCCTTTTGCTTTTCTGCTATGTTAGGATGCAATGTAAGGTCTCCACCAGATGTAACCACCAATCTTGGTCTTCTAGCTCCCAGAACTGTGAGGTAAAAAAAAAAATCTTCCTTCATTAATTACTCTGCCTTGGACATACTATTATAGTGAAAGAGAATGGATTAAGACATTGTGAATAAGCTCTGTTGTCAACAGAGGTGTCAGACTTCCAGCATCTCAAATACAAAGACAACAATGCACATATAGACGTCAGCCTTGAGTCCTCCAGAGCCACTTACCGAGAGAGACAGGGACACAAGGCATGCGTGTGCCCTTCTCTGACGGCAGCCCAGCTCGTGGCTCACAGTGAGTGCCTGATGCATCCCGTTGTCAAGGACACAGAGAATTGGGAACAGTAGAGTGATTATGTCTACAACTGTTGGCGAGGTATTCATGTGCTTAAGGACACTGTGAGTGTCCCAGACTTCCAGCAAGACACAGCAAGAGCTTGCAAATATTTTTAAAATGTACTTTTATTGTCTCAAAGTAGCAAGAAAAGTATATATTTTTTTAAAGTCAATAAATAAAGCTATGCATGGTGGTGCCACTCTTGAACCTGGAAGGCTAAGGCAGGAAGCTCATGACATGCAGGCAAGCTGGGGCTATAAAATAAAACCCTGCCAAGAAAAAAAAATAAACAAAAGGGGGAAAGAGATTGCTGCAAATGACTTACAATTACTAAATAAACCCAAATAGAAAAACCATGTCAAAACCAAGTATCTGGGCTAACGAGCAGGGAATGTATTCTTGCTGTTGTAAAACCTCTCACAGCCATGTTTGTCCATTTCCTACCACAAAACTGAGAATGTTCTGTAGATACCATGCTGTTATCTACGTTAAAACACCCAATGGCATATATTAAGAATAGCTCAGCAAAACCCCCTATGTTCATGCCCCACTCCCTGATGTGTTGGAGAGACTGTGGGTGTCTGATGTGTCTCTACACTATAGAACAGTAAGACCATCTGGTATGTATTTCCCCATGTTAAAGCCAGAAATATTGTGGAAACAACTCTAAAGAAACCTCTTTGGAGCTTCTTTCATCCATACTAAGAAATAAGGCCATTGGAAGAAGGGCAACAGTCTGAGTCTAGGAAGGCCAAGGAAAGAGGAAGAGCAGAACGGAGGGTTTACAAGTCACTCACTTCAAGGGAAGCTAGGGGACTCAGTTACAAACTCATTTTGAGCCAGACACAGTCTGTCAAAAATGTTGTCTTGAGGAAAAAAATACACAACGGATAATATATTACTCCAGAACAACTGAAGCTATGTCATAAAGACTCGAGTTGGAGAAGCATGCTAATTGAGTTGATAATTTATGGAAATGTAATGCTTCCCCTTCGCTCCCCATCATGAGCTTGTTGTGGTAGAAGAGATGGTGTCTGTGAATCTCAACCATGTTCCTGTTTCACCCTCTGATCTCCTTTCCTGACACCTATGGTGACGGGGTGGGGGATAACTAGAGCCAACAATTGATTATTCTTTACAAGACAAGCTCCAATATGAGCCTAATTAAAGAATTCCCTAACACTTCTTCCTTGCTAAAACAAGTACGTTTAATGAAGAAAAGCCCCTGGCCTGTCATTCAGGTTTTCATTCCTGTGCATGCTTACAGACGTAACTACTGCCCTCCTCTCCCCATCTGGAAATACCAATTGTCACCCAGGAGTAATTGGCTCATTTGCTGGGTTTGCCCTTTAAATGCTTCATGTTCTCCTGACACCTGGAAGTTTCATTTAGAGGCTTTTAGGGCTTTTTCCTAGAGATGACACCATCTGGAAAGGTGTTTCTGGGGACAAATGTGACTATGGTACATTTTATGCAACAGAGAACACTGTTCCCATATGAAAGGCACGGTGCTCGCAAGAACGAAGCAAATGTTAAACTTCAGCCAGGAGTTGGGGAGAAGGGTCTGATACACTCACCCTGCTACAATTTTTCCATCACAACAAGGAATAATAAACAAAGGGTTTCAAACACCACAACTTATTATTCCAACATCTTGTCACAAGCGATTATGTCAGAGGTCACACTTGTAGCATGTTACACCTATGGGTTCCAACGGGAACTTGTTTTGCCACACCACAAGACTCAGAATTCTTACCCCATGCTTAAGATCCAATTTGAAAACTCTCTCTATGGGGGAACTACAAACGTGGCTTGGGAAAGTCATGGACTCAGAGGCAGCATGCAGAGGAGATTTGATGAAAAGCTCTCCCTGGTTGTGGTATTGGCTATTGAAATCTACACATGTGATAAAATTTCACTCTCTCCCACACACATACACATGTACAGATAGTAGTACATGTAAGATGAGATTTGACACAATTTCCATCATGTCAATATGTGACTTTATTGTACAGATATCGACTTCCTATTTAAAACCACCTGCTCTGGTTCTGCACTGGAGGCTCCTTAGGAGAAGCTGGATGAGGAGTGCAGGGGAGTTCTCCAACTCTTTCCTGGACTAAATTATTTTTAATACAAATGCAAATGTCTTTTGGTTTGGGGGTTGGTTGGTTGTTTTTGTTTTTTGTTGTTGTTGTTGTTGTTGTTTTGCCAGTCAGACTAGATGAAAACTTGTAGAGAGTCTGATGCCATGGTTTAGTTTTCTTATCCATTTAGACACCGAACTTCAGGGATGGCTCCACTGAAATTCTGTTGTGAATTCTGTGCTCTTTACAGTAAAAATGAATTCTATTAGCTGATAAACAGTGCTCAGGGCTAGGGTCTAGTGAAGAAGGATTGGGATTTTTTTCTTTTTTAATTGAAAATAGACATTTCTCTCATATAATACATCCCACGACGGACAGTCTCCACATCCTCTAGTCTAATAGGAAGAAAGCATGGATCTTCCTGGGAAGGGGAAACAGAATCCAAAGGTATTTTGTAAAGATCTCATTTGCTATGGGCTTCTTTAAAATGTTTGCCATGTTTGCTTAACATGGTAACCCTCACACTGTATAGAAAACTGGCTCTCCAAGCAGAGTGGGTTGTCTCCTTGATACTCTGATGCTCTGTGTGCCTCTGTCCATGCTGCTGCCTTATAAGGTGCACACAGTGGTAGGGGCACTAGCTCTTGAAGCACCTTGGTTTAAAACAACAGGGCAAATGGGCAGCTCCTCCACCCACAAGAATGAGGCACCACTCCACCTTACAAATGTCTGAGCCTGATTTTCCAGAGGCTAAGAATGGCTTGTTTTACATGGAGGCCAAATGGTAAACATTTTAAGGAGAATTCAGTCTGTTGTCGGACAAAGCAATACTCCTACCTTTATTCTTGTCAGGTTTGTATCCCCCGCCTCCCAGGATGTCTTCAAGATCCTTGTCTGACAAACCTATAGAAAAAAAACTATATGTTTCAGTGGCAAAAACAACAACAACAACAACAACAACAACAACAACAACAACCTTGGCAGCAAATACTTGGATTAGTAAATGTTGTCCATGACATATGGGTATTCTTCAAGGTACTGGGAGTCTGATTCAGTGGTACAGCAGATGAAAAGCCTCAGAACCATGCCTTGTGCCCAAACTAAGGATGGATGTGGGGGAGGAAGGGAAGGAGGATGAGAGAGATGAAAAAGGATGGCGGTGGTAAGCAAAATTTCAACTGGCCCCTCAGACTGCCCACTGCCAGAACCTCCAATCATCTGGAGGGTTTGTGCGACCACAGAGAGAATATGATCGTAGTGACTAAGTTCATTATATGCCAAAGATGAAGGGATTTTATCAAAGTAATTGAGAGCCTGAATCACCACGTGATTAGTTTTGGGCTTCCCTGAGCTCAAACACTGGAAGCTAAAGTCTCTTCTCTTTCTCTCACTGATCTTAAAAGAGCCACGGCCTCTGTAGCTGAAGGGAAAGACACGCTATCAACAACCACGTGACCTTGTTTTGAAGAGAACCTAAGCGGAGCTGAGCCTCCATCTGAGGACCTTGATTGCACCTGAGACGAGAGAAAACTCAGCTTTTTAAGTGAACAAAAGAAATTTTAATACATTTATGTAAAAGTAAATCTCCTCAATTTTCACATGGTTGTGACAATCATAGAGAGCCAATACAGGAAGCAGAATCCTTATTCAATACAGTTCAATTGTCAAGCACACATCTTTCTCAACATCCTATGCTTTGGATGCAAACTGTGCTTACAGCCTTTCCACTGTATTCCGAGGTACTGAGGGTGATTCGCAGGAGGCCCGTGCATCACTGTACCTTTTCTTAGTTGGCTTTATCAGCTTTGTGTCATGAGACCACTTTTTCCAGGCAGAATGAATGTTCTACCAACTTGATTATTTGGGAAACATTTCTTACAACTGAATGAAATGAGTCCATCGGTTCAGGACAGCTACTGATGGTACTTGTCAACAAGATTTCAAGTGAAGCCTTTATAAGCTACTGTGACTCTAATAGTATCCTACTAAATACTTTTGCCAGTAGTGTTGGTGATGTTAGCAGCTAATTAGATTTTGGTTTTAGATTTAGTGTGCGGCATTACTCTGAATTTTGATAAACCTTAAGCAAACAAGGTTTTCCAAACAACTAACCTGCAATATTACAAAACAACAAATGGGCCCAAGTCCATTGAATGGGTATTGTAGTTCAAATGTGAAATGACCCTACAGGCTCGTGCATTGGGACACTGAGCCCTGCTTTTGGAAATGTCAGTAGAAGCTGACATTTGAGCGTCACTAGCCCACATCCTGTCTCTGTGCTTCCTGAGTGTGGATACAATGTGAGCAGCTGAGTTCTGTCGGCCCATCACTTCTGCAATGAGAAGCTGAACGGATCCTTCCTGTTCACTGTGCTTCCTGAGCATTTGGTCAGGGCAACCAGAAAAGTAATTAAAGGGGACCTGAGTGAGGGAAGTTACGAAACATTTTTTATTAAAATTTATTTTTCATGTATATATTTATTTTAAAACCCTTTTAATGGTCGTATTCATGTGTGTGTGTGTGTGTGTGTGTGTGTGCGCGCGCGCGCACGCGCGCGCAGGCATGCATATGCCACAATACACATATGTAGGTCAGAGGACAGCTTTTAAGCCATATGTTTCAATATGAAAATCCAGGTATCTCCTAGGAAGACTGACATTTTAGAAATTTCTAAGAGATGTAAAATAATGCCATTCACTAAATAGTTTTTATCTTGCCACACAAAATTTTCTCATACATTGTGCTATTTATGTTAATGTGTATTGGTTTAGTATTAATCATTTTACACTAATAATACTGATTTTTTTAAAAAATTATACAGATGATAAACACAGATAGATATGATCCACATAGACAAAAGTTATTGAGATTCCCAGGAATTTTGAGAATCTCAAGATGAAAACATATCATCATTAGTATTGTAGGGCTCTCCTACAGCTTGAGGTGGCCTGGATCTACAGAACTCTCGGTGGCTCAGAATGCTATTACAGGTAACAGGACAGACCCTACCAGGAACTGCAGCACTGGCCTGTGAAGTCAAGCCTCTAGACTTACCTCCTGCTTCTCCTGCACTTGGCTTTTTGGGGCCAACCAGATCATTTCGATCGTCCAAGGCATCTTCCAAGTCAAACCCACCTAGTTCTGGGGACCACAGAACAAAAGAAACAATAACAACTGTGCAGGCTAGTTTTTATGTCAACACAAGCTAGAGTCATCTAAAAGGAGAGGACCCCATTTGAGAGAATGCTTTTGTAAGCTCAGGCTCTTAGGCATTTTCTCAATTATCAATCAATGGGGAAGGACCCAGCCCCTTGTGGGTGGAGCCATCCCTAGGCTGGTGGTCTTGGGTTCTATAAGAAAGCAAGCTGAGCAAGGCAGTAAGTGGCCCTCCTCATGAGCTCTGCAGAAGCTCCTGCCTTCAGATTCCTGCCTTGCTGGAGTTTCTGTTCTGACTTCCCACAGTGAGGAAGCATAAGCCAAATAAAACCTTTCTTTCCCAAGTTACGTTTGATCATGGTGATTAGTTACCACAGTAGAAATGCTAACAAGGATACCGACTAGCTGATATAGAAAATCCTTCCTTCCTTCTCTCCTCAGAGGCTTGTCTTACCCATAGGATTCGATGGTGCTCTAGTTGTTCCTGGCCTTCTAGTTGTAGTGGTGACATGGTCCCATCTCTCTAAAAGTGGGAAGGAAAACAGCAAGAGTTATACGGTTAATAATAAAATGTATAGTTACATCATAGTTTAAGGAAGTCAGAGCATGAATAGATGACTCTTAGTTCTTAAAACTCCTTTATAACCTCATAATTACTTGCAAAAAGATGGCAAAGAAATATAAAAGGTTTAAGTGAAGGATGTTCTAATCATTCTTTATAGGTTGGGGACTGAGAGACAAATGTAGCCTCACATCTCACCACTTTACATGAGCCCAGATCTGCTGCCCACATTGAATAGGGAATTCTAGAGCTTAAGCATGATTCCTAATACCTTAGAGCTATAGTTTCCTCCACTATTAATCCAAGATCTGGATAGCAGATAAAAATGCCCAGAGATGAATGAGCTGACATTTTCTGTAATGTACAGAGAATTGTCTTATATGCTAGCATTTTATGTGATGTACAGAGAATTGGCTTACAAACTGAAAGAAGTTAAAACACAGACACATACACATGTACACAAACACAGATACATACACAGAGATACATGCACACACAGAGATACACACAGACACACACACAGATACAGACACACATACACACACACACAAAGAGAGAGAGAGAGAGAGAGAGAGAGAGAGAGAGAGAGAGAGAGAGACCCAGACATACATACAGACGCATATACTTTTTTTAAAATGGTCTTTGACTACAAGTTTCTTTCAGAAGTATGAATTGCCTTTGAATTCATGTCTTGAGTTCAATTACATGTCTTGAGTTCCTGTATTAAACTTTAGGATCTGCTATAATTGTTCCTACTCCTGAAGACATTCAAAGGGAAAGGTAATGACAACATTAAAGTCAGAACACAAGAGGAAAATATCATGAGCCCACATGCAAAGAAGCAAATTTGACCATCATGCTATACCATATGTAAGTGGATCAAACATCTAAAAAGCTAGTTTTTTAACACTCAGCAAAAAACATTTTGGAAAATATTTATGATATTATATTCGTAGATATTTCCTGGATATGAAAGTACAAGCAATAAATGGATATGAGCCAGAGACCTGGCTCAGTGGTTAAGAGCACTGGTTGCTTGGATCCATGTTCAATTCCCAGCACTCACATGGCTGCTCACAACTGTCTGTAACTCCAGATCCATGAGATCTGACACCCTCTTCTGTCCTTCTTAGGCACCAGGCATTCATGAGGTACACAGAAGAAAAAAAGCAAACAAAAAAGAGGAGGCAGAAGAGAGGAGGGGAAAAAATATATATATATGAAATGTCCACGTCACAATGAATGAAGAGCAAGCCTTGGGGTTTTCGATTGCCAAGGAGGAGGGGCATGGGGTTATTCAGACCATGGGAAATGCGCCACTTTAGCTAGATTAGACCTGAAAATAAACCAATACACAGGTGAAAGAAAAAAAACATATAATTAGGTCACGGACATGAAAAGATCTTGGGAGTTGGTAGCAATACAGAACTTTAATCCCAGCACTCCGAGAAGCAGAGGCAGGAGGATCTCTGAATTTGAAGACAGCCTGGTCCACAGAGTAAGTTCCAGGACAGCCAAGAGAAACCCTGCCTTAAAGAAACGAAACCAAAAACCAAAAAGAAAAAGAAAAAAAGTAAAGAAAAAACAACAAGGTTTTCCAAACAACTAACCTGCAATATTACAAAACAACAAATGGGCCCAAGTCCATTGAATGGGTATTGTAGTTCAAATGTGAAATGACCCTACAGGCTCGTGCATTGGGACACTGAGCCCTGCTTTTGGAAATGTCAGTAGAAGCTGACATTTGAGCGTCACTAGCCCACATCCTGTCTCTGTGCTTCCTGAGTGTGGATACAATGTGAGCAGCTGAGTCCTGTCCAGAATAAAGGAGAACTACTGCAGTTTCAAGACTGTCCTCTAGAAAGCACTTGTCAGTCTTGTTGGTTAAGGACTGGATTTTCTTTCTGTGTGATCAGGAGCAAAGCGATCTCACTGCCACCACTCTAATTTCAAGGAGTGCAGGAATTCTGTCTTGTGAGTGGTGGATTTTGGATGCTGTGTGGTCATCACATGTTGATGCTATGGAGCTCACCTCAGCAGTATCTCGGAAAGCAAAGTATTTAAAACAGAGGTGCAGGAAATGCTTATGTTTAGGTAAAGTAAACCTAAAGATTGAAAGGTATAAAACAAAGAGGATCCAAATACACACACACACACACACACACACACACACACACACACACTGAAAAATGCACCAGAGTGACAACATCAGCGCCCACACTGTTCTCTATGTTCAGTGCCAGCCTATAGAAGCCCCACTGATTGTTTCTTTCCAGAAATAGTCAAATTTGATGTAAAATTTTGGAGGGAAGGCAGAATCTTAGATTAGCTTTTTAAAACCTTAAAAAGAATAAAGTGGGATGAATCACTCTACCTAATATTAAGGCTCATTTTATAGTTAACATTTGTCAAAGATGTGGCAGATAGACAGATACAGGCAACAGAAGAGAATGAAGAGCTCAAAAGACCTCAGATCTGCTCAAGTCATTTTTTTTATACTTATGCAAAGGAACTCAAAGAAGGAACAAATCTTTTCAGCAAAAGGTACTGGAATAATTTGACTTTCAAAATGAAAAGCAATGGGTTTCATTTTATATAAAATTAACTACAAAGGGATAGATTATATTTGCTTAAATATTAAACCATAAAATTTTCAGAAGGAAGTGTTTCAAAATTGAATGCTTGGTAAAGAGTTCACACATTCGACAACAGAAATGTGGCCCGTCCGAGGAAAGGCTGTTAAGAAGCTGGGAAGGCCGAGTCAACTGGTGCCCGGCCAGCTGGTGCCCGCCAGCACTCAGGAAGCTGAGGTAGGAGGACCTTGTATTTGAGAGTCAGCTAGGACTACTTGCCAAGATAGTAAGACTCAGTTTCAAAAGAGAGAGGAAGAAGAAGAAGTGGCACAGAAGGAGTAGGAGGATGTGGAGAAAGGAGGGAAAACAAAGAATTCTAGACTAGAAAACCAACAGAAAGCTTTAATACATTTAAGGTTCCAGTGGGTTGGAGGGGTAGTTCAGAGGTAAGCATACATTTACACGGAGGTCCTAGGTTGTTCCATAGAACAAAAGGGGAAAAACAAGGCAGAGGAGAGGAAAGGAAGGAAATCTGGAGCTAGATTTTTGAAAAAACAAACAAAATCGAAAACCTTTATTTCTACTGTAATGACTCAAAATTATGACTGGGAAGGGAGACATTGCAATGAATACTAAATAAATACAAACGATCATAAGAAACTACAATGGACAAGAGGTTCCAACAAATCAGACAAGCTAGAAGAAATGGATAGAGTTCTAGAAGCACACAGACTATTAAGATGATTATGAAAAATCATGATATAAATGGATAAATTATAATTAGAATAATCAAAGACCTCCCAACAAAGAAATATCCAGGTAACAAAAGGCTATAAAAATGAATTCTTTGAAGAATTCAAAGAAAATTTAAAGCTAATCCTTCTCAAATTCTTGCAGATTTGAAGAGGAGGAAATAATTCCAAATTCACTTCATGAGAACAGCATGATCCTCATGCGAAGCCAGACAAGAATGCCAAAAACAAGCAAAAGTACATGAATAGAGGCAAAAATCATCAAGGAAACATTAGCAAACAGAATTCAACAGCACATTTAAAAGATTGCGCTGCACACTATGATCAAAACTGGATTTATGCCTGGGGCACAGGATTTCTCAACACAAATTAATTTGTTAATCATTAAAAGTAGTAAGCATAAAAATCATGTGATCATCTAAGTAGGTATAGAAAGAGAAATTGAGAAAATTTAACATCTTTTTGATGAACATTCTCCACATATTAGCCATGGAAGCTGTGGTGGTTAACCTGAGTTGCTGATTCAATGAGCTCTAGAACTACCTGAGAGACAGACCTCTGGCTATGTGGTAGGAGATTATCTTGACTAAGTTAACTGTACGGAAAAGAACCACCCACAGTAGATGGCATGGTTCTCTGGGCTGAGATCCTAGCCTGTACACAAGGGACAGAGTGAGCTGAACACCACTCAAACTGGGCAAAAATAACTCTGCCTTAAGTGGCATTTGTTCTGGTATTTTCTTACACCAACTAGAAAAGTAACTACGCTGAAAGTAATGTAACTCAACTGAATGACGACCACATAGGATTAGGGAACAGGCAACAGCATAGTCAAGGGGGAAACACTGAGAGCTTTTCTTCTAACCTGAGGAACAAGGCAATCATGCCCACTCTACCAACTCTATTCAATGCAGTACCAGCAGTACTAGCAGACCAAGAAAGGGATGCTGAAAACTGTCTGTGGGTGACAGGACTGTATGCATAGAAGATCCACAAGAGCCAAGTATGGGGGTACACACTTATAATCCCAGAATTTGACAAGCTGACTCAGGAGGATCAGGAGTTTGAAGGCAGCCTGAATTAAATAATGATCTTTAAATCAGCCTGGGCTACAAAAATACACAAAAACAGACAAACTGAAAAAGGACAACACTGGCATGTCCGTGGTTTTGAAGATGAAAGAAGCCAAAGAGTGTAGATGGCAAAGGGGGAGAAAACGCTCCCCCATAGAACCTCCAACAGGAATGCAGCCTGTCCTGTTCATACTGCATTCTTATCTTAATGATTATAAGATGAATTTCTGTTGTTTATGCAGCAAAGTTTGTGGTCATTCATCCCTATCAGGGGACCAAATGGAAGCTCACAGAACCTCTGATTTCAATCAACACCTTGGCACCAACTGATATCTGGACTGCTGCTTTATAGGAGACACTAAGGCAAGAATAAAGCTAAATTGGACCTATGATGGTTAATCCTGATGGCCAAATTCATTGGATAAAGAAGTATATGGGAAATCAGTAAATCATATTGTCAAGTGAGTCTGTGAAGTATCTCTGAGGACCTTTAACTAAGAGGGAAAGACACTAAATGTTAACAGACCCTAAATACATTAACTACCACATAAGCTTAGAGACGCACATAAAACCAAATGGGATAAAGGAGAGCGAGAACCCACTATTATTACAAGCATGCCCTCTATCTGTTCCACTAGGGTGGACAGAAATTTCTGATTCATTCTTCTTTAAGCTCAACATAGCACAGGACATTTATATAACCTTCTTGAAATGACATTCTACAAATAGAAAACAGATTAGCGGGATTAGGGAAGGGATGGAGAAAGGAGGCTAGACCTAAGGCAGGCTGCTGGGGTTGGACAATGGGATCACGGCGTGCTCACGGTGACGGCACTATTCAGTATCTGACTAGAAGAGCGGATGCACAAACCGCCAAACACTATTTGGGTGTACAAATAAAACTGCAAAATGGACAGTCTGCATCTACGTGCCAAGAGAGTACAAGAAGTTATCTGTGGGAATCTACATGAAGAGAACATGGGACTTAATCTATGATGAACTACAAATTAAAATGAATGATTGCACATGCCTTAACCTCAGTACCGAGGAGGCAGAGGGAGAAGAAAGGTAAATTGGAGGCCAGCTTGGCTACATAGCAAGACTATGAAAAAAGGAAATAAATAAAAATTTTCTCAAACCAAAGCCAAACCAAAATAAGATTTCAATTTTAAAACACTGGATAAAAATAAATTCGAGACTCATCACAGGGAAACGTAAAAAAAAAAAAAAAAGTGAATATTGCTTTAAGCTGCTAAATTTATTTAGGGTGGTGTGATTAGGAGCACTGGGAAATTACTAAAATGTAGAAATATTTTTATTCAAGTATGTCCTGGTTGCTGTATACACCTTTAACACCAGCAGTTAGAAAGTATAGGCAGCCCAATCTCTGGGAATTCAAAGCTATCTTGGTCTACAATGGCATGTTCAACATCAGTTAGGGCTACACAGTAGAACCCTGTCTCAGACTAAGTGAATAAAATAAAAATTCTCTCTAAAATGCAAGTGTGTTTGAATGGTTGAAAGAACACTCTAAACGCACAGACTGACATACTCTTAGCACGAGGCACTTCTCTCTGCAGATAGTTTTCCTTGAATTACAGAAACCAAGACTACTACCTAAAGATTTAATTTAGTGCTCACTTCGGCACCACATATACTAAAATTGGAACGATACAGAGAAGATTAGCATGGCCCCTGAGCAAGGATGACACACAAATTCGTGAAGCATTCTGTATTTTTCTGGGGAAGACCCTAGAGGACATAGGCACAGGGGGAAAGTTACTGAACAGAACACCAATAGCTTATGCTCTAAGATCAAGAATAGACATATGGGACCTCATAAGATTACAAAGTTTCTGTAAGACAAAAGACACTGTCAGAAGGACAAAACAGCAACCAACAAACTGGGAAAAGATCTTCACCAACCCCACATCTGACAGAGGGCTAATATCCAATATGTACAAAGAACTCAAGGAGTTAGACTCCAAAGAACCAAATAACCCTATCAAAAAATGGGGTATAGAGCTAAACAAAGAATTTTCACCAGAAGAAATTTGGATGGCTGAGAAGCACCTTAAGAGATGTTCAACATCATTAGTCATCAGGGAAATGCAAATCAAAACAACCCTGAGATTCCACCTCACACCAGTCAGAATGGCTAAGATTAAAAACTCGAGAGACAACAGGTGCTGGCAAGGATGTGGAGAAAGAGGAACACTCCTCCACTGTTGGTGGGATTTCAAGATGGTACAACCGCTCTGGAAATCAGTTTGGCAGTTTCTCAGAAAATTGGGCATGACACTTCCAGAGGACCCTGTTATACCATTCCTGGGCATATACCCAGAGGATTCCCCTGCATGCAATAAAGACACATGCTCCACTATGTTCATAGCAGCCTTATTTATAATAGCCAGAAGCTGGAAGGAGCCCAGATGTCCCTCAAAGGAGGAATGGATACAGAAAATGTGGTATATTTATACAATGGAATACTACAAAGCAATTAAAAATAATGAATTCATGCAATTTGTAGGCAAACGGTTGGATCTGGAAAATATCATCCTAAGTGAGTTAATCCAATCACAAAAGAATACACATGCAATGCAATCACTGATAAGTGGATATTAATGAGCCCAGAAGCTCTGAATACTCAAGACACAATTAGCAAATCAAAAGATTCCCAAGAAGAAGGAAGGAGAGGACCCTGGTCCTTAAAAGACTGGTTCCAGTTTTTTAGGAGAGTACCAGAACAGATAAATGGTGGGGGGTGGTGATTGGGGAATGGGTGGAGGGAAGAGGACTTATGGGACATATGGTGAGGGAGGAACTGGGAAAGGGGAAAGCCTTTGGAATGTAAACAAAGAAAATAGAAAATAAAAAATTAAGAAAAAGATTTGATTTAAATAAATACTGTTATGCCAGCTTAAATATGTGTCAGATATTTCCTTGCAAATGAATAGAATTTCCAGTTACCAGAACACAAACCCTGATAGGATCTGAGTTTCTAAATTGTTTTAGTTTATGTATACGAGTGATTTGCCTGCAAGCAAATCTGAGCTACACTTTCATGACTATGAAGTTAGATCCACTCAAGTGTAGCCAGCTGTGAGCTGCCATGAGACCCAGAGACCCAGGTGCTCAGAGACCCAGGTCATCCTCTGAAAGAGCAGTTAGTGCTTTTCACCACTGAATCATCCCTCCAGCTTCCCTGATCATATCTGCTTCCAATAACAAAACTTGGAATTTAAATTAAAATATAGGATTTTCAAAAACCTTTCTGGTGACTGATTTGAGCAGCTTTTCAAAATCTAGCTGATTTTTTAAATTATTTTTTTATTCATCATTTATTTGTTTATTTGTTTTTGGACAAGTGATCCTGTTATTGTAATCTTGGCTACCCTGGAACTTGCAATATAGAACAGGATTGGCCTCAAACTTTGGGTATTCTCCCTGCCTCTGCCTCTGCCGCCAGTTCTGGGATTATAGGTGTATGCCACCTCGTATGGCTTGTAAAGGTTTTTTTCAATGAGGTAGGTGGCAATCATAATCAGTGTGATTCTGTAATATAATATAGTGAAATATGGGCACTGTGTGCATTAGTCAGGGCACCAGTGTTTCCACGTGACCAGTGCACAGTGCTAGCAAACCACAAATAGGCAGAAGATACATGTAAAAATCAGAAGAGTGCAGTGGCGCTCAATGGAGCTGAGCGAGGAGGGCTCACACACATACTTCATGCCCCACACTGCACTTATTCTGGGAGAAACAACCACTGGTCAGGCTTTGGTGTCCTGTCTGAAAAGAATGTCTCAACTGAGCTCAAAAGCAATTAAGTGAAACGGATGCAAAGACCCACAGTGGAATATTACATGGAGCTCAGGGAGTCTTGTGGAAGAGTAGGGGGAAGGATTGGGGGACCAGAATAGGACAGGAACTCCACAGGAAGACCAACACAGTCAACTAATCTGGACCCTTGGGGCTCTCTGAGTCTGAACCACCAAACAGGGAGCATCTACAAGCTGGTCCCAGGCTCCCTGCACACGTGTAACAGGTGTGCAGCTTGGTCATTTGGGTCCCCAAACAACTGGAGCAGGGGCTATTCCTAAAGCTGTTGCCTACCTATGAATCCTATTTCCCTGGCTGGGCTACCTTGTCTAGCCTCAGGGGAAGAGGATGCATGTAGCCCTGCAGAGGCTTGATGTGACAGGGGTGGGGGAAGCTACCCTGGGGGCTCCACCCTCTCAGAGAAGAAGGGGAGAGGAGATAGAGGGAGAGACTGTGGGAGAGACTGTTTGAGGAGGCAGGGAAACTAGCAGCAATTCGGATATAAAGTGAATGAATGAATGAATGAATGAATGAATGAATGAATAAATAAATAAATAAATAAACAAACAAACAAACTAAAAAAAGCATATTAAGTTCCTTTTCCTTTTTCTATTATATCTGCATGAGCCTGGATTTTCTTCTTTTCTTCACATATTGTATTGGACCTCAGGAACTTATAACAGCTCAGTACAGATACAGATGTAAAAATCCAGGTGGAGCCTAGTGTGGTGATACACATCTTTATTCCCAGCACAGGGGAAAGGGGTGGGGAGAGAGGCAGGCAGATAGATCGCTGTGAGATTGAAGCCAGTCTGGTCTATCTAGTAAATTGTGGTCTACATAGTGAGTCCCAGGATGACCTGGGCTACATAGTAATAGTCTGTCTCACAGTACCACACACACACAAAGAATCCAGGTGTATTCTATTCAAGCCAGACATGACAGGAAAATGTCACTCGTCACTCTAAATTATGTTTTCATCTTATAAGCACAGTTATTTCTCATAAAAATCTGCCACATATGTCGATGCATATGGCTTTTTATTTTCTTTAGATTAATAACAGTTTTTCAGTTTTGAGTTCTCAGATGAGAAATATTTATAGATGTGACCCATATAAACAAATTCTCTTGAGATCGTCAAAAACTTAGAGCATTTAGAGAAAATGTTTGAGCATCTTCCTTGAAGAGTTCTCCTATGGCCTGAAGTTGTTCCATCCTGCTGGACTAGGAATGGGTCATGTTTATACTGTAGCTATGCCACTGGGGAGTTACAGGGATGACCTGGGACCTCAGTCAGGTCCAGCTTAATCCTTCTGCCTCCTGTACCTGGTTTCTGGCAGCCATCATCATTATCCAAAGCAATAGGGAAGTAACTGTACTGCCTTCACATAAGGCACAGTAAGCAACCAGATAGGAGTCTGTCGAATTAAATCTAACATTCAGATGGATGCCTTTGCTGGCTTTTCAGATGTGCAGCTAAAAACTCTATATGGCCCCTTCTGATACTGTCAGATGAAGTTCCAATGAGTCCCTCTTCACTTAACTTCTCAGATGAGTCTTGCCTTCCTCACTTCCCATGTCAGGCAAGCCTTGTTACCTGCTGGATTTGCTGGGGCTCTGGTTGTTACTGGTTTCCTAGTCGTGGTGCTGAAGTGGTCCCATCTCTCTAAAGGGAGAGGGGAGGAACAGATTGTAAAATATCGGCTACTTTATGGTTTGCAGAAGTCACATCATGAGAACAGCCTTGGTATCAGCCCCTAAGACCATTGTAGACCACACTAAAAAATGATAAAATGGCATGGGTTCTGAAACTAGAAATGCAGATTAGTGGCCAAGAGTTGCTGATGCTCTTAGCACAGGACCCAAGCCAGCCTGGTGGGCACATATAATTTCAGGGCAGCCAGGGCTAGCTAAATCAAGATACCCTGTCTCAAAACCAAAAAAATGAAAGAAAGAAAGAAAGAAAGAAAGAAAGAAAGAAAGAAAGAAAGAAATGAAACAGGTCAAAGTTCTCTTTTTGTACAGCAGGAAAGAGGCTAAGGCAGATGCACATTCTCTCATGGATTTGACATACACTAAATGAAGAAGGAAGATAACACACATATGACTAGATGACACAAGCCTTGCACATGTACGTGGAAACAAACAGGTGGATGAAGATACAGCTAGTCCTGTGTGTGTGTCTGCTTTTCTGAAGGCAAGATGGAGAGTGTGGGCCATGGCGGACCACTAGTGCTTGCTTTGTGGACTTATTTGCTTGACTCACGCTTTACTGAGGAAGTTTCTTTCAGTGCATCCTCCAGATTAAAACCATCCAAGTCTCCATATCCTACAAAGAAGAAGACAATTTTGTTTAGGTGGTTTTTAGAATGAACAGTAACATTGTAATATTTTCTTTGTCCTTACTATTATAATTCATGGCTCAGAGAATTGAACCTAGAACCTAAAATGTACTAGCAAGTGTTCAACCACTGAGGTAGGTGTTAAAATACAATCTGTAAAAGTCTTTTTTAAGACTTATTTACTTTATGTATATGAGTACATTGTACCCATTTTCAGACACACCAGAGGAGGGTATCCTATTCAATTACAGATGGTTGTAAGCCACCATGTGGTTGCTGGGAATTGAACTTAAGATCTCTAAAAAAACAGACGGTGCTCTTAACCTCTGAGCCATCTCTCTAGCCCCTACAATATACTCTTGATACTGTCTTTGTCATTTAAAAAATAAGGGGATGGGAATGCAAATGTAAACAAAAATCAAAAGTAACTATACTTACACCAGGAAAAAATAGGCCAGAAGTCAAGCACTCCAACATGATAGAAACAGATCATTACATAATATTACATAATGCAAAAGGGCTACTTCATTAACAAGTCAAAATGTATTATATATATATATATATATATATATATATATATATGTATTTGTTTCCATCGTCAGTCACCCAAACGTATATGGCAGTCATTAACAGATGTGAACAAGGAATGTAATATAGTAATAGGAAACTCCATCATCAAATGGATGATCTAAACATAGCAAGAAAACAGTGGACTTTACAAGTATTTATAGACCATTCTTTGCAAATGCGTACATAGGGAATATCACAGATCATGTGTTAATACACAAAGCACATCCCAGCAGTGATTACAGAAGAGTAGGCTCATATCAAGTCTCTTTTCTGACTAAGACAGCATGAAACTAAAACTAAATGGTGAGAGATAGTTCACAAACATGTAGAAATTAAACAACACTCTTCTCAACAATCAGTAAGTCAACAACAACAACAACAACAACAACAAAAACATTAAGAAGGAAACCAAACAGTATCCCGAGAAAGGGCAAACGGAAACACAATATACTCAAACTGAAATCAGTCCTGACAGGAACATCTCCATCACAACAGCCCTCATGTTACACCTCAGAAATCTAGAAAATAGAACAAATGAAAAGCCAAGCATAGCAAAAGAGTTTTGAAAAAAAATTTAAGGTCAGAATGGAAATAAAATAGAAACTAGAAAATCAGACTGGCTACAAAGACTGCTCTGTGGAGGAAGCGCCTGTTGTGTGAGTATGAGAACACAAGCTTGCACCCCCAGCCAGCCTAGGAAGAGCAGCACTTGATGGCATGAGCTTCTGACCCCAGCCCAGGGGGAAGAGAGTCCCTGAAGCTCTCTGACCAGATGAATCAGTGGGATCCACAGGCTCATGTAGTCCGGGCTGGCTCCAAATTTCCTATGTATAGGAGTCTGGCCTTAAATACCTGAGGTTGGTTTGTTTGTTTTATTTACAGTAAAAAAAAATCAAAATGAGAGAAAACCCAAACTCAGAAATAAAAGAGAAACAATACAGCTGGTATCACAGAAATACAAATGACTTTAAAAGTCTGCTATGAACATCTATTCATCAAGAAAGTGGGTAATCTAAAGGAAATGATTGAGATGTGTGTGTGGGGGGGGGTTGGGGGTGCACGTATGTTTGTGCATGGCATGCATGCAGTGCCTTCAGAGGCCAGAAGAGGATGTCAAATCCTCTAGAAGTGGAGTTACAGATGATTGTCATCTGCCATGTGGGTGTTAGGAATCAAAGCTAGGTTCTGTGGAAAAGCAGGCAGTGTTTTTAACTGCTGGGCCATTTCTGGAGCTCCACAGTAGAAATGTTGGAATTCATAGAAACATGTAACCTTCCAAAACCAACTGAAGAACACATTTTCTGATTAGACACAAAGGCACAATTCTTCAACCAAATAAGACAACATTTTAAAAACACCTTTCCCCATTGTCAAATAGGAATCATCCCAAGGATAAAAGAATCATCTTAAATCAATATATGGAATAGAGTGTACTAACAAAAACACATGATACTGTGCAAAAGGACATGACTATCACAATAGATGCAGGAATGCATTTGACAAATTCATTCTCTGTTCATAACACAGAGCCCATAGCTAACATTAGTCAACATGTCTGTACAGTGTAAGTGAATATGCTCAGTTATGGAATCAACCTAGATATCTATCGGTGATTAAATGGACTTTTCAAATGTGGTATATGTGAATATCATTCAGCTACAAAGAAGAATGAAGTCATGGACTTTGCAAGAAAATGCATGAAACGAATTAAGTATGAAAGGATTAATTTAGAAAGCTGAATATCATACACTTTGTCTCAAATGGAGATTCTAAATTTGAATTTTTATTTATTCTTAAATTTTAAAAATTAAATGTATGCACGTATTTGTGGCCATAGGTGCAGGTGCTCTTGGAAGCCAGAACGGGCATCAGATCCCTCGGAGGTGGTGCTGCAGATTTGTTGCTAACAGCCCACCACAGATGCTGAAACCAAACTTTTTTTTTTTTTTTTTTTTGGTTTTTCGAGACAGGGTTTCTCTGTGTAGTCCTGGCTGTCCTGGAACTCACTCTGTAGACCAGGCTGGCCTCAAACTCAGAAATCTGCCTGCCTCTGCCTCCCAAGTGCTGGGATTAAAGGCGTGCGCCACCACTGCCCTGCGAAACCAAACTTTTAATGACTAAGTTGGGTCTCAGGTCTAAGTCTAGATTTTAAACGAGCACCCAAGGAACACACACACACACACACACACACACACACACACACACACATCACAGATCTTGTCTTCAGGGATTGTTGGTGGGAAAACACAAAATAAAGTGAGCCATGCGGTGGTGGCACACGCCTTTAATCCCAGCACTTGGAAGGCAGAGGCAGGCGGATTTCTGAGTTCGAGGCCAGCCTGGTCTACAGAGTGAGTTCCAGGTCAGCCAGGGCTACACAGAGAAACCCTGTCTGGAAAAAATAAATAAATAAATAAATAAATAAATAAATAAATAAATAAAAAGTTAGACCTTTATTCCAGTACAGTAACCAATTCAAACTTAATTTGCAATTTATTAAATGCAATACCAAACCCTGAAGAGCTACTAAAGAAGTAGCGAGCATTGACCTGGCTGAGTCCCCTGAAGAGCATTCCAAAAGCAGAAAAGCTGCCGCAGCAGTGAGGCAAGACTCAAAGCCAAGTGCTCACTCAGCATCTAAGACGCCCTGGGTTCAATTCCCAGCATCACAAAAACAAACACAACACAAGGACTTACATGGCTACATCCAAGTAAAATGCTTTCATCACATCTAGGGAAACAACCCATGCAATTAAATGACATTTCCCCCTCCCCCCAAAAAGATGTTTATGATCAATAAATGAATTAAAAGATATTGTACAGCAACTCTAATCATTAGGGAAACATAAATTGAAAGTACAATGAAGCTAGCTTTAATACTAGCGCACAGACAGCAGAAGCATGAAGTATCACCATTCAGAGGCTGCCTGTGTGTTACACAGCAAGACTCTGTCAAGAAAAGGGAAAGGAAGGAGAGGGCAGGGAGGGATGAAGAGATGGGAGCAGAAACAAATCACAAAACCAACTCAGAGCTTCTCTCCCTTAGACCTAGCGAATGGTTAGTATCAAAGAGATGACTGATAACAGGTGTTGGAGAAGCTGTAGAGAAAAGGGAATTTGTGCATATTGTTGGAAGGAATATAAATTAATACAGTCAATATGGAAAACAATATAGACGCTCCTGAAAAGTAAGCACAGAATTATCGTCCAATCCTGTTATTCCAAGCTTGGGAGCTGAGGGTGGTATGTTAGAGGCATTTGCACTCTCATGCTCACTGCACAATTATTCACAGTAATCAAGATATGGGAAACAATCTTCTCAGTGGGTAAATGAATTCAAAAAACATTATCAGACTAGGAATATGGCTTGGTGATATTGTGCTTACTTGGAATATGCAAAGCCCTGGCCCAATCCCTAGTATTACAAAGAAAAATAACATATGGGGGGGGGAAGAAATCGCATCATTCACAGCAACACAGATGGATGGATAGATGCTTCACGATCTTGTGTGTATGGAATCTAGAAATGCAGAGGGTTGAGGGCTGCAGCCCTGCCTTGCTTCCCATCCCCTCTGCTGCACATTTGCAGATGTGATCTCTCAGCTTCCTGCCATTTCTCCCCTGCATCTGAAAAGGCCCTTGAGTCAGTTACTGTTCTGTATGAAAACACCATGAGCAACAGCAACATATGGAGGAAAGATTATTTTGGCTTATTGTTCCAGAGAAAGGCCAAGAGCTTCCTGGTGCTTTGCAATCCACATAAGCCTTTATTTCAATTCTCTGAATAGAAGACCAAGAACCTGCACATACCTGGCCTAGACCTTGACCATTAGGAAGAGGCCTGGTGGGCATGTCTGTAATCCCAGCATAAAGAAGGATGAGGCAGGATTGTGAGTTCAAGGCTAGGCGAGGTTATACACATTCCTTGTTTCAAAAAGTGTGCTCCATAAATACAGACAACCATTATTTGTCAATTAGAATAAACTTTACCTAGAGGAATAACTCAGTAGTAGACTTCAATATTCAATACCAAATAAATAAGTAAATGGTTTTAGATTATCTATAAAATAGACTTCTAAAATACCTTTGTATGAAAAAATTATAGTAACATACTCTTGAAAGAGTCCTTACTCTTCAAACAAAGACAGAAGACAATCAGGGTTGTCGATATGGCTCTGTAAGTAAAGGAACTTACTGCTGTGAAAAAGTCTGGTGCGCTGAGTTCCCTCCCCAGCTCTACCAAGCTGCTCTCAGATCTTTACATGCCTGCTGTGGCAATTGTACCTCCCCTGCCACAAACATCATGCATATACATGAAACAATAAATAATGTATTTTTTAAAAAGACAATCATTCAAACCCACATTAAGATACACAGGATTGATGTCCTTCTAAAAACAATGTATTTTCTCCCAAATTGCAATAGCAAGGACAAGGAAAATCAGGGTTCCCATTTATTAGAAAGTAGAAGACTTAGCTATTTGAAACAAAAGGTACAATCATGCAGGAATTCTTAGAATATGGCTTTTGCAGGAAAGGGTACTGTATTCTCCAGGCTCGCTGAGAGTGAGCTAAGCACTCTCACTCTACCCCGGATTCCCACAAAATATTTTGTCAATTCAAAGAACTTTATTCTCCATGCTGGCCCCTGGGATGTGAACTAACCATTACAAATGTACTCAACTGAAAAGACTCAAGGGCAAAAGGCTGTTCATAAGAGAAAGTGTCCTCTGACGTGGACCCACACATCCATCCCTGTGTCCTACTGAGTTTGATACTTACTAAGTGCCATGGGTTCTAGGCCAACCTAGACTACATGCTGGGACCATATTTACATTTTTTTGAGGAAAGATCTCACTATGTAGCCCTGGCTGGCCTAGTACTAATTATGAAGACTTCTACATAACTTTCTGCCTTTGCTTGCCAAGTGCTGGGACTAACAGTGTGTATCACTGTGCCTGGTATGGTGACACCATCTTTAAAAGCAATAAAACCAGCAGAAACAAATGGTGCTTTACTTCTAATGGTCTTTTCACACTCCCCAATTCTCAGTATAAATATGAGAAAAACAAGACAAATCCCAACTGGGGGATATTGTGAAAACATCTGACTGGGCACCCTTCTCAAGTGTTAAAATCATGGACACCAGGGAGAGTCTGAAACAGTATCCCTGCCTGGGGACTCTATGGGGACAATAACTTCAGATAAAAGCCAGGAGCTCTGTAGCACAGTGTGCAACTAGTTGGGCTCCTATTGGTTATAGAGTACCAACACAGGTTCTGAATGTGAGATAAAGTAATGCTCGTGATGACAGCAGACCGTAGGTAGAGTGCATGCAGCAATTCTCTGCTGCCTTGAATTTTTCCAATCTAATTGTTCCAAAAGTAAATTTTATTTAAAAAATCCTTTTCCTTTAGGAAAAATAGTATCTATCAAATAAAAATATATGGATTGTCGGGCAGTGGTGGCGCACGCCTTTAATCCTAGCACTTGGGAGGCAGAGACAGGCGGATTTCTGAGTTCGAGGCCAGCCTGGTCTACAGAGTGAGTTCCAGGACAGCCAGGGCTACACAGAGAAAGCTCAAAACTGTGAAGAAAAGGTTGAAAAAACACATAAATGCTGAAACTCAATCAAATCCACAAAAGACACTAGAGGGGAAAGAAAGGGCAAGGAACACGTTGAGACAATTATGAGCTTTAGTAGAGCGATGTGTCCAACAAGTGAAAAGCATTCATAAAATAGACCAGATCCCTAAACCAAGTACTCTCAGCCCTGAACAACCAGTCAGAGACTTAGATGATGGCATAGTGAACATGCCATAAACTACTGGAAGTATATATAGTCCACTGTGCTGAGACCGGGGCAGCCAGTAACCAATGTACCAATGTCAGGGAACCCATGTACACTGAAGAGATTTGAGTACGGGAACCAAATTCTTCATATTGTATTTGCAAGGTTCTAGACGTCTGTAGTTATTTCAACATTTAAATATTTTATATATGTATTTTCCAACTTAATCATGCCACTTCTAAATATGTATTACAGAAAAATAGTAACAAGGACATAAAGCAGAGTGCACAAAGATCTCCTCTGTAGCTCTGCTTACAACAGCAAAACCAAATGCAGGCAAAACAGTGGTCATCAGAGAGGAGCAGCTGTGCGAAAGGTAGCTCTTCCACACAATGACTTACTGCATCGCTGTGCTAGAAAAGATGGGGAACGCCTGTATACTGACATGAAATATGTTCTGAAATCCAGCAAGAGACAGAGAAATGTTCTCCCATTTGTGTGTGTACATCTAAATCTTCAACTATAAAAATGTTCTAGAAGTTCACACATGGAAGCTGTTAATACAGGTTATGTCTAGGGCATTAAGAAAAGGAGTCTAGAGGAAGGACCTATTTCCTGTCAGGGTTACAGCCTGCTTGCTTTTTTTTTTAATTTTAATCATGTCATGTCCTTTTCTTACAATAATTCAAGGTTCTGTATCAGTGTCTCCTAAACCAGAAGTCTACCATTCCATTGAGTCTTCTCTTAACACTCTCTCCCTACTTTACCACCCAACAACAAAGGTACACACTCCACAACAGTATATTGAGCTAATAACATGTAACATGTAGAACTGGCCATTCCCTTACTAGCTCCTGACATATCTGCCCACGTGTCATTAGGTAAGGGGTTAAGAGCAATAAGACACAATTTTGTAATGTTTACTAATTCATCCCTTATTGACTTTGAACTCAACAGACCTGAACCATCTCTGAATGAGACACTCACCCTCAAGGTCAACCCTGATCCATGAAGATTTCTTCAACTCCTACAACTAGGGTAAGAATGTAATCCAATAATGTGGCCCTTAAGGAACATGCATGAAACCTGGGTTTCTCTTTCAGCACCACAAGACAACACATACCTACAGCCCAGCACAGCTAAAATCCAAATAGGAACAGATGTCCTCACAATCCACCACATATAGCAAAGGGTATCACACTGGCACTGCTCACCCGTGCTCTCACTCAACTCTGTCCGGGCTGCCAGCCGGCATCCCATATGCTCTTCAGAAAGCAGCCGATTCATCTTAGGCCTAGTTCACAACTCACAGGCTCTGGAATCTGAGAGCATTCAGCATTCAGCAGAAAAATTACTTCATCCACTGCAGAAGGACACTAAGAATTTAATAGGAAAACCACACCACAAGCCAATAACACCTGTCTGAAGCAGTCTTCTTCAAAGTCAAAGATAGAATTTTAGAAAATTTCCCTGTGAACTTGTTCCTTGTGTGTCCTTGAAAGGCTCTACTGATTAAAGTGCTGGTTCTATCCAACACACCAAGATAGCCAGAGTCTGTCCTCTAGCACTGTTTCCTTTGGGAAGAGAAAATAAACTTGACCTACATCTTACCAGGAGTGGTGTGGGAAGCCAGGGCGGTATCTTAATGAAGGTTGAAAAACAAGGCAAAATGAGCCCCTATCAGCCATGATGCCGTGAGCTGCCTGTATACCAGCACCGGCCAAAGATTTAAGGGAAACATGTGGTCCTGGAGAGACTACTTGATGGGCCCTTGCATTTGGGCTTGATTAATTAACCACTCCTGCCTCTGTTGTTCTTGCCCACTTCACTTTGTTCATCCTGAAAGAACCCTCTTCCAGGTAAATGTGTCTTGTATGGGCATGCCCTGTCCAACATGGCAGCCACTCGCTACATAAAATAAGTGAAACATCAACTAAAGTTTAGGCTAGTGCTTTCTCCAATTACCAGTCTGTCCCCTTCCCCCAATTACCAGTGCACAGTGCTGACGGTAACTTGGTGAAAATCCATGTGGGGTTTACACTGAAGTTAAATTCACCTCTAGAGGGGGGCATGTTTCCCGCATGCTGATTGGCTAAGAACTTCAGAGATCTCTGGGCCACCTTCCAGCAAAAGATTTCAGAGGTAATGCTGGGACATAAGCAAGGCTCAATTTCTCTCAAGTAGCCATTGGCAGCCCCCCCAACACACACACACTTGCTCTTTAAGGATAGATTCTATTCTATCTCTTTGATTTGTACATGTAAGCAGTTTCCATGTTTTCTGAAGGAAAGCTCAGTATAAATCCTAATTGACTATCTTAACTGCTTCAGTTTTCACATTTTCAAATCATGACTACTTTTGGTAGAAGTGAATAAAAAAGGACAGCAGTGATACCTTAGTCTGGTAAAGCTTGATGTGTCTACCTTAATAGAGGTTCCGTATAACCTACCCTGTTCTTAAATGTGCCATGAAAGCCATGATGGCACTCACTTGCCTTGCACCTGGACTGGTGTCTGTGTCTAAACAACTCCAAGGGCACAAAGCTCCATATGAAAAGGAGACAGACTTGTTCAATGTTAGCTTAGAGGTTTAGGGCACTGACTGCTTTTCTAAAAGACCCAGGTTCAATCTGTCTGTGACTATAGGTACTGGGGATCCACCACCCTCACACAAACATAAATGCAGACAAACAACAATGCGCATAAAATAAATTCAAATTTTTAAAATAAATAAACAAACAAACAAACAAACAATCAGAATCTGACATTGGGGACCAAATTGTGTGCCAACTGCTTTGCCTGTGGCACAGTTCTTGATCACTTGGACTCAGGGAAGATGGCTCAGTCAGCGACATGTTTGCTATACAATCATGAGAAGCTAAGTTCAACCTTCAGGCATTGAGGTCCACGCCTATCACTCCAGGGCTGGGAGGCAGAAACAGGTGGATCCTGGGGCCTGCTGGCCAGCCAGCCTAGCCTAATTAGTGAACCCCAGATCACTGCCAGAGACTATCTCAGAAAATAAGCTATGCATCTCCTGTGACCTCCACACATGTACATATTTTCACAGGCACACACACATGAATACTCATTACCTACACACACCCACACACATTTAAAAACAAACTAAACTTGGCCCCTGAAATGAATCATGTATAATACATACTCAGCACCAAACACTAATAGGCCTCACCTGCATCTGCTAGCAAATCCTTGTGTTCCCAGTTCCCTGGGCAGAAGGCCTCTGGGGCCACAACTAACAAAAGGTAAGACTGTAGGTCATGAAAATAAATTCACACTTCTGTGATTTCCATTGGAACGTTCCTGAAAACTGCTCATGGGAAGTCCATAGGACAAAGCTGCTGGAATGCATGATCAAATTCCCAAATGTCTCTGGTGAAAATAAGACATCGTTTTTTAGTGCAAGCAAGTAAGCGGTGTGTCCAGGCCTTGTGCTACAGAAGGCCAGAACAAACAAGGGATGCTATCTGAAATGTGTGCAGCACTCTAACTCACGGCACCCAATCCAAACCTGAACACACTGTCTTGATAAATGTATGCTTCTCCACCTCAAAGCATGCTGAGCAATTAATATCCTCTGGGTTAGTTAGGCACTGTGCATTGCTAAGGAATGGGAAAAGAGCTTGCCTCTTATTCTGATTACTAAATGCATTTTGCTGTCACCACCTGAGCTCCAACTAGTTTCATGAATAAATTTAAACCACTCTCAGAGAGGACAATAATGACGGGAAGGCAGTGGTTCACTAGAAGCCACGAGTCAGCACCATCATGAGCTCAAGCGCAGCAGCCACTGAGGATTGATCTGCCAGCTGATTTCAAGTGTGCACAGAGCGCCCCATGCTCCAGTTTCTGCTAGGGAAAGGGAACACTGGTAAACATGGCATTGTTCAAATAAAGGCGTCAGGGCTGAAAATCTTTTTGTATATTGCCAGGAAACATCACAGTGTCCTATATAGCAGGCTGTTTGGTTTCCAATGTCTCGGAAGGATTTATACAAATGGTAAACGTTACTTCACTGATGAGTACGTAATTAAAAGGAGTGTCTAATTCTTCATTTCTATACAGAAAACATGTTTACGATGGATGTTCACAGACGAAATCACAAATGTGTACTGAATGCCCACATAGAGAACCTGCATGGAAGTCAGAGCCGAGAGCAAAAGCCAGGTGGAGTGGGTGCCTAGGGCTGGAGGTGAAGGGGCGGGTAACTGGCGTGAGGCTTCATTTTAGAGCAGCAGAAATGTTCCGGCACCAGATGGATGACTACACAGCATTGTGAGTCCATTGAAAACACTCAACTATACAGATATTGAAATGGTGGGTTTTATGTTCTGTAATCAACATCTCAACGAAGACTGGCGGGGTGGCTGTCTCCAGGTACTATCCCAGGGCCTTAGAGATCATAAGTTCTTTCTTTAAAATGAAGAGCAATTGGCCACAGCGGCTAATAATTGGGCAGCATGGGGACTGGAGAGAGGATGCTGCAGCTAAGAGCTGCTCTTGACGACCTATGTTCAGTTCTTAGCACCCACATGACGGCTCACAGCACTCTGTAATTGCAGTTCCTAAGCCCTCTCTTTTTGCTTCCACAGGCACCAGGCATGAATGCTGTACACGTGCATAAGTCAAAAGACTCTTGCACTCAAAATAAATAAATTAAAAAAGAATAATTAGGCAGCAGAAGTGGAAATGGCCACTGAGATCTAAAACATGAGGTATCTAGTCATTGCTTAGGAGTCCATAAGCAACCACTTGATCCCACACAGGTGACCTGTTTCTATGTCCCAAAAGATAGTGTCATACCAGATTGCCTGTCCCCCTACAGAAGGTAGACTACACATAATGGAAATAAAAGCACATGCACAAGCTCTGTCTTGAGATGTCAGGATGCTTGAGGTATTAGCTCAGTCCTATGGCCTGAGACATGCTGCTCTTGGGGCTGTAGTGCCAACTCCCAAAGGCTTTGCTGAATGTCAAACCATTGTTAAGGCATGGAGGCAAGGCTGTTATGAGACAATCCTAGAACTTAGCAGTACTGATGACCTGCTTGGGAGCCAGTTCAGGTGCCGATCCACCTCTCCCACTCACCACTGTAGATATCTATGTGATCATGATGGTCTGTATTCAGCATCCATAAAACCCAAGCATAGCACCTGGAATCCCAGAGGGATCTGGAGAAATGAGGATTCATGCGGTTTCCTGGCCATCCAGTCTAGCCAATCAGAAAACTGCCTTCATTGAGAGACTATCTCAAATAGTAAGGTAGAGACCTATTAAGCAAGACATCAACACCAACCTCTCACTTACACACTCACAGACTTGCTCATACATATGTGTACATATACATGAACAGACATACACACAAAAAATACTAATAAAAATTTGAGGGCTGAAGACCTCCGTTTTCTCATCTGTAAAATGAATATGACAACAGAGAGTCCACTTTGGTGGACTGGCATGAAAAGCAATTGGTCATTTTACATAAAGTGTTTATCAAAACATCTGACACACAGGAATTTGTCACAGGAATTACCTAGCCTTATTATTATATCTGGTGTTAAGTAGAGCCAACTAAATTGACTATAACTTATAGGAGCATTCTGAGGTGACAAAGCCATGTTCTCATCGAAGCTCATCCCCACATGATGAACATTTAGATTCTTCTGTTCTGACAAAAGCCTGGCAAATCAAGGCATAAGAACGCCAGTGTTTCAGACAAGGTCATCTTCAAGCACGTCTAACCCATAGCCCCTAGACTAATAATGTGTGTGGCCTTTCCTTCTCATGCAGCTGGTATAAATAAGCAGCCGTGGCTTTCTGTGTAATCTCAAAAGAGGTGTAGGAAGTTGCATCTGGTTGTGCTTCTTATGTGAACATTTCCAAATCAGAATCTGGCAGAGAAGATAGAAACCTCCAAGATCACTAGGTCCAATCCACTTGTTTTAATCTGGGACAAAGACTGCAGCTGAGAAGATAGTAACATGATTGTCTTGCAAGCAAAAAGAACCAGGGGATGGGGACACGTCTGAGGCTCAACATGCAACGTCTAAACTACTTGGGTGAATTTCAGGCCAGCTGGAGACCCCAGCTCCTGAGGAATGTAAACCAAGATTGAGCACTGGCCTTCACATACACGGGCATCTCACACACATGTACCCTGTCCCCTCCACACACAAACACCCTCCCACATACTAAATCAATGACTACCTAAGTGTGGTTGTTTTTCCTCATTATACCTCAAGCTTGTAGCAGTAGACTCACTACAAGACAGCTCATCGGGCAGTACAAACGTGCTTATCTGAAGCCTGGGTTGCCTACAGCCCCCATGAGCCAACCTGGACAAAACCCAATGCAATCCACACAGGAGCCCAATAGAGGCAACTCGACCTCAGAGGCAAGAGGCGCAGTGCTAAGCACAGGCAACCCTCCCTTGTTTATAAGCAGGCCCGCATGGAGAATCCCAGTCTGCATTTGCCAGACCCCATCAAGATTTCCATCTTTCCACCTGGCCAAGCTCAGAAGAGGGAGAAAGGTAATGACAGTGGCCCAGCCTGGCCCTAGCACATCCCTTTCTCTGGAATCTTAATCCTCACATTGTCCTCCTACCGGGGTGGAGAGATTCTCTGTCTTCATTACTGTTGTAGTAAGTTTCAAAACTGGGAACTGGGAATCCACTAACTTTCCTCTTGTTTGGCCAAGGCTGCTTGGTTATTTAGGCTCCCTTGAATTTCCGGGTGAATTTTAAGAGTATCCTGCCTATTTCCACAAAAGAAGGCTGCTGAGATTTTGATAGGATTGAGTGCTATCTGTAGATTGATTTGAGGAATGTCATTCCATCTATTTTTAACATTTTCCATTTTAAAGTAGAAAGCCATCTTTTGACTTCGCTTCTTCATCTCAGTCCTGCTGTTTTATCTCCCTCCTATCTATGTCTAAACTTATTCAAGGAGTATTCAATGCTCTCTCCTCTTTGAGCCACTTTCCAATGTCTTATAGCTAAATGCTAGTCCTATAGGTCCCACGTCAGTTTCATTGATTATTTGTACAGCTGCCCATGTTATCTATTGTCTAAGTCCAAATCCTACAAACCACCTTGCATATCTCTCTCATGCTCGAAAGTCATGCTGTCACCAAGAACTAGAAATTCATTTCTATAGAATGGCTAAGGAGCACCTGCTTCTCTGCATCTTTTCTTGAGCCACATGCCACTTCCCAGGACTTTCAAGACAACACACTTTGTAGAAAATAGACTCAAGACAGTCTCCAGATCAGAAGTGGGTAGACATCTCTCTCTCTCCTCTCTGAATATATCCTGGAGCATCACATTTCAAGCTCAAAAGCTCAACACTGACTGTAAATTCCGCAAGTCTAAATATGGTCTTCAAAGCCATGTGGCCTGATGTAGCCCTAATCATCTAGGCCTCTCAATGCTTCATGTGCCTTTAAAGACTATTTTCAAGATGTTCATGCTACCTGTGCAAATTTTAGAAAATATAAGAAAGAATTAGAAATAAAATGACAGCAAGAAGGTGGAAGGTACAGTTTAGTGGTAGAGTGCTTATCAGCAGCTATGATACCCATGTTTCAAACTCTAGCTACAAATGAATAAATCAGCAAGTGATAACATGGATGCGCCTTTCTAAACAAAGTATACTAAATGATTTAAACAAGTCATAGAATATACATACTACATGATAGCATTTACACAACATCCCTGGAATAATGGTGTTTACAGAGACAGAAAATGGAATAAGAGACACTTAGGGCAAATAGGAGGACTGGGGCAAAAATATGGGAGGTGGCTTAATGGGGAAAAGGTTTCAACTCTACAACACATTAAAACTGATCAAGAGTCCAGTTGCATTAAAAGGTGGATACAAAAACTGGAGAAGGCTGAAGAGATGGCTCAGTAGTTAACGGCACTTGCTGTTCTTCCAGTGGACATGAGTTCAGTTCCCAGCACTCGTGGCAACTATTCACAACCATCTCTAACTCCAGATCCCAGGGATCTGATGTCACTGGACACCCACATACTTATGACACACAGAGACACACATACATTCATATAAATAAAACTACAATAGAAAAGTAAACAGAACTTGGAGATGGCTTAAGTGGACAAAGTTTACACGACACACAAAAAGACCTCAGTTCCTTCATAGCTCATGCAAAGCCATACATGACAGTGAGTCTGAAATGCAGTGTTCTTCAGTGAGATGGAAAAGCAGAGGCAGAAGAACCTCTGGTAGCTCAAAAGCTAGCCTGGTGTACAGAGCAGTGAACAACACCAACAGCAACTCCTAACTCAAGCAAGGTAGAAGGCAAGGATAACTGAGGCTGTCTTCTGACAACCCTTGCATGCATGCACTTACACAAACAAACATGCATACACATCACACAAAAATAAGAAGTTGGGCAGCTGCATCCATCATCCAAAGGCCCACATAAGACTGACTGATCTTCCTGAGCCTTGTGTGTTTACTATATCTTTTAAGTTTCATGAGCTTCCTGGACCTTTGTTAGGCGCGGGGCGGGGGGGGGGTGTTTCAATTAGTAGTGGCATACACCACTACCCTTAAGACAAAAGCAATGATCGACTCTTGCAGAAACTTTGTGATTGGAGGAAGATAACATTTTATCTGGATCAAATTGGTGACCAGAGAGTGGAGTTCATGTGGGCGAAGGAAAGGAAGAGAGACTCATCTGAATCAAACTTTTGCTGCCATCCAAGCATTATGTCGTGGTGGTCAAGTGTAGGCTGTTTAGACAAGGATTGGGTACACAACAGGAATTCCATTTACTTAGCTACAGCCCTATTGAGGATTCATTGCTACTGGTGACAAAGTAATTGACACCCAAGCCAGTTTCCCACATTCTCCAGATACTTTAATGTTTAATTTGTCCAAAGGACAGTGTTCACATGATCCTGATGAGAGCCATAATGAAATACCACATTTTAGCTTTGGATGACTTCACAGAGCTCACTGGAGCAGTGCCAACAAAGCAGGAAATTCCAATATGGGTCCATTCAAAAGCACTAACTATACACTTAAAAAATAGCCAAAGAGCCGGGAGGTGGTGGTGCACACCTGTAATCCCAGCACTCCGGGAGGCAGAGGCAGGTGGATTTCTGAGTTCGAAGCCAGCCTGGTCTACAAAGTGAGTTCCAGGCCAGCCAGGGCTACACAGAGAAACCCTGTCTCAAAAAAACCAAATCCAAAAAAAAATATATAGCCAAAGAGCCAGGTGTGAAGATTCCCACTTCTAATCTTAACACTTACTTAGGATGCTATGGCATGAGGACAAATGCCATAAATTTGAGGCCAGTCAGGGGTACCCAGTAAGTTCCAAACCAGCCCGAGCTACACACTGAGTTCCTCATCTAGAAAGAAAGGAAGAAAGAAAGAAAGAAAGAAAGAAGGAAGGAAGGAAGGAAGGAAGGAAGGAAGGAAGGAAGGAAAACAAAGGGGAAAATGAAATTATTTACAATGGTAAGGTTGGCCAAGTATGGTAGCTCCTGCCTTGTTGTGATCAGGCTGTGCCTGCTTCACTTACTGCACAGTAATTTTCAGGTTGCACCCTACCCTGAGAGATTCAGTCAGGAGGACAGAGGTTAAGTGTGCACCCAGGTAGGCACAGCCTGGGCACCATCTGTGCAGTACCATCCACACAGTATAGACTGATAAATGACTTATTACTGGAAGTAGAATAAAATGTCACCCCAGAAATTTATCAGGGTTCATTGTAACTATCAGGATACATGAACATAGCAAAATCATGTCAAGGAAACCAGGTCTGATAATTTATCAGAGAAACGATATGAAGAGTAGAATTCAACTGGCTCACCCAGGCCCATGAGAAGTTAGACACCTAGCAATCTGATAGTGACCATCCCAGGAAGCACCTGCTATAGCTGTCAAGGGACTTACAGAGCAGTCCTGACTGTGAGGGGTCTCAGCTCAGCTCAGTTCATATAGCCTTCTTGAGCTGCTGTCTGTACATCATCCTCCTGTTCCCCAATCCGAATTGGCTATGTATCTGATATCCATCATCCAGCCTTTCCATGTTTGCATCTGGACTCAACTGTACAGTTGCACTCAAACCTCTGATCCAGAATCTACACCTTTGGACAGCAGCCAGAAGCCCCGGTATCTGTCTCAAAACTGTTATTTTAACACTCAGGGGCTAAAGCAGGAGAATTTGAGTCTGAATATAGCCTAGACTACACAGATCACCATGTACACACACACACACACACACACACACACACACACACACACAGGAGAGAGACAGACAAATTCAGAGAGACAAAGATAGACATTGAGAGAGAGCGCTTTTACACTGACCCACACATACTTTTGAAGTTAGAAACATTGTGTGTTTTGACTCCAGAAGCATGTGAGCACTATTCTGGCTCTGCTGAGGGTCACTGCCTGCTAGCACTAAGAGATATCTCCCCACCATAACCCCAGTTCTTCTCTGTCCCTTCCTCAATTCAATTTGTACAGCTTTTCTACATGAACTTATTCATAAGTGTCATTCTGCCTATACGTGGCTTGCTCAAATCCCCTTGCCACAGACATTCAATGGCAGACTGTGGCTTCTGTTACACCCACTCAGATTCAATATTTGTGTGACAGTCAGAGCCTTGGCTGCTGGTGCGGCACTCTACAGTGACTGAGCAGTCTAAACAGCAGCGTTAAAGACAGAATGAGCCAGTCCTTGGCCATAAATACATGCTAAACTTTAACCTCCTCCTGAGAGTTGTGTGTCATCGAGCCTGCTGTCAGTCTGGCTGCTCTCACAAACACAAATTCTTTAAAAGTAAGAAGACTCCATAGTTTGTGCTTCTGCAGAAAATGGGAGATTTCTGTCTTGGGCTACATGGCAATTTCAGTGAATATGACTGGGCCTCAATCTGCCTGACTTAGCCAACCATGTCTGAAAATCACCCAGGTTTGTAATGGAAGCAAATCAAACAAACTACTGAATACTGTGAAAACAAAGGTGCAGCTGCTCACCTGGCCTCTCTCCTGTTACCGCTCCGCATTGGTTCTGCACACACAACACAAGCCCGTGGATTGTATGGGGACACTAAGTGTATAGATGTTTTAAGAGTACAAGGCAAGAAAAAAATCCACTAGAAACGACAGGTCTGGATTGTGGTACATGTTTAACCAGTTTGGAGAGGAAGGGACAGGAGAACGTTCCCCAGGGCTGTGACATAGCTCGGCATGTAGAGAGCCTGTCTGCCTTTCACAGAGACCAGGCTCTGAACCGTAACACAGCGTCAGCCCAGGCTGTTACTGCACAGCTAGAATCTGAGCGTCTCAGAGATCGAGACCGCCTTTGCGAGTTGGCTAGGTCACTGTTAGCTATATAGTCAGTTTGAGGCTATCCTGAGGTACACAAGACTCTATTTCAAACAAACAAAAACCAATCTGTTGTTTTAATATGGAATTGTAGACTCTACCTCATCAACTTCCTAAGCTTCTCCTTAGCTCAGCTGCCTGCCTGAGACAGGGTTCAAGCCAGACTCAGGAGCAGGCACCTCACTATTAAGGCCAGCTCAGCAGCAGGCATTGCAGCAAGTATGCTTATCTAAACACACAGGACCCAGATGCCTAGACCCAGCGCGCACATTTTCTTCTCTTTAACTAGCACATTCATTAACAGAATGCAGAAATCCACATGGACACAAAAGCCCTGGAGCAAACACTACTCACTGTGATCGCATGGCTCTGGAAACCACAAGTCTAAAGTGAGTGAGACTTTGACCACTAGCGAGTCCTACAGAATCTTCTCTGGGCTTCTCTGTTTCACCCACAGTCCGTGCTTTAAAGGCTGCCTGCATCCCTTGGCATACTCTTTTATCCGCTCCACCCTCTGCTCCTGTCCTGGCTGATGCCCTTGTGATGCCACCAGCACTGCCGGATAATTCAAGCAATCTTCTCATTTCAAGACCTATAAATTAAGTTAGTCTGTAAGACCCCTTGAGCCATGCAAGGTAACAGACTCCAGGTTGTAGAAAATTTACCCTGGCTGGGCGGGGAGAAGCACTTTTGCTCACTGAAATGACCATTCGTGACAGGACTTTCATCCTTTAAAACTGTAAGCAAGCCACGAGCTAAACGTTTTTTTTTTTTTCATAAGTTGCCTTGGTCATGACGTTTTGTCTTTCATGGTGATAGAAAAATAACTAAGCAAGCAGTAAAATAAAGCCAGGCATCACCAAGTCTATCTCCGATGTCTGGACGTTCTCACTCTGAGGATTGCCTTCTCTAACCTCAGTGGGAAAGGATGTATCTAATCCCCTACAAACTTAAGGCCCCAGGATGGGGGTATACTGGGGGAAGCACCCTCTCACAGGTTAAGGGGGGAGTCTGCAAGCAGGGACTAGGAAGGGGGCAACATTTGAGATATAAATAAAATAATTAATTTAAATAAATAAATAATATGCAATAAGACAATGAAATGGCTTCAGGAAGACCAACCAGAGGGGATGAACCTTTTATTGCTGTATATTTTCAATTTTTAAAGTTTATTTGATTTTGTTGTTTCCAGGGCCTCTCACAGGTCAGACAATGCTTTACTTCTGACTTACATCCTAAGCCCTGAATGAGCCTATTCCTTTATTTTTGAGATTATAATTGCAACACTTCTCCCTTTCCTCCCTCCAAATCCTCCCATACACCACCTCTAAGAAGTACTGCCTGCCCCACTTACATGGAACAGCCCAGTGTACCATATTCAACCTGCCCAATGCTACCAGGTTATGCAGGCCCTGTCTACAACCTGGCAATTACTGCTAGTGCTGAGCTTGCAGATGCACCTAAAACGTGTATGAGCCAAAGGTGTATAGCCGAGTAGCCAAGGCATGCTTCTTTTCAGCATCCTTTATGTATTCCTTACAAATACTGAACACGGGGTTCAGCATTATCAAGTTTAATTCTTATAGTCTTCCTCATACAGTGATACAGGGGAGCTCAAGGTCCTCTTTGGGATTCCTAGTCGCACTGATAAAAGAACTTAGAAGTAGACTCAAATGGATCCACAAGGACAATTTATTAGAGTTCAAAAGAAAAAAATCACAGGACTGGCAAGCTGTATAACCCTAGTAGTTTCTCAGAGGAAGAGAAGGAGAAGGGACAAGCCATGCTGTTTAAGCCGCCATGGAGATCAGGCACATGTGGGGGGTTGAGGTTTTAGGGAAAGAGTAGGGAAGCCCAAAATGTTGGGGATAAAACCCAAAGTACTAAGTAAAGAACACTTAGAAAAAAAGATAGAAAAACATGAAAGAAAATGTCTGCTTTTCTGAATTGTTCATAAGGTAAACTTATGACCTTTTATATGACTATGGTCTGTAAGCTTCTGAACTATGGTGGCAGGGATTTGGGAAAAGTACATTTTAAACAATAATCATTCTCCCTATCTTTTCAGTAAGGTTTTAGTTGGTAAGCCCACCCTCCTATGGGTGGTCCCTTAGCCAAAGTGATTGAACTAGTCTCCACTCAGGCCAGAGATCCTAGCCTCTTAAGCTACACTAACAGTATCAGAAACCAGTAGAGATGGCTCTCTCGCCCTGGGCCCAAAGTAGTGCTCTGAAGACACACTCTTGAATGCTCGCCCAACTTACAAAACAAGCAGCACATTAATCAGTTTTCCCATGAGATGCCACTCTGGAAATAATGCAAAATTACTTTGCCTGTTTTATCGCTCCACTCCCTTTGGCACATTCTGGATCATCTAATTACTGTTACTCATAACAAGATGCAATGCTTGCTGGGAATTCCCAGTGTGTGAACTGGATGATGACTTAGGGGCAGCTAATTTGAAAAAGGAAACCTTTCCTCAGCAAAGGAAAAGGGTGATACTCTACACCTAAGTAGGCAAAGGATGATTTTTTGGATATATTTTTCCATTTATTTAATATATATCATTTAATATGATATATGTGTATGTATGTATGTGTATGTATGTATGTATGCATGCATGCATGCATGCATGTATGTATGTATGTATGTATGTAATGTGTGTGTAAGAATCCTTACAGAAGAGGACATCAGATACCCTACAACTGGACTTAGAAGCATCTGTGAGCCATCATGCGGATGCTATGAACCGAATCCAGGTCCTCTGCAAGAACCAAAGTACTTTTAACCACTGCACTGTCTCCAGAGAAACAATGTTAAGAGGAGAAATGAAATTAAAATGAGCTCAATAGTGTGGTCCTAATCTAATGACACAGTGTCCTTACAAGAAAATGAGAAGCTAGACAAATCCATGGCACACCTCTCTACTCCCAGCACCTGAGAGTCAGCAGCAGGAATACCACCACAGGTGCAAGGCTGCTCTGGTGTACACAGCGATTTCAAGTACAGCCTGGTATACACGTCAAGTTCTAGGCCAGCCAGGGCTACACGCTGAAACCCCACCTCAAAGAAGCGGAGGAAGATATCTACTGAAGGAGGCCTTGTGAAGGTGGAAAGGACTGGAGTGAGGCAGCTACAGCCAAGGCGTGGTAAGGACTTTAGTTCCAGTCTAGCTCCCAGAACCTGCCACTCCCTGCCTTGCCCTGGGACTCTCTACTGCACAGTTTTCTTTAAGGATTTGTGCCACTTTTATGGCTGAAAGCACAGTCCTTCATAAAGCCAGCTACTGCTAATCCCTTCCTGGAGTGAGAAGGTAGGCTCACAGGACTCACACAACTTAACAAAATGCATCTGGTTCATCTACAAGATCCTCGGATCTACCTGCAAGTTGTCCCGAGAGCTCTACGGCTCTATGGGAGCTCTACGGCTCTATGGGAGCTCTACGGCTCTATGGGAGCTCTACGGCTCTATGGGAGCTCTACGGGCTCTATGGGAGCTCTACGGCTCTATGGGAGCTCTACGGGCTATATGGGAGCTCTACAGGCTCTATGGGAGCTCTACGGCTCTATGGGAGCTCTACGGCTCTATGGGAGCTCTATGGCTCTATGGGAGCTCTACGGACTCTATGGGAGCTCTACGGACTCTATGGGAGCTCTACGGCTCTATGGGAGCTCTACGGCTCTATGGGAGCTCTACGGCTCTATGGGAGCTCTACGGGCTCTATGGGAGCTCTATGGCTCTATGGGAGCTCTACGGACTCTATGGGAGCTCTACGGCTCCAGCTTTAGTGAGTCAACACCCATGCCGGGATAGAGCTTCAAAACAAAACTGTGTACATGTATGGACAGGTGTGTATGTGTATGCTTCTGTGTTTGGTGCACATGCACCTTGCTGAGTATTTGAGGCCAGATGCCAACCTTGAGTGTTTTCTTTTTCAGACAGTCTTTCATACATACCTAGAACACAGCAATTGTAAAGGCAAGTTGGCTTGCTAGTCAGCAACAGGAATCTGCTTGTCTCCCTGTCCCCAACACTGAGAGCACAAGCATGTGACACCAGCTTTGGCTTTGCACATGCGTGTTCAGTATCGAGCTCAGATTCCTGTTCTTGTGCAGCAAGCACTTTATGGACGGAGCTCTCTCTCCAGCCTCTGTGGTGAGCTTGTAGTGATGCCTTTGAGTCATGCCTGTTCCTTCTAAGTAACTAAACTCCATGATTCACCAAGCTAATAGACATGCCAAAGTGGATGAAAGCCCATGAAGCCTCAACTCTACACAAAGAGTGTGGTGGGAAATAATTAAAATACAGTACCACCCCGCCAGGCCTTTGCTCCAAGTCCCTGCAGGTCTCTCTCTCCTGCCCAGCACCCACTCCTTCCAAGTATCTGGCAAAGCATGACTCTTAAAACTTGAGTCGTTAACCAAATATATCTAAGTATATGTAACTCCCAATCACATAATGTCAAATTACAATGATAAAGTTTCATCCCAATATTTCTAACCTCTCAGCACACCAGAAACACATCTGACACCATCTGTCTCTGCGTGTCTCCTCCTCTGCTCCCTTGTGCAGCTCCCAGGCTCCCTCTCTGCCCTGTCTTCACTCAGCTCCTCCTCCTCCTCTCTCCCCTCCAATCACTGGCCTCTCACTGCCTCAGTGTGGACTGATAGGAAATATATTGCATCAAAAGAGCTACATGCAACTAAGAAATGCCGAGAGAAATAGTCTTCCCTAGGGAAGAGTACATCAATTGTTACCCAATACCAAGTAGTCAGCCATGAAAATATAAACATAAACATACAAGTAACATCACACAGATTGAGTAGGCTTTATTTATGTAAGAAATACATATACATATATATGTATATATACACATGCATTTATTCATATAACAACAGTTAATGAAAAAGGAGATCATGGATTTGGAGGAGAGCGAGCAAGAGACGATAGGAGGCATTTTTGACATTTCTTTTGTTTTGTGTTTGTTATGTGTGTGACAGAATGCCCACGGAGGCCAGAGGTGTCAGAGAGTGTGGAGCTAAAATTCCAGCATTTGTGAGCCATCTGACATGGGTGCTGGGCACCAAACTCAGTTCTTCTGGTAGAGTAATACATACTTCCAGATACTGTGCCATCTCTCCAGCCCACATGGAAGGATTTGGAGGGAGGACAGGGAATGGAGAAATGTTGTAATTATTATAATTTCAAAAATAAAAGATGTAATTTTTAAAACACACTTGAGTATCATGTCTCTTTCCCCCTTAAAAAGCTCAGTTCATAGAAGAAATAAGAGACCATTTGTCCCTTTCTCCTATGTATGTAGCAATCCAGACACCATCCAGGTCCTGGGGAATAGTAAGAAGATTGTATTCTTTCCTGAGAGAAGTTTCCAAAGCAGGTGACATCTGTTTAAAATAAACCACGTGCTCACCTTTGTTCTTCAGAGGTCTGCAGTATTCATTTGGAAATCTTTCCAGATTCTATGCTGCTAACTCTTTAATGTCACACTTTCAACAAGCAATTATTCTTTTTTTAAAAAATGGAGTCCTACTTACAATTATGCATATTCTAATTGGGCAATATGACTGGCAAAGGCCTTAATTATGGTCCATAATTCACACCTAGTGTATTATTAGGCCTTTGCTACGCATTGGCATTTGTGAACATTGTACCATGGCCCTGTCATCAGCACAGCTTCTTCCAATTATTGTGATTGCAGAGGACTTGTGAGAGGTGAGGTGACAAATGATGGCGTTCCATCCACTGAGGGACAACATCTTTTGGTCATACTAACCTAAAACCCAGAAGAGGGGCTTCCGAGAGATCACATCTCTCCACAAGGAACCAGTTAGTGAGATACAAAGTGATTAAGAGCAGCAAGTTGTGGAGGGAGAGCAGAGTAGGCTCCTAGCGTGCTTCTCCCAGTGAATTGCACAGCAACAAGTCATGATCAGGCAGCTTTGTTATTGGGTGGGTTGCTGAGGGTTTTTGAAGGGGATGGTTTTATATGGTTCTATTTACTGGACTGAAATTTGTACACCTTCCCCCAAACCCATTTTTACCAGAACCTAAGGAGGTGACCGTATTTGGAAAAGGAGTCTTTGAAAATATACTCATTAAGATGCTGATGCTCTGGATTAAAGAGACACATACCTACATAACCCTACCAGTCAAGATGATAAGACTGGATGATCAGGGGTTCAAGGTCATCCTGGGCAAAACAGGACACAGTCTCAAAAGACTAGAGCTCCTAATCCAATGTGTTCGTATATCAAAAGAAATCTGGACTGATTCAGAGGAGATAACTCCATGTGAGGATGAGACTGGTACACACTTAAGGATCCTCAGTGACTGGATAACTTAAAATTTGAAAAGAAACAATTTTCTCACAGTTCTAGTAAGTTGAATTCCCTAGAGTTCAAAATATCAGCACAGCCATGCTCCTGAGTTCTCTTGGCTTCTGGATGGAATCCTTCCTTGCATATTCCTAGCTTCTAGAAGCCAAGAATGGTGAGAAAATTGTTTCTTTTCAAATTTTAAGTTATCCAGTTTATTGTATAACTGTCTTCTGCATAAAGAGCAGAAAGCCTGACAACCTAAGCTTGCTGCCTTGAACCCATGGAAAGGTGAGAGAGCATCAACTCCATAGCTTTGCTCAGGCATCTACACATGTGCATAATAAATAGCAAACACTCTCTCTTTCTCTGTCTCTGTCTCTGTCTTTCTCTCCCCTCTCTTCCTCCCTTCCTACACATGAGCGCACACGCACACAAACACACACACACACACACACACACACACACACACACTAAATTAACCAAAATGTAAGCTCTCAGCTGCTCCTGATACCATGTCTCACTCTGCCATCATGGACTCTAACCCTCTGGAACCATAATCCCAATTTTCTTTTTAATTTGCTTTGGTCATTGTGTGTTTCAAAGCAGTAAAGAGGTAACTGATACATACTACACCTTAGAAAAAGCAAAGAAACTAATCTTCTTTTAACAAACCAAAAAGAAGAGAGCCACACAAACATAACTCCACCTCTAATAACAAAAATAACAGGAAGCAACAATCACTTCTCCTTAATATCTCTTAATATTAATGGGCTCAATTCTCCAATAAAAAAATAGACTAACAGACTGGATACATAAGCAGGACCCAGCATTTTGCTGCATACAGAAAACTCACCTCAGGCACAGAGACAGACACTGCCTCAGAGTGAAAGGCTGGAAGACAATTTTCCAAGCAAATGGTCCCAAGAAATAAGCTGGTGTAGCCATCCTAATATCGAATAAAATCGACTTTCAATCTAAAGTAATCAAAAAAGATAAGGAAGGGCACTTCATACATATCAAAGGAAAATCTACCAAGATGAGCTCTCAATTCTGAACATCTATGCTCGAAATATAAGGGCACCTACAATCATAAAAGAAACTTTACTATAGCTCAAAGCACATATTACACCCCACACAACAATAGCAGGGGACGTCAATACCCCTCTCTCAGCAATGAAACAGGGAACACTCTCAAGAACAAAAGGAGGTCAAAAGGATACAAATTGGAAGGGAAGAAGTCAAATTATCACTATTTGCAGATGATATGATAGTATACTTAAGTGACCCAAAAAATTTCACCAGAGAACTCCTACAGCTGATAAACAACTTCAGCAAAGTGGCTGGTTATAAAATCAACTCAAGCAAATCAGTAGCCTTCCTATACTCAAAGGATAAGCAGGCTGAGAAAGAAATTAGGGAAATGACACCCTTCACAATAGCCACAAACAATATAAAGTATCTTGTTGTGACTCTAACCAAGCAAGTGAAAGATCTGTATGACAAGAACTTCAAGTCTCTGAAGAAGGAAATTGAAGAAGATCTCAGAAGATAGAAAGATCTCCCATACTCATGGATTGGCAGGATTAATACAGTAAAAATGGCCATTTTGCCTAAAACAATCTACAGATTCAATGCAATCCCCATCAAAGTTACAACTCAATTCTTCACAGAGTTAGGAAGAGCAATTTCCAAATGTATCTGGAATAACAAAAACCCAGGATAGCAAAAACTATTCTCAACAATAAAAGAACATCTGTGAGGAATCAGCGTCCCTGACCTCAAGCTGTATTACAGAGCATTAGTGATAAAAAACTGCATGGTATTAGTACAATGGCAGGCAGGTAGATCAGTGGAATAGAACTGAAGACCCAGAAATGAACCCACACACCTATGGTCACTTGATCTTTTGACAAAGGAGCTAAAACCATCCAGTGGGAAAAAAACATAGCCTTTTCAACAAACGGTGCTGGTTCAACTGGCAGTCAACATGTAGAAGGATGCGAATTGTTCCATTCTTATCTCCCTATACAAAGCTCAAGTCCAAATGGATCAAGGACCTCCACATAAAACCAGATACACTTAATCTAGTAGAAAAGAAATTGGGGAAGAGTCTCAAGCACATGGGCACAGGGAAAATTTTCCTGAAGAGAACACCAATAGTTTATGCTCTAAGATCAAGAATTGACAAATAGGACATCATAAAATTACAAAGTTTCTGTAAGGCAAAGGACACTGTCAATAGGACAAAAATGCAACCAATAGACTGGGAAAAGATCTTTACCAATCCTATATCTAACAGAGGGCTAATATCCAACACACACACACACACACACACACACACACACACACACACACGAACTCAAGAAGTTAGACTCCAGAGAACCAAATAACCCTATTAAAAATAGGGTACAGAGCTAAACAAAGAATTCTCAACTGAGGAATATCGAATGGCTGAGAAGCAGCTAAACAAATATTCAACATCCTTAGTCATCAGGGAAATGCAAATCAAAACAACCCTGAGATTCCACCTCACACCAGTCAGAATGGCTAAGATCAAAATCTCAGGTGACAGAAGATGCTGGAGAGGATGTGGAGAAAGAGGAACACTCCTCCATTGCTGGTGGGATTGCAAGCTGGTACAACCACTCTGGAAATCAGTTTGGAGGTTCCTCAGAAAACTGGGCATACTACCTGAGGACCCAGCTATACCACTCCTGGATATATACCCAGAAGATGTTCCAACATGTAATAAGGGCACATGCTCCACTATGTTCATAGTAGCCTCATTTATAATAGCCAGAAGCTGGAAAGAACCCAGATGTCCTTCAACAGAGGAATGGATACAGAAAATGTGGTATATTATACAATTGAGTACTATTCAGCAATTAAAAACAATGAATCTAGCCAGTCGGTGGTGGTGCACGCCTTTTATTCCCAGCACTTGGGAGGCAGAGGCAGGTGGATTTCTGAGTTTGAGGCCAGCCTGGTCTACAGAGTGAGTTCCAGGACAGCCGGAACTACACAAAGAAACCCTATCTCAAAAAACAAAACAACAACAACAAAAAAAAACCCAAAAAACAAAAAACAAAACAAAAACAAAAACAAACAAAAAACCAAAAACAAAAACAAAAACAATGAATCCATGGCATTCTTAGGCAAATGGATGGAACTAGAAACTATCATCCTGAATGAGGTAACCCAATCACAAAAGAACACAGAAGGTATACACTCCATGATGAGTGGATATTAGCCCAAAAGCTTGGAATATCCAAGATACAGTTCACAGACCACATGAAGCTCAAGAAGAAAGGAGACCAATGTGTGGATACTTTGATCCTTCTTGGAAGGTGGATCAAAATATCCATGGCTCACAGCCTTCCAGTAGACTCAGCATAGGGTCCCCAATGGAGCAGCTAGAGAAAGGACCCAAGGAGCTGATGGCCTTTTCATACATACATGAGGAGAGAGGCCATTGGTCCTATGAAGACCCAATGTCCCAGTGTAGGGGAAGGCTAGGTCAGGAAAGTGGGGGGGGGAGTGGTAAGCAGGAGGAGAGGGAATGGATAGGGGGTTTTCGGAGGGGTAATGAGGAAAGGGAATACCACTTGAAATGTAAATAAAGCAAATATCTAAAAATTAAAAAAAGTTGCCTTGGTCATTTTTTCTGTTCACAGCAATTAAACCCTAACTAAGACAGAAGTCATGACCTGAGGGTGTACTTCATTGATAGAGTGCTTGTCTAGTATGCACAAGGTCATGTTTTCCAGCCTTGGCAATGAAAAGAAAGGAAGGAAGATGGAGGAGGGAGTCATTGGAACAAGCTGGAAGAATCTATGGCGTTTCCAAATGAGTCTTTCCAGCATCCTTTTCTCCCTCAGTGACCTGCTCTTCTCCACACTATACACAGAATCCTAATGAACACTCCTGAACAGATTGTAAGCACCAAACACAGGTGTCAAAGTATGCTTTGAGGACAAAGCAAGTTACAATGTGGGGTGGCTGAATATATCTGCTTTCTGAAAACAAAGATAGACCACCTTGCACTAGTCCTGAGGTCCAACCAGGCCTCAGCTCTGAGAGTTGCTACCATTTCCTAGTAACACCATCAGCCCAAAAGGAAGACCTCACATCAACACTCATTGCCAACACTCATTGCTCCAGAGAGCTAGCTAGCTCGCTCTCTCTCTCTCTCTCTCTCTCTCTCTCTCTCTCTCTCTCTCTCTACCTCCCCTCCCCTCCCCTCCCCTCCCCTCCCCTCCCCTCCCCTCTCTCCCTCTTCCTCTGCCTTCCTCAAATGCTATTCTATACCTTTCACACTCAAGAGAGAGGAAAATGGATCCCCATTTTGGAGTGTTTTCCTTAAAGATGACTATCTGTAAAAGCAAATAGTGTCTTAAAAATCCCTTCGTGTGCATTTGTATCTTTGGCCTTTTGGAGGAAGGGGAGGGGAGGAAGGGAAAGGACGACTGACTGAGAAGGTTGTTCTCATTCCCACTGCTGGTGAGGCCTTTGATTTCCTAAGTATTAATCAAAATCACTCTTGATTATAGCAAAAACAACCTTTGCTATAATTTTAATGCAATTAACGAGAATATATGGTAATTCTGAGCAATCTTGCTCTTGAGATTAAAGAACAGCCTGTCAGGAAACATATGAATAAAGCTTTAAGATCAAAATTTGCATAATTAGGTTTCTTCCCTACACTGCCCACCCCACCCCCATCCCCACCCCCAGCTTCACTGGCTGTGATAAGCTCTACTGAAAAAGATGTTTAAAGTCAAGTTGGCAAGCTTCTAGCCCGGGCTTCCCCCTGAGCTGGAACATCCTTTTCCAATACAGTTTTTGTGTTTTTACAACTCATGGCTGCCAGACTGACAGATAGCCAATGATGGTTGACTGAATTACAGAGTGCAGAGGTTTTGAGCCCTACTCATAAATATAAGGAGAAAAAACAACAACAACAACAACAACAAAAAAAAACAGCAAGACCTTCTCCTTTAGGAAACTGCTTCCCACCACCTTGGTAACATCCAAATCTGTGCATCCTTATTGAGGTGTGGTGCCTAGTCTTGAAACAGTAGCCTAAGCAACATATCAAAGCCCCAAATGACAAGCATTTCTTAAGAATACCAGACAGAAAGGCTCCACCTCCTGTATCCCTCCCTCAATAGCGGCTGTGAGGGCCAGGCCACTGCCTCACCCCAGTCTAACACATGCCCCCTCTATCAGCACAACAAACCCCAGTCCTTTAGGGAGGTGTGTGTTGTTCCAAGAGGACAGACAGAGCAGCAGCCAGCTACTCCTGAGAATGTAAGAGGCAGGCGGGACAAGGCACATACCACAGGTGCCACTCTTCTGGGAACAAAGAGCAGCAAATGGCGGAGATGCCACGTGCAGGCTGACCCAGACAAACACTTCTCACCTCCCGCCTCCCACCCTGCATCTCAAATCGACTTCTTTGTGTACTTGGCCCCACCCTCAAAAAGATCTTTAACATTTCAAATCCTATGAAATGTCCACAGGCCCAATTTCCCCTACAATAAGTTGTTCTAGGCTTTGTGGTAAGGCTGTGGCTGAAAGGTTAACAATCTTTGCTTCTATTGAAAGAAAAGGCAGAGAAGAGGAAGAAGTCAGGAACAGTCGGCCTCTTTTACAGACAACTTCAAGCTGGATGTCACACACATCTGTATAATTAAATCATTATGTCCTCAAGCATACAAATCTGTATCCGGGGCCTCTCCAAACCCCTTGGGAAACAGTAAAAATGAGCACATGGGTGTCCATGGACACTAAACACAAGAGGCTAAAGTGCTTCTACCGTTCTTCTGTGTTGTTGTCAACATTTAGTGGTTCACAGCTCTATTGAATATGAATTTTCTGTTTTTCTGATTTAAGTCATCTCTGTTTTTCTGGAAGTTCCCTTTAATCTTAGGAAAAAAGGAATATGCACTGCACTGCTACTAAGAGTATAACCCGTAGAAGCACTTCAGAAAAGCCCAGACATTTCCTGTTCTTTTTTCTTTGTTTTTCTTTCTCTTTCTTTCTTTCTTTCTTTCTTTCTTTCTTTCTTTCTTTTTTCTTCCTTTCTTCCTTCCTTTCTTCCTTTCTTCCTTCCTTCCTTCCTTCCTTCTTTTCTTTCTTCCTTTCTTTCTTTTTCTTTTTTTCTGTTGTTTCGTTTTGTTTTTCAAGACAGGGTCTCTGTGTAGCCCTGGCTGTCCTGGAACTCACTTTGTAGACCAGGCTGGCCTCGAACTCAGAGATTCACCTGCCTCTGCTTCCCAAGTGCTGGGATTAAAGGCGTGCGCCACCACTGCTGCCCGGTTCCCCTAAAAATTTCTTAAGACATTAAACGTGTGTGTGTGTGTGTGTGTGTGTGTGTGTGTGTGTGTGTGTGTTCCATAAGTCAGGAACAACAACAACAAAAGTGATGCCGGCCAATCATATAACACTGTAAAACTGCCCAATAGAGAGCCACCCAAACACCCATCTTCCAGCACATGAGAGGCAGAAGTAGGGAGTATCACTGGGACAAATCTAGTCTGCTGAAAGGAATACAAGAAGAAACAAGGAGGAGGGAGGACTAAGAGGGGGGGAAGGAAAGAAGAGAGAAGTAAAACTAGAGAGAGGGAGGACGGGCATGGGAAAGAGAAGTGATAGAGGAGAGGGGACAGGAGAGGAGAGCGGAGATCTGGCAAGGAGCGAGAGCCCTGAACAGACCAGGCACCTAGAAGACTCTCCATTGGGAAATGACACTTAAAGTCACCAGACACTGGAAAATGAAAAGCAACTTGCTTTCATTCTTTTAACAAGTGTTATCCATAAACATGACTGTTGTGCCAGCTCTAGAAAACATCCTCAACAAGGTGACTACAGGTTATCTGCTATGGAGCAATCCAGCTACACAATGGACTACCAGTGAGGTGCAGAGGAAGGGAGTCCTGAGCCACGCTCCGGCTGGGACGCGGCACCTGGCGCCTGGCTGGGATAAAGCAAGTGCCGCGCCAAGTGAGCTCCAGCCCAGTCCCATCGCTCCATTTCTTAACTTCTGGTGTTATAGCTGGGACAAACACTTGACAGAAGCAACTTCGGGAGAAGGGCTGACACTGACTCAGAGTCTTCGAGAATAAAGCAGATCATGGCGAGGGAAGCATAAGAGACTGGCTGGATCGGGGCAACAGGAGCTTGCAGGTGGCATGTGTCACATCTTAGTGGACTAGGAGTTCTGCAGCTTCCGTCTGGATCTGTATAAAGTGTGCTGAGAAGAAGGATGAGAAATGGCCAAGTATTCTGGGTGTGAGATGGAAGAGAAGCAGGTCATATGTCTTGTGAACCATAAATATACCTGGCTTCCAACCAAATCTAAGCCTGTTGCCCAAGCATGAAACCAAGTGTGCTTCCAAATGCACATAAGCCAAGAGAGCGGGAGCTATGATTCCTAGCTCAGAAATCCTTACAACAGTCGAACAGGGTTAGGGGGACAGCTCAGTAAAGTACTCGCTACACAGTCATATGGGCCTGATTTCAGATGAGCAGCAGCCATGTAAAAGCTGGATGTGGTGGCGCTCATCTGTAAATCTAGCGCTGGATACATGGTGACAGGCGGTCCCTTGAACTCCTTAGTCACTCCACCTAGTCAATTTTTAAATCTTAGTTTTGGTGACAGATTCTGTCAAAAACTAAGGTGGCCTGAACTAGAGAGATGGCTCTGGGGTTAAGATCACTCACTGCTCTTTTATAAGACCCAAGTTCAGTTCCTAGAACCTCACCTTAGGTGGTTTACAACCATCTGTAACTCCAGTTCAAGGAAACCTGGCGCCCTCTTCTGGCCTATGTAGGCACTGCACTCAGGTGATGCACTTAGATACAAGCTGCCAAAACAGGCATAAAAGGTAAATAAATAAAATTATTTTTTTAAAAAGTAGAGAGCAATTGAAAACACATGGTGTTGCCCTCTATCCATGACATGTATTCAAATGTGCTCAAACTACATAAACACACATACAACACACACATACACATAATATCTAAGGAGCTTTATTTGGTTAACAGAAAACCTGTGGTGAATGCCCTTCATGTGAGTTTTCAACCAGAACATCAGCATGGGATGAATTAGCCACCAAACCCTGAATACCTACCAATTACCATATACTAAGGAAAAGAAAGGATTAGTAAGTGGGGGTTTTGGAGAGATATTGGAACAAAGGAGACAATGTCCTCTGCCTTGCATGCAAAGAAACAGAAGAAAGGGGTCTGAGGGCACAGGAAGCCTCCTGAGTCAGGCCAATCATACAAACAGTCTACAGACAACCTATGGAGACAGAGTGTTGCCCAGAAAAAGAAAAGAAGGCAGAGGAAGAAGGCCACATTGGGGAGGGGTAGGAGGACTTTGGGGAGGGGTCCAGGGTAAGAGCATGAAAAGGATGAATCTTGGCATTTCGGACAAGATGGTGACACCATCCACTGAGCCCGGAATATAGCAGAGGCTGACTTGAGGAAGGATGTACATGGAAAGATGGAAGCTTTATCCTCCTAATGCCTTTAGTGGATTTGAGGCCACAGAGCTAGATTCTCTCTGTCCTTTGTCTCTGAGATAAAGTCTTCTGACTGTTAGCCTGTGTCACTTCAGTGACCTTTATAGATATGATTACCTTGTCATTGTAGGTGTGCCACAGAATGCTATCTTTCATGGCCATCCAACCTCCAAAGTGCCTTTCTAGCTGTTTCTCTAATCACTATGTTCCTCCAGATCTGTCTGGGACTCTGTCTGGCATTCACAGACGCTGCTGAGCTCTGCCCCTGGGGCTTCCTGCCAGGAGTTCACAGCCACCTCTTTCCTCCCATCCCCTTGGGTGCCTCCTTTCTGGACACATTAGTTTTTGAACTGCCTCTGCGTGGCTGCATACTATCTTTTGTAACTCCAGTGTCAGAGGATCCAATACCTTCCTGACCTCTGAGGGCACAAAGTACCACATAATACATACATATACATATAGTAAAAAAAATTATACATATAAAATAATTAAAAAATAGATCTAAAAAGTATTTTAAAGCCCAACATAGTGGGGAATAGTGGGGGCACACCTCCAGTCACCTGTGAAGGCAGAGGAGTAAGATTTCATGGCCAGACTAGGCTACACAGTAAGATTTTTATGTGGAAAAAAACAATGGGAGTTGGGAGGAATCCTAATAGCATTTAAAACGTTGAAAATTTTATTCTCAGCTGTACTTGGCAGAAACTTGCAGGTAAACAGATTTCAGAAACAAAGAATAATTTTAGAAAGACACGGTTTGGGCTGTCCACAGAGGGCAGAAGCGGTCGGCTAGTAAGTGGCTGTGCTTGGCTCAATCCCTTGGACTGGAAAAGAGAAAAAGAGGAAGGAAGGAAGGAAGGAAGGAAGGAAGGAAGGAAGGAAGGAGGGAGGGAGGGAGGGAGGGAGGGAGGGAGGGAGGGAGGGAGGGAGGGAGGGGAGGGAGGGAGGGAGGGAGGGAGGGAGGGAGGAGGAAGGAAGGTGGTGGGGATCAGGAAAGAGATGGTAAAATTTCTAAATGTATTTTAATTGCAGAACACAAATGACCCAGCTATATAGAGAGACAATGCTTGATCCCAAGTTCAAGTCAAAGGTTAGGGGCTTCACTATTCAGGTGCCATTTGGCCTAGACATCTGCCACAAATTCAAGTGATAAGTGCTATGCCTTTGTGTTTCTGTTGTTGATTTAACACCTTCCCAAATAACAAAGAATGAGAGCCACGCCTTTTTTTCCAGTTCTGCTTCCTTGAAAATTCGCTGGTCAATAGTCTCAGAACTTTAAAAATCAACTCAAGCTTCCTCTTGCTTCCCGCTCGCTTCTGTCCTGCCCTCTTGGGCTCTTCCCTTCCCCCTTCGCTTCCCCCTCTCTCCACACGCTTGTGGTCACGGAAGGCCTCTACTTCTGTACCCTCTCCCTCTACTACCCTCTTAACTCCCCTCTCTATGCCCTGAATAAACTTTGTTCTATACTATAAAAAAAAAATCAACTCAAACCTACAAGACATAAGCTGGGGATGTAACACAGTTGGTAGTACGTGCATAATATTCACAGACCTTGGGTTCCACCCCTACTATCCCATTAACCAGAGTGTCTGCCTGTAATCCTAGCAGTTCAGGGTGCAGTCAAAAAGTTCAAGGTCATCCTCATCTACACAGGGAGTTAAGTGTAATCCTGTAATGCAGGAGACCCCGTCTTAAAGAAAATAATAAGAATGGACTGGAGAAATAGCTCAACATTCAAGAAGATGCACTGTTCTTGCTGAATTTGGTTCCTGGCACTCAGATCAGGTGGTAGCTTATGGCTGCTTGTAACTCCAGCCCATGGGGATCTGATACCTTCTTTTAAAAACCCTAAATACAAATACAGAGTGGGATGCTTGCAGCCAACCACTGCACTAAGTGTGGGGTCCCCAATGGAGGAGCTAGAGAAAAGACTGAAGGAGCTGAAGGGGTTTGCAACCCCATAGGAAGAAAACACAGAGCTCCCAGGAACTAAACCATCAACCAAGGAGTCCACATGGACTGCTACATGGCTCTGACTGCACGTGTAGCAGAGGATGGCCTTGTTAGACATCAATGGGAGGGGAGGCCCTTGGTCCTATGAAGGTTTGATGCCCCAGTGTAGGAGAATCGAGGGTGGGGAGGTGGGAGTGGGTGTGTGGGTGGAGGAACACCCTCATAGAAGCAGGGGGAGGGGGGTGGGATAGGGGGTTTCCGGGAGAGGGGTAAACAGGGTAAGGGGATAACACTTGAAATGTAAATAAATTAAAATTAAAAAAGAACTAAATGTTGGGCCAGCAAAATGGCTCAGAGGGTAAAGATGATTGCTAACCCTGACCTCAATCCCTGGAACACACCTGGAAGAGAGGACTGACTCCCATAAGTTGTGCTCTGACCTCCACATTCGAACACACACTCACTCACTCACACAAATACATGTTTCTTGGTTAGGGACAGGTCAGTCCTTTAATCCCAACAGTCAGGAGGCAGAGGTGGTTGGAGTTTTGTGTCCATTATGGAGTTCTATGACAGTCGGGGCTACATAGAGAGACCCTGTCTAATAAAACAAGCAAACTCTGGGTGGTGGTGGCATACACATTTAATCCTAGCACTCAGAAGACAGAGGGAGGTAGATATCTGAGAGTTCAAGGCCACCCTGTGCTACACAGTGGGTCCCAGGACAGCCAGTTACACAGAGAAACCCTGTCTTGAAAAACCAAAAACCAAAACAAACAAAATTAGATGCTCAGGAGACCATTAGGGAGATGGTTCAGTGGGTCAAGTACTTGTCACAAAAGCATAAGGACCTGGATTTGGGTCTGCAGCACCCATGCATGCCAGGCCTGGCAGCCTGCGTCTATGACCCCAGCAGTGTGGGATGGAAACAGGAAGACGCTAAGGCTTTGCTAGCTGTGCAATGTACAACTGTCCACCTTCAGTGAGAAACGATTTCAACAAAGGGAGAGTGCTAAAGAAAGACACCTCTGATCTCTCTCTCTCCCTCCCTTCCCCCCTACTCCCCTACTTTTCTCCCTCCCCACCTCTGTCTCTCTCTCACACACACAAACACAAGCTCAAAACCTGACAAAACAGGCTAGATGTGTTGAGGTGCATGCTTATAATCCTAATAGCTATTGAGAGTCACTCTCCCTTGGGGGTGTGGCTACTGGAGGATTGCTCATGCCTCAGCGGGCAGCCACACACCCACGTACATATGTGCAGTACTAATTTGATTTAGGAGAATATTAATAACAATCAAAAGACATGAAGTTGGAAGGGACGTGGGGTAGGGCCTGGGGGACCTGGGAGAGGGAGTGGTCCATGGATATGCTCAATATGCATGTATTAATGTATAAAACATTCAAAGACCAAACATATTTTTAAAAATGAATAAGGAAGGCCAGGCGGTGGTGGCGCACACCTTTAATCCCAGCACTTGGGAGGCAGAGGCAGGCGGATTTCTGAGTTCGAGGCCAGCCTGGTCTACAGAGTGAGTTCCAGGACAGCCAGAACTACACAGAGAAACCCTGTCTCGAAAAACCAAAAAACAAACAAAAAAAATGAATAAGGAAGCAAGCAAACATAATTGATAAAAGCTTACGAGACAACAAGAAATCCAGAGGTGTGGGAGCCTACACACATGCCTCTGAGGCATCAGAAACTTTCCAGGCAGGCAAAGCACCAAATTCAAGCTTCTGCACAGTAAGTTAAGAAATGTAATAAAAATTCTCCTCAAATTAAATTGGGAACCCAAAATGTTAGATTCAAGGAATAAGATTGACTCAAAAGCAAAACTGCATTTCCCAAATTAAGCCCTGGAGACGGAAAGGATCTAGGAGCTAGTGACACCAAGCAAAACCAGCTGACGAAAACTCAAGAGAAATCATGTATTTCAGACTTCGAAAGCATATCTATATATATCCTAAGAAGATTAGCGCAAACAATGAGGATGATATATGTATCATATATATGAGATATATGGATATTTTAGTGCTACTACTACAACCTTTCATTTGATTATATTATAGTTTATTCTCTTGGTTTTGTAGTACAAGATTATAAACTGAGAGCAAAGAAGAATATCTTATTTTGATATCTGTTAATACGGAACACCTGACTTGATAAACAAAAGATAGTGGCTTTTTAAAATCAGTCAATAAAGAAGTTATCAGTTCATTCATGTATGACTTAAGATTAGGGCAAAAAAATGGGTATGACTTGGAGAGATAGATGGATGGATGGACAGACAGACAGAGAGAGATACATTGCAATGATAATGAAGAAAAACACAGCCAAGAAAACAGGAAAATAGAGCATTGTGAGCAGGAGCCAGGAGAAAATAATAAAAAGGAACTGAACCAAAGGTTTGACCAAGCAATTCATTAAAGAAGAAATCAACATAGACAACCTCATAGTAATCAGAGACATGTAAATTAAAGCAGAGTAATATAAATGTATAAATCTTACAGGTTTATATCATGATAAAGTTGACAAGGCCAAGTGCTGGCAGGGCTGTTTCACAATGGCTACTATAGTACACTGGTTCTGATGGTGGCCAGACCCAAAACAGCCGCTTTGGGACGTCATTGGGTACCACTTCATAACAATGAAGTGATAAGCACTGTGCATAGCAGAAACTACACTCCTGGGTATAATTTTGCAATAGAAAGCATCAAACTTTTTTTTCTTTTTTCTTTTTGCTTTTTTTTTTCCGAGACAGGGTTTCTCTGTGTAGCCCTGGCTGTCCTGGAACTCACTCTGTAGACCAGGCTGGCCTCGAACTCAGAAATCAGCCTGGCTCTGCCTCCCAAGTGCTGGGATTACAGGCGTGCGCCACCAACGCCCGGCTAGCATCAAAGTTTTTGGTCTGACAACTCTAGATGCTAAAACGTTTGAAGACCTTCATGTGCTTTTTAAATATGGTTTATAACTATTGATATTTATCATATTAGAGGTTAAAAAATTTAAGGCACAAGACAGTGCACACTCCATTAGCCATCAAAGCACATTTTTTGCTAAAACTTTTATTATAAAAGATTTTCAAAATAAACAACAACAAAACAAAACAAAAACAAAAATCATCAGGCACTGAGATTGGTGAGACAAGGTCTACCCATCTCATTGAATTCCTACACAGTTAGAACAGCCAAAGCTCACCAGAGTCCAGGGCAGATCTGAGATCAGTGGAGTTGACACCAACCCACAAAGATGGCCCCTGACCTCAATTCTTCCAACACATCTATCCTGAAGCAGTAAGGAAAACAGAAAACTTTGGTGACTGATGAAGGTATTGAAATCAGAGAGGACACAAGCTGTCTGAAACCTTTTATCCTAGCATTTGGGAGCAGAAGCGGGAGAAGCATGTGAATTCAAGGCTAGTCTGAGCTACACATAGAGATCCTGTCTCAGAAAAAAAAATCTGTCAAGGTGTGGGGTGTGTCTTGGCTCTCATTCCCATACCTAGTACCACATGCATACAGAGACATCTTGAGAGTCATGAGATACACATCTTTGCCAAAATCAGTGGTACTCTACCAGGAAAGAGCACACACTGGGCACTGTCTGCAGTCCTCTTCTGGTTGCAAGACAGGTGAGCAGGGTGCTACCTGTATCTGCTGGGCAAAGTCAAGAGATTGTGTACCAAACATCTTACACTGCACAGGATAGAACCAACTTTTCCCTTGTCAACAAAACATCCATCATCAGTCAACCAACTTTCCTTTTCCTCTTATTGCCCCAACACCGCTTCCTGGAACCCAGAACCTCATATATGCTAGACAGGTTTCTAACACTATACTACCCCAACCCACATACAACTTCCAGGCTAAAATTCAAAGGCATAGTGGTAAGGAACTGCTCTGTCGTTTGTATCTAGAGACAGGCAAACAAGACAAGGGCCCCAGGTTGCCCCAGCTTGCGGGCTAATACAGACTTCTGAAGACCCGATGCTCTGACAATTCTACTAAGGGAGCTGTCCCTCTGGACATCATGCTCTCCATATGAAGTCTCAACCATTGAACCATAGAGAAAATTCTAGAAAAACCTTTGGATCCAACTAGCTCACCCCTTTCATTGGAGAGAGAACGTGACAGTTGACAACTGATCATGGCATCATTCAACGGGCTAGAAATAAAGAGATGTGCACAGCATCAAACACCTCTAATGCTACTCATAGAACTAAAGGGACCAGCTTCATGCTAGAGGTATACCCAGTCACTGCCACTAGGAAGACTGGGGAAAGTTTTAGGGGATGCAGCATTTCAGTGGGACCTTACAACTCAATGAGTTTGTGCCACAGTTTTGAAACTGGAGCTAAAAGTCATTGGACACTCCCCCACTTGCAAGGTAGAATATGTAGTTACCTGGAATCTCAACTACACTGTGTAACTCCTAAAGTGGAGAATTCAATCAAAGCAACACTTTGTGGCTTCGAAGGCCAGTTCACTAAAGGGCATATATACAGACATGGAAGAGCGGTGTCAGGCTAGCCTCTAATTTGCTGTGTAGCTGAGGGTATCCTTGAATTCCTGATTCTCTTGCCTCTAAATCCTGAGTGTTGGGATTACGGACATTCACCACCAAATCCAATGGTGATCTTATATACCTCCTTTAGAACAACAAATCCTCAGTCAATGGACCTCTGAGCAGGCTTCTGGAAGAGCTGAGTCTAGAATAAAGAAAGGTTTAGGAGCCTCTGAGCCAAGCTTCCCAGTTACCCAAGAGCAGTAGAGCAATAACATTCAAATTGTACAAAGTGACAGTAAACACAAAGTTAGAAAAGGCAAACCATCAGGTAGAAACACAACTGGAGACAGGAAAGTCAGTGTGTCTATAAAGTACATTCTGGGGACCCAGTGAAGGTCCTGGTCTTTAGGCTCCTCTGAGCAACCAGAACAGGCCTTTTTCATTGTCATCTCTCTTGAGCAGTGACTCTCAACCTTTCTTTTTTGTTGTTTTGTTTTTTGTTTTGTTTTGTTTTGTTTGTTCTCACCCTTCCTAACACTGTGACCCTTTAACACAGTTCCTCGTGCTGTGGAGACCCCCAACCAGAACATTATTTTCATTGCTACCCACAGACACCCATTCTAATGGCTTCTGTGCATTTGTTACAGTTACCTGTTGTCTGTCTTGTGCTGAAAAATGAAGACATGGCTTATAACATCAAAATAGGAGCTGAAAACTTATTAAACCTCTCAAAACTGAGTACCTAGACCCTGTGAAAGACTAACACAGAATGGTGACCTCAGAACCACTCAGGGAAAGAAAATTCTCTCCGTCCTCATGATGCCCAATTACCAGGAGTAACAAAGGCAGAGTCAAGGTGCTTAAAGCTAATCCGGAACACTTTCTGGGGCACATCTATAAAGCCTGATACCCCAAGTCACTGCACAGGTTCCTGTTAGGATCCCAACCTGGCAACTCAGTGCTTAGCACCTGGGGCCACTGTGCTCTTACCCACAATTATGTGCACCTAGTTCTGGTTGGCTGTTTGCTGAGGCAGAAGGCTAGCCCCAAATTCAAGATCCTCCTGACTCCGCTTCTGGAGCACCGAGATTAAAAGGCATGTTGCACCATATGTGGTATAATTAGGAGAGCACTTGTTTTCTTTTGGTGTGAGGTGGTGTTTTGGATTCCTTTCCTTTTATTAGGCTAGCCCGGAACTCACCTTGTAGTCTAGACTGCTCTCAAACTCACAGCAAGCCTTCTGCATCATCCTCAAATGCTGGGATTACAGACACAGGCCACCACATCTAGCTTACTTAAAAAAATACATTTCTTTATTCATTTTTTTCTTTTTGTGGTAATGAAGATAGAACCCAGGTCCTTGCACATGTTAGATAAGTGTTCCGTCGTCAATGAGCTACATCTCAGCTTTTGTGAATTCTTTTAAATGAGTCTATAATTCACACAACACAAGCCACCCTTTCAATGTGTCTAATGCAATGATTTTTATGGTACTTTAAGAATGTACAGCATTAACTGGGCATGGTGGCGCATGCCTGTGATCCCAGCACTTGGAAGGCAGAGGCAGGTGGATTTCTGTTCGAGGCCAGCCTGGTCTACAGAGTTCCAGGATAGCCAGGGCTACACAGAGAAACCCTGTCTCAAAAAACAACAACAAAAAAAAAACAAACCAAAAAAAAAGAATGTACAGCATTGTCTTTCTCTATTTCTAGAATGTTTTCATTATTCCCCAAAGTCTTTACCCTCTAAGCAGTCACTTACCATCATCTCCTTCTCCTAATCCTCAGAAACCACTAATCTAATTTTTGTTTGTATAGGTGTAAGATCTCTGTCCATTTCATGTAAACAACACTTTTTGTTTGAATGTGCAAAGTGCATTTTTAAAAATGTTGCTTGGAACATCGAAGAAGTAGGATTAATATGGACTAATCTGAAAAGGGGCTTATAGAAGGGAGGACCTGTGCTGAGCACTTTACACACTTAAATTTATTTAATCCTAATAAATGCCACGCCGGGAGGAAAGGGCCATTATCCTCATGGTATAATTGAAAAAACAAAAACTAACAGTATTATCCCAGAAGGTTGCAAAACCCTTTGGAGCTGCATGTTTCTCATGTAGGGAGTTGGTTACTGTCCACTACTTTTATTTCATTTTTTAAATTTACATAGAAAGTAATGGCTTCACTATGACATTCCATACATAAACTGTTGGGCTTCACTCCTGCTCACTGTCCGCATTAGCCACTACGTATTCTCCCTTCTGCCTCCGACTTAATTTCATATATTCATATATTCATATAATCACATCTGAGAAAAATGTTATATTTATCTTTCCCCCATTAACCTCCTCCTTTTCTTGTCACATTACTACTTCCCTGTCCCTTCTCAACAGTCCTGCTTTATCTTCATGTCAAATATAAATATACACATGGATATATTTTACTTAACATGATCATCTCTGGTTCTACCCATTTTCCAACAAGGAATATAGTTTTTCTCATTCACAGATGAATGAGACTCCATTATGAGGCTGGTGAGATGGTTCCATAGGTAGAGGCACATGCCATCAACTAAAGAAAGTTGTCCTCTGACCTCCATGTGTGCCCTGTAGTGTGGCACGGTGCCAACACATACTCACCCTAATAATGATGATGATGATGATAATAATAATAATTTAAATTGTTTCAAAACTCTATGTAGCACATTTTCATTAGCCAGCTGTCAATTGATGGGACTCTAGACTGACTCCATATCCTGACTATTGGTACTAGTGACGCAAACATGGTCTACAGCTATCTTCATGGTCTGTTAACTTAAGGTCCTTTAGGTACATGCACAGGAGTGGTAGAGCTGTTATATATACTGATTTCCACAGTGGCTTTACCAGTGGTGAGTAAGCCCCCCCACCCCCCACACCCTCATCAGCACCATTCTAACCTCAAGCAATTTTAATTTGCATTTCCCCAAAGACCTAGGATGTTGAACATTTCCTCAAATATTTATTAGCCATTTATATTTTGCCTTTTGAGAGCTGTCTATTTACTCATTGGATGGTCCTGACTCTGGTGAGATGGAATTGCAAAGCAGTTTGAATTGCATGGGTCCTATTTGTCCCTTATTTTTCAAGACTGAAACAAGAGGTAAAGCAGATCACGATGGCAACCTTCCCAGGTTGGCACATGGGGTACATGTGTGTGATGTACTAAAGGTCTGGCTCATGGATGGCCTTCTTGAAGTATAGACACTGTTAGGACTCTTTTACACACACACACACACACACACACACACACACACACGCACAACTGAGGTCCTTCTCCCTGGTGCTCAGAAGAACAACTTGCCACACTCAGGGAACCTTCAGATGATACACCTGTCCTCAGAAGACGTTTCGGAAGCAGTAGATCACACATTACAGTTGACTCCCCTTTGTCTTTATAGAGCGACTTCTTAATCACTCTTTCAACTTTTCAGAGCTAAAATCTGTCTCTACTTCCTACAGCCTTAAGGTATTTTACACCTTAGCCCCAGATGTGCTTCTGGGACCTTTTGAATGCCTTCAACAGGAACAGGAATAAAGGGACACTGAGGCAGAGCTCTCTGACCCCCACTACAGAAAAAATAGGTACCTCCCTTTAAAACCAAGATACTTCTGGCTCAATATTATTAGGGCAAACCAAACAAAACAAAAGATCACAGTTTCGTACTTATCTGGATTGAACCTTGATAATGTGCCCTCAGTCCCCTCACTTGGAAGTGAGGATACCTAACCTGAAGAGTTTGTGGTGATTCAAAAGCAGATCCATGCTAGGTGCAAACCTAGGGCTCAGGAGGTAGAGGCAAGAGAATCAGAAATCTAAGCTGAAGTCTCGGGAAGCAGAGGCAGGAGGATCAAGAGTTCAAGGCCAGCTTTGAACACATAGCAAGTTTGAAGCTACCAAATTGAGCTATATGAGACCCTGTCTTTAATAAAAAGAAAGCAAGCAAACAAGGAAGGAAAATATATGATATACATGGCACACAGAAAACACCCAGAAAGTGGTAGCTGATCTAAGATGGGCACATTCCTGGACCAAAGCCATCTTTGTGATTTTAGTCATTATATGGACTAGTTAAACAAGTTTAGAGAACTCATTTTCAGGAAGCCAAGGAAGTTTAGAAGTGGGGCAGCCAGCTGGGCGTGGTGGCGCACACCTTTAATCCCAGTACTTGGGAGGCAGAGGCAGGTAGATTTCTGAGTTCGAGGCCAGCCTGGTCTACAGAGTGAGTTCCAGGACAGCCAGGACTATACAGAGAAACCCTGTCTCGAAAAATAACAACAACCAAAAAAAAAAAAAAAAAAAAAAGTGGGTCAGCCTCCAGGTGTAAATGAATTATACCCAGTGTTTGAAGATGGTTACTGTAGAGTCACAGAAGCCTGGCAGCAAACCCTAGCAGCCAATTAATTCCTGTCTGAGCTCACCTCTACCAGCTTCCTCAATCGCTCTCAACTCAAAGCAGGAAAACCCGAAGCCATTTATAGTCTAGTTTCGAAACCTCCATGCTATAAGATGCAATTATCTACCATGCACAGGGCTTCATGTTCCAATTCTGCAAAGGAAAAATAAAACCACATTTATAGTCTCAGGCATCTCCTGCAGTGTTTGGAACACAATCCTCGAGGATAAGGTGGGCTACCGGATGCTTTTCTCTACAAAAGCCCATTGGACAATAAAAATTTTACCCCCAAAGGGAGACAAAAACATGAGCCACTCTATCCCTGTGACTTTTTGCCTTCTTCCCTCCTTAGCGGTCTATGACATAGATGTGATGTGTATGCCGGGTTTCTTCTGCTTCCAGATTGTCATCGCAGAGGTACAAGCCTTGGCTGTCTTCACCGCTGCAGCATCAGATCCTAGAACCCAGAACCCAGACTGGCCATATCTCTGTAGCTCACAGACAGGTTCTGTATGTGACATAAACCTTACTAAAATCAGGGCTAAGACCAAGTTTTGTTTGCCTAAGCCTAGGTTTCTCACTGGTTGCATTTGCCACAAAGCATAATCCTGTTTGAATCAATTACAATTGCAGTGTTTCCCTGAAGCTATTTTCCCCTCCTGATGTGGAAATGGGACATAAATAAATGAAAGAAGACACTGCTGGTACATGCTTAAGAAGCTATTCTCAATCACAGATTGTATTTTTCATAAGAAGACGATACTCAGAGTTGAATATGCCTGCAAATTCCTGGAGGATCTGATTATTCTGCTAAATAAAACACAGAATGTGACTCAGTAGGTCATGAGCTACTGCATTTCTAACATTAGACCCCAGGTGATACCATTGCGGCCTGGTCCACAAACTGAGTTGCACACGGTGGAAGAAACTTGTTCCCTGGATTCGGCACAATGTGTGTGTCCAATTCCTCTATAAAATATGAGCAAAGTCTCTAGAAGTGCAGGGGCAGACACCAAAACCATGTAGGAAGCTGTTAGGACCTACAAGTTGCCCCCACCCTATTTTCACTTTGCCTCACTCCAAACCCTCTCATATCCTGATGAAAGTGGCCAGAAAGTCTCCTGGGAAGCTCTCCAGATGCTTTTGCTGCAGGTAGCCTCAAAGCCAATTTTCAAAATGACTGCTTTTTCCAAGTTTTTTCCCAAGGTACACTCCTAGGGACAGCTGTTGTCACCAATGCTTAGCTAGGATTTTTAACATCCTAGTGTTTTAATACCAGCCCTAAGAAGGTCCCATTCCTCATCTTCAGTTCACAGTGGGTTCAGTTCCAGAAGTCTCAGACCCTCACCCCTAGGCCTAGAGCTGCCAGGTCGCCCGATACCTCCCCCCCACACACACCTCAGGTCAGCCAGGCGGAGACAGGGCCGCTCATGCGCAGAGCGACCCCCGGGCCACAGGGCGGGGTCCCTGGGTGCCCCAGCCCGCACCCACCTTACCTCTCTGGACCACGGTGGCCAAGGAGAAAACGAGGCAAACAAGGAAAGCGGTGAGCCTGGCCACCATGGCTGGGAGCAGGTGCAGGGGCCCGGAGGAGCACGGCGCAGGAGGGCCCGAGGGGGAGGGGAGGAGCCGGGGAGGAGGAGCCTATCACAACCGCAGGACCCCGCCCAGAGTTGGCACTAGTCGCTCCGCCTGGGAGGGCAGTGGTGAGGTGCGCCTAGATGCCTGCGCGGGGGAGTTGGGGGGCCGACTCTGCTGGGCCTACCATAGGAGATAGGGAAACTGCTGTCTCCGGGACTTGGCCGCCGTCTGGGGGCGGGACATGGGGAGAGGGCGGGGGCGGGGCTCATAGACACCCATTGGGTCGCCTGATCTGGATTGGGTGGCATGTCTACTTGCTGCCCTCAGACCCCTTCCCATCCCGCCGTCGCTACGGGAATGGCAGAAGTGACCCGCGAGCCCCTAGCAGTGTGTCACCAGAAGCGGGGGGTGTGGGGGTGGGTCGCACCTTTCTCCTCTAGTTCAGTTCTCCCAGCTGTAAGGACCCCAGCGCCTCAGCAGCACTTGCTACTCCAGGCTGAAAGCTGAAAAAAAAAAATCCCCTGTCCCAGACTAAAAGAACTGGCATGTTCATGTAGCTGCTGGGGACCAGGTGGAAGCTGGTGATGCCGTGGCAGGCAACAGGGAGGGTGGGTTCAATCCAGAGTGAAAGCTCTGGGGAACAGTTCCTGACTTGAGTTAGAGACAGGGTTAGTACTGCGAAAGTTCACAGCTGCTCAATCTATTGTGACCAGCAAATGCGCTGCAGTCTTTTCCCATAAATCTCTGCAAATGGAGTCCACCTCCCTGGCGGCGAGAATGCAGATAATCTGTGCTGCAACAATCAAAAGCCTACTGCAGCCTGCAAGTGAAAGCTCCCAAGATGAGCCGGGCTGCAGCCAGCTCTCAGGACAAAGAAACACTGCTCAGGGTGGCAGCATGGACCCTGTCCATGTCATCATCATCATGCGGCATAAGCTGCCCTGGGGTCACTTCAAAGGAAGGCTCCTACACCTATTCCCAGGGTTCCTGGGCAGAAACAACACGTCCCGTCCGCACAGGCACACACACACACACACACACACACACACACACCTCTGTGTGTCTGTGTGTCTAGGTGTCTGTCTCTGTCTTTCCTTTCCCTCCCTCTGTTCTCCCTCCCCCTTTCTCTGTTTCTATTCTATTCATTGCACTAAATATGAGGCCGGGAAACAGGAACACACAAAGTGTTAGCAGTAGACCTCCCGGGGTGGGGGTGGGGGAACCGGCTGGAGCCGAACAGCAAAATTAGCCGAGAGATCTTCATTTCTTATAATGTCCTTATATATCCCCTCAGTAATTTAGGAGAGGAAATGAGTGAATGGGAGTGCCTTGACTTTGAGGGAGTCGCCAAGGGACCATGTAGTCAAAGGGGCCAAGAACAGGGGCTTTCAGAATCCCATGGAATAGACCTTGCTGAACAATAACAAAAAAGAGTCAATGGGGTGGTGGAAATCGGTCAGAGGGAATGAAGCGAGGACTCTAAGAAATTGCCTGGATACAGCAGCGAGAACCAAGAGAAAAGAATGCTGTTATAATATGTCAAACGACAGCAGGTAAACAAAAAAACTAGTTAATCTCTGAGCGTCTCATGCCCTGAATTTTGCCATCAATTGGAAAAAGCACTCCGTTCTTCAGGCTCTCCTCCTAAGATGCTGACCTTTTTCACAAGACAGAAAAGTGTGTCATGATCCCAGGAGCACAGCAGTTGTCCAGAGTATGCGGAGAGCACTGCAAGTAACTGTCATTGTCTTGCTGTGAGTCAGCCTGGTGTTCAGCCACTCCCGGCTTTCTTCGCCTGTTGTTATATACCAAACCCAGGGTAAAATGTGACCAGTTAAGCCATGATCTCTTGGGGGTCTTGGGCTTCAGCATCTTGCCAGGACCATGAAGTTCTATTACTCCCCAAATGAACAGCTGCCAAACCTTCCTCACAACATGGTCACCCTCAAATTCTATCTGCCAGCCACCTTTCCAAGGGGACCTCCTTCACCTTGGCCAAAGCAACCAAAGTAGGTGGCAGCTACCAAACATGATGCGGATACTACTGAAGAAGCCCATCAGGAGAGTGCCACTGTCCCTGTTGAAATGGCTCTTCTCTGACAGGTGTGGTGGCTCATCCCTTCATCCAGAGGCTGAACTGCAGGAGAACTGCCACACTATCAAAGCCAGCAAAGGCTACACAAGAAAATCCTGCATACTTGCCGTTCCCTGATGGTTCACCTCTGCCACCAGTAACAGTCCGGAACTGGCAGGAAGAAGTAAAGATGAAGGCTTCCTAATCCAACTTGGGGCTCCCTTTATCTCCAGGAAACCAAAGGGACTCACCAGTGCTCAAGTTGACAGCTGCCTCCCAGGAGCTTTTGCCACATCCCTCAGCCTTGGGCCCTAACACCAAGTCCTTACACACCACACACACACACACACACACACACACACACACACACACACACGTGCTGTAGGAAGAAGGAGCATTAGGAAAGGAAGGTCTCCTGTCCATCAACAGGGCTCCCCACGGAGTCCCATCCTCCATGGCTGACCTCATATTCAAGATTCTGACCAGTTCTGTGCAGGGAAGCAAAGAGAAGCCCCAACCCCCAGAGTCCTGACCTTTATTCTGCAACCATGAACTTTGTTGCTGTACAAAAGTCCTTTATTTCATGGAACATTGCAGTGATTTGTTTAAAGTGCTTGCTGCAGAAAATTAAAAATTCACAAGCCTACTTCCCAGATTGAGAAAGAAGAAGAAAACAAAATCTAGCAGACAAAACCAACATATCTTTGAGCCTTTATCCCACAAGGACTCAGACGCAGGGAAACTGGCAGTGCCCATAAGTAGTCGGAAGCTCTGGAAAAGGCGCCCCCTTCTTTTTTGACTTGCATAGCCCATAAGTAGTCAGAAGCTCTGGAAAAGGCGCCCCCTTCTTTTTTGACTTGCAAGCACATAATCCCCAGACTCCCCACAGCACTCCTCATCTCTGGTTTTGGGGATTTGGTCATATGACAAGGTTAGACAAGGCCTTGAATGCCAAGTCAACAGCAAAGGTTTGATCCTGAAGACAAAGGGAAAGCATAGAAGGCTGAGAAGGAGCCTGTAGCATGATAAGGCCTGTGTGATTGATGGAAGAATGGAGGGTAGGAGGAGTTGTCTGGGCTTGGTTACAGGGCAGGGGAAATGAGGAAATCCAAGGACACAGGAATTGAGCCAGGAGAGCAAAGCAGTTAGAATCCAAGCCCTGTGTAGATGCTGGAGGAGTCTTCCTACAGAGGATTGTCCTGTAAAATTGATGTAAAGGGAAAATAACAGTTCACCCAGCCAAGAAGAAAGGAGTTCCCAGACAAAAAAAAACTGAGGAGAATGCAGGACGGATTGGAGAAGAGACACACAAAATAGGAGTTGCCAGAACTACCTCCTGGACGACTTGGAGAGCAGGTGAAGTCTACACTCTCCTAAGGCAGCTGAAGAGCTTTAAGCAGGAGCAGGGTAACACTGCAGAATACAAGATCAGATTACTGGGACTTTGTAGATCAGTTTCTCCAAAGAACCTCAGAACTCTACTGTGTAAAAGCCAACATTTTTCTTAGAAAACCCTCCCTGTTCTGGTCTGAGGGAGATCCTGTGTTATATCCCTAACAAAGAAAGAAGAGGGGAGGGGAGGAGGAGAGAGATGGAAACCACACGGCTGCATGGCCTTCCCTTGGGGTCCAAGGGACCTTCTCAACACCTCAAGGACCACTATGGTGAAGACAAGGTCAGTACTAGTCATACCGGCATGGTCCAGAAGGAAAACAATGTGCAAAAGGCCACCTGATCCTTCCTCCTTGTTGAAGCTCATTATGATGAGAAGGAGCCCTCCTCTGTCTATCCTTATGCAGAGTACCCAGTGGCTTTGGGAATCCTGCTTGCTAAGTGAGGCAGGGCAAAACCTTCCGCCTGCTTGTTTTCCTAATGTGAGAGGCCCTCTGCAGTCTTCATTTCAAGGCTCAGTCGAGTTAATATGGAATTTGCATAAGCACTTGGCAAGAAATAACTAATATCTCCATAATAGTTCCAAGGCAGCATTTTCTACTCTGAATCCTGACCTCAGTAGGAACAAGAATTAATATTTGTTGGACTTCATTGAACTTAGCCGGTGAAATCTCTCCCTGCAAGCACTTGAGAGCCTCAAATCACAGAATTGGCATCTAGGCTTTTTCTGTTGTCTTTTCCTGCCAGTGAAGCTGCCTAAGAAACCTCATGGGGAAGTTGTGAGACACAAATGTTAACAGAGTTCTATCAGGAGCATTGCAATGTCTAAAGCACACGTGTCCACCAATGACACCAGAATCTCTGTTCCGTCTCTATCCGGTATTCTTAGCAAATCCTAAAAGCAGCCATGAGCTTCTGCTCATCAGTCCTACCCATCCCTTTGTCCACAGCAGACTCCACCAGAGCTTTCTGCACCTGGCACATAGAGCAAGCCTCAGAGATAGCTGCCCCCATGGCAGTTCTGCAGCCTCATGCTAAAGCTCTGCATCTCACCAAGACGCCTAAACTCTTCCTGACCAACAAATCCCTCCCAGACCTCCACATCCGTCTGAGATCTGGTTCAGCTCCTGCCTTCCTTATCACAAACTTATCGGTTCATGGGACAGTTACTAGCATCCGCCTTTTCTGCCAACCCCAACACTCCATCACACCCGTGTGAGATGATTTGCTTGCCTTTACCCATCACTGCTTCCACTTTAACCCTGTGATCATGCTAGAACCGACTGATGCCTCCTAGGCCAACAGAATGTATTATTTTCTTTTCTCTTCCTTTCCTTTTTCCTTTTCTCTTCCCTTCTCTTCTCTTTTCTTCCTTCCTTCCTTCCTTCCTTCCTTCCTTCCTTCCTTCCTTCCTTCCTTCCTTTCTTTCTTTGTAGGAATGATTTTTTATTGGGGGAGGGTTCATCCATCCTTCTTGGCCGCTGCCTTCCTCATGGCTGCCAGCAGGTTACTCAGCTCCTCCCGTGGTCTCTTAGTGCAGATGCGCATGCCCGCCCTCCTCTTGAACTTAGTGCAGATGTGCGTGCCCGCCCTCCTCTTGAACTTGAGTGTGCACATGTCCTTGGACACTTTGAGCAGCTTCATGGCGTGCCACTCGTAGGGCGCGAAGCCTATGATACACACCTCCTGGATCATGTACCACATGAACTTGGTATGCTTGGTGAGGTGCCCACGGCACGGGCTGTGTCTCGGCTTACTGACCTTCTTTGTCACCTTGTGGCCCTTGTTGAGGCTCACACCATGGGGTAGTGCAGGGCCATGGCTGCTGCTCTCCAATGGCTGCCCAGACAGGAAAAAATGTATCCTTTTCACTGGGAATGTATCCTTTCCACTCTCACCGGCCCTGTGCTTGATTCTAACATGAAGCTTTTAAGACAGCTTTTTTTGTTATTGTTCGTTTGTTTTTGTGTTGTTGTTGTTGTTGTTGTTGTTGTTGTTGTTGTTTTCAGGAAAGAGAGAAGGTAAAGAGATGGTTCACTCAATAAAGGGTCATGGAATCCTAAGGCCCTGAGTCCAGACCCTGTGAATCCACATAAAAGCAGGTGTGCTGGGAGGCGGGCAGAGTTGAAGCCCTGAAGCTACTTGGCCAGCTAACAGCCAAATTCTAAGCATCTGATTCAGGGAGAGACACTATTTAACCACAATGAAGGAAGAGAGTGATCAAAGAAAGACACTTGGTGTAGACCCTAAACCCACCCCGACCCTGCCACCCTTGAAAACGGCTTGGAAACAAATTGCTGTGAGATTGGCTGTCCCCTCTACTGGCTCCCTGTTCTTCAGCCCTAACTGGATGATAGCATGAGGGCTGAGGTATCCTTCACAGAGCACAAATTGCCCTTGTGCTGGTTAATTTTGGTATTTGAGTTTATTTGATTGTGAAGTGCTTTAGATGGCTGGAGGCATCACTGGGTAGAGCACTTGCCTAACACATGTGAAGCCCCAGATTTCACCCCACACACACACACACACACACACACACACACACATCCTCTTACTGCACCTCCCCACTGCACCTCCACCACTCTCCAAAACAATAACAAACAAGAACCAAAAGAAATCAAGCAGAGAGAGCTAGGGCATCAGGGAAGCACACCTTTAGATGGGTCTCTGGGGTGTTTCTGAAGAGAATCAACTAAAGGTGGGGCCTCAGGTACTCTACAGAAAAGGACAGACAGATCATTGTAATTCCTAGGTCAGCCTCCTCTATAAAGCACATTTTAAGCCAGCCAAGGCTATATAGCAAGAGCCTGTCTTTAAAAATAAATGACTCTGCATGAATGAATGTAGACAGCACAGTCCCACAGCTAGCAGCTCAAAAGGAATAAACATAGGGAAGGAAAAAGACTTTAGACATAGGCATATTCTCTCCCTCCCTCCCCGCACCCCTCCCACCTCTTCCAGGATAGACTGAAACCATGAGCAAAAATAACCTTTCCCTACTCTAGCTGTAGCCGTGCCTGTGCCTGGATCTTTAGTGCTGTGGAGAGTGGACCGCTGGGGCTAAGTGACTGCCAGCCTAGCTCCATGTTCGGTGAGAGACCATAACCAAAAGTAATAGGACAGAAAGTGTCAGATCAGGACACTCGGTGCTCTCCCCTGCTTTCTGCATGCACAAGCATGTGCACCCACACACAGACATGCACATATAACACAGACATGCAAAAGACATACATAGGATTAAATAAATACTTTCTTCTGATGTGTAGCATAAGTATCTTGTCAAGCAAATCTAATACAAACCTTTTATTGGGGATTCAATTAAGTGCAAAACAATCACTTCTTCATAGTTCCAGAACATTTCCATCACTCCCAGATAAAACAAAGCTTGCATCCACTTAGTCATTCTCTATTCTCCTGTCCCTAACCCATGGAAACTACTAATCTCATTTCTGTCTCCAAAATTTGCTTTTTGTTGGTTAGTTAGTTTGGAGTTTTCTTGTTTTGTTCTGTTTTGGGGTTCTTGTTTGTTTGTTTTTAGACAGTTTCCCTGTGTCATCCTGGCTATCCTGGAACTCACTCTGTAGGCCAGGCTGACCTCGAACTTGGAGATCTGCCTATCTCTGTCTCCTGAGTGCTGAAATTAAGGGCATGTGCCACCAGCACCCAGATTTAAATTTTTCATACCCTAAATTTTTCATATGAAGAGAGTCATACACTATGTAATCTCTATTGTCTACCTTTTTTCATGGATTGTTTCTGAGGTTCATCTACCATGTATTAGTTCATGTCTATAACTATAATAAAATACTAAAGACTGGGAAATGTATAAAGAAAAGAGGTTTATTTGGCTCACAGTTTTGGAGATTGAAATCTTCAAGATCTGTAGAAACATGAGGAAGGGATTATAGACTAAAACAGGATTTTTAAGACTCTGGGGTTAGTCTCGCTTTTGATTTTTTCACTTTCTTTGAGTCTCAAACTCACTATGTAATCAAAGCTGGTCCTCCAGACTCTACCTACCAAGTTCCAGGATTGCAGGTATATGTTACTATAATTATTTTTCCTGTTGATCTAACAAAAATATCTGAGCAATTTAAGAAAAGAAGGATTGATTTTGGTCCACAGTTCGAATGTACATTGTGGTGGGGAAGGCACGGTCTCTGTACTGGTGTGTGGCTGGTCACACTTCATCTATGGTTGCCAAGCAGGCAGAGAGGGGTGCTGATGCTCAGCTCACTTTCTCCTGTTTATAAAGCCGTGGGGAGCTGCAGAGCACATTCAGAGCTACTTTGCCCTCCTAAGCCAAATGTCTCTGAAAACTCCCTCATATACACAACCAGAGGTATGTCTCCTTGGTGTTTCAAGTCCAGCCAATTTAACAATGAAAAGAAGTCTGATGAGTCTTGCTCTTTTATATCAACACACTCTTGGGGAAAGAAATTGCAGTCCCACAGGAATTAGATTCAAGTCTTCGGAGAGCAGTGGCCCAATGACCTGTGCTAAATGCTACCCTGGGATACACTTAAATCATACCTGCGAGATATATATATATATATATATATATAGATAGATAGATAGATAGATAGATTCATATAACTATGGCTAAAGAACATTCTATGATATGATTTTGTTTACTCACTTGATTTTTTCATAGTTTGAGACTATTGTAAATAATGCTGCTACATGCATGCTTATACAGTCCTTGAGTGGACATGTATTTTCATTCCTTTTGGCTACATATGCGGAATTCTGAGGATCAGGGAAGCTATTAAATTACCATATTGATGCTGGACTCGAGTTCCTAACGTACTCAGCTTGGGGAGATTAGGCATGTATAAATCTAATGGATGTGACCATGACTTAGACAACTCTGACTAGCGGACCAAGCTCCACTCACTCACTACCTGTTTTCACTTGGCATTCAAGCAGGAGATACTTAAGACAAATTATAAAGACTATTTTGTAAGATGGAAACATGCCATGGCATGGAAGTTCAGTATTGATAAACATTTTTGGCATGTAATCATAACTATCCAGTTGTGTTTCATCTACTATGGATTCGGTATGACTCCCAAAGCTGGCCTCTGCCTTTACCCACTCAAAGTCAGCTGCTCACTCGAGATTTCAGCAGCAGTGGGCACAGCTGAGCACTGACATCCTTTACTTGAGTCCCAGAAAGCCACACTCTCTGCCAGCTGCTCTGAAGCTTGAAGCCACATTGTGGATGGATCTGTGGAGATCAGTCAGCATTCACGAGCTGACTTCCGCCCTTCGTACAGGCCTTACTTGGGTGGGAGAGGAATTGCGAGATCACTTTGTAGCATTGGAAAGATGATTTTCCTTTCCTTGAGTCTTGCTTTTCTCTTCTATAAAATGACTTGGTTGGGCAATACTATCTCTGAGGCCACTGATCATCCCAGGTTCTCTGATTAGCATGGTATTGCCATCAACAGAAGCCACAGAGCAACACAATATTTATCATCTGAAGTAACTTTAAGTGCAAAATTCACTGGCAATTCATGTAAATATTCATCTGTGGATAAAGGAGGAGGGCAGTGAGTCTACTGAGGTAATAATCTTAAAGATGACACAATTAATCTCAGCTAGCAAATCTACAGCAACAGAAGTACACATTCACACAGATTCACCCCCTCTCCCTGGTAGAACAGAGCCAGGTACCTGCTGTGTAATCTGGCAAGACCACCAGAGAATTTGTGAGACTTGGGAGGGGATACTGCACATTAGTAAGGTGGGGCTGAGTCTGGTTTGTGCTCTAGATGTGGGTATCTGAGATGGAGAGGAAGCATCACTTCCTGGTAAGCTCTCCTAGTTTGCTTTCCATTGCTATGATAAACAACAGAACTCAAAGATGACTTGAGGAGGAAAGGATTATATATGCATGCAGTCCCACAGAGGGAAGCCAGGGCAGTAACTCAATCAGGAATCTGGAGGCAGAAAGTGAGGCCATGGAGAAATGCTGCTACCTGGCTTGCTCAGTTTACTTTCTTATAGAACCCAGGACCCTGGCCAGATATGGCATCACCCACAGTGGGCGAGCCCTCTCATATCAATCATTAATCAAGAAAAGTCCTCACAGACTTGTCTACTGGACAATCTAAAGGAGGCAACGCCTCAGCTGAGGTCCCTCTCCCTGGATAACTCGGAGTCTGTACTAGATTGTGTCAAGTAGACAAAATACTAAGCAGTGCAATTGATCCCTTGTCAGCTTCACAGGCAAACACAACACTGTTAAACTTTTCCTTTATTTGCCTCCAGGACTTCACATTAATGTCATAATATAATATATAGTATAATTTTAAAATGCTCAGTGTTTAAAATTTTAACCTTTGGTGACTTTGGATAGGTCATTCTCCTTTCTCTGGGCCTTGTTTTTTTTTTTTTTTTGTTTGTTTGTTTGTTTGTTTGTTTGTTTTGGTTTTTTCGAGACAGGGTTTCTCTGTGTAGCCCCGGCTGTCCTGGAACTCACTCTGTAGACCAGGCTGGCCTCGAACTCAGAAATCCGCCTGCCTCTGCCTCCCAAGTGCTGGGATTACAGGCGTGCGCCACCACGCCCGGCTCTCTGGGCCTTGTTTTTTTCTCTTCGGTAAGATGCTTCAAATAATCTGATTTTTTAAGCTTCCTCACAGGAGGGCCCAGCAGCTTGGTGTTCAGTTGTTTTAGTTGATTCCAGATTCAGCGAAGTTGACAAGCAAGACCAGCTAGCGCAGAGTGTTAAGCAATGCACTCAATGCTTGACAAGCACTTAGCCCCCTGGAACTTAACAATTTTGGTTCTCCCATTGGGGCCCACATAATTGTCTGTGGCTGCCATAATGAACTTCTGAAAACTTGGTGCCTTAGAACACTGGTCATTTTCTTGTACTTCTGGAGGACAAAAGTCTGCAGTCAATAGTGGGGTCTGAAGACTTTAGGGGAAACTCTTCTCATGCTCCTTGCAGCTTTGAGTGAGCATTAGGCCTTCGGTGGCATTTTCTTCCTCTATATGCATCCTTTCAACCTTTGCCTCTCTCTTTGCAAGACCTCCCTGGCAGCACAGCATGGTTTGGATTTAAGTTTGAGCCTGTGTGATCCAATACAATATAACATCAAGACACTGAATTAGATCCATGAAGACCCTATTTACAAAGACACATTTTGTAGTTTCCAGCAGATGTGGATTTCAGAGGACAGTATTCAACTTATCACAAGTGACAGTTGCCAGACATTTGAATTGTCCATTTATGTATGTATTTATGTATGTATGAGTGTATATACATACATACCTATACATATGCATATACATACACATATACACACACACATATATATGTGACATATATATATGACATAAAAGCCAGTGGACCGTGGACCGTACATGCTAGCCCATATCTACTATCTGTGCTCTCTCCTTCATGGTGCTGAGCCTCACCACTGGCCCAGAAACAATGCAGTAAGCCTACTGTGAACTAAAATTTGCTAAATGTGAATTAAAACAAACCATTCCACCTTTAGAGAGCTCATGTTGGGTTCAATTCCAAAGCTTTAGATAAAACACCCAACTGTAATGAGCATACAACACTGGGAGTATAATTAGTGCCAGTAAATATACTCTTACAGAAACTTAAAATGGTAAGTATATTATGTATGCTTTAGCACAATAAAAAATGGTGTTAAAATGTGATTTGGGGTGGTGAGATGGCTTATTAGATAAAGGTGCTTGCCTCCTGTCTTGAGGTTACTATTGCCGTGATAAAACACCATGACCAAAAGGCAAGTTGGGGAGGTAAGGTTTTATTTGGCTTCCACTTCCGTATCACAGTTCATCATGGAAGGAAGTCAAGACATGAACTCAAACAGGGCAGGAAGCTGAACGCAGGAGCTGATGCAAAGGCCATGGAGGGGTGCTGCTTACTGGTTTGCTCTACCTGCTTTCTTATATACCCTAGGACCACTGGCCCAGGGATGGTGTCACTCAGGATGGGCTGGGCCTTCCTACATCAATCACCAATTAAGAGAATACTCAAGGCATAATTAGCAAATGAAAAGATTCCCAAGAAGAAGGAAGGAGAGAACCCTGGTCCTGAAAAGACTGGATCCAGTTTTTTAGGAGAGTACCAGAACAGAAAAATAGAGGGGGTGATGGGGGAATAGGAGGGAGGGGGGACGGGAAGAGGACTTATGGGACATAGGGTGAAGGGGAAACTGGGAAAGGGGAAAGCCTTTGTAATGTAAACGAAGAATATAGAAAATTAAAAAAAAAAATACCTGTGAGTAACAAGGAGGGCTTAAGAGGTTATGGATACAAGGATCTCCCTGGTAAGGGGAAATAAAATAGATTTTGCCAGTGGACTGGGGAGGGGGCTGTTTGGGAACAGGAGGGCTCAGATGAGGGGGCGGGAGAAAATACTGGAAGAAATGACTGGCATTGGGTGCATTTCAGGAGTGAGGCAGAAACCCAGTACAGTGGAAACTCCACGGAATCTATGAGAGTAACCCTAGCAAAGACTCCTAGTAATGGGGGACACAGAGCCTGAACCTGCCATCTCCTGCAACCAGACAACAGCTCAGTGGATAGGGACACCAATCCAATCACAAAACCTTCAACCTACAGTTTGTCCTGCCTGTAGAGTCTTCTGGGACCAAAGCCTAGCATAATCCTTCTCAAAGTAACTATAGAGACTTCATCCAGGAACTGATAGGAACGGATGCAGAGTCACACAGCCAAGCATTAGGCAGAGTTCTGGTGGGCAGGGGGGAGATGAGAGGAACCAGAGGGGCCAGGGACACACCAGGAGAACATGGCCCACAAAATCCACTGACCGGGATTCATGGGAACTTGCAGAGATCAGGGAGCCTGTAAGAGTTAGACCTAGGTCCTCTGCATATATGTTATGGCTGAGTAGTTTGGTGTTCTTGTGGAAATCCTAACAGTGGGAACAAGAGCTGTCCCTGACTCATTTGCCTACTTGTGAGACTCTTTTTCCCCTACTAGATTGCCTTGTCCAGCCTTGATGTGATGGTATGTGCCTGTTTTTTTTTTTAAATTGGACATTTTATTTGTTTACATTTCAAATGTTATCTCCTTTCCCAGTTTCCCCTCTGCAATCCCCCTATCCCATTGCCCCTTACTCTGCTTCTATGAGGGTGCTCCCCTACCGATCCACCCACTCCCGCCTCACCGCCCTAGCATTCCCCTATCCTGGGACATCAAGCCTTCGAAGGACCAAAGACCTCCCTTCCCATTGATAAGGCCCCTTCAGCTCCTTCTGTCCTTCCCCTAACTCCTCTATAGTTGACTGAGCGCATCCGCTTCTGTATTTGTCATGCTCTGGCAGAGCCTCTCAGGAGACAGCTGCATCAGGCTCCTGTCAACAAGCACTTCTTGGCATCCACAATAGTGTCTGGGTTTGGTGTCTGCAAATGGGACGTATCCTCAGTTGGGGCAGTCTCTGGATGGCCTTTCCTTCAGTCTCTGTTCCACACTTTGTTCCTGTATTTCCTTTAGACAGGAGCAATTCTGGACTAAAATTTTGGAGATGGGTGGGTGGCTCCAACCCTCAACTGGCATGGGACGTGGGATGCCTAACCTCTGGATATGGTCTTGACAGGTTCTCCTTTCCCTTTGTGGGGTATTTCAGCTAATGTCATCCCTGTGGGGTCCTGGGATGCTCTTGCTTTCCTGGCATCTGGGACTTTCTGGTTGCTACCCCCAGTTCCCCATCCCCCATTGCTACACACCTCTGTTCAATTTCCTGACCCTCTTGTACATCTCCTCCACCTCCTCCCATACCTGATACTTCCCTCTTTTCCCCTCCCCCTCTTCTCTTCCTCCCAAGTCCCTCCCACCCTTTACTTCCCTTGATCATATTGTTCCCCTTCTAAGTAGGACTGAAGCATCCACTCTTTGCTCTTCCTGCCTCTTGAGCTTCGTGTGGTCCATGAGTTGTATCATGGGTATCCCGTGCTCTTTGCCTAATATCCACTTATTACTGAGTACATACCATGTATGTCTTTTGTGACTGAGTTAACTCACTCAGGATATTTTCTAGATCCATCCATTTGCCTAAGAATTTCATTGTTTTTAATAGCTGTACTATTACTTCATTTTGTAAATGTACCACATTTTCTGTATCCATTCCTCTGTTGAGGGACATCTGGGTTCTTTCCACCTTCTGGCTATTACAAATAAGGTTGCTATAAACATAGTGGAGCACATGTATCATGGCCAGCTTTCTGAGGAACTGCCAGACTGACTTATAGAGTGGCTGTACCAGCTTGTAATCCCACCAACAATGGTGGAATGCTCCTCTTTCTCCACATCCTCACAAGCATCTGCTGTCACCTGATTTTTGGTTTTAGCCATTCTGACTGGTGTGAGGTGGAATCTCAATGTTGCTTTGATTTGAATTTCCCTGATGACTAAGGATGCTGAACATTTCTTTATGTGCTTCTCAGCCATTAAGAGATATTAAGGAATAGTGATTGTTGCTTCCTGTTATTTTTGTTGTTAGAGGTGGAATTATGTTTGTATGACTATCTTCTTTTGGGTTTGTTGAAAGATTACTTTCTTTTTCTAGGGTGTAATTTCCCTTCTTTTTTTTTTTTGGTTTTTTTTTTTTTGTTTTTTTTGTTTTTTTTTTTTTTGTTTTGTTTTGTTTTTCGAGACAGGGTTACTCTGTGTAGTTCGGGCTGTCCTGGAACTCACTTTGTAGACCAGGCTGGCCTCGAACTCAGAAATCTGCCTGCCTCTGCCTCCCAAGTGCTGGGATTAAAGGCATGCGCTACCACCACCATCCGGCTCGTCTCCCTTCTTGTGTTGGCATTTTCTATCCATTATCCTTTGTAGGGCTGGATTTATGGACAGATACTGAGTAAATTTGGTTTTGTCATGGAATATCTTGGTTTCTCCATCTATGATGATTGAGAGTTTTGCTGGGTATAGTACTTTTGGCTGAAGTTTGTGTTTTCTTAGGGTCTGTATGAAGTCTGCCCAGGATCTTCTAGCTTTCATAGTCTCTGGTGAGAAGTCTGGTGTGATTCTGATAGGTCTTCCTTTATAAGTTACTTGCCCTTTTTCCCTTACTGCTTTTAATATTCTTTGTTTAGTGAATTTGGTGTTTTGATTATTATGTGCCAGGAGGACTTTCTGTTCTGGTCCAGTCTGTTTGCAGTTCTGTAGGCTTCTTATATGTTCATGGGCACCTCTTTCTCTAAGTTAGGGAAGTTTTCTTCTATAATTTTGTTGAGGATATTTACTGGCCCTTTAAGTTGGGAATCTTCACTTTCTTCTATACCTACTATCCTTAGGTTTGCTCTTCTCATTGTGTCCTGGATTTCCTGGATGTTTTGGGTTAGGAGCTTTTTGGATTTTGCATTTTCTTTGACTGTTTTGTCAATATTTTCTATCATATCTTCTGCACCTGAAATTCTCTCTATCTCTTATATCAGTTGGTAATGCTTGTGTCTAAGACTCCTAATCTCTCTCTCTCTCTCTCTCTTTTTTTTTTGTTTTGTTTTTTTGTTTTTTTTTCTTTTTTTTTTATTGTATATATTCTATATTTACAATTCATTTCCCTTTTTCTGGTTCCCCACCCCAAAGGTCCCACATGTCCTTTTCCCTCCCCCTGCTCCCGCATCCACCCCGTCCCACTTTACTGTTCTTGTACTCTCCCACAATGATGTTTTGGTCCATTCTAGCACCAGTGTCCACTCCTTTCTTCTTGTGAGACATCACTTGATATGTGATTTGTGTCTTTGGTGTTCCAAGCTTCTAGGCTAATATCCACTTATCAGTGACTGTATACCATGGGTATTCTTTTGAGACTGGGTCACCTCACTTAGTATGACGTTCTCCAGCTCCATCCATTTCTCTAAGAATTTCATGAATTCATTGTTTCTAATGGCTGAATAGTACTCCATTGTGTATATATACCACATTTTTTGTATCCATTCCTCTGTTGAGGGACATCTGGGTTCTTTCCAGCTTCTGGCTATTATATATAAGGCTGCTATGAACATAGTGGAGCATGTATCCTTATTGCATGCTGGTGAATCTTCTGGGTATATTCCCAGGAGTGGTATGGCTGGGTCCTCCGGAAGTATCACACCCAGTTTTCTGATGAACCGCCATACTGATTTCCAGAGTGGTTGTACCAGCTTGCATTCCCACCAGCAGTGGAGGAGTGTTCCTCTTTCTCCACATCCTCGCCAACACCTGATGTCTTCTGAGTTTTTAATCTTAGCCATTCTGACTGGTGTGAGGTGAAATCTCAGGGTTGTTTTAATTTGCATTTCCCTAATGACTAGTGATGTTGAACATTTTTTAAGGTGTTTCTCAGCCATCCGAATTTCTTCAGGTGAAAAGTCTCTGTTTAGCTCTGTACCCCATTTTTGGATAGGGTTATTTGGTTTTCTGGGGTCTAACCTCTTGAGTTCTTTGTATACATTGGAGATTAGCCCTCTGTCGGATGTGGGGTTGGTGAAGATTTTTTCCCAATTTGTTGGGTTTCTCTCTGTAGCCCTGGCTGTCCTGGAACTCACTCTGTAGACCAGGCTGGCCTCGAACTCAGAAATCCGCCTGCCTCTGCCTCCCAAGTGCTGAGATTACAGGCATGCGCCACCACTGCCCGGCTTCCTAATCTCTTTAATAGATTTCCTATCACCAGGGTTGTCTCCCTTTGTGATTTCTTTATTGTTTCTAGTTCCATTTTTACATCCTGGATGGTTTTATTCAATTTCCTCACCTGTTTGGTTGTGTTTTCCTGTAATTGTTTAAGGGATTTTTGAGTTTCCTCTTTAAGGGCTTCTACCTGTTTACCTGTGTTCTCCTGTATTTCTTTAAGGGAGTTGTTTATTTAAGGGATAACTGGACTCTGATGATGCCAAGTAGCCTTGGTTTCTGTTTCTTGCATTCATTGTGCTTGCCTTTTGCCATCTGGTTATCTCTGGTGTTAGCTGGTCTTGCTTTCTCTGAGTGTGGCTTGTTTGTCCTATAAGCCTGTGTGTCAGTACTCCTGGGATACCAGTTCTCTCCAGGAGGAATTTGGGTATGGAGAGCTGTGGCACAGGGTCAGCTCTGGGGTGCAGATGGAATCTTGAAAGATCCTGTCGCAGGCTGTTCCTTGGTTCCTGTATCTTGAGGGCTCCAGGCAGGTCCCTCAGTGTGGAAATTGTGGTCTTACCTCTTCTCACAGGTGTGTCAGCACTCCTGGGAGACCAGCTCTCTCCTGGTGGGATTTGGGTATGGAGAGCTTGGCACAGGGTCAGCTGCAGGGCTCAGATGAAAACTAACTAACTCTCTCTCTCTCTCTCTCTCTCTCTCTCTCTCTCTCTCTCTCTCTCTCTCCAGGGTTTCTCTGTGTAGCCCTTGCTGGTCTCAAGCTTCAGGTGCTGGTCTTATTGTAGCTTGTTATTCTATGTTTGGTTGATGTCCCTAGAAGACTTGCTCTTCCTTGAGGTGCAGAGGAGGGGTGTGGATCTGGGGAAGTGGACCTGGGAGAATCTGGGGGTAGGCGAGGGAGGGGAAACTGAAGTCAGGATGTAATATGAGAGAAGAATAAAAAATGCCTTACATGCTTGCTAACAGCCTGATGTTACAGAGGTGCTTTCTCAGTTCAAGTTCCCTTCTCTTTGATGATTCTCACTTGTCTTAAATTGACATAAAACTAACCAGCACAACACCGTAACTGGCAAAATGAGTGAGACTCCCAGGACTCACACAGTGGAAGCAAAAAACCCATTTCTGTAATTTGTTCTCTGACTTCCACACTCAAGCACACGTGGAGCATACCCTCCCCCAAAATTAAAGGGAGCAAATAAGTGTAAAACAATTTAGAACAGCTGGGCAGTGGGGGCGCACACCTTTAATCCCAGCCCTTGAGAGGCAGGGACAAGCAGACCTCTGAGTTCAAGTGTACCCTGGTCTAAAGTGGGAATTCCAGGACAGCCAGAGTTACACATAGAAACCCGCTTTGAAAAAAGAAAACAGCCGGGCGGTGGTGGCGCACGCCTTTAATCCCAGCACTTGGGAGGCAGAGGCAGGCGGATTTCTGAGTTCGAGGCCAGCCTGGTCTACAGAGTGAGCTCCAGGACAGCCAGGGCTACAGAGAGAAACCCTGTCTCAAAAAAAAAAAAAAAAAGAAAGAAAGAAAAGAAAAAAGAAAACAAAAAACATAAATAAATAAATAAATAAATAAATAAATAAAGGAACAGTGTGACCTGAGGACCTGAGAGATCCAGCAAGTGTGTAAGAAGCTGAGCACCGTGGCTCATGTCTAAAGGCCCAGTCAGTTCTGGGAAGGCAAATACAGGAGGTCTGAGAAATGCAGATCAGTGATTAGGGAGCCAACTTAGCGGCCAAAGTGCTTCTCCTTTAAGTTGCGTTGGTCAGGGTATCTTATCACAGCAGAGAGACAAGTAGCTAACTCATCTATTCTCCCTGATGGCTGTCTAGCCAGCTGGGCTCAGGCCTCACACCTACTGGGTGCATTCCACATCTCCCTTTGCCTCACCTTTCATGCTTCTAGTGAAGGCCTCCAGAATCACTTCAGGGTCTAGCCCACTGGCAGGAGGATGCCTGGAGCTTCTTTCCCAGTGATATTTGCCATCTGCAGCTGTATATACTCAGTGGCAGGTGTCTGACAGAGCCCAGGAATGACTTACTGATTTCGGTGACAATCCTCAGAAGTCAGGTTGATTTCCACGGTACTTCAGCTCAGAGACTGTCCATAACCACAGTTACTTCCTGCTTTAGACAGAATGTCTCCCTAGCTTCCCATTCCCTACAGGATTAAGCCACATGCCTTGGCCTGGCATTCCTGTGCGTCAGTCCGTCCATCCATCCTGCTTCCTCGCTGTACACTGACCAGGTCTCCATGCCATTGCTGACGTAGCTTCTCCTGCCTACCGAGCCTTCGTTTAGCCTTTCCATCCTAGTATCCGACTGTTATGTCTTGAGGTCCAAGTTATCATAAATTAAGTTCCAAAGTATTGAGTAGCAAATGGTTATTTGTATAAATTGTCACATATAAAGATGATATATGGAGAACTTTTCAAGAGATTGAGTTTCAACTTTTAGATGCAAGTGACCCACTGGAAATCAGGAAGGGGAAAGAGAATTGTATAAGTTAAAAAGGAGATAACTTCAGTTAATTTTGGTTGCTCTTTTCTAGGCTGTCTTTGTCTTCTTCCATCTAAAAGACAGAGTTGTTGTACTAAACTCCATCACTATGGAAAACTACACCTATACATGAACTGTCATAGCAGCATTCAAAAAGCTGTATCGGAAAGAACCAAAATGCCTATCAAGGGTTGGAAGCCTTCATAAATAAAATGTGGTTTCTTTCTACAGTAGAATATTATTCAGCCAGAAAAATGAAATCCCAAAACATACCACAGCATGAATATATCATAAAGACATTACTCTAAGTTAAAGAAACTACAGACAGTATGTCACATACTGCATGGTTCTGCTGCAAAAAATGTACAGGATAAGGGACTGGAGACGTACCTTAGCATTTATTGCTCTTGCAGAGGACCCTGATTCAATTCCCATCATGTACATGGCGGTACACAACTATCCACAACTCCAGTTCCAGGGGATGTAATGCTACCTCCTGTCCATGGGCAGCAAACACACAAAATGCATATAAAAATAAAACAAGTCTTTAAAAATATTAAAACTGTAGTTTGCCTTACATATTCATTATCTCATCCTGAAACTCTCTCCACTGAACACAACACTCTGATGTCCTTTAAGCCCAGGATAATTTCTACTCTCCTGTATGTCTTTGTGGGCTGGACCTCTCTAAGTGCCTCTTAGAAGCTGCTTTACAAGGCTTCTTTTTATGCCCACCTTATTTTACTGAGCACCATGTCCTCAAGGGCCACCTATGTTGTAGTGTGTCTTAGAATTAAAGGCTACATTTTTCTCATATGAGGTTTACCACAATTGAAAAAAATGCTTCCTGAGCCAGGTGATAGTGGGACACACCTTTAATTGCAGCATTCAGGAGGCAGAAGCAGTCAGATATCTGAGTTTGAGGCCAGTCTGCTCTACATAGCTAGTTTCAGAATAGCCAGGGCTACACAGAGAGACTCTTCTTCTTCAAAAAAATGTTTCCTGATATCTTATGTTTCATTGGTTTGAGGGAATGGAAACAAATCAAGATCCTTGAACCTGCCAGCTGGAAGTGACTATCCAAATACACATCCCCCATATGTGCATCTGACCCCCCTCTGTGGGTGCTGGGAACACAGATCTGTACACAGCCCAGTCCTCCTAATGAACTGGATTCTAATGGCATGCATCACACAGGCCTTCAACGTGATTGGTACTACTTAGATATACAGAAAGAGAGAAAAATTTAGAGGGGAAGCCATTCTAGATGAGCTGGCCCATTTCAAGCCCCATAAAAGCATACATGTGTTCTAAAGCATGGGGAAAACAGTTCACAGCCTACTTTGGTAATTGTTTAATATGGCTTATCAAAAGTTGCTAAAACCCCAAAGGCTTAAAATATACATATTTATTCTGTTACTTAGCTACTTTTCAAGAGGACCCAGGTTTGATTCTCAGGAACAGTATGGTTACCTATATACCTGTTAATGATGTGATCCTGAGCAATTCACTTCCAATCATGATGCTTTGGTTTTACTATTTGGAGACATGGAAGTAGCCTCTCCTACCTTGTGTGATGTCACAGTGACTAGTAGTTCCTGCAGTGATATAGTAAAGGGTAGACTTCCCAAAGGCATGGATTCCTCCTCATTGCTTTCAAGTAAGTTGAGCATTGAAGGCTGACTTTGTTCAAAGAATATAAGAAGAGTTTTTGGTCATTCTAGGTTGAGCAAATGGCATCAAGAAAGACACAAAAGTAGCAGTTGCAGGGTTGGTTCTAGAGACAAAAACTGGCCCAGGTAAATGAAGGTGACGACAGCTTTAAGTAAGAAAAGTGTTAGTGGAGATGGTGACAATTCCTGAGCATCATCAAATGTCCTTGAAACCAAGGAACTTGATCCTCTTCTAGATGACAAGGAGATATGAAAAGATTTATAAGGATATGAAGTCATAGAGTATGAACATTAAGAAGATCCTGGGTGCCAGGCAGTGGTGATACAAGCCTTTAATCCCAGCACTTGGGAGGTAGAGGCAGGAGACTATCTGTGAGTTGAGTCTAGTCTGGTCTATAGAGCTAGTTCTAGGACAGCCAAGCTACACAAAGAAACCCTGTCTTGAGGAGGAAGAGGAGGAGGAGGAGGAGGAGGAGGAGGAGGAGGAGGAGGAGGAGGAGGAGGAGGAGGAAAAGAAGGAAGAAGAGAAGTTTGTTCATAGAGATAAAAATAGAGAGGTAGCTTAGTGCTTAAGAGCATTGGCTGTTCTTCCAGAGGGCCCAGGTCATGGTGCCTCAAAACTAGTTCTGATGCCCTCTTCTGACATCTAGGCATGTTATTTATGTGCATACATGCATGCATGCAGGGAACATGCATGGTTTTTAAAGAAGTTTATTATGAGCCAGACATGGTGGCGCACACCTGTAATCCCAGCACTTGGGAGGCAGAGGCAGGCGAATTTCTGAGTTCGAGGCCAGCCTGGTCTACAGAGTGAGTTCCAGGACAGCCAGGACTACACAGAAAGACCCTGTCTCGAAAAACCAAAAAAAAAAAAGTTTATTATGGTTCTTGAAAGATGGCTCCATCATTAAAGTACCTGCTACACAAGAATGAGGATATGAGTTGAGATCCCTAGACCCGTGTAAATAGCCAAGCATGCTAGTGTGTACTCACCCTCAGCACTGGGGAAGAGAAACTGCTCGATCCCAGATTATCACAGGCCAGCCACACTAGCTAAATAGACTACCTCTAGATTCAGGAACAGACTGTCTCAAAAAATAAAGACTGAAGGCTGAGTGTTGTGGCACATACCCTTAATCCCACCCAGCACTGGAAAGCAGAGGGAGGAGGATTTTTATGAGTTCTAGAACAGTTATGTATGTAGAGGTATGTAGAGAGACTCTGTCTCAAACAAGATCAAGAGCAATTGAGAAAAAGACACTTGATGTCAACCTCTGGCCTCCAAATAAATACATACCATGGTTTAGGCTCAGTGACACAAATTTTAGATTTCTGATTTCCACCAATGGAAAGGAATACTCTTTGTCTGTCTATCTCTGTCTCTCTGTCTCTGTCTATCTGTGTGTGTGTGTGTGTGTGTGTGTGTATGTGTGTGTGTGCATGTGTGTGCATGTGTGTGTATGCATTCTTGTGTGTGTGCTAGAGCTAGAGATCAGCCTTGGGTATTGTCCCCTACAGTTGCCAACCACACTTTTTGAGACAAGGTCTTTTACTGGCTTTGAACTCTCCTGAGTTCTAGCATTAAATATGTGTGCTGCCATACAAGATTAAAGAAATATTCTTTGTCTAAATATCATTCCTCTGAACTGGGCATAGTGATGCAAGCCTATAAGCCCTCACCTTGAAAGGTTGATATAGGAGAGTCAAACTTTCAAGTCTAGCCTCAGACACATAGTGAAATTCTGTGCCAAGACATGTTTATTCTCTCTCTTCCTCCCTCCCCCACCTCTCAAACACTCTTCTCCTCTCTTCAGGATCCACTCTCCAAAATAATTAACATTCATGATCCAGTCATTTGATTTTTGTGTTTCTCCTTTCTTTTGTTTCTTCCACATAAGGTAATTTTTATTTAAGAAATCCTTGGAACCTTGGCTGAAACTTGAAGTAAAGTGTCAGAGAAAGCAGAATTATGTGAAATGAAATAACCCCCTTAGTTCTGACTTCCCTTTGGTCTGGCCCATCATGAAGGTCTCAGAGGATCACTGGTAGATTGAAAAGGAAGAATAAGATGAACAAGGGCCTGTAGACCTTAGAAATCTTGCCTCGTGTGTATGTTCCCACACTGTTTTGTGGTCTGACCTTGGCAGGGACCATGATGTCTCTTCACCAGGTACCTCTTGGCTTCTTTATCATGTCTGTATGGTCTTCCCTTCATTGCTCTACCACAACTGTGCTTGGCTCAAAATATGAGCTAGATTTGTTTATTCATTCACCTACATTCATCAGGGGCCAATCTTCCCATGAAGTCTCTGGGGAAGGTTCTGTCCCAAGGTTTTTGAGACTCTGGTGGATGCCAGCAATTTATGGTGTCCCTTGGCTCATAGATGAGTCACTCCATTACCCACCTCCACACATACATATGTGTACATACATTTCCTTATTCTTGAGAGTTCCATGTCCCTATACCATTCTTAAAGGGATAGCAATTGCTGGATATTTGGCCCGACCCCACTCTGATATCACCTTATCTTAACCTGATTCTATATTCAAAGATCCTATTTTCAAATAAAGGCATATTCCCAGGCACCATAGGCTTGGATCTCAGTGTGTCTTTCTTGGAGCCATGATTCAGTCTCACAACACAATACAAAGTAAAATGTCTTAGCAACATCTTGTTGCTTTGACATAAAACAGACAGTTCCTTCATCCAGAGTCTACTATATTTTGTCCTCTACTATTTTGGATGTTGAAATGTGAAGCACCCATCTCTAGGGCTAGATTATTGGAGACAGTAAGATCAATGGAAGCAGCCATAGCTGGGAGGGACTGTCATCAATGGTGAGCACTGCTCTGCTCTAAGCTAGAATCAAGTGAACGTCACTATATATAGTAAGTTTATATATAATGATACACACACCCACACATTGTCTTAGGGTTTTACTGCTGTGAACAGACACCATGACTAAGGCAAGTTCTATAAGGACAACATTTAATTGCAGCTGGCTTACAGGTTCAGAGGTTCCGTCCATTATCATCAAGGCAGAAGCATGGAAGCATCCAGGGAGGCGTGGTGCAGGAGGAGCTGAGAGTTCTACATCTTCATCTGAAGGCTGCTAGTGGAAGACTGACTCCCAGGCAGCTAAGACAAGGGTCTTAAAGCCCATGCCCACACACTTACTCCAAAAAGATCACCCCTCCTAATGGTGCTACACAATAGGCCAAGCATGTACAATCCATCACATTCCATTCCCTGGCCCCTATAGGCTTATACAAACATATGAATCTATGGGGTTCATACCTAAACATAGAATAATGCAAAATATATTTAATCCAACATCAAAAGTCCCCATAGTCTATAGCAGTCTCAACAATGTTAAAAGTCCAAAGTACAAACAAAATCCTTTCTGAGATTCAAGCATTCTCTTAACTTTAATCCCATATAAAGTAAAAAATACTGGACCAAAGCAAGACAGAAAACCAGCTGGGTAAACTCCAAACTCCACGTCTCCATGTCTGATGTCAAAGCACTCTTCAGATCTCCAGCTTCATCCATCCTTATTGACTGCTGTTGGCAGATCTGGCATTCAGCAGCAACAAACTTCTTTCTCAGGTTCTGCTCCTGTGTGTGTGTAAGTCATATTACAAAATTATATGTTGTTACTCATTGCTATGATAAAATACCACACAGAAACAACTTGTGGGAATAGAGATATACTTTGATTCATGGCTTCAATGCCCTTCTCCTTCCACCCTTCTCCATCCCTTTTCTTACCTTTCAAGCCCCTAACACTAGGTAGAAGAGAATAAAGGAGAGAGAGAGAGAGAGAGAGAGAGAGAGAGAGAGAGAGAGAGGTAAGAAAGGGGCAATGTTACCCTTAGACTACTTCCTGCTGATTAGGGACATTGAGTTCCTTGGGACAGGTTTGATCTTCACTGTCAGAATATCTTTTCTTTTCTTCTTCTCCCTCCTTGTTTCTTCTTTGTACATGACTACTCAACAAACAGCAACCAGCAGTATCTAACCATCAACCAGCCAACCCACCAGGGCTCTAGCATTTACATATCCCCTGAAAAGTCCCCAGAATTCCAAATATCACACCATCCCAGAAACTGTGTGCAGGTGGCAAAACCACACCTCTGCCAGAGCACAAGGCAAATCATAGTCAGCTGCTGTGGACAATCTGAACCATCCTCTTATCCCACACCCGGGTTTGGAACAAAAACATATTCCCATAATATTTCTGTGTTTTTTAAAGAAACCAAAATTCTCACTACAATGAGACTTTCACATTCAAACCATAATAGACATAATTACAAACTCTCTTAAAATTGAAAGCTATAGAAACAGATAAAACATACAACAATCCTAGTAATGTCCAAATAAATTAATTTTGTTTATTCTCTACTATGTTGATTTTATTCTCTATAGTATAAAGGTAGAAACAACCCCAATGTCCATATTTTGTAAGTAGATGTGAAGTAAACTTTATTAGAGTACAATATGGAATAAAATATTGCTCCCTGTAAAACATGAAAAATCCACTTTTACATTTCTACTCCAGATGAGAAAGACTGTCGATTATCAGAGTCATTATCTGAAATTCCAGAGCATGGGGCTCTCCAGAGACTGACAGTAAATTAGTACTTCCTTAGGACCCAATGCGAAGACAGACTACAGGTTATGGGTGGAGATGAGAGCTAAAGGGTATGGTTTCAAATCCAATGGATAAAAGTGTTCTAACTGCCATGGAATTAGGGGCTTAGCTCAGTGGCAGAGCACTTGCCAAACATATAAGAAGTCCTGGGCTCAGTCTTCATCACTGAAAAAGGTCACAAAAAGATCAAGAGAAGCCACAGGAATGAAAATTGGCTGTCAGGATGGTTGCATGGCACCATTGACCTATAAGCCTTAAATGTGCTAAAGTGAGCTCTATCTCCAGAAAGCTTTTTTTTTTCTAGGCCTGGGACTGAATCTCCATTGGCAGACCCTTGACTAGCCCTAGATTCCATTTCAGCACCATAGAAACCAGGTATGACAGACTGCACATGCCTGTAATTCAGCAGTCAAATGGTGCAGGCAGAAGGACCACAACTTCAAGACCATTTTCAGTTACATAGCAAATTTGAGGCCACTCTGAGATATAAGAACCTTTCTTTCTCAAAAGGAAAGAAAAAGAGAGAGAGAGGGAAAGGGAGGGAGGGAGAAAGGAAAAAGGAGAGGAGGGAGGGGAAGGGAGGGAGAGAGGGAAGGAAGGAAGGAAGGAAGGAAGGAAGGAAGGAAGGAAGGAAGGAAGGAAAAGAAAGGCTTATGAAATGGTTCACCTGGTAAAGATCCTTGTCATCAAGATTGATGTCCTGAGTATAGGTCCCAGACCTCAGAACGGAAGCAGGGAACTGATAGCTGAAAGTAGTTCTCGGACCTCTATATGTATAGCATGGCATAAGCGTGGCTTCTCTCTCTCTCTCTCTCTCTCTCTCTCTCTCTCTCTCTCTCTCTCTCTCTCTCACACACACACACACACACACACACACACACACACAAGCATACTAATAATGTTAATAATAATAAAGTTAATTAATTTTCATCTTCCTCTGACTGTGACCGTCCTACCTCCTTCTTTCAACCCATGTGATGATACTGGCCCTACCTGAAACATAGAAAATAATCTCCCAACTCAGGATTCTCTGTTTAATCACAGCTGCAAAAGCCCTTTGACCATCCATGGCAGATCAGGCAGATTCAGAGATTAAAAGGGGGACATCTTGGAATTCTATTATCCAGTCCAGTATATAAAGTTCCTTTTTACATAGTATATCAGAGACTGAAGTGAGATTTCAAAAGGAAGGGGGAACCTTCCCAGCCTGGTTCTTTATTTCTTCTGTAGATGACCCTCCCACTTAGATGAGTCATGTGATAAAAATCTCCCACTTTCCTGTGTGCCTCTCCAGCCCTGGAAACCAACGGGAGGGGTTCTTTCAGCCTCAGAGACAGTGATTTTCACAACCCACTGTATACTAAGACCGGCATACCCCCAGCCTGGAGAAGAGATGGAAGTCATTGGAAAGGGATCCCTATGCTTGAACAGTTTCAAGGTCATCACTAAGGAATCTTCTTAATTAACATCTTCACCCCTCCCCCAAACTCTTCTTTGGAGCTAATTTAAATCTCTCCTACCATGACTGAAGCCTATTTCATTTGCTTTTGTTTGGTTCTCAGGGCAAGTGTACAAATAGCTTCTGAACAGGAGATCGGATGCTTGGAAAAGCACCATTAATTTACTTTTTGGGCCTTTTGGGCAGGTGAAATCATCTTAGTTCCTTTTCAATTTCCTCTCCTGCTCCCCCCATCTCAGGGAGTTACCCAGACAGCAACAAGCCTAGTTCTGTTTTTCTAAAAGACATAAATTCTCCTGTGGCCAGCCAGCCCCTTACAGCAAACACAAACTCTGAGTGATCTGCTGTGAAATGACTTCACTCCTGCAAACCAGCCACTAGCTGATGTTTGTTTGTTTGTTTTGAGATTGGCAGCAAACTCATTAGGTAGCGATGCGTCAGCTTCCCAAATGCTGAGATTATAGGCCCTGAAAGACTTGCCTACTTCTGAATTCTTTTTAAGAATTGATTAAGTAAGCGGTGGTGGCACACGCCTTTGATCCCAGCATTTGGGAAGCAGAGGCAGGCAGATTTCTGAGTTCGAGGCCAGCCTGGTGTACAGAGAGAGTTCCAGACAGCCAGGGCTACACAGAGAAACCCTGTCTCAAAAAACAAACAAACAAACAAACAAACAAACAAACAAACAAAAGAATGTATTGATTGTATATACGCATACCTGCAAGAGTGTGTGAGCACTGTGCATGCAAGTGCCTACAGAGGAGCGCTGGAGTTAAGAAAAGGCTGTGAATCGGCTGATATGGAGCTGGGAACCAAACCCCAGTCCTCTGCAAGAGCACTAAGCATCCTTAATTGCTAAGACATCTCTCCAGACCCTTCTACTGAATTCTTAATTCAATTCAATTGATCTATAGATCTATCATTACACTAGAATCATGTATTTTATTACTTTTTCTTTAAGAGATGGGCTCTAAATGTGTAGCTCTAGCTAATAAGGATCTCAGTCCACAGACCAGGGTGTCCCTCAACTTGCGATAAGCCTCCTTTCTGTCTAGGGCTTCAGAGTCCTGCAGAAAGCTGCTGGTATTAAAATGAGAAAGCACTGGCTACAGGTTCAGCTGGGTACCTGCTAGTAATGTGGGCTTTGGCCAGACATCGCCCTGGCAAAACTGGCTGACTTTGAAAGGGCTGGGGCTGGGGCCAGGCCCAGTGTAGGAGGTAATTAAAATCTGTGTGCAGTCCCTTTCAACCAAACATGTGGAGACTTAGGCTTCTCCAGCTCAGCTGGTGGAATCCTGCTTTGCTCAAAGCTCTTGATCAACTTGTAGCAAAATGAATGCTGACTGAACTTCACCTTCAGAGACTCAAAATGAAACAATAGCCTTAGGGAATGAGACCTTAAGCACAACAGAAAGTAACTCAAAGCAGCTACCCCTGCCATTAACTAAAAATGCATCAAAGACTTAAAGTAGAGCTACAACTATCAAATTGTAAAAGTCTTACAAGAAACCGTAGGAGTAAGTCTTCATGATTGTAGCATGGTTTTCTTCTTCTGATTAAAATAAAATATGAGTAATGAAAGAGAAATAATCTGGACTTAAAAAAATAAAAACATTTCTATGTATGTTGGCACACACCTGTCATCTCAGCTACTCAAGAGGCCAGGGTAGGGAGATTATTTGAACCAATGAGTCTGAGACAATGGTTTCATTTAGTGAGAACCCCAAACTCAAAAGAAAAAGTCTGCTTCAAAGAATTTGTCCTTGAAGGGATATTTTCTTGCCATCCTGTCTTTGCACTTGCCCTGAATTAACACTTACAAAGGCAGCTGGTTGAAGAGATCTGCACCTGTAGTCTCCGTGTTCAGGGAGCAGAGGCATAAGCATCCCTGAGAGGTTGATACATAATAATCCAGGTCATCCGGATTTTTAATGTTTTTATTGTTTTAAATCCAGGTCATCTAGAGGTACATAATGAAACCGTGTCTCAATGTACAAATGATCAGCGTTCTCAAAAGAAGAAACACAAATGCCTTACATGACTTTTTAAAAATTGTTCAGTAACCTTATTCATTAGGGAAAGGCAAATTAAACTACTTTGAGATTCCACCTCTCCCTAGTCAGAATAGATATGATCAAGAAAACAAATGCTGGAGAGGTTGTGTGAAAAGAGGAACAGCCATTCGCTGCTGCTGGGGTAACTGGTAACTGGTAACTGGTAAACTGGTACAGCTACTATGGAAATCCCTGTGGAGATTTCTTAGAAAGCTAAAAATAGATACCATATGACTCAGCAATACTACCCCTGGGCAGATACCTAAAGGGCTTTTCCCTCAGAGACATTTGCATATCACGTTTGTGGCTGCTCTCTATTCACAATAGTGAGGAAATAGAATCAACTTAGATGTTCATTTACTGATGAATGGATAATGAAAATGTAGTGTATACACAACAGAGTTTTATTCAACTATAAAGAAAAATGAAAGTTTCAGGGAACTGGCTATTTTGGAAAGCATCATATTAAGTGAAGTCATTCAGGAACTATATATATGGACACTAACATAATGTTTATAGACATACATACTTCTGAATTACTTATTTTTCATTGTTGTGATAAGACACAATAACTAAAGGTAACTAAAGGGAGAGTTCATTCTGGCTTACAGTTCCAGAGGTGGGTTCCATAATGGTAGGGGAGCGTGGCAGCCAGAGCAGGAAACTGAGAAATCGTGTCTTCAACCACACATAGGAGATGATATCTTCCTAAAGCAGAATGAGTGAAGTAGAAATGGGCTAAGACTCTAAACTCTGAAAGACAGTAACAGACTACCATGGCATAGCTCCACATGGAAAGCAATGGCTCTCAACCTATCACACATCAGATATCCCGAAAGCACATATTTATATTACAATTCAGAACAGTAGTGGAATTACAGTTATGAAGCAGCAATGAGATAACTTCATGGTTGGGGTGGTCCCTGCTACATGAGGAACTGTACTAAAGGGTCACAGCATTGCAATGGTTGAGAACCGCTGTCATAAAGGTTCCATATTTAGTGATATCTGGTGCCCAGTATCACTCACACAGTACAGACTGATCAATGGCTTATTCCTAGGAGGAGAATGTGTTCCACTCTATAAATGTATTGATGTGAGTTTAGACTGTAGAGGAACATGCAGATATTAAAATTCTGTCAAGGAACCCTAGTTCAATGATGTTTTAGAGGAACACCCTTACCTGTTTCCAGTTTAAAAAAATAGGGGTTCCTAATATTGACAGCCCCCAACACATCTATCTGCCAAATTTTAGCCATTCAGTGCACTCATAAAGGAACCAAAAAAACCCCAGAAAACTCCTGGCTGTCCCGGAGGCTATATAAGCCTTAGTTGGGTCTGGTGTTTATCCAACCTGCTCAATTGCTGTCTTCTGATCCTCCTGTTCACCCTTCTGAACCTGCCATCTATCTACCTGTATAACCTTCTGTCTGGACTCAGTCCTGCCCTTTTGCATGTATAACTGGACTCATCTTTTGGAGTTCTGCTTTCTTTTTTTTTTTTTTTTTTGGATTTGGTTTTTTCGAGACAGGGTTTTTATGTATAGCCCTGGCTGTCCTTGAACTCACTCTGTAGACCAGGCTGACCTCGAACTCAGAAATCTGCCTGCCTCTGCCTCCCAGAGTGCTGGGATTACAGGCGTGCGCCACCACGGAGTTCTGCTTTCAAACCAGCAACAGAAGCTCCTCCCCAGCTTCTTCTGTACAGTTTGGTTGGCCTCGTTCTTTATCTTATCTATATTTGCATTTCTATCAGCCCACTTGTAGCACCTCTTGAACTCTGCCATAGCCTCTTAACCCTGTCATCCCTTTGTAACTTACATATATAGATATGTGTAGATATATTTACTATGTGGTGTGTAATCTGAGAGTTAATATTAGTAATTAAGATTGGAATAAAAAAAACTTATGTTGACCTTTCTAGGTTTTTCAGGGCAAGCAGGGATATCTGTTGCCACTGAAACAGCTACACCTTGTAAAATTATGGTTATTCGGTAAATCCTGACATTGTGGAAAGATATTTGTCTATGTTTCTGACACAGCACATTAATGACATCCTGCTTCGAAATAGTAACAACAAAGACAAGAATTAAGTAGTCAGGTGTGATGGTTCATACTATAATCCTAGCATGTGAGAGGTTGCGCCTCTCAAATTGATTCCCACAGTGAGAGGTTTATCTCAATGCTGGCCTGAGTTACATAGTAAATTTGGGGCCAACCTGGGCTGTAAGAGTGAGGTTCTGTCTCACACGGTCCATGCCCTACCTAGCTTTAACAGCTTGACACAACCTAAGTCACTTTAGAGAGAAGTCTCTATTGAGGAACTGCCTAGGTCAGATTGGCATGCAGATATGTCTTTGAGGGCACTGTCTTGATTATCAACGGATAAAGGAGGCCCATGCCACTGGGGCTAATACTATCTTGAAGCATGCGGTCTTGAGTTACATAAGAAAACTAGCTAAGTCTGAGTCTGTGAGTGAGATAGAGAATAAGCCAGCAAGCAACACTCTTCCATGGTTTCTGCTTCAGGCTCCTGCTAGAGCTCCTGCCCTGACTTTGCTCAATGATAGACTGGGACCTGAAGGTGTAAGCCAAATCAACTCTTTCCTTCCCTGTATTGCTTTTACCTAGAGTATTTTATAACAGCAGCAGAAAGGAAATGAGAGCACCGCCTACCCAAAAAATATCAGGAGCAAACCTTCACATCTGTGGTTGATTGTGTACACGTGAGCCACCATAATTCAAATGTCTTTTCAACAAATAGCTGGATATACACATGTAAAAAGAATGTATTTAGACTTCCTTCTTCGTACAAAAATCAATGCACAGTAGATGAGAAGCATAAACATTTTAAGAACTGAAAGATAAAGGAATCTTCCTTGCCCCTGTGTCTGAGCTAAGATGTATGTCTCTACTGCAGATATGAGACATCCATGCTCCAGGAACGCAGAGCTCAAGAAATGTCTCTGCCTCCCTCCACCGGTATAGATAGATAGATAGATAGATAGATAGATAGATAGATAGACAGACAGATAGATAGACAGATAAATAGATACAAAAAGATGATAGAGATACAGTAAGCATGTTTTCAAGTAGACAGTGATAATATAATTCTAGCTGGGGTTTGGTTGTTTTTCTTAGCTAAGCAGGGCTCATGGTAGAGTAGCATTTGGTGTCAAATCTCTTCAGGGCTGTGAAGGAGACATATTTTCCCTGAGATCTGAGCAGTCCTAACTGCTCAGATCTAATTGCTGTGGGGAGGCAGTTTCTTCTCTATGAAAGGACAATTTTCCCTATTCCCCTCTCTCACTACTGAGTAATCAGGCCTTGATCCAGCTATGCAAGTGCTCTACCAATGAGCTGCAGCCCCAACAACAGTGGCGGCAGAGGGGTGGTTGGAGAGGAACAGAGAGACAGGGCATTGCAGGACAATCAAAGTTTGAAAGAATCCTTGGTGGAGCTGCTGTGGGCTGGTCCGCTGACCATTCACATTTAGTGCAGATAACTTCTACATCTTCAACCTTGAGAAGCTTTCTTTATCTGACTTTCACAGAGTCCAGTTATGCCTCTGTGGGAAGGCAGCTAACATTGTCCATGAGCCTCTCAGAGATGGGAAGAAAGCCAATTCACTTCCAGAAGACAAGGGATGAGGCTGACAGGAGGCAGCAGGCACCATTCAGACATGGACTCTGCGCTGGAAGAAGGCTTTTCCAAAAGCAAGCCGCCTACTGTCCAGGGGACTGCTCCTGTTCCCACAAGCAGACAAAATGCCCTGTAGCCTCCTCCATGAGAAGGGAACAGGGAAAACTCCTCTCCTCTTTCAGGGACAATAGTCCTGGGAGAAGCAGCAAGGGAAATCCAGGCAGATCTCCCAGGGCACAAGACTCCCAGCCTTCAGATTAAGAAGAGGCCAGGGCTTGTGGGACTGGTCCCTTTGAAAAGTCCCTTGATCACTTCTTCCTTTTCTTGCAATTTGGAGGGACCTGCCACTCCTGAAAATGTGCTCCAGCCCTTTGGTGTTTTTCCTTTTGAGATGCTGACCAATCAAATCTATCTATCATATGATCCCATTCAAATAATGTCTACACTAGAGGACTCTGTAGACTAATAAATAAAGCAGCAGTTGCTAGAGGCTGGGGGGAGGGGTCAGCAGGAGAACAATAGCTTAAATATACCAGGTTTCTTTTAAGGGTGACAAATTTCCCAAAATTGTACCTACCTGTGAATATATTTTAAAAAAACAATAATGAATATTCCACCTCAAATGGATGATCTACATAGTATTTGGAATACATTTCAATAAGGCTGCTTTTCAAAAAAGGAAAACTAGTCATTATGAGTCCTTATGTAACAGACCCGCCTCTATCAATTGCCAAATCAAACCTAGAAGATGGTCTGTGGGCCATGAGGCAGTCGGGTCTGTCCCAGCACCATCTGAGAGACTGGTGCTGCTGGTGCCGGGTGCCCCTCCATTGAGCTAGGCGCCTCATTGTGATTACAGATGGCTGGCCAAACACGCCGTGTGTATGCAGCAGTGAGAACTATCTGGAAGGCATTTAATATAGTGACTCACAGGGTCATGCTTGGAAAATTAATTCAAATTGGCTTGGCATCAAGCCAAGGAAAACTGTCTGAAGAGGCTGTAAACAGAAGGTAATGGATTGAGTTGAAGGAAGGCTAGAGGGAGACAGCAGGGGGAGGCTCAGCCACAAGGCCGCCAAGGCAGCTGGGAGTGGGGGCTCCCATGGTGGTTGGCACTGCGTGCTATGCTGGGCGTACTTTCTGCACAATGGAGTCCCTGGTACCTGTTCTGTTTCCCCTGTTAGTCCCTGGTATTCCTGCCTTTCCAGATGTTTACATTGCTACCATGTCTCCCTACTGTGAATGCCTTTAGAGCAGAGGGACATAGGTATAGACAAACAAACACACTTAGCTACATGCTTATAGAACAGTCTCAGCTCTCAGGAAGTCCTTGGTGTGCTACCCCACTGGCTCTGTCTTTGAAAATCCTGCATCTCCTTGGACAAAATAATATTTTTGGCAGTGCTAGGTATGGAGCCCTAGGCCTTGTGCATGCTAAGTAAGTGCTCTCTACTGCTGAGCTACCCCCAGCCCTAGACAAAAACACTAATACAAGCTTTATTTCTAGTAGTTTTTGATGGATAAATACAAGTTTCCAAAGAGAATATAATGCTTTTTTGTGCAGATTTACTGAAGGATAATGCATAAATTATAGTCATATATAACACTGGGTGGTGGTGAGGAAATTTCTGGAGTTGATCAAATACTACCATAATCACAATAATATTTAGAACACTTCTGTTGCTACACAGGCTGTTTCAACCATGCATTATTAGCCCACTTTCTGATATTCATAAGGATATGTCTTTTTTCTTCCTTCTTATATTGGGAAGCAACTAGAAGCTTACCTGGATTGAAATCTTAGGCAACTCATTTTCCCTTTAGGGCTATAGGTCTAGAGTCAACATCTGGGTCCCACAGATGCTAACAGTGCTAGGAGCTAGAAAAGGAGAGCAGAGTGTAGATGCTTCTTGGCTGAACAGATTCCTTTCCTATGTCTGACTCTGACACACAGAAAGGCTGTTTGCAAGGGCTCATGGCTGTTAGAGCCATCTGTCCTCAATGTCCCTATCTCTGGATGAACAAATTCAAACAATGGTTTATACCTCTTACATAACCTCAGGTTAGAGAGAAACCTCTGTAAGATTTTCATGCTCCTAAAGAGTATCTTTTCCTCCTATAGAGAAATGTTACTATGCCTGTCCTTCTGAGATCACATACATTCTAGGTAAAGATGGCAATGGTCATGTCCAATTTTGAGAAAACAACTACTACACCAGGGTCTCATGCCTGCTAGGCAAATGCTCTACCACTAGCCAGTTGACAACCCTGTTTGGGGAGATTAAGGAACATTAAGAAGTTACAGATTCACTGGAGAAACAGCATCACTGGATGTGGGCTCTGAGGGTTTACAGTCTTATCCTAGGTTCAGTGCTTATGCTCTTCTCTATGTCTCTGTCTCTCTGTCTCTGCCCCCTTCTCTCTCTCTGTTTCTCTGTTCCTCTCTCTCTCTCTTTGTGTGTGTGTGTGTGTGTGTGTGTGTGTGCCCGCGCGCGTGTGCGCGCGCACGTGTGTGTATGTCTTCTGTACAGATGAAATGTAATCAGCTTTCTGCTTCTGCCACTTGGTACCATGTACTCCCTGAAATTATAGACTTCTCCTCTACAACTGTAAGTCAAAATAAAATCTTTTTTTCTGTTAAGTAGCTTTTGGCTACTATTCATCACAGCAACAAAAAGTTAGCTAATACACTGTGGTAGTTCGCCTAAGAATGGTCCTATAGGCAGATAGATTTGACTGCTTAGTTAGGAGGGAGTGGCACTACTTGAGAGGATTAGAAGGCGTGCCCTTGTGGGAGGAAGGGCGTCACTGAGGAGGTGGGCTCTGAGCTTACGAAAGCTCAAGCCAGGCCCAGAGTCTCTGCCTGCTGCCTGGAGATCAGGCTAGAGAACTCTTAGCTATTTTCCAGTTCCATGTCTGCCTGTGTGCCACAATGCTCCTCCCCACTATGAGAAAACCTCTAAAACGATAAGTAAGTCCCAATTAAATGCTTTATAAGAATTGTCTCCGTCACGTTTTCTCTTCGCAGTAACAGAACGCTAAGATATATACCTGTCAACAACTTTTTTCCCATTTCATTTTCTTCTTCTGATTCCAAATCTTAGTGCACGTGCTGCATGCAGTTGTTATTCCGCCTGAATAGTTTCTCAATCTTCCTTCATTTTTGCATGACCTCTCTAGTTTTCTTGCTGTTTGATTTTGAGACACGGTGGTACTATATATCTCAGGCTGAAATTTTCAGCTTGTTGAGTGTTTGGATCACAGGTGGCACCACTGTCACTAGGTTGGACCCTGACAGTTTGGAAAAGTATAGTCTAGTTATTTTGAAAAACCTTTGATTCTCCTGTATTTGAAGTCGCCTCAGGAACATCTTAGGAGTGATTTACAAAAGAAAGGCTCACTGTCTGATGCACATTGAAGCTGATACTATAGCACTGGATTTCTTTGTTTGTTCCCAAGAAGAGAGTGTGTTATCCTATGTCTTCTGAAAGGAGAGAGAAGGTATTCTCAGATCTTTCTCCCCCTCAGGTTTGGTTGGGAAAGAACTTAAGTACCCAGGTTATTGGGAAACAGAAGGCATAGCACAGTGGTGGGGTCAGTTCTGGAAAGTGCCACTGCCCCTTCCACATGGACATAGCAAAGAAGCAGCCAGCTCTCTCAAGCCAGAGTCTCACACCAGTTCCTGCTAGTTGGATTGTGAGTTCTGTGCATCATCACGTCTCCATATTTGAATGCCTTTTCCCTGTCCCACCGTGAGAAAGCTGGCTCACCTAATCCTCCTTGTGCTAAATTTTTCACTCACTTCCCAAGTATGATTCTAATCTCCTGACCACAAAGGCTGACTCAGCTGTGGCCCTGATGAACCTGCCAACTAGACCTGCCGAAGCGCCCTTCCCTGGCACTGTTGAATGCTGGCTTGCCTGAACCTGACACAAACTCAACACCAACCCGAGAGATCTCGGCCAGCTCTTTGTCTACCCTGAAAGGGAGTGGTTGGGGAAAGGGTGGTGCCTCGTCAGTGCCCAGGTACAGAACTGTGTGTGTGTGGCTAGGGCATAAGCTGAAGGTGGTAGCAAATGGTAGACCTGTTTCCTCTCCTGGCACAGGCTGAGGAGTCAGTGTTTACTGCTTTGTGACAGAGTAGCCCAGTTTGGTCTATAAATCTCTTAAATAGCCAAACTCCTGATCTTCTTGCCTCCATCTCCTAAGTGCTATGGTTATGCTTTTTGAAGTGAGGGCTACAGATGCTAGGGGATGCCGCCGGCAGCGCAGCGGGGAGCCGAGCAAATCTTTGAGGAGTAGAATAAGCATGAGGTCCCTATGGTAACTTGAGCATTGAAGGACTTGAAGGACTGGGACTGAAGGGAGCAAGTGGCATTGCATTTTCTTTTTCATTGACACAAGGTCCTGCATACCCCAGGCTGGGGCCCAACTATAGGCAAGGATGACTTTTAACTTCTTATCCTGACAAGTGCTGGAATTACTGATATTGACCATTACACCTGGTTAATATGGTACTGGGCATGGAAACCAGAGCCTCATGCATGCGTGCTAGGCAAACACCAACTCACCATTGGATCATGGTGGTTTGACATCTTTGTCCTCCAAGGCTGCGCACATTTAAGCATTTGGTCCCTAGGGGGTGGTGCTGTTTGGGTGCATTTAGGACGTATGGCCTTGCTGAGGGAAGTACATTACTGGGGTGGCCTTCAAAACCTTGGCCCCATCCCCAGTTTGCTTTCTCTGCTTTCTGCTTCAGGTTTGTAAAGTGGGCTCTCACTTATGCCTGCTGCCACAAGTCTCTGCCATTACAGACTCTTATCCCTCTGAAACTGTAAGACAAACCAATGTCTCCTTCTCTAAGTTGCCTTGGTCTTTATGTTGTATCAGAGTAATGGAAAAGAGAATGAAGACATTGATGTTTGCATTTTATTTTACTTTCATTTTATTTTATGCACACGGGAATCTTGCCTGCCTTTGTGTCTTGTATACCACTTGCATGCTTGGTACCCACAGAAGCTAGGGGAACTCAGATCCCTTAACCTCTGAGCCATCTCTCCAATCCCCATTTGCATTTTCATTAGAGGCTCTGGCAGCTGAGTGACAGTTCAAGTGTGATGCAGGAAGGATGGTGGTAGAGGCTGAATCTAATTAGAAAGCTATGGCCAGAGGCCAGCATGGGGTCCTAGCAGAGGTGGAGGAGTGGACAGCCTCGGGATGGCCAAAGTCACAAAATGCCTGCAATGAGAACAGTAGCTAGAAAGGCCTGGTGGTTTTCATAATGGTAGACCCTCAGATCAACAACAGGAGGGGACAAAGAGGGAAACTAGGGGTTCGTTTGCTTTAGTAACAGTAAGAACTCAGAGAGATGCCTCTACCAGGCAGATGGGGCATACAGAATATAGGAGAGACAGGCAATCCATCAAGGCCACAGAAAGGAGACAAAGAATATAGTCCCCAAGGCTAAGACCTGGGAACTGGGCAGTTGGGATAGTGGACAGATAGGGCTGAAAAAGAGCATCTAGGGCAATGGGGAAGGACCAGAGTGGACAATGAATGGTTCCTTACTCTAGCTAAGTGGGGTCCTTGGCAGAGATCCAGCCTGTGACGTGCTAAGCAGGAGCCCAAGCATGTCCTTTGGAATCTCTGGAGTAAGCTTTGGACTTCAACTCCAAAGAATATTTGAGCTACCTGGAAGGTCAGCCTGTCCCATGTGGTTGTCTGTCCATTCACATGAGTCAGACCGGAGCCACCGGATTCTCCCAGCAGCCACTAAATACCCTTTCCTTCAGGCAGATGATCTGGATTGGAAGGAGGCTTGGAGGAGTCTGGTGTTCCTGATTGGTCACATGTCAATCCAACCTCAAACCTTACTTTTACATCACTCCACCCATGGGAAATGCCCCTGTTTTCCAAAAAGGGGCACCCTATAGTACATGGTATTAGAAACTGCTGATGGGTCTTGTATTAGTCAGAACTCTAAATCAGTGGTTCTCACCCTTCCTAGTGCTGTGACTCTTTAATACAGTTACTCATCTTGTGGTGACCCCCCAACCACAAAATTGTTTTTGTTGCTACTTCATAAATGTAATTTTGCTACTGTTATGAATCTTTAAGTATCTGCATTTTCTGATGGTCTTAGGCAACCCTTGTGAAAGAGTCATTTGACCCCCAAGGGATTGTGACCCACAAGTTGAGACTCTCTGCTCCGGAGGAACAGAACTGGTGGGATGAGTATATGTTGTATTAGACTGGCTTACTTGCCACAGACTGGCTATTGCAACGATGTCTGTCTTCACACAGGAGAGCCTGAGAACATGCTAGCTGTTCAGTCCATCAGGCTGGAAGCCTCAGCAGTCCTAATCTGGAGCTTGGGACGCTTAGAGAGCCACCACTCTTCAATCTAGGTTGAAAGGCTTAAGGAACTGGGTTCCAATGTTCGCAAAGGATGGGTGTGGCAGCCACAGCCACAGCTGCAGAATAGATGCACTCACCATGAAGAAGGAAAAGACAGACAAGCAAAAGCAACCCTGCTTTTCCCTCAGGCCTCTTCTTATCTGGGCCACCTCTGGAAGGCACTGCCCACTCTGAGAGAAAATCTTCCTACCTCAGTCAATCCTTTCTGTAAATATCCTCATAAATTTACCTTGAAGCATATCTCTTAGTTGAGCCCAGTTCAGTCAAGTTGATAACCATGGTCAATCATGACAGGGTTCCTTGGAAGACTGCTGATCAGAAGCATTCAGAGCTCTGTCTCCCCCTCACTCTAGGCCGTCTGGAATAAAGAGACACCCTGCCAAGACAGAGCGTACAGGGCAGCTTCTTCAGCAACAAGCTACCTTGGATGAATTCAGCTTTTCAGTGAGTCGAGGCTTTACAGACCCGGTTGCAGCCAGCAATTATTTGCTGCTACCTCCAAAAGCCATCTTATAACAAACACACTTAGCTGTCTCGGGACAGCGGATTCATTAATCTGTAGGCAGGCAGGCTCTCAAGCTGATACTGAGCCATGAGAACAGCCATGACTGGCCTGGCTGGCAGGATAAATTTGCACTGTGCCTTCTTGAGGCCAGAAGTCATAAGTGGCAATTCAGTTCTACCTGCACTGCCTGTCAGGCCTCTGACGAGAGGCCCCACACAGGCAGCATGGCGGTGGAAAGGGAGTCGCAGCCCTAGTCCCAACCTTAGCTGCTTTGGTCTTCCAGGACCAAGTTCATGAGCAGCCTAGAGGCACTAAGCTCATGGGTCCAGAGTTTGCAGGGGCACACTTTGACCACAGTTAGGAGCGGTCTCCTCTGAATCAGATGCCAGCCAGCCCCATCCCTGTGCTTTCTTGTCTGCAGCACAGACCTGTTTCACCTGCGGCCTCTGACTCCACACTCTCATGCTCCCTCATACCCAGCCTGATCACAAGCCCATGCGCTTCCACAGGCTCACATGTACCCTCACTCTCATACCCACCTCCCTGGATGCACACTCACACACAGAAGCCCTCGTGCCAACTGTCATCCCCACACAAACCCATGTAAATCCACACAGACTAACATGCATGCACACACATCCCCTCTGATGCACAGGCCCAATACCTCCCACTCACTCCAGCTGTCACTCTCTCCTCAGTCCTCTGTGACCAGCCAACCAGGTGATGTGCATGCGGTCATCACTGACAGAACCCCAGGTCTGGGTGGAGAATAGTTTTCTTAAAGCCGGGGGGGGGGGGAGGGGAGCAATAAGGTCCCTAGGTTGAAAGAACAAGAGGAAATTATTTTCCTTAACACTCAAAGAGTGTTTTTAAAATACACATACCTTTGACCAAGCCTCTAGTTCCCACTGCCTGGTGGCAGGAAATGAGATTTTCTCTCAGACAGAAGGAAACATATTCATCCAGTTAGTCATTTACACGTCTGCTGTGGAATTGATCAATTTAATGTACTGGACACTCCTCAAAGGCAGAGTCTGGCCCTCGTTCTTGCAGCTGCTGTTTCAAATTATGACAAACTTAGTGTCTTAAATGGCATAAATTTATTCTGTCTCAGTTCTGAGACCAGAAGTTCCAAATGAAGGTATTAAAGGACATTTCCTCTGAAGGCTCGAGAGGAGGCCACACGTGCCTTCCTTGGCCGTCCCAGCTGCTGGTGGCTACAGCAGCCTTTGTCTTCTGTGCATGTGTTGAAATCTCCCTTTTATGAAGGTGCATGTGACTGCATTTATAGCCCACCTGGATACCAAGACAACTTCACAACTGTGAACTTAACCCCATCTGCAAACTCTCTTTTCATATGTAAAGTAACATTCATAACAGGTTGCAGGGATTTAAACCTGTAGATCTTAGGGAGCTATTATCAGCCTCCCACATTCCTCAAGTACTCACCCTGGGCCCAGGCTCACAAGACTATTCAAAAATATGTTGTGGGCTGGCTGAAAGAACTGCAGTTTCTCAGCTCTAAACCCAGTAGCTTCCCTGTGGATTTGAGAATCCCAAGCAGTGATTTGCTTTAGAGCTGTTTACTTGTCCAAAAAGAAAGAAGATATTAAAATCTGGTTAGGGACTGTAAGGATAGACAGATGAATCCAGTGTCAAAGTGTCCTGGGATAGTTGGGCTTTCAGACCCCTCCTCCCCCCCCCACCTCGATTTCTGCAATGATTAAATCAGATTTGTGATGCTCGCCCTACTTGTCTCCAAGCACTGGTACAATTACGATGTGAAGGAGAATATCTAATGTTATACAGACAGCAAGCTTTGTTAGAGATGCTGTTACAGCCTTAAGGAGACAGAAAAGAAGGTAGCACCCCGTTCAAAGGCCTGTCTCTAATTGTGGAATTGAGCTCTGTTCCAAGCCTGCAGACTCTGGACTGCCCAACGGGCTCCTCTGGCTGCCATTCAATTGGCCTTGACATTTCAGCCACATCCTTTCAAAGCACTCCTGCTGCCTGGGCATCGCATATGGACTCGGAGGCCACTCTGAGCATATGCCGTAGCTCTGCTCTGCCACTGTCCTGCCTTCTGCCGCCACCAACCCTGTACTGTAAACCACTGAAAGCCAGGCCACTTCCTCTTGGTGCAGAGATGAGGAAGGCCTTTCTGTGGAGCCTAGCTCCCCTGGGGCCGACACATAAATCTGCTCTTTTTCATTTTTCCTCTGGCTCTCCCATTCTACAGAGGACCAGAATGCTCTGCAAACCTCTGGTCTTGTCCAGGCCTGCTTGCCTTCAGGCCCCTGCTGCCACCACCACCACCACCCCACTTCCACCCCCTACTGTCCATCCCCACCCCAAACTAGAGAGCAAACTGCCCGCCAGTGTTATGTATTCCTAGGTGAGTTGTGAGAACTTTGCAAAGCACAGGCACTGGTTGCAGTGAGGGGTGGAACAGTCATCAAACTCTGCTCTTTTGTCAACTGAAAGCCCCAGGCAGTAAGGAGTCACTCCTTTCAAGGGCTTACTTCCCCTCCACTTTTTCCCAGCAGTGGTCCCAGAGTGCCCATTGTCCCATGCCAGAGTCCTTCATCAATTGCCTTTGGTCCTGTAACTTCCTTTCCTCATAATCATTAGCAATAAGTCTCCTGGGAGCAGATCACAGACCCCAAGATGTTGTGCCTGCTGAGATACCCACTGGTCGTCAGTGCAGCCCTGACAAGAGCTGAGAGCCCATGAGGTAAGCCTGGCCGTTGCTCTCCACTTTCTCCAGCTCACTCAGCAGCAGTGGGAGAGGCAAACAAACATCTGTTTACTTCAGATAGGGCTACGAAGACAGACCAAAGTATTATTCCATTCAAGTCTAGCTTGAGTTAGTGGTTACTTATAGTAACATGGGTTATGGATTACTTAGAAGTGTATGAGTGACTCACAGGCAGTTATATGGCTGAAAATCCCAACCAAACATGGGTGACAGCTCCTGAACTCTATCCCGGGAGCTCCCGGGGTTGGATTTCAAGCAGCTCCAAGGACTAGTCTACCCCTCCCCCACAATTCTAACTGCCCATATTGCTAGCCTCAGGGGCCTGATTGCCAAAAAGTAACTTTCTTGGACTTCCTGTGCCTTCTAAGTCTCCTTGGCTTCCTGAGTCTTTTGTGCCTCCAGCCTTCAGACCTGCAATTGGGAGAAAACAGGAAACAACTTCCCAACAGACTCCATTCAGTCCTTGGCCTCTGGTGCTGCAGGCCTATGCCATGTGGAGCAGGAAAAGGATCAGGGCCAAAGGGCATGCGGACACTTGGATCTTGCTTAGTAGTAAAATATTCAGAACATCAACAGGAGTGTTTAAGCCATTTCGAAATGTGTAATTCAGTAATTATTTATAAGTGCCACTATCACCTATGCCCAGTTCCAGAATTGTCCATCAACCCCAATGAAAACCCTGTCCCTCATTAAGCAGTCACTCCCTGCTGTAGCCTTCCACACAAGAATCATGCAAGCTGCCTTTTTGTGCCTGACTTCCACTCATCATCATGTTTCCAAAGCTCCTATTATTATTAATGTGGCTGAATGATGATCCATTGTGAATAGGTCACAGGCTGCTTGTCAATTCAGCTGTTAATGAGAGGTTATTTTTATGGATTTGGGTTTTTTTTTGGTTTTGTTTTGTTCTATATTGTTTTGAAACATGGTCTTTTAGAACCTATGCTGGCCTCAACTGTGCTCCATTGCTTGGCCTTAATCTTCTAATTATCTCTTCTTTACCTCCCTGGTTCTGGGATTATGTTCGTATACTTCTGCACCTGGTTGTTGTACAGGCTATTATGTCTATTTTTATTATGTTGTATTTATTCATTTTTCTCACTATGCATGTATGTGTGTGTGCATATGGGTTGTGCCACAGCTTTTTCTTTCTACCATCCACGTGGCTCGTGTAGATCACACACAGATGCATCAGGTGTGGTGGCAGAAGTCTTTACTCCCTGAGGCATCTTATCAACCCCATTGTTTGTTTTATGGACAGGGTTTCATTCTAGTCAGCTATGCTGAAACTCACTACATAGACCAAGCTGGCCTCAAACACACAGCAATCTTCCTGTCTCAGCTTTACCTAGTTCTGGGTTTTCAGATATACAGCATGGCATCTGTTGTTTGTACTGAGTTCTACAATGTTGTTTCTAAAATAATGAGCAACCTTTGTTTTGGTGAGTGATCCCAGAGTCTCAGTACATTGCTTCTTGGTCTATACTAGCAAGTCTATGGTGAAGTTTCAAAGGAACTGGAAGTTTTCTCATGGTCACATAGAAGGTTCACATTTCCCCTCTCCCCCATGTTCTCGAATACCTGCAAATAGCAGGCCGTAGAGGATGTGATGGAAGGAAACCAGAAAGAGAATCCAGAAAAGGAGGAGAAAAATCTGAACTCCATGAGGAGACTGGCTAGCAGCATCATTGACAGTATCCTCAGATGATCATGGATGCTTTGCAGTGGCTGTCAAAACAAGGGTAGCCCCAGCACTTGAGGCATGGCGGCAGAGGGATAAGGAATTGGAGAGGAAAGAGAGCCAGCATGGTATAGGAAATGCTTGTGGTGGAGGGACCCTGAGAAATATAAAAAAATATTCCCCAGGAATTAGTCTCCAGGCTGGCATAAGAGGACTCTTCCTCATTGCAGGGGTTTGGAGCCCATGCTGAAGGCCCAAGGCACTGCTAGCCTGAGAGTTGCAGAAGAGACTATGTAGGATCAGCCCAGAACAAAAGGGAACAAGTGAACTAGGGACGAGGGAAACAGGAATTGGGGAACTTTGGGGAAGTAGAAGCCTGGAGATGAGTGACTTCCCATCTGCCTCTAAGCTTAGAACTGTCAGTTCTCTGTAGGGAAGCCTTTGTGCAGCTCTATACCAAGGCAGCTGCAAGTGGGAGAAAGAATGAGTGAGTGAATGAACGAACAAATGAATAAGAACCTGTATTAAGGCTTCCACATACTCTATTTGAATGAGACCCTGTAAGCTCAGTGGAGGGTGATGGCGGCAGCTAGTAGGTGCTAAAGAGTCAGGATCGCCTAGAAAACTAGAAGGTGGCTGGCCAAGTGGCTTAAGGGTCACTCTAGGACATGTCCTCCTACCCCTTTTTGGCCTGCCTCCCACTATGTAATGCAAGGTCTTCAGAAGGATCCAGAGCAAGGGTAAAGTCCCAAAGCAGCCCTCGGGCAGTGGCCAAGTGCCAGGCCCTCAGCTCCAATGGAGAGGCCTATGCCTGGCTCCAGCCTGCAGCCCCCTACCAGTAGGATTTGCTCTGTGTTGTTTGTAGTAGGAGAAGGTTTGAATGTCCTGTCAATGTTGTCACCCTGGTTGCTGTTTCACTAAACACTGGGAGGATGAGCCTTCCAGAGTCAGAAGTAAGCCTTGGAATGTGCAGGGGAGGGCTATGAGCGTGTCAGCAGAGCAGGCAGGCAGGCAAGAGGGGAGCTTTGACTTAAAAAGCGAGACTACCCCACTGTGTTGCTTCCTTCCCAGCAGCAAGCTTGCTACACTTTCCTACCGACCCCTCCTCTCATCTCTCATCAGTCAAATTAAACCTCAGGACCTGTGAAGAGTGGGGCACCAAAGGCACTGCTCTCCTGCAAGCACTCGGAGGAGGCTCTTCTTTTTTTTGTCTTCATAGTTTATCTTTTTATTCACATTACATCCTGATCACAGCCTCCTCCCTCCTCTCCTTCCAGTCCTGCCCTTACAAATTCTACCCATTACCTCCTCTCCTTCTGCTCAGAAAAGGGGGAGACCCCATGGGTATCACCCCATCCTAGAACATCAATTTGAAGCAGGACTAAGCACATCCTTTCCCAGTGAAGCCCAGGTATGAGGAGGTGATTCAGAGGCAGGCTATAGAATCAGATGTATATCCTACTCCAATTGTTAAGGGACCAACATGAAGACCAAGCTGAACATCTGCTACAAATCTCTGGGGGACCTAGGCTCAGCACACACACACCTTCAGGTTAGTGGTTCAGTCCCTGTGAGCCTCCATAGACCCAGGTTAGTTGACTCTGTTGATCCTCTTGTGGTGTCCTTGACCCCTCCTGCTCCCCCAATCCTTCTTTCACACTTCCACAAGACTCCCTGAGCTCTGCCTAATGTTTTTCTGTGAATATCTGCATTTCTTTCAGTCAACTGCTGGATGAAGCCTATCAGAGGACAGTTCTGCTATGCTCCTGTCGGCAAGCATAGCAGAGTATCATTAATAGTGACAGGGACTGGCTCTCTCCCATGGGATGGGTCTCAATTTAGGGCAGTCATTGGTTGGCCATTCTTCCCGTCTCTGCTCCATCTTTGTCCCTGCATATCTTGTAGGCAGGACAGATTTGGGGTTGAAGGGTTTGTGGGCGAGCTGCTGTCCCTTCTTCCCTCTTTAAGTATGATAGTCAAGGAGGGCGTTCTTGCCGTCGTCCCTCCCTCTCGCCCTCTCCTGCTCTACCCTGTGTCCTCAGATTTCCTTCTCTTGCCCATCCCCTCCCAGCATCCCTCCCACCCCTGTTCCTCCTCCACCTTCCCTATAATGATGTTCTAATTCTATAGACCTCTTTCTGGATAGGAAGCCCCAACTGGTTCCAAGGAGTGGGTTAGCCTCATTCCAGGTAGGATTTCCTGGTGTTTCATTCTTTAGGTAATCTTTCAAGGTCTGTGTTTTTCTATGACTAGATGAGACAGAAGAGTCTGATCTGGGTCAGCTAACAGGAAAGGGAGCCTACTGTCTTGGCCACAGGACACTTTATATCAGCTGGAATCAAGTAAAGAGCTGATCGACGCCCCTTCCTGCACACCTCCAGTGCTCTTGGTGCTCTGGAGGAGCCGCCCTGTGGCAGCTGCACCGTTGCATGTCAGTGCTTTGTAGGCAGCACTTGGCTTCCCGCTGGACAAGCCACAATATGGATCTTGATTCAGCAAACAAGACCGTGGAGGAAGCCCTGTAGCCATTCCAAAGCACATATCCCACAGGATAATGAGAGTAAGGGGTATGAAGAGAAAAGAATATTAACCTGACTGACCCCCAAGCTCAGGCCTCATTTTTCTCCTCTATCAAATCTCTTGTCTGTCCTAGGACCTTGGGTTCTTCTTAGTAATTACACACCTTTCTATCTTCTCTACATTCCTTGGGGAGTCTCCTTTTAACCAATACGCTGGTCTTCACTGGACATCTGAGCATGGCTCTCTGAGTATCTTCAGTCTAGGGACAACAGCCATAGCACCACCCAGGGCTTATCAGAAAGTGCTTCAGGTTTGTTGGTGCTAAAATTTGAGGTGTTGCACTGTTGTGTAACATTTCATCCTGCAGGAAGCTCCTTAAGCAGGAAGGTAAACAACCAAAAATAGCCTCAGGAAATCCCTGAAACGGACCAGATGCACGAGTAGTAAACACTGAGAGTCTCCCTCAGATGGAAGATAGTCAAGCTGCAAAGAAGATTCAGACCAGAGCAGATGCCTGGAAGAAGCAGAAAGCAGCCGAGCCATCTGGGAGAGGTTTAGATGTACTGAGTTACTGGGAAAGGATCTCTCGAACCTGTTGAGCTGCATGCAGGCTGTGCAGTGTGCTCCAAGTTCCCCGCTTTGTGAGCTGTCACCATCCTGGGAGGGCCTTGGTAATGCAGCTGTCTTTGAGTCCTTTCTGATCCTATAAGTGAACCCTTGTCCATGCTCCTGTAAGTTATCCTAATGAATTCATTAGTTCACCAGGTTGGAGTTTGGTGTTACTCACACTTTGGGCTGTGTGGGCTCCCTACCTAGGGTTAGTGGAAGTATGTGTTAGATGTCCCTAGGAAAAGTTTTGTCATACAACAGCCACCCAAAAATCTGTTTTTCTGTTTTGTTTTGTTTTGTTTTATTTTATTTTGTTTGTTTGTTGAGATTGAGTATCTGAGTATTGTGTATCCAAGGCTGGTCTCAAAATCACTATGTAGCCCAGGATGAGCTTAAACCCCTGATTTTCCTTCCTTCACTTCCAGAATGCTGAGACTATAGGGATCCACCATTACATCTGGTTTATGCAGCTGAGAGTTGACAGCAGGGCCTTGTGCATCAAACAAGGTACCTTTGCAGCCCTAGGAATCTTGATTTTCACAAGTTCTGTCCTCAGGATGATTTTAGTGCACACTGAAGTCTGAACTGCTCACATTAGCAGGGAGAGCAGAGGAGCAGTGTAGATGGGGGACCCAGGGGGATGATGACCCCCAGGCAGGGGTGCATGCTCCTGCACAGCCTGACGGTGTACCGTTTACACACGCTGCCTTCGCAGGCAGGCTCAGCACCACTCACTCTGCCTGCCTAGAACCCCTGTCCAGCCCAGCCCCTCTACTGGCATATTTGAATTAAGTACATTGGGTAACGGTAATGACACAATTAAGTATTTCCTTCCATTAAGGACAGTGCAGATAGAGTTAAGACATAGATGACAGATGGAGAGAAGATATTTGCTGTTTAAAACCAACAAGGGATTAATGGGGGAAAAACACACAAGGAAATTCTGCAAACCAAGAAAGAGACCCAAGAGGAAAATGAGCAAAGGATGTGAATAGGCAATTCCAGAAGGGGACACCCAAAAGGCGAGCGAGCGAGCGAGTGCGCAAGCAAGGCTCATATTCCAGATTCTCAGGAATCGAAGAGATGCAAATGGAAACAAAGAGACGGGATTTGCACATCAGATTGCCAATAATCAGCTGCCTGATGCCAAGCCTTGGCTGGCATAAAATGAAAGAGAAACCACTGTGTGTGACTGGTGGCAGCTGCTGGGAAGAGTCACCTGGTGTTATTTAACTAGCCCTGGGCTTTGTTGCCCTCACTCTTCTGGCTGCTCTGGCCCTGGGTATACCTCAATGGATTCTCCCATTGGCTCACAAAAGGGCTACTGGAACACTGCCTGAAACAGTAACAGCATAAATTAGCTGGATGTGGTGATGGACACCTGTAGTGTTAGCATTCAGAAGCCTAAGCAAGAGGATTATGAGCTTGGGGCCAATCTGGGCTATAACAGCATTAATAATGATGACAACAATCTTAAAAAATATAAACAAACTGTATTATCTCAAAGTTCTGGACTGGAAGCTAAAAGTCCAAAATGAGAATGCCTAAGCTGAAACCACAGTGATCAGGACCTGGCTCCTCCTTGAGGTTCCAGGGGACAATAAAAATTCCTTGTCTCTGCCAGCTTCTAGTGGCTGCCAACAGTTTGTGGCTCCATCACCTTTATCTTCAAGGCCAGGACCTGCAACTACTTTTCTGATCTTTCCCCCAAAATATACATTCACACACACAAGGAACCAAGGACCCAAGAAAAGGAAGTCTTTCTCATTTTCAATAGTTAGTAGAGTTAAGATGTGCTCTTAACCCAAGGACTGACAGTCTTAGGAATAGGAAAGTGCTCAGAGACACAGAGGAAGCCATGTGAGAATGGAGTTAGTTGGCAAATGGGGACAGAACTCAGTGGCAGAGTGCTGGTCTAGCATGTGTGAAGGACTAGGTTACATCCCCAGAACAACGAACACAAAGGTGTTAACATAGGAAGACTTTGGACTTATTCTGCTACAGATTAAGGCACACCTAGGCCCACGCCAATATGGAAGTAGTCAGGGAGTATTTGTCCCCAGACTCTCTGAAGGAAGTATGGCCCTGCTTATACCTCAGTTTTACACTTACAGTCTCTAGAGCTGTGAGGTTAGGCTGTTGTTTGTGTTGTCCTATCTGAGGCCCTAAGTAAACATGGGACTTCATTTGTTACCCATCCTGACAATCAAGGACAATGTCCCCAAGCTTACAATCCTTACCTTGATCATGCTTGCAAAGACACTTTTCCACACAAGGCAACACTTTTCGGGTTCCGGGGCTATGCTAGCTTTGAGCACCAGCATCCAGCTTATTACAGGCTCTAGGTCAGGACCCTGATCACACAGTTCTTGTAAAACAGAGGCAACTCAAGTGCTGACCACTGGGGAAAAGTAATCGAGTGGTTATAGGTGTCTACTTCAGGAACACAAAGACACAGGCACTTAACACACACGGGGTAAGAAAAGTGTCCAGGAAGAAACTGGACACCTTTTCCATCACAATCCTATAGATGGTCATAGAAAATGAACATGTGGCCTGGGATGTAATGTAGCTGGTCCTTGCCTAGCATGCACAAGACCCTGGACTGCATCCCTCACATGCCATAATGCAAGCATGGTGATCACTGTAAGTTCAAGGTTGCCCTGAGTTATTTACAAAAGAAGGACTAGGCCAGTCAGGTCTGCATGCTAAGACTGCAGACAACACACAGAGAGATGGGGGGCATAGAGGGAGAGGGAGATACAGGGGAAGGAGGGAGAAAGACAGAGACCCAGAGAGGGGGAGCGAGAGAAACAAAGGATGGGTAATCCAAAACTAAGACTAGTGGGCAAGTCAGAAAAATCAGCTGCCTACTAAAGGCTTTGGGTAAGGAACAGGAAATGGGGAAGAATTGTCAGGTCACAGCAAAGTGCATTAGTGTGTGACTTCCTTAGCATTTCTAAATGAGGTGTGCTCTTCTCACTCTATAAAGCCCAGAGGTGCTTTTTTTCTCAGGAGAAGAGACTTCTTGGCTGCTCCCAAAGGCTGCACTACTAGAACAGTGTTTCGGAATGCTTGGAAAGCACCCTTGGACACTTCACTCCTCTGTTTTCGTGGGAAACAATGCACACATCTGCTAGCGATCTGTGAGACCCCTTTCTAGCTGGGTCTAGTTTGTAGGCATTCTTCTCCTATCAGTAGTAGTCACTAGAATATGTGTGCAAGCAAAATGTGTATGTGTGTGTACATGTTCACATCATATTCTTTCCTTGGTTTTGTTGTTGTCTGTTTTGATTAGTTTCATGTGGCCCAGGGTGATCTCAAACTCACTATGTAGTTGAGGATGACCCTGAACTCCTGGTTCTCCTACTTCTATCTCCCAAGTGCTGGAATTACCCTTTTATTCATTCTCAAAACATATCCTCATCTCCTTTCCCCAGATATACCCTCCTCCTCCTTCTCTCCTTTCCTGCCTCCATCCCCCTCCCACCTGTTCTCTTTGGTTTTGAGGAAGTGTCTCTCTGTAACCCCATGCTTGTCATGATCTCAGATCTAAGCCGGGATGGTTTCAAACTTTAGAAAGCCTCTCACCTCACCCTTCTGAGTGCTGTGATTGTTACTCCCATCTCACCATACATCTTTCATTGTTCGTTGCCAAAGCAGCAGAGACACACAATTAAAGAAGCCAATCGTCCTGGAAATAGTCATACAAGTTGCCCTGAATTCAGACTTAGTTTGGAAAATGGTCCACCACTCTGACCCTGGGGAGAGAGCTTTGATCTTATTTGTGTAATTTCCCATGGGTTCCTCAGGGTTCCTTGTAAAGTTCCCTTTGAAAATGCCATCCTATGTAGACTATGCTTGGGGAGAAAAGAGAACCTGACTTTTAATGTTTTGTCTGTTAGTATCAAGGCCAGAGGGAAAAGGGGAGTAATATTTCATTGTAACCTTTTCTTTATCCACCACAAAGGCCTCTTGGTAGAACTGACCTTCAAAATTTTTAAATTTAACAACAGCAAGAAAAAAATCTGATTGTGGAATTTTCTTATATTCTCGCCTGGGCGCTCTATCCACTTGAGGATCCATGATTTTGGTTACGCCAATAGCTTCTAGATTACAGGTGAGGAACGAAGCAGTAAAGTTTCATCTTGAAAGATGCTTTAGCAGCCTTTTCAAGATCTGTACTCTCATGAGCAAATATTGCATCTGAGCTTTGACACATCCAATATATTTCAAAGTCTGTGTTCAAAACAGAAAGGCATGCTAAAAACAAAATCCATCTTAGTTGTTTGGTTTGGATCCAGGATAGGGCTGAGTCAAGCCTGCACTCAGGCAGGAGGAGGACTTCAGCTAATTGCTCCACCCTACCCCAACCCCGGCTCCAACTCTCATCTCTACAGTGAGGTGATTGCGGCTAGATTAGTGTTTTTATATTGTATTGGCAGAAGGTTCTGGGGGCTGCTTCAGGAGCCACCACAGACATAGTTCCTAATAGGTAGAGATCCTGGCCTTCTTTTCAACCATCTTCCTTACTTTTACCTGTTGTCCCTAGAAGGGAAAAAGTGATTGATTTTGATGCTTCAAATGTGCAGAAACCATTGGGCTAAATAGGCTGAGAGAATCTTGTGTTAATTTCCTGGGAATTGCCAGAACAAAGAACTACAAACTGGAAGGAGCAGATAGCACGGATTTAATCTCTCACTGTCTCTCTAGAGGCCAGAAGTCCAAAATAAATGTCTGTGAAACCAAGGTGTTCACAAGGCCCCACTTGTTCCTGAGGAGCTACAAACGAACGTATTCCTTGTATTCCTTGTTTCTTCCAGCCTCTGGTGGCTGCCCTTGGCACCCCAACTTTTAAGACCAATGTATTCAAATCTCTCTGTTCAGCCTTTGCTCTTCATTCTCCTCTGTGTATGTCTCACACACACACACACACACACACACACACACACACAGAGAGAGAGAGAGAGAGAGAGAGAGAGAGAGAGACTGACTGAGACTAGGAGCTATGACCTACCCAGATAACCTAGTATAACTTTCCTGTTTGACTGTTTTGTGTTGTTATAACTAAATACCAGTGTCTCAATACCTTATAAAGAAAATTGTTTTATTTAAGGCATGATTCGGTAACTAGAAAGTGCTAACAGGTTTTCAGTAGCTGGCTTTGTCCTAACATGACAGACATGTAGAAACAGAAAATTCCGTAAGCAGTGAGGGCTGTGTATGCACTTTTGGTTTGTAGCAGCCTCCCAGCCCCTACACCCCCAAGTAACTCAGTCCTATAAGAACTACATTAATCCCTTCCAAGAGTGACTGATTTCATTGCCTCTCATGATACCTCGCCTCTTCAAGCCCTACTGCCTTTAAATATATCCATACTGGAGATAAGGGCTCTATATAACAAAACTTTTGAGGACAAACCATCACCAAGCTATAGAGGTTCCTATATCAAGATCATTTTTATTTTTTGTTTTTGTTTTTGCTTTTACAAGGCAGGGTTGCTCTGTGTAAGAGCTCTGGGTGTCCTGGAACTCTCTTTGAAGACCAGTCTAACCCAGAGATGCTCCTTCCTCTCCCTCCCAAGGAGTGCTGGGATTAAAAGCATGCACCACCATGCCTGGCTCCCATGTCAAGATCTTAAGACTGCTGTCTTTATTTCTGCATTAATTGAATGGGAGTTGGGAGTTTGTTTTGCTATGATTGGCCTTGTCACCAGATGATAACATGTGACACACATGTCACAAGAATGCAAAGATGAAGAGCAACTGAACCACAATATGGGGTCTTTTCTATCCTGTGGGCTGCTAGTCACATCTGTCCTTCTTCTGAGGATGGGAGAATACCTATGTAGCTTTGCAATAATGCCCTGTAAGAGCAGTGTTGGCCTGTGCTGTACATAGTTTGCCCTTTGCAATTCTCACAATCACACCTCCAGAAGTTGAGCATTTTGAATAAGACTATTTTACTGATGAGGAAACAGATTGTGTGACCAGCCCAAGAGTACTTGGCTAGAAAGGGACAGAGACTTGAACCCCCATCCCACTGACTTGAAAGCCCATGCTTTTGACTTCTGCACTGACCACATGTACTCTGAACATTTTGTGTTCACACCTTTCAAGACAGCATGACAGCTAGGCTGCATGCCCAGCATGACACAGCACCAGCAGGATGCATCCTCAGCAGGATCCATGTATATTGCTCTTGCCTTGCCCAGTCTCTTTGCAAGGCAGATGTACCGTGGAGGTAGGATGCAGCTGGTGGCAAGCCCACAGGGCTCTTAATTCATCTACAGCCTGACGCATCTTTGTTCCCCTCCTTCATCCATTTGAGAGGAAAACAGCGGTTTCAAGACAGCTAGGTCTTCTACTTGCTACACCGGGGCGGCAGCATCCCTATGGACTAGCTTTACTGGAAAGTGGGAGGCTGGCGATGACAGGCACTCCGTTCAGCCTGTACCTCACCATCTCACCATCTCTGTTTCCTTCATTGTCCTTCTCAGAGAATGATGTGCCTCCTTTTTTTCTGAAAAACTCAACCTGGACCCCGTCTGTTTCCAAAGCATTGGCAGCTTGCTAGTCCCCACTCTCTTGGGAGAGGCTTTTGGTGTGGTGCAATGCCAACACCCTGAGAAATGAGCTAGCATCTCTGCCACAAATGCCTATATGACCTTGAGCCACCATTTGGCTCTCCCAGGGACTAAATTTTCCATCTAGAGAGCTAGGCAGGAAAAAAAATCACACTAGATACTAATGGCCCTTCCACCTGGGAAGTTACAGGATTTATAGGGTGTCAACATTCTGGCATGCTAAGAAGTAATCTGAAAATCCACCATAAATATTTAAATTAGCCAGCAACATATGCTGGCTCATCACATAATCAGGAGCCATGTTAGGGGAGCAAGATCAGAAGACAGAGGGTAATGCCTGATTGGGTGTGATCTTCCTTCTGTATCCGCAGTCCTCCCAATCAAGTGTTCCAGAAGCTGGGTTCACTGCGTGCCCTCATCATCATTATTGTTAGCCAGCTGGGGCAGGGGGCAGTGACAATGGCGGCAGCAGCAGCAGCAGCAGCAGCAGCAGCAGCAGCAGCAGCAGCCCACTGCCACAACAGGGACACTGCAAATGTTCACCTTTCCCTCAGTATCCTCTCCTGCACTCCCAGCAGAGATTTGGGATACTGCACTTGCTATCAAGCTCCGTGGCTCCTCACCCCTAAACAGTAGCAAGGTAATTCCATTCCAATCCAGTTTGACTTATCTCTAGTTAGGACCAAATGGTTGATTTTGAATTGGGAATGGCCAAAAAAAAAAAAATGCCCCACACAGGACAAGGCTAGTTTAGTACATTAGCTCAATGGGATGTCTCTTAGAGTGTATCAGGAATCTCTGACCCATTTTCTATAACAGCTGGACTGCCTCAAACACAGATTTAAATAGAGCTTTGAATGGGAGTGAGGTATCTGGATGGCAACTGTTGCCATGAGCAAGCTTGGCCTGCCACACATCTGGTCTACATCAGTATCCACAGAGCAGGTCTTCTTGTAAGTGTGACCCCATAACCTGCATAGCCTTGGCTGTCTGGAACTCACTCTGTAGATGCCCAACATCTGCCTCCTGAGTGCTGAAATTAAAGGTGTAAACCACCATGCTCGCCCTTACTTTCACACTTATATTTAAAGAGTCGTGCTTTTCCCAAAGCCTGTGGTAGTTTGTACATTCATTGCCTATAGAAGGCTCACAAATACTCTTTGTGTATCTTTAATTAGAGTCTGTACAGTCTTTCCTTTAGAAAGAAAGCCTTCTTTCCCTATAATCCCAGTACTTGGGAGGTGGAGGCAGGAGGATTTGGAGTTCCAGGTGGGCCTGTGCTACATATCCAATTTGAAGACAGCCTGGATTATATGAAACAGGTCCTGTAAAAATGAAACAAGCAAACAAAAAACAGAAGCTAAGACAGAAAAGACATGGGGGTGGTGTTTAATTTGTGGTACTGCCTCTGAAAAAACCTAGGGACTTGGGTGTGCTAGGCAAACTCTCAAGACCTCTACCACTGAGCCTTACCTCCTTCTCCAGGAACAGTATCTTTAGTTTGTATGCATTTGAGTGGGGTACATTTGTGGGTACTGGAGTGCTGTTGATCCTGGTTTACTACCTTCTGTCTTTTGTTAGAGATAAGATCTCTTGCTAGTCTGGACCTTTGCTGGTTGGCAGACTTTCAGTGACCTGCCTGTCTCTGCCTTCCATCTCATCATCACTGGGATCACAGGTACATACAAGAGTACCCAGCTTTTTATTTGGTTCTGGGATTTTAAATCAAGTCCTGAATCTTGTCAAATACTGACTGAGCCAGACACAAGAGAAGTTTTTTTAAAAGGTAATTCTTGAGCAGGATGTGGTGGTATATACCTTTTGTCTTAGCACTTGGGAGGTAAAAGGTTAATATCCTTAATTATCAGGAAAATGCAAATCAAAATGACTCTGAGGTACCATCCTAACAACCTTCAGAATGGCTAAGATCCAAACACTCAAGGGACAGCACATGCTGGCATGGTTGTAGAGCAAGGGGAACACTCCTCCATTGCCGGTGGGAGTGCAAGCTTGTATAATCACTCTGGAAATCAATCTGGTGGTTTCTCAGAAAATTGGAAAATAGTTCTACCTCAAGACCCAGCTATACCACACCTGGGCATATACCCAAAAGATGCCCCACCATGCCACAGAGGCCCATGTTCCACTATGTTCACAGTAGCTTTACTTGTAATTACCAGAAACTGGAAACAACCCAGATGTCCTTCAACTGAAGAACAGATAAAGAAAATGTGGTACATCTACACAATGAAATATTATCCAGCTATTAAAAACAACATCATGAAAATTTCAGGCAAATGGATAGAACTAGAAAATCTCATCCAGAGTGAAGTAACCCACACCCTGAAAGACAATCATGCCGTGTACTCAGTGGTACATGAATATCAGTTATATTCAAGTACAGGATAACAAAGCTACAGTCCACAGACCCAAAGAAGCTTAAGTAACAAGGAAGCTCAATGGAGGATGCCTGAATCTCACTCAAAAGGGGAAATAAAATAGACATAGTAAGTGGGTGGAAAGAGGGAACCTTGTGGGAGAGAGGATGGGGAGGGAAACAGGTGGGGGCCAGGTGTGGGGAGGTGGGCTGGGTGAGAGGGCTGGGAGAGAGAAGAGAAATTGGTGGGAGTGGGTATCTCTGGAACAAGCTAGAGACCTGGGACAGTGAAGGCTCCAGGGAATCTATGGGAATGACTGTAGCTCAGAAGGAGAGGATGCACCTAGTCCTATTGTGACTTGAGGTACTAGGGAAGGTTGGTCAAGGGGGGGGGAGAGGGAGGGCTCCCCTTCTCTGAGGAGAAGAGGAAGGGGAACTGGGCAAAATAGGGTGGGAGTGTGGGAGGAGAGGAGGGAGGAGTCTTCAATCAGGATGTGATGTGAATAGATTTAAAAAAAAACCAACCAAACAAAAACGTTAATAAAAAATACAAAATAAAATTACAAACACCCTTAGGGAGAGCTGGCTCACCAGCTGCCAATATGGACAGGAGATTTAGGTTTGGGTGAGATAAGTCACCTAGCGGTATAGTCAAAAAAAAAAAAAAAGAAGAAGAAGAAGAAGAGCAGAGGAAGCGAGGCACGGGCTCAGCGAGGAGTGTCGGTCATTGAAGAGGTGTCAAGGCTGTGAAGACCTCCAGGGAAGCAAGGCCTTCAACAGGAGACATGGGAAATCAATCCAGACCTTGACAGGTAGGGGCTTGTGGACTCCTAGCTGGCTTTCAGACCTTCTAGCTTTTGACCTTCCCTACATATCCTTTTGTGACAAAGAATAGCCCAGTACCAGGGTAGGGCTGTTCTGGGAATAAGCCTGGGGCATTGCCTCTTCTCTGTTCTCCTCCCCCAGTCCTCAAGTGTGGTAGAACAAGGCCCTGTTAGTTTTGTCTCTTCCTGAGGCCTGTCCATAAGCTCCCTGACCTGCTATTAGCCCTCAGGCTTTTGTAGATTAGGACATGGGTCCATCTTTGGCTGTTTGGTGTTCCAGTAAGCTGGATGAGGATTCTTCCCAAGTGTACACACAGTTTATGATAGCGCTTGAACTGCAAACCACCTCTGAAAACAACTTCACCCAGGGAACAAATGGAGCAGCAGAGGGGTCCACAAGCCCCTACCTGTCAAGGTCTGGATTGATTTCCCATGTCTCCTGTTGAAGGCCTTGCTTCCCTGGAGGTCTTCACAGCCTTGACACATTTTCAATGACCGACACTCCTTGCTTAGCCTGCCCCTTGTTTCCTCTGCTCTTCTCTTTTTATTGTTTTTAATATAAGCCCTAGGATAGAACCCATAACCTAAAACAGGACATACTTTTACACACACACACACACACACACACACACACACACACACACTCATGCACATGCTCACAACCTGTACTGTGCCCCTGAGCCATGATCCCAATCTTCCACTGATTCACAGGTTCTCACTATATAGATCAGGCTGGCCTAGAGATTGGCCTGCCTCTATCTCCAGAACAGAAATTAAAAGTGAGTGCTACCATGCCTAGCACTTGTGGTTTTTTGATAGGGTCTTGTTGTGAAGCCAGATAGCCCTGAATTCCTGCTCCTCACATCTTAGCTTCCCTAGAACTTGGATTCTGAGAATGTGCAACTATTTAGGGCTTCTACTGATTCTTAAAATGCACCTGACCTGGCTAGGCCTCTGGAGAGCCCCATTTAAGCCCTGGGTACTCAAGTGAAGACTTGGGGGCTTGAGTGTGGAGGTGGTGTGGGGAACGTGCCATGGACCTAGGCACTCATTTTTATTGAATGATGAAGCTTCTGTTTAATCTTTTGGGGGCTTTCAACTGACAGGGATTGGAAACCTCTTTAAATAGCATTTGCCACACTTTATCCCATTTCGTATTTACTTTTGATGTTTTCATAACTTCTCTAGGCAGCGAAGCAGCTTAAGGGATTCTGGCTAGTGGTTGTCTTTTGTTGATAGGCCTCGCAGGGTTCTGAGCCTCCGAGCTGACTGACAGCTGGAAATGCTTTCCCTAGAGGGCCATGGCTGAGGCCTGGAGTGCCCTTCTGCTTCTTGGCCAGTTGCTCACATGCTTAGTTGTTCTGGGCACTCTTTCCACTTTTGCTGCCAAGCCAGTAGGTACCAGCTGCCATTTGCTGCACACTGGAAGGACACAACCTCGCAGTCCCTGAGATCAGACTGGGCTATGCTGCTGGGAAAAGCAATATGACATGTCAAAGTGCATATTAGGACCCTGATGACAGAGCCCCAAACCATTGATTGTCCTGTCCATTCCTTCTAGCCCTACTCCCTCGCTTCATTTACCTTCTGTTATTTATTAGGAGGTATACTTTTTGACACTGGGGCCTCACTGTGGAGTCAGTCCAGATCTGGCCTCAAACTTGACATCTTCAATTCTCAGCCTTCTAAGTACTGATTATAAGCCTGGTATACTATGCCTGGATATTAGTAGGTATTTAACATATACACATGGCTTTAACATATGAGTTTTTGTGAGCTAGGAACCCATTAGGACACAGTCTACTTTCTGGTATGCTGTTAGAGAAAGGCATGAGGCTATGAGGAGCCCCGCCACAGGAGCCCATGAGGAAGGAATGAAGGAATCAGGAATACTTGCATCAGAAAACACATAGGCACTTGGCATGGTGTGTGTGTGTGTGTGTGTGTGTGTGTGTACGCACTCATGTGTGTGCATGTACTCTATATAGCCCTGACTGGCCTAGAACTCACCATGTAGACCAGGCTGACGTCAAACTTACAGAGATCTGCCTGCCTGTGCTTTCTGAGTGCTGGGATTAAAGGCTTGTGCTACCACACCCAGCAGTTCCAGAGGACCTTGTCATACCACTCCTGGGCATATACCCAGAGGATTCCCCAGCATGCAATAAGGACACATGCTCCACTATGTTCATAGCAGCCTTATTTATCATAGCCAGAAGCTGGAAAGAACCCAGATGTCCCTCAATGGAGGAATGGATACAGAAAATGTGGTATATTTACACAATGGAATACTACTCAGCAATTAAGAACAATGGATTCATGAAATTCTTAGGCAAATGGTTGGAGCTGGAAAATATCATCCTAAGTGAGGTAACCCAATCACAAAAGAATACACATGGAATGCAGTCACTGATAAGTGGATATTAATGAGCCCAGAAGCTCTGAATACTCAAGGTACAATTCACATATGAAATGATTCCCAAGAAGAAGGAAGGAGAGGGCCCTGGTCCTGGAAAGGCTTGATGCAGCATTGTAGGGGATTACCAGGACAGAGAAGTGGGAGAGGGTTGACTGGGGACCGGGTGGAGGGAAGAGGGCTTATGGGACTTATGGGGACGAGGGAACCGGGAAAGGGAAAATCATTTGGAATGTAAACAAAGAATATAGAGAAAAAAAAGAAAATAATAAACCCTTCATTTTTTAAAGTATGCATAAAGAAAGGGAATCACCAGTGATTTGGGGAAGGAGCAGGTCAGGAGGGAGTGGGTGTGGTGGGGAAGGATTGTGGAGTGATATAGAGAAGCAAGGGGTCTAGCTGTGTGGTTGGAGACACACTTGCTTTGGTCTGACCTTCTAGGAGTGTTAAGTTGAACTTTCCTGTGTGGCCAGAATGCTGTACAAGAGAGGGATCTTGTCTATTTTGAGTCCGTTCTGTCTGGCCTACAAATGCCTCCTGAGAGGCTTTGATGCTTTGGTTAAGAGGTCAGGTTCCACAAAACCATTCTACTCTCTAGAGAATTGCACAGATTGTGTGGATTGGAGGGAAGGCAGCCCTACCTGAGCAGGTTGGGGGTCTTTAGAATCAGGTTGGAACTGAAACTGTCTATCTGGGAAAAAGTTCTGCCTGATCATAAGATCTATAAAAAATGGGAGCTTGAACTATGACTCTGATTTTCCTGTCTCCAGCTTTTGTTGACTTTTAAACCATTCTTTGCACTCTTTCTTTTTCTTCAACCCCTTTCAGAAACTTGTGGTAATTCCAGGATGCAAGGGCCTGGAGATATTTAATATTTTTTTAGTGGAGGCATTGAAACCCCCCCCCCCACACACACACAAGTGCTACACTGCTGTGCTACAACCTCAGCTTCCTTGGATGGTTTTCAAGCAGCGATGATTCTTTGATCCCCCGGGGCCATCTATATCTCCAGCCAGTGGCAAAATCTACACACCAGTACCATTTAGTCTGTCACTGAAATACTTTTTTAGTCACCAGATGATTATCAGGAAAAAAAGAGAAATATTTGTCTGCGTGGGGCAGTCGTGGGGAGCCTGTGTTATTCTGTAATACTCCTTGCTCAGAAAACTACCATTTCTCAAAAAATTCTCCGCTTTTGTCAGGTCCATTTTCCTGTCCTAGTTATCCTAGGCTGACTTTTCCACAACTGCAGGTACTTACACAGACAGAGACTCTTGGCAATTACTGGAAAGAGCATCATTGAATGCTATCCACAAAGGCACAGTCAGTGTCTTTCAGGTTGGCGTCGAAAGCTGCTGGGTTCTGCGAGGTTGCTGCGACTGTTGCTGGCACTTGGCTGGGCATCGAGTATGCGCCTGCAGTCAAGCTCCTGCTGCGTCACAGCTGGGCACAGGTGGACCAAACGGCCCAGGGGGGTTCCCAGGGCAGGGACGAGAGCTAGGGGCGGCCAAAGTGTCATGCCACCAGAGCAGAGGGCAGAGCAGCTGAGCTCGACCTCACTTTTCTCACGCCTGAGGCCGAGGCCTGCGGGAACCTCAGGGCCACCTCTCCAAGGTCCTTGGAGATGCACTTCACCTCCTCGAGGGCGGTGCTGGAGGTGGGTTTGAGAGAAAGACATTATTCCGTGTTTTGCCTTCGCAGCAGGCGACCGCGGGTTGTTCTGTTTGAATGAATGAGCCCAGAGGCCGCGCCCAATGGGCACGGGCAGCTGCTTAATATGCATGAGGCCTGCAGCCAATGACCAGGCGAGGAGGTTGTTTTAAACGGCGGAGCCCGCTGGCCAATCAGGCGGCTCTCGTGGAGGCAGCTAGCGCGAGGCTGGGAGCGCTGAGCCGCGCGTCGTGCCCTGCGCTGCCCAGACTAGCGAACAATACAGGTACGTCTCGCACCGCCCTCGCCCGCCGCCGCCGCTTCTGCAGCTGCAGCGGCGCCCGCACAACTTTCCGCCCGCGCCTCCGGAGCGCGCCGCTACCGCTCTGGCTGTCTCCACTCCTGCGTCCTCGCTGCCCCTTCTTCTTCTCTGCTGCTAGGTGGCCGGGAAGGAAGACGCAATTCAGGTGCCTCAACTTTTCCAGTGCTGGTGCTCCAGCCTGCTGCTTCTCAGGTCTCGGCCCTCTACGCGGAGCTGCGCTCGGCGGGCGCCCCCAGGGGCAGCAGCCTGGTGGCTCGGCAGCCCCGGGCCAGATGTTCCGCAGCTGCGGCAGCGTGGCGAGCGAGAGGCGGCTGCGGGCTCTGGCGGCGCGCGTCCCGGCGGCGGCGGGAAGGGTGCTGGGCACGCCCCAGCCCGGGAGCGACTCCGCAGGGAGCGGCCGTGCGGCTGCGGGCAGAGGCGCGGGCAAAGTTCGCGGGAAGGCCGGGCCGGACACGGTGCGGGTCCGCGGGCTGAGCCGGTGGCTCTGCGTGAACATGGCCGTCGCGGAGCGCCCAGTGGCGGGGGGTTGGGGGGGGGCTGGGGGCAGGTGCCGCCTGCGCGGCGGCGGGAGGAGTACGGCTGGTGCGGACTCAGGCAAGGCCGGCGGGGGAGCTGGCCGCAGGCTCTGCAGCGGTGCCGGACTGCATGCGGGGCTGGGGGCGCTGCTGCGGCCCCGCTGCGTGGAGCGTCATGGCTGCACGGGCGCCTTTGTTATCCCGAAGAGTGCGGCCCGCGTCAGGGGCGGGGAGGCCGGGCTGGCGGCTCGGCGCCTTCGGGCGGCCCGCGTGGGGCGGGGCGGGGCGGGGTGGGGGCCGGCGAGCGGGCGACGGTGGCGGGGCCCGGGCCGCTTTGTTCACCGCCGTCACCGCCTGCGCCGGCCGCGCGCGGATCAGCCATTTTAGCGAGTGGGGCTCGGAGGCGCGGTGACCGCGACTGTCGCCCGCCGGGCCCCACGTCCCCCCCCCTCCCCCGCGCCGCCGCCGCCCCCGGCACCGCGCTCGGCCCGGGGGTGGCAGCAGCGGATTTTACTGGCACTTTCTTTCATCCCGAGGCTTTGGACAAAATGGAAGGTGAATTATGGGTGTCCGGAGCAATGGGGACGTGGCCTGATAAGGGCTGTCTGCTGCGGGCCTGGATGCCCGGGTGCGGGGGCCCGCCCCACCCGGGATGCCGCGGCTGGGCTTTAATGCAGCCCCGTGGGCCTTTGATGCCAAGGGGAATGCTTTAGTTTTACATGATGACCTTGGGTGTGGGAAAAGGAAAAGATGGCGGGAAGCAGGCGGGGGTGGGGGGGGACAGGGAGGATGACAAGCCACAGCTGCATTTTATTTGGAAACTTTGGAGAAAGTGTTCCTGGTTAGACCCGCATTTCTGCCATTACACAAGGGAAAGATTGGTCCTTTTGATGTCCCCTCCCCCTTTTCCTGGTGAAGAAGTGACAGGTTTCAAGTATTAGTATGAAGGATACCTGCTTGCTTTACAGATCACCAGCATTCTAAAAAGCCATTTTTATAAAACAGATATATCAGCAACTCTGGCATTTCATATCTGTTCCAATTTATGTTTCTTTTGATTTCCCATTTAAATGTAAGAATTAAAGGAACAACCACCTAGTGAAATGAATTCTATCTCCTGTTACTTACCCTGCCTACAAATGTGTCTTCCCATTAGTTCTTCAGACTTTGGGGTTGTAGAAACTGCAGAATAGTAGCACTTCAGAGATGTGCAGTGCTCAGCACCCCACCTTATCTTAGGAGAACTTGGTGATCACTCTAGAGAAGTAACTTGTAAACCAGCGCTCTTCATGCTGGTCAAAAGTTAAATGACAAGCAACAGCGAAGCTGATTTCTCCCTCACTCAGCCTTCTGCGGCCACTGGTGTCAGCTGAGTGGAGGAGAGTTCCTACTGAGAATTTACTTTGGCTTTGCCCTTGGTTTCTCTTTTACTTCTCATCTGGTCTTCATTGTTTTTTCTTCTTTTTGTCTTCTATGCATATCTCAGTCAGGATGGCTAAAGGTGACCCCAAGAAACCAAAGGGCAAGATGTCTGCTTATGCCTTCTTCGTGCAGACGTGCAGGGAAGAACATAAGAAGAAAAACCCAGAGGTTCCAGTCAATTTTGCAGAGTTTTCCAAGAAGTGCTCTGAGAGGTGGAAGGTATGTAATATTTGATTCATAGGCTAGTGCTTGCATTTTACATTTGGGATTTGCTCACTTGCACATTTACCCCAATTGGCTGTTTTCTTATCTACATTAAAAATTAAGTGCAGAGCCCTTTTTTTTTTCTCCTTGCAAGGGGGTTCTATAGCTTCCACTTGAATTACAAAACCATTGGGTCCCATTGCATCTAGGAATTTTATAATTTCTGTTTTTTGCAGACAATGTCTAGCAAAGAGAAATCAAAGTTCGATGAAATGGCAAAGGCGGATAAAGTACGCTATGATCGGGAGATGAAAGATTATGGACCAGCTAAAGGAGGCAAGAAGAAGAAGGACCCGAATGCCCCCAAAAGACCTCCGTAAGTGGCTATAGGATATATAATAACAGTTCAAAGCTTTCCCTTTGCTTGAAAGAACCTTAAACGGTGAGACAGAGGTTTCTAAATACTCCACTTTGAATTCAGAGCTTGTCTATAGTGAAGACTTCATCTTTGGGATTGCAGAGCTCGTCATGTGGTCCTTCCTGCTTACATACACCAGAGGCCTTAGTTGTGTTCCTTTTCCTTTACCAAGCAAATGGAAGAGAAAGACATACTGTACTTTGTATTTAGTGATTGCTGAATCACTAAATGTTCTAAACATGTAGCATTGAATGCAGTGATTCTATGCCTGAGAGGAGAAAACATGGCAAGAGGTAGTTATATTTCCTAGTGGTTTGTTTATGCATACCTCCCTTATATGGAAGCTGGAGAATGCAGGATGGAAAGTTTGAATCCTAGCTACAAGAAGGAAGGGGGTGTGTAGACTCAAGGATTTTTTTTTTGGTACATACTTAACTGATTTATATAAATTTCTGTCCAAAGGTCTGGATTTTTCTTATTCTGCTCTGAATTCCGCCCCAAGATTAAGTCCACAAATCCTGGCATCTCCATTGGAGATGTGGCAAAAAAGCTGGGTGAGATGTGGAATAACTTAAGTGACAGTGAAAAGCAGCCTTACATTACCAAGGCAGCAAAGCTGAAGGAGAAGTATGAGAAGGTAAGGAAGGGGCTGAAGTGTTCCTGGTTGGTTGGGTATGTGGCTGCACTGCTGGAGGAGACTGGTGCTCACCTTGGAGCCAAGGTCCAGTTCTCCATAAGATAGCAAGGTGTGCTGATAATCTTGCTTCTAACTGTCCTCCCATCCTTCCCTCATCAAACCTCACCTCTCTATTTAAAACTAGTACTGTAGACTGCACCCCACCTTTAAAGAAAAGGGATTTGAGTCATTAACATGACTAAAAACACTTGGAGGCCCATTGACTTGAAAATTTGAATGATCAAGAAATATTTACGTATGGAAATCATTGCCCTGTTGGCTTTCTTAAGCAAATCTCTGCCCAAAGAGCTGTTAGAGTTTAGCCTCTCATTCCCAATTTGTCCCGTTCCTTGCAGGATGTTGCTGACTATAAGTCTAAAGGGAAGTTTGATGGCGCCAAGGGTCCTGCTAAAGTTGCTCGGAAAAAGGTGGAAGAGGAGGAGGAGGAGGAGGAAGAGGAGGAGGAGGAGGAAGAGGAAGAGGAAGATGAATAAAAACTCTATCTCCTTGTGAATACCTTAGAGTAGGAGAGCGCTGTGATTGACACATCTCTTATTTGAGTCGTGTCTATTGCCCTTGTTAGGTTTAATTACAAAATTTGATCACGATCATATTGTAGTTTCTCAAAGTGTCAGTGGTTTACATGAAGTGGCCGTGGGTGTCCGGAGCGCCCTGAAACTGTATCAAAGTTGTACATAGCTCCAGACATCTGTAAAATGCAAAGGCACCCTCGAGTCCTCCTCACTCAGTGCACTTTGCTGGTGGGACAAGGCATTTGAAGAGGTTTCCGGCGTTTTGTTCTCAACTCGTAAGGTGGTGTTAACTCTGTGGTTATTGGCTAGACAGCCTGAGTTGTCAACTGTACATATCTATAGTTTGTAAAGAGAACAAAACAACCCAGACAGATTCTTGATGCTCCTTGTTTGGCGTGGAGGCTGTGAGGGGAAGATGCCTTTTGGAGGGGGCCGTAGCTCAGGGCGTGCACTGTGAGGCTGGACCTGTTGATACTGCGGTGGGCATCCATTTAGCTTCAGGTTGTCTTGTTTTTGTATATAGTGGCATAGCATTCTGCTGACATTCTTAGTTGTGGAAAGGGGGAGGGGTCAGCTGGCATGAGAAGTGTTTGGAGTTTTTTCTTTAGTTAAGTGCAGTAGATTTTAAACTTTTTAAAGAAACCGTAGAACTCATCGTTGTCAGCAAAGCGAAGAACTACTGCATCAATGGAAGTTCAAGAACCCTCTGTACCTAAACACAATTTGCAACATTCTGTTATTTTTTGTATGTTTAGAATGCTGAAATGTTTTTGAAGTTAAATAAACAGTATTACATTTTTAAAACTGTTCTGTATTACAAAGCCTAAATTTCTGACCGCCATTTTTAGTGAAGTCACTTGCTTTCTTGTGCTTCTAAAACTGCTAAGGTCTCTTCCAGCTAAGGACAGATGGGAGAGGGGTGGGTATTATCTGAAGCTCCTTTCTTGATTTCTGTCTGCCTTTAGGGAGAAGCACTGCTCATGCCATAGATAATGGTTTACAGAGACACAGGAAAGCAAGCCCTAAGGTAAAGCCTCTGCCTGCTGTCATGACTTCTTTGTGAGGCATGAGGTATTGCAACTGACCCCTTCTGACCCTTTGCCCCAGCACGTGTAGTAGGCAGTTGCTAGGCTCACAGTCACAAGTCTGAAGCAGTATCTTTTTTTCCCTGAACCCCATAAGAGGACTTATCTCTTAGATAGGTATCTTACTCCTTCAAAAAGTCAACACTAGGGAAGATTGCAGGTCCCACCTTAGGTCTGCTGATCTGTCTGTGTTTACTATAGAGGACTGGGTCAGTGGCTGTGCCGATTCTTCAGTATTGATACTTGGATATAGAAGTTCTAAGGTAGCCAGAATTTGATAATGTTTTAGTGGTATTTTTTAAACAGCAACTTTTAGTTTGGGATATTTAGAACACTGTCTAGAGATGTTCTCCCCATGTTCTCTAATCCAAGGTTGATTGGTAAGTCATAGTCCTGGTCACAGCCCAATCTTACATTCCCTCTCCTCAGAACAACTTGTCTTCTTTCTCCAATTCTTCCACTCATTAAAACCTTTGGCTGAGGTTTGTCCAGAGTCACTTGCTTCAACCATGACCATGTCACTCCATGTTCTAGCCTGCAGCTGTGGCTGTTGTCCAATACACACACAGTGTACAGGCCAAGAATCGTGAACTATGGCCACCCTCTTCAAGGAAGAGAAGCTCAACCCACCCACAGACTATTTCTTGCTAAGTGGTACTCACTCCCCACTCAGTCTGCTTGAACCATGTAGCACCCATGGAAGTACAACTAGTATTCTCTTAAGCTCTTCTGGGAGCCAAATAGAAATGGTAAGGTGTTTAGTTAAAAGATTTCTGAGATCCAGACAGTTATACAGAAACTTGAATTGAGACTTTCAAGTGAGCTGCTTGCAGCAAGATTTTGGTGAAGGCTTCAATTCTATGGCGAGATGCTCAGATGCATGACCCTCTGAAGTGCCTGAGATGCTATAATACATTTTAAGTTTTGCCTGGTTTTTGGATAACAGTGCATCCTTGAAAATCCAAATTATTATATATCTTAATCAAAACTTGCTTCCTTGAAGGATCTCCCTTGTAACACCTTAACCCTGAAAAGTAAAACAACATTTTAGTCTTTGGGAAGAACCTGGCTGTAGAGTCTCCATTGTCTAGTGAATGTGTGATTTTTGTCACAAATGTGACCTTTCAACCTTGGCCTTCCTAGGGCTTTGTTTTGATGTATGAGGAAATGAAGACATAAATAAATCTACATTCATTGTATGTACCATGCCCAGCTAAAGCTTCATCAATTCTTTAAAAGGCTCAACATTTTTTGTATTTGAATAAATACTATATAATGATCCTTGATAGCTATACTTTTGCTTTTGAATAAGTTTATTGGACATATAATGAGCAAAAGTAAAATAGCGTGTAACAGATAGCAAAACATCATCAAATCTGTTGCTCGTGACATCCAAGCAGGCCCAACTGGGGAAACTTTGTTGAGAGAAACACATTGACGCCAGTGTCTGCTGAAGGAGGTTTGTGTTGTTTTTTTCTTTACCATGTGATAGACAATACCTCTGTTGGCAATGGTTTTACCTTCTAGCTGTTCTGAAGGTTGCAATATTGTTAACAGTCTTCTTGTCACAAAGGGGGAAGGGCAATGTGCCCAGGACAGGGGATTTTGGACAACAGTTAAATAGGCTTTGAGGCAAGAGGGCCTATCTCTTATTCCCAATCAGTTCTCAATAAGCATAAGCAGTACAGATCAATTTATCTCTATAACTTATATTCTAAATACCAGCAGGGAAGTTAAAAAACACCAACCTATAGTATAAGGGAAAATATTTGCAAAACATGTATATAAAATGGTTCACAGTATGAAAAGAAATATTACAAGTCAACAAAACTAGATATAGTAAGTAATTCATGGCTATAATTCTGGCACTTGGGAGGCTGAGACAGGAGAGTCAAATTCAAGGCTAGCCTGAGCCATAAACTATGACCCTATCAAAAAAGTAATTAAGCCTTACAATATGTGAAATTCAGAAAACTATTAAGTTAAAATTTTGTTTTAAATGATAGCAGAGGGACTGAGGAAACAGCTCAGTATGCAGAGTGTTTGATAAGAAACTGAAGATCTGAGTTCAACACGCAGCACCCACATAAAAAGCCAGAGGGTCTGGAGAAATGGCTCAGTGCTGTGCGACAGCACTCTTTGCTCTTCTAGAGGACACAGGTTTGATTCTCAGCCCCCACATGGTGGCTCAAAATCATCTAACTCTAGACGCCTTCTTTTGACCTCCATAGATATTGCATGTATGTGGTATGCAGACATTCAGGCAGGCAAAACATCCATGTACATATAAATAAATAGCCAGGTAAGTAAATAAATAGCCAGGCATCACATACTTGTGAGGTGATACTAGGGAGGTGGAAATACACAGTCCCCTGGGGCTCACTGGTCAGCATAGCCTACTTGGTGTGTTCCCTGGCCCTAGTGAGACACCCTGTCTTAGAAAATAAGAGGGACAGGGCTCGAGGAGGAATGACACCTAAGGTTGCTACCTGTTCCTGAATCTTAGTTTCTGTTGCTGTGGTATAAAAACGTGACTAAAATCAACTCAATGAAAAAAGTCTATTTCAGTTTCCAGGTTAAAGTGCACTGCCCAGGGAAATGAAGGCAGAAACTCGAGAAGAGGCCCTGGCATGACCAACTCAAACACCTGCAGTCATTGTTCAGAGCAGCATTATTCACAAGATCCAACTTAGAAAAATCCTGTAACTAAGTGGTCATAAGTGGTGGCCTAGTGATACCAGTCCCCAAAGAGAGACTGCTGACTCACATCCTGGTTCTATTTGTAACGGTGACACATTGTTTTGGATAATGGCATCTTGATGACAGTAATTTTAGGTGCTCTTCACACACACACACACACACACACACACACACACACAGAGAGAGAGAGAGAGAGAGAGAGAGAGAGAGAGAGAGAGAGAGAGAGAGAGAGAGCGCTAGCTACCAGTCTAAGATCCACCTTTCCCTCTGGGGACTAAACCACTTTTACATTTTTTAAAGGCTTTCGTTCCCCCACTATTTTCCCTCTAGGGAAATCTCAAGCCCTGACACCCTAGTAGAATCTGTCTGCTACTATAAAATCTTACACAGTATCAGCCCTAGACATTTCCCTGGAGCAAAATAAAATCCCTTGAGCTAGAAAAGGGATTTCACCTTTCCTCACCACCCCCTTCTAAATATGTTGCCACCTGCAAAGCATTTTAGGAAATTTCAAAGAACCTCCCTGGTGATGGCCCTCGGGCTCCCACTGAATGTTACAAGCCACACAGTCAAAGGAGAGACATTTTCCCAGGTTGTATATTTTGTTCCAGGCCTGTGGTAGCTTTTTTGTTTTAAAAGAAATCTTTTGGAAGCATGTCAGTAGTAATACTGCGGCAATGTTGATTACAAAGTGTGACAGTTCCCATTGCAAGATGTTTGGAACATATGATGTGCTTGTCCTCTGTCCAAATCCTCACTAGTTTACATGGAAAGGGGCTGATATTTCTGCTATGAAACATTAGCAGAAGGCAGAAATATGTCACCTAAAATATTGGGCTAGTCATAATGTTTTAACCACTCTTGTGCTAGAGCTGTTTTTCCTTCCATATGAAGAACTATCTTCTGCATGTATATATATATATATATATATATATATATATAGTGTGTGTGTGTGTGTGTGTGTGTGTGTGTGCGCGCGCGCGCGTGTAAAGAGAGAGAGAAGTCTAGCAGAATATAAGACTACAAAATAGCAAGCCAGATTGGCGGTACAACCCTGTAATTCAAGCTAACTCTTGGGAGGTTTGTGTAACATAGTTGTGAATTTAGTGGGCTACATAATGACACCCTGTCTCAAAAACAACTATGGAATTTATAGTTTAGTGATAGAGTTCTTGAAAGGTCCTGGGTTCCATTTCCAAGACACCAAAAATAATAAAATAATTCTATTGACATAAGAAAATTCAGAAAACTTGAGAACAGAAATAATTGTTGATACATTAGAGAGGAGGGGTTGGAGAGATGGCTCAGCAGTTAAGAGCACTGACTGCTCTTCCAGAGGTCCTGAGTTCAAATCCCAGCAACCACATGGTGGCTCACAAGCATCCTTAATGAGATCTGATGCCCTCTTCTGGTGTGTCTGAAGACAGCTACAGTGTATTTATTTATAATAATAAATAAATCATTTAAAAATACATTAGAGAGGAAATTCAGGCTATAAACAAAGAAAGGCTATGGAGGAAGTGGACCTGTTTAGGAAGGTTCTTCAGCGCAACTGCCATCTGTATTGTCTGGAAATCAGCAGTTCATGTCACAGGTTAGCAATGACAGCTCGATCCACTTGCAAGTATCTCACAGCAGATACTCCAGATAGAGTCCAGTTAGCAACAGAGTGGCACTACCTGACAAAGACAGCCAGGCCTCAGCAGGAGGGACCAGCAGCAACACCAGGAGTTCTCAACTGTGCCTCTCTCAGGGAAGCTCAGATCATCAAAGACAGGAGACCCACAAGCCTTGCTCAGCTAGCTGTACCAAACTTGGTCTCCGTCACTCCATGGAGTCCTATTTCTACCCTCCAAACATCACGTGTCCTCTACGTGCCTCGCCTCAGCATGGCTTTTGCCTCAGCACGTGCATCCAATCAGCCCGAGTCCATGGACGCAGTAACAAACTGATGTGTTTCTCTACCAATACATGTGTGTTGTTAGCAAAGAGACCTTCATCACGTGTCTGCTCACGTGTTTGCTTCAGCAGAACATTCTCTCTTCTGTGTCTGCTTCATTGAAACGTTCCTTCATGAGCCTGCCTTGGCCTTTCACCTGTGTCCACATAAAGGAAGAACGCTCCTTCATGTGTTTGCCCCAGTAAAACACCACCCAAACGGCTTTCCAAGGAATCCTTAAGTTTCCACTTCAACCAGTGAGCTTAATTGGGATTCCCTACAGGCGTGTGGGTGAGGTGTAGTGTACAGGAGTATGGCTGACTGACTGGGAGGTACACCACACAAAAATGCTCCTTCCCCTAGCAACCGTTAACTGGAGAACATCTTACATTTTCAAAGGACAGTGTTCTTGTGGTGAAAGCTCAGATTGAAAACAAGTTATGTAAATCTGCTTGGAAGAATTTATTGAATCTAAGCATGTGCACACCCTGTAGTACAGTATTTCCCTTTGTAGATCTGAATGCCCACATGATATGAGTAAACAGGATGATCATAATGTCACCACTTGCAACAGCTGCAAACTACAAATTTTAGTCCAATTGTGCACACAGCAGGTTTTGTTTTTGAAGAGCAATGGCCTGTAAAATATATGTATGTATAAAATGGGGGAATCTCACAGATATAGTGTTTTTCCCATAAACCTATACAATATACTTTTATCCTATATTATGTGTATTTTTGTCAAATAAAAATAACCATAGGCCTGATCAGACCAAGGCCAATGGTGATCTACCTTCCTTGAGTTACTTGCTGATCCAGACATGATGGCTAAAGTGGGAATCCACCAAAACAGCAAACACTTCACAGTTCATCTCATGAAATCTAGCATGGTCAGTAAACGAACGATTCCTATAGAACACACAGGCATGGAAGTTAAAAAAAAAAAAGGCTTGGCCATCCACTAGGGTGCACACTGGAAGGTAGCAGGGGCGTGGTATGAAGAACTGCCAACTCAACGTGAGTTTGCTTGCGCAGAGGCAGAGCACAGTGCATCTCCCAAGCATGGGCTTCTGCAGGCAGCAGGCCTAAGAGCGGCAGAGTTGAAAATTCACTGAGAAATGGCATTGAGCATCAGCTACTAATTCATTACACCAGGCACACTGTTAGATGACAGAAGTCAGACACAGAGACCCTCCTGTGTGATTCAGACCATAAAAGTGGGTTACAATTCAGCTTAGTAGAGTATACATAACATATTTACTGTAATACTGTATTCTCTTAATTAAAAATGTGAGGGATTTTTGTGTGTACGTATGTGAATGTGATGTGTGTGTATGCAGTATGTGTGTTGGGGGGTGGATGTACCCAAGCACATTTACAGAGGCCACAGAAGGACACCAGATATCCTGCTCTATGTCCTTGTTTTATTCTCTTGAGACTTGGTCCCCACTCAGCCAGGAGCTAGGCCCCAGCACTCTTCCTCCCTTAGAACACAGTGCTAGGGTTTCAAGAGAATATCTGGTCATGCCTGGCTTTTTATGGACACTGGGATCTGAACTCACATCCTCATGTTTGTACAAGCACTCTTACCCTCTGAGTCATCTCCCCAGATGAAAATGTGAGTGTGTGTGTATGTGTTTGTGTTTGTGTGTGTGTCATGATTAAAAGAAAAGGATGTGCATGTCTTGGACTTGCAGAGATATGACGATTTGCATCAAGTTTCCCAATGAAAAACCAGACATTAAAATCCTATTTACAATATTAATGAGAGCCAAGCATGGCGGGGCTTGCCTTTCATCTCAGCACTCAGGAGGTAGAGACAGGCAGGTGTCTGTGAGCTTGAGGACAAAGGGTAGCCTGGACTACACAGTGGATTCCAGATCAGCCACAACCAAAACAGTAATGAACTCATTAGGTACCGACCAAAATGAAAACAAAGTCCAAGAGACATGAGCTACACTATGAATTCCAGGTCAGCCTGAGCTACATGTAGTGACCCTGTGTCAAAACCAGCAAAGTACTGTTCAGGGCCAGGCTTACCCAACACGGCGGCTGACGTGTGTGGTTCAGTCTGGCCTAGAATTCACAAAGTAGCTCGGGCGTAGCCTTAGCTTTCATTATCTTCCTGTGATCTTCTCTATCCTGCAGGGATGGCAAGCCCAAGTCACCACTCCCAGCTTGGGAAGCGCTTCTGCCCGCGGCTATGGGGTTTTGTGGCCTTGGAGGAAGTTGCTGAAAGGCTGAAGTTCAGCTTTAGCTGCCCCCAGGGGTCAGGATAAAAACAGCCCAGAGTTCTCGGAAAGGTGACAGGTGACCATCTTGTTATTGTGCAAGGACAAATGTCTAACAGAGCTGGGAAAATTAGCCTATGGAAAGATAAAAATCAAAGCCTGTCTGGAAATATACACAGAAACAGATTGTGTGGGGATTATATACCTAGAAAAGTTAAAAGCAGGATGGCCTGCACATGTGGGGCAAGGGAAGATTTTGTAATCAAGACGCCAACAACCAGCACCAAACATGGAGGACTGACACACTGTGGCACGTTCAATCTGGAGCTTCTGTTCAGTCCAAGGCATCACTAGAGAACAAGTAGGCAAGGTAGATCCAGACAAAATGTTTGCAACACATCTAGCTGCAAAGGCACTTGTACAAATTAATAAGAAAAAGACAGAAACCCCAGAGACAAGATGAGCCCAGGATGTGAGCAATTACTTCACAAAAAAGGGCATCGGGTGGCTAGTGTGCATAGGGAAAGGGCTGTGGCTCATTAGCAATAGTCAGAGTGCCAATCACAACTGGTGAAAAAGAACTAGACAATCCTGTGCCACTACCAAGACTCAGAGGCACGGGAAGCTCTTAGGCTGTTCCTGGAACTGTGCATTGTCCTGGCCACTTTGAAACACAGCCTACACTAGTCGGTAAGTTACATTTGAAGATGAAGGCCAGGGGACATCTTCACAAAGTGCCAAGCTGAAGGAGATAGCAAAGCTGATGCCCCTCATCCCTGTGGGAATGACTATGGAGTTGAGTGGAAATGCCTATGAGGTAACCATGGCAGCGTGAACATGAATGTACACTCGTGAGCGTAGAAGCTGAGTGACTGGAATTATGTAAAGTTCATAAGCAGATGAAATTAAAGTCTTCATACATGCACAGAGATGGTTCAGCTCTAAAAAGGAAAAGCACATAGCAGTTACTTTAAAAGTCAAAATACCACTTAATCCTGGTGAGGGGTGAAAGAGGCTGGTCCTGTAGAGTCTTCTGAGCTGTATCATGTTCCCTCTAAATTCAGGCCGAAATCTTCCTCCCCCAGGACCTTATAGAACCTGACTGCATTTTCAACTAAGGCCATTACAGTAGTCTCTAATTCAATCTGACCGGTCATTAGGAAAGACAAGGATTATGACATAGAAACATACCAGCAAGATCATAGAGCACATAGGCAGAATGTGGATAGTGTAAAGCAAGGAAGAAGCCTCAGAAGAAACTAATTTGCCTATGCTTTAAACTTGGACTTAGAGTCTCCAGAAATAAAAGAGAATACATTTTTATTGTTCAAATCACCAAGTCTATTATGACACTTTATTGTAGCCAAAGAAGACTCATAAAGGGGGCTGCAGGGAGGTGCTTCTAATTTTGTATTTCTGGATGACACACACAGACACACACACCACACATCTCCACCACACACCCACATGGTATTTTTAGACAAGGTCTCACTCTGTAGCCTAGGGTTAACCTGAAACTCAAAATCCTATTGCTTAGGCTCTCGAATGCTGAGATTACAGGTGTGGAGCACAAAGCATATGCATTGGTGAAAAGGCAAAACAAAGAGAGTGCGGCTCCAGCCATAAAGTCTCACCATCATGACTGTCTAACCACTAACAGAACAATGACAACAGCACAAGTATACCAAAGTGAGCAGGGAAAAGCCACGAGGCCTCAGCCCTACCCAAAAAACTGTAGGCTACTAAAGAATGCTGGAAGTGGGAGACACAGTCTTCCCCAGAGAAGAGCACACCAATTGTTAGCCTAGACCAAATGGTCAGCCCTAAAATCATATATACATGAAGCATTATACATACAGACTGAGCTGGTTATGTTTAGGAATATATATGTACACACACACACACACACACACACACACACAAAACAATTAAGACGTCAATTAATGAAAAGGGGGCCATGAATTTGAAAAAGAACAAAGAAAGAAATATGAGAAGATTTGGAGGGAGAAAGGGAAGACAGAAACGGTGTAATTATATTATAAATTAAATAAAAGAAAATAGAATGTAGCTTGGTTCGATGAGGCAAAAAAAAACAAATTTGCATTCAAAGACTAAAGAAAACTTTTTTTTTTTTTGACTGCTGGCATTTAGGCATGAGACCAAGCTTAGTTGATTTTCATTCTTTGGTGAGCAGGTTTGTTGAAGTAATGTTTCATGTATCAAGCAATTCATACATTTAAATGCACAGTTCGCACATATATGTCTACAACAGAAAAACATTATTTGGGAGGGGGCAGGAAGTAGCCAGGGGAAGGACACAAAGGATTGCAGAGATCAACAAATATGAGCAAGTACAATGATACATAGGTATGAAAATGCCACCGTGAACCAGGTATGCTGGCACACACCTCTAACCCCAGCACTCAGGAGGCAGAGGCAGGTCACCAGGGAGCCAGGTGGCTCCACAGCCTTCTGTGCACAGCCCACCAGGAGAGAGTGATCTCCCAGCAGTGCCTCCACTTCTGAGCATCGAGGTGAGATCTCCACCTCCTCTCTGGAGGGGAACAACTAGGCGTGCACAGGACATGCGATCAGTGGAGCAGCTGGGACAGGAGCCTTCTGGTTGCCATTTTCACTAAGGAGCCAGGCAGCTCCACAGCCTTCTGTGCACAGACCCTGACAGAAGAGAGCTGGTCTCCCAGGAGTAAAGACATAGGCTTACAGGCCCACAGGAGGGACAAGCTCCAGTCAGAGACAGCAAGACCAACTAACACCAAAGATAACCAGATGGTAAAAGGCTAGCACAAGAACCCCACCAACAGAAACCAAGGTTACTTGGCAACATCAGAACCCAGTTCTCCCACCACAGCAAATCCCGGATACACCAACACACCGGAAAAGCAAGAGTTGGATTTAAAATCACATCTCATGATACTGATAGAGGACTTCAAGAAGGACATAAATAACTCACTTAAAGAAATACAGGAGAACATCAGTCAACAGGTAAAAGCCCCTAAAGAGGAAACACAAAAATCCCTTAAAGAATTATAGGACAACGTGATCAAACAAGTGAAGGAACTGAACAAAACCATCCAGGATCTAAAAATGGAAGTAGAAACAATAAAGAAATCACAAAGGGAGACAACTCTAGAGATAGGAGGCAGAGGCAGCAGATTTCTGTGAGCTCAAGGCCAGCCTGGTCTACAGAGTGAGTGGGGATGCAGGGTAAGACCATGTCCTAAAACAACAAAAGGTCATTATGAAACCCATCACTTTCTATGCTAGTTAAAATTAATAAAAAGATTTAGAAGTATACAATTCACAGTGAATTTATAGTGAATGTAGATTTTATACAGACCAGTTAATCATAGTCATCTTTAGGCCTTTTTCTTCACCCACCTCAGAAAGAGATCCACTAACTTTTAACTATAAACTCTTGGCTCCTTGATCACTTGACTCTCTGTCTCTAGGCCTGTTACAGACATCTTATGTAAACCGACACATATAGTATATGGCTTTTAAGTGCTTGCTTTCACTTAGTATACTATTTTCAAGATTCTTTCATATTGTAAGATAGCCCAGAACTGCCTATCCCCCACCTTTTACAGAGAGTGTAACTCCATAACCATGATTGCCCTCAAACTTGCAGCAATCTTCTCCCCTCAGCCTCCAAAGAGCTATGATCAGGGACATGCACCACCATGTCTGTCTTCCTGGTTCCTTGGTTGACAGAGTGTACTGTTTACCTATTCCTCAGTTGCTGGGCAGTCAGTGTAGCTTGAGCACTCAAGTCCAAGTGTGCTCTTGAGCTCTCCATTGTCCTAGACAGCAGGCTCAGCAGCAGGGGCATGGCTGATATGCTAATTGTGTTTGACTTCCCGGGGAGCCACCAAACCATTTCCCCTGCAGCTACACTGTTTACACACCCAGGAGCAGTGTGGAACAGATCCAGGGGCTTCGAATTCTTGTCAACTTTGTTATTTTTGGCTTAAAAATATTCTAACAATCTTAATGAACTTGGTACTTCATTGTTTTGATTTGTCACACCTAATGGCATAAAGAATATTATTGACAATGACTAGTACCTCCGTTTCTCCAGATTTCTCTTTTTCTCTAACAGACCTGCTGCCTATGTTAAAGGTAGGCTCTTCTCAGCAGATGATCTGAAGCTGGAGAACAATGCTAGAGTTTCCTCTAGGCATAAAAGTCTTTCTTGGGTCTTGGGGGTCAACCATCTGACCCATGGGCATTTGCCATGGCCCATAGTAGGCCTTCTGACTTGTCTAGTTACATTTCTTTTTCTGTTGCTGTCCCTGACACCTTGATATCTAATCGATTTGTGGCATGACATGCTGTCTGTCTATTGTGGCCAAGGCCTTCTCAATGCTTGTAACTATCCTACTGTGAGGGGCTCTGGGCTGTGATACCTAACTCTTAGATGCATCTCACCTTAGAGGTAGATAAGAGAACCCAGAATGTCAACAGTAGCAGCATTCTATGGAGCAGCAGGTCTAACCTCTTCTGATTCATTGGGGAAACTGACTTGGGGTAGATTGAAAGTGTTCTGAGGTTTCATGGAATGCTTGAGATGAAGCTGGGGTCGGGATTGATTCTGCCCCTGTTTGTACATATGTCTCACTTGTCTCTTCCCATGCAAGGAAACATGTGCCAAAGGCTATGCTGACAGGAATGGCAGAGGCTCATGGTCTGACCTCAGGAATGCAAGAGCTCAGAGCATTATGGTCCACAGGCAGATGGGGTGTTGGTGGGTTGAATCCGCTGAAAGCTGGATTTCACCCTCCCAGTGTAGGTGTCTGACCTAGCAGAGCAAGATCTTCTGTCCTAGTGACAGATTGCCAAAGCACTCAAGAAAGGTCAAGATAAAATGAATTCCTCTTCCCAAAACATTGACTTCTGAGAGGCAGCTGCAAAGTCCCATTTCATCCCAGAGGCACTCTGGGGGAGGAAAAGCTTGACCTTTGAGCAGTCCAGTGGTTTCCACACACCTCAGTCCTTCACTGGGCCAGTGGAGTGCAAAATTAGAATCTGGAGGTCCTTGTGACACTCAGATGGCTGGAGATAAGCAGCAAACTTCAGCTCATAGTCTTGTGTACCTCATCCCACCTGGTAGAATGTCTGTTGCAAACATTTCTGCAAAGCTGCGTCCTTCAGAAATGCCTTGGGACTGAGGAAGCTCCCTGGGATGGGAAAGAGAGTCTTGGTTGTGCATGAACTCACTGCTCATGCTTCCTCATCGATAAACTAGAAACAAGAATAAGGCTGCCTCACAATACAGCCCGGGCTGGCTTCAAACTTGTGGTAGTCCTGTCTCAGCCTTCTGAGAGCAGGTATGACAGGCATGAGCCACCATGCCTGGTTTACATGGTGATCTCTATTAAAAACAGACTTCCATGTTGTTTAAAAAATATAGCCAATTTCCAAATATATTTATATTAAGGTAGATATTTTTCTTGCTTATTTTTCTTCTGACTATTCATGCAAGTGAAAAAATTCAGGAAATTGGCATGTTTTCCACTTTATATCATTTTTCCTAGACAATTTAAGAATATACATGCTACAAATTAAATATATTTATGTGGAAGAAATAGACAACCCCAATTGGGGAATGAAAATATTTTCATTGTGTCTTACAATGCAAGATCATTGCAAAGTAAAGCTCTCCACAGTTTTACTATGTATCTATTGTTTTTGTTTTTGTTTTTGTTTTTGAGACAGGGCCTCATTATACAGTCCTGGATGTCCTGGAACTCTTTAGTAAACCAGGTTGGCCTCAAGCTCAAAGAAGATCTGCTCCTGACTACTTGGATTAAATACAAAGCACCACCATGCTTTGCATTTTTATGTTTTGTTTGTTTGTGTTTGTTTGTTTGTTTGGCGGAGATATGGTCTTTTCTATTATAACCCTGGCTGTCCTGGAGCTTGCCATGTAGACCAAGCTAGACTTGAACTCACAGAGATCTGCCTGCCTCTGTTTCCTGACTGCTGGGATTAAAGGTGTGCCGCCATACCCTGCTTTTGTATGTTCTTGAAACCAAGTCTTACAATGTAGCCTATAGGCTGGCCTGGAGCTCTGTATGTAGCTCACATTAACCTAAGAGTAGAAGAGGTCACTTGTGTTCATCCTAGTTTGCAGTGTGACATTGCTGCTTCTTCCAGGAAGAGACAGAAAGAATGTACCCTTCTGTTTGACTCTGGGTGGACTTTGTGACTCTAGCTTTGGTTGCTAGAGTGCTTAAGAAGCAATCATGTGTAACTTCTGAGATTAGATGAAGCAGCTTTGCAGTTTCTGTTTCTGGCTTCTTCAGCTTCAAGAGCACTATGCTGTGAGGACAGGCAGGCCTAGATGTCGAGGAGTGCTCACAGGAGTTTGTTGCATAGGCTGAGCTGCACTGAATTTTTCTTTTTCCTTCAAGGACACGGTTGCCTTGGACTAGCTCCTAGGAGATACCTTTAGAATAGATTGCCTGATATGAGTGTCTGCCTACCGCTCTGCACTGCTGTATCAGTGGTTTGGCAGGGGGGCTGAGACCACCTGTCCTGGGGGTGCTGCTGGCCTACAAGATTCACACACACACACACACACACACACACACACACACACCACACTCCTGGATGCCAAGGCTCAGCTGAGCTTCTCCAGTTAGCCAAGCATATGTGTTGCTACAAATTATTACTGGTAGAAGAAATGTATCCTCATGAAACTCCATTGTGAACTATACCTGGGAACTTGTGACTGGGTTCTCTTGAATTTTGTCCCATGGGCCTTTACCCTGTCCTGGTGGAAATCTTTCACTACATACCTTTCACTATGTACCTGTCCTAGTCAGGGTTTTACTGCTGTGAACAGAAACCATGACCACAGCTACTCTTATAAAGACAGCATTTAATTTGGGCTGGCTTACAGGTTTAGAGGTTTAGTCCACTATCATCAAGGCAGGAACATGGCAGCATCCAGGCCGGCATGGTGCAGGAGGAGCTGAGAGTTCTACATCTTCATCTGAAGGCTGCTAGTGGAAGACTGACTTCCAGGCAGCTAGGATGAGGCTCTTATAGCCTACACCCACAGTGCCATGCCTACTCCAACGAGGCCACACCCTCTAATAGTGCCACTCCCTGAGTTGAGCATATATAAACCAACACAATACCTGACCACAAGGATAATTTGGTGAATCATCACACCCCATGTAGGTTTGGAGACATCTGACACTAAGGTACATAGAGAGGAACTGAAGAGCACTGGGCAGCAACCAGAGTTGACTGGCATATACCTCACTGAGAACATCTGGGGGCCTTGAGCCCTAGTTGGGTTTTTGAATGTCTGGAGCTGTAATGATAAGACCAGAAAGGACCAACAGGATACCTAGGCAACCTGTGAAATTGTGAGACATAGTACATTGTTTTAAACTGTTTTTAATCTTGAGATCAGTTCTCACAATGTAGACCCGGCTGGCCCTAAACTTCTGATCCTCCTGCCTCAATCTCCCCATTGCTGAGAGTATAGATCTGCAATACCAATCACAATGATTATATCTGTGCTATTTTAAGGCACTAAGGTCTGTGGTATCTCATTCACTTTTGTAGAATGTTCTAACAGCCAGTGTTCATTAGACAAATGCTTAAAGAAATGATAACATATCCATATACCGGAGTGGCATATCTACAGTTCTGGTACAGATTCTATACATGTTACCTCTGTTCATTAGATATTTGAAGCAACAAAATGCTATTAGAAATTATGTACAAATGACCTTAATTTTCAAAGTGTTTACCATGTACATATTTATATTGACTCACATCAATATGTATAACCAGGAGGAATGATAGTCATCCATTTCAGTCATTTATGTAATTCAGCCAGTAAGTATGTATTGATACAGGTCCTGGCTGGAAGGCTCCAAAGCCTCTTTCTGTTTAAATGGTTCTGGTGTTTTGTTTTGTTTTGTTTTGTTTTGTTTTGTTTTGTTTTGTTTTGTTTTGTTTACACAGATCTTCTGTTTACATCGATGGAAATGGAGCTTGGAGGCTTTGTGCATGCTAGGTAATTGCTCTACCCCCCACACTCTCTGCCACTGTGTGTATTTTATAAATCCTATGTATTAACTATGTATTCTTTATTGTGTTATTAGAGAAAAAGAAAAGTGGTTGTTACTCATAACAAGTACTAAATAAGCTTGGGCAGCAATGGTGCCTGAGGGTAAAGAGTGTAGTACAGGATGAGAGGCTGGTGCCGGCATTCAGCTCAGAGCCCCGTTCACCTGAGATTCAGTTCTACTTGTGGGAACACATTCCCACACTGAAACAAGGCTTCTAGAGTCTGAGGCCTGTGGTTTGGGAAGCTGCTGCTTTGGAACTACTTGTTCACACTTTTGTTAATCATTATCTCTTATCAGTCACCAGTTTCCCTTCAGGGGCCTCAAGCTTCTTTAAGGTAGGAAGCACTTGAGAGCTGGCCTGCCCTGCCTTGCCCTGACTTGCCAGAGGCTGGAGAAGGGTAGAAGGGACATCCAGACCCTGGGGCTTAGCTGTTTCATAGAAGCTACTGCTCAGATCTTGGATCTGGAGAGGAATAAGCATTTATCTAGGAGCAGGTGAGGGATAACTTAGCTCAGAAGGGAGCCTTAGCAAGTAGCTACTGTCATGTCTGTAGGAGTCAGTACTTTAGTTCCAGAAGCTTCTCTGCTTACCCTATCAAGGGTTGCCAGGCTCGTCCTCTCTTCATGCAGCCTTACAATAATAGGAGCTCCCTGCCTGCCCTGGTACCTATCCCAGGTACCAATGAGCAATTTGGTATGGTGGTTAATTTTATATGTCAACATGACTGGGCTACAAGAAGCTCAGATCAATCTGTCTGTCTGTCTGACTGACTGACTGACTGACTGTCTGACAGATACCCTCTTTCTCCTTGCCTTCCTCTTTCTTTCAATATTTGTTTTATCATATTGCCTAGGCTGGTCTTGAACTCCTGAACTTAAGTAATCATTCTACCTGATTCTCATGAATATCAGGTACTATAGATGTGTGCCACTGTAAGTAGCTGTACTTTATTTTTTAAAATGTTCACAAGGTTTCTTTAGCCATTTACCCAACATAAACATTTATATTGTTTGTATTTTCCATTTTAATAAACAGTGCAGTGGTAGTTTTCTATGTTTTAGCTTGCACAGTAAGAAGATGCTCTCCCTCTCCTAACTTTATAAAAGAATAATGATTTTATTATTCTTATGAAGTATATATTGCATATTATAGAACTGGAAACAATTTAAGAATAACAATTAAAAAAGAAAAAAATCTACTCCTCCCCCCAAAAAATGAATTATAATCAATCAAGAAATAAACCACTAACAATTTCATTACCCAGAAGAAATAAATACAGTTACCATATCATAAATAACAGTCCAATTGCCATGGTTGGAATACTTTTTTGTTAAAAGTTCATATTGAGACTAAATCCCTAATGGTGCAGTATTGTTTGATGTGGCGTTTACAAGGTGGTAGGTAGGGCCAGCAAGGCTCCTTAGTCCTTAGAAGCTTAGTCCTTAGCTTGGAGGTCACTACTTTTTTGCTCTACTGACTTCTGGCCTTCCCAGATACCAAATATTTGTTTTTACCAACTTCTATAGAAAGGAGAGGTAAATTTCTGTTCCTTATAAACTACCCAGCCTCAGGTATTCTGTTATGGCAGCATAAAACATACTAACCAAGACATCAAGACATTGCCTTAGGTTTTTGATAGCTGTAATAAAACACTATGACCACAAACAACTGGGGAAGGACAGGGTTTATTTGGCTTACACTTCCACATCATGAAGGAAGTCAGGACAGGCACTCAAATAGGGCAAGAACCTGGAGGCAGGAACTGTTTCCAAAGCCATGGAGGGATGCTGCTTACTGGCTGACTCCTCATGGCTTGCTCAGCCTGCTTTCTTATAGAACCTAGGACCACCAGCCCATGGGCAGTACCACCTGTAATGGGCTGAACACAATCACTAATTAAGAAAATGCCATACAGCCAGATGTTATGGAAGCATTTTCGAAGTTAAGAGTCCCTCTTCTCTAGCTTATGTCAAATAACACAAAAACTAAGCCGGGCGGTGGTGGCGCACGCCTGTAATCCCAGCACTTGGGAGGCAGAGGCAGGAGGATTTCTGAGTTCGAGGCCAGCCTGGTCTACAGAGTGAGTTCCAGGACAGCCTTGGCTACATAGAGAAACCCTGTCTCAACCCCCCCCAAAACAACCCCCCCCAAAAACAAACAAACAAACAAACAAAAAACCAACAAAAAACCAACCAACCAACCAACAAACAAACAAAAAAACCAAAGCAACAAAAACTAGCCAGGACAGACATCAACCACATGTATCACACAGATGCTTTTTCTACTTTTGATTTCTTTTCCTTTGTAATATATGTTAAGAAACTACTAAACTAATGGACATCTTGTTAGATTTTCTTGTTCCCCACCATCCAGTTTGGGTTGCTTTGATTTGCTTCAGTTTGTCAGTGCCTATGACGCATTCATTCTCCCAGTATGTCATGTCATGAAGGTACTCTACTTAGTCTTACTACAACTGCTTGTAATTCCAGTTCAATGGGATTTGACAGCCTATTCTGACCTCCCCAGGCACCTGCACACACACACACACACACACACACACACACACACACACACACACCCTTTTTTTTTAAAGCACGAATGAATACTTACTTATAGCATTCCTGTTTGTGAATAACATGTACACTTGAAATAATGGACAGTTTGGGTTGGAGGGAGAGATAAGAAAGGGTAATGAGAACAACTATGTGCTCAATAAAATGCACTGCATGCAGGGAAATAGCATAAAGAAACCCACTTTCACACACCTGCATGACTGTGCTTCAGAAGTACTCTAACATAGTAGATATCACAATTAGGCTTAGATTGAGCAATAAGGAAGATGTGTTTATGATGACTTTAAGATGCATAATACACACACTTCTCTTGTGCAGTGAAAGAGTGAGCTGTGTCTGCACCCATGTCTCAGACCATTTCAGGAAATAGTCCAACAAGCTTCTTGACCTGTAGTGTACATAGGCCTGTAGTGAGTAACAGAGTTCTTATGAACAGACTCTAGAATCTATATGAAAGATGCACAAAAATATTTGAGGATGTAATGTGCTGTAAACTAAATAGTGTTGTCAGAGGAGGCCGCACTAAGAGGTGACATTTGAGAAGGACTCTGGCGAAGGCCTGGCCCCTAAACTCCAGGTATCCATATTCAACTGGATTTTTTTTAATCTTTTTGTTGTTGTTGTTTGTTTTTGTTTTTTGGGGTTTTTTTTGAGACAGGGTTTCTCTGTAGCCCTGGTTGTCCTGAAACTCATGATTTTTTTTTTTTATCTTGAGCTGAATGTTTAAAATAAATCTCACACTCTGTATCAGTCTGTCTTACTTAATTTCACCTCTTTACCTCACGTCTACTTCTCTTTAAGTGAATATACAGTTTTATTTTATTTAACATTCAAACTTCATTAAAACATGTGCAGTATGGCAGTTTACTGGGAGGTTAACCCTACCTAGGATGATTGCTTTCTGAGGCTTAGCAACAGGGTCCAGTTCACACTTAGCACTAATTAAATACTTTATTGAATAAATACAATACCAACAAAATTCATTCAAATTTTTTCTAAAAAAAAACCCACACTTTTAAAGGCCTTTCTAGTCAGGCTAATGACAAACACAATAAAGGCAGATATGCTAGTTTAACATAATTGGCTGTTTTATACAGCACAAGTATAGTCCACAAGTATATTATTAAATGATAGAGAACATCTAGTACAAACATTTCTACATAATTAGTAAATGAATTTCTAAGAAAAAAAGATTTTACAGACCCCATCTTTTATACCCACTCCAACAGTCTAACTCTAAAGAGGATAAAGCCAATGCCTTTCCTCACAAGAGCTCAGGACTAAAGTTGCTTTGCTATCAGAATCTGTATTTGTGATCCATTATGAGCATTGAGACAAGATTCAAATATTCTCAAAGAAGCACAACCATGTTGTCATCACCTATTCAGCAACAGCGAGCACTGAATTCAAAACTGTCTCATCCCAGGAATTAAATTAGGTCAGCTACCATTCATGGGCATCTCCTCCACTATGGTATTGTAGAAAGTCTCAATGTCATGAAGAATCCTCTTGTCTTCTTCAGTAACAAAGTTTATAGCCACACCTTTCCTCCCAAATCAGCCCCCTCTGCCAATTTTACTCACTCTTTATTCAAACTGTGTGCTGTTTTCCTTATGATTATAGGTCCTAAATTAGGTCAGCACCATTTATGAGTGCCATCTTGTCATCAACTGCAGCTATCGACTCCTGTAAATATAGTTTTCATGATTGGTAGGTAGATCATAGTTTATAACCAAGGACACTTGTAGCATGTCAATTCCATGAGCCAACAAGTCAGTAGTGATCAGAATATGGCTTGACCCTGATCGGAATTCCCCCTGGTGACATTTCTTTCCTTCTGGTCCATGTCACCATGAGAACAGAAACTGTGAAGTCCCTGGAATGCAATTTCTCCATGAGCCAGTCTACCCTGTGCCTTATATTGAGAAAAAAATAACTGCTTGTGTGATAGTCAAAGTCTCATACAAGTCACAAAAAGTGTCCAGCTTCTACTCCTCTCACTCAACATTAACATAAAATTGCTTAATTCCTTCAAGGGTCAGCTCTTCCTTCTTCACCAGAATCCAAATTGGATCTCTCATGAATTTCTTGGTTACTTCTAGCACATCAGTTGGCATTGTGGCAGAAAGCAACACAACCTGAATGCTTGTATTTAATTTTTGGAAAATTTCATAGATCAGATCCTTAAACCCTTGACTCAATATTTCATCTGCTTCATCCAAAACAAACATTTTGATCCATGTTGGAGAAAGGTATCTTCTGTTTAGCATATCAAACACTCTCCCTGGTGTACCAACAACAATACGAGGGGCTTCGGCCTGCAACTTCTGCATTTCATTTCGAACATTTGTTCCTCCAATGCAAGCATGACAAGTTGCTCCCATATAATCTCTAAGAGCCAAAATTACCTTTTGGACTTGTTGAGCCAGTTCTCTGGTGGGGACCAATGCTAGTGCTTGGGTCTCCTTGAACTCAATCTCCAACTGTTGCAGGATGGAAATAGCAAATGTGGCTGTCTTGCCAGTACCCGACAGCTTGAGCAGTCACATCATAGCCTTTGATACAAGGGGTACTAGTTCTCTGCTGAATAGCTGATGGTTTCTCAAAACTGCAAGCAAAGATGCCTCAAAAAAGGAACTCCTTTAAATTCATATCATCAAAGTTATCAACAATTTCATTCCAGTTGTTCTTGATGCCACTACCGGGGTCCATTCCCTCTGGGCCGCCATGTTCTCCGTTGTAATCCTCAGAGCCACTAGACATAAACCGAAAACCCATTTAGCACCTGACAGAAAAGATGTCTGTTTTTTAGCTTTGACCTAAGAAACTGTCCTTCCTCAGGTAGATTACTGGCATCATTGTTTCACTTGAGATTTTTTTCACAAGCTTCCTGAGGATATAGAGGTTGTAAACCAAAAAATCTTGATTGTAAAACAAGGCTTCCTTTACAGAATTCTGATAAGCTAGTCTGGAATGTAGAAATGTCTGTCTTCTTTTATAACCATGAACCATTGCTTTTTAGGATATAGTTTTAGAGACTAGAAAAAAATATGTACATGTTCATGTGTCTGTGCAAGTGTATGCCATGTACCTTGATCCCCACAGAGATTGTATAAGGGTGTCTGATCTTCACAATATGGAATTACAGGTAGGTGAGTCATCTAGCATAGGTACAGGAAACTGAATTCTAGTCCTCTGAGAGCGTAGTGCCCAGTCATTGTTATGATATATTTTCATCTAGAAGACAAACCTCTGGACACATCTGAAGTCATTTCTTGAAAAATTTAATTGAGGAGGGAAGACTCACTCTAAATGTGTATGACACCATACAATTAGGCCAGGCTCCCAGGAGACAGGAGAAAATGAACACACTGCACGTTTCCTTGGTTTCCCTTAATAAACATATGTTTGTTGTGTTTAAGCGAGAAAGGACATGGGATGCCTCATGCTCCTGCTGCCTTGTCTGTCACATAGAGCGGACTGGATAGTATCAAACTCAGAGGCAGACAAAGCCCTTCCTTGCACTGGCTTCTGTCAGGTATTTTTGTCACAGTGACAAGAAAGGTAACTAATACACACACTGAATATTTGTCTGCCTTGGCTGACTGCAAAGCAAACTCACTTATAGATCTCAGACTTACCTTGAACTCAAATTTACCATGCCTTGTTTTCCCAAGTGCTTCCAACTTAGAAGTTTGTGATTTAACTATGGAACCTTAGCTGTACTGGGGCTCACTATATACACCTATCTGGTTTCTAGTCTCTCTCTCTCTCTCTCTCTCTCTCTCTCTCTCTCTCTCTCTCTCTCTCTCTCTCTCTCTCTCTCTGCCTTCCTTCCTTCCTTCCTTCCTTCCTTCCTTCCTTCCTTCCTTTCTTTCTTTCTTTCTTTCTTTCTTTCTTTCTTTCTTTCTTTCTTTCTTTCTTTCTTTCTTTCTGGTTTTACAAAACAGAGTTCTAATGTATGGCCTTGGCTGTCCTGAAAGTCATTCTGTAGACCAGGCTGGCCTGGAACTCAGAGAGATCTGTCTTCTGAGTGCTGGGATTAAATACACGTGCCACCACCTCCTGGCTTATTCCCTTTCTCTCACTCTTTCTCTTTTTTGGTTTTTCAAGACAATGTTTCTCTGTGTGGGTTTGGCTGTCCTGGAATTCACTCTATAAAACAAACTGGCTTCCCAGAGATCCGCCTGCCTCTACCTCCCAGTGCTGGGGTTAAAGGCATGTACCACCACTGCCCACCTTGCTTTCTTTTTTTCTAAAAAAACATTTTTAGATTTATTTTATTATTGTATGTGTGTATTTTGTTTCTGTGATATATATATATATATATATATATATATATATATATATGTGTGTGTGTGTGTGTGTGTGTGTGTGTGTATACCACAGGTATGCCTGGTGCCTGCTAGAGTCCAAAGTGGGTCTTGGATTCCTTGAGACTTGAATAACATATTTTTGTGCCAGTGCAGGAACAACACACACTCTCAACATCTAGTTTATTTTCAAAGTATTTCCTTACCTCATCAGACACAGAGAATGGACTCATACTACTACTTATATTGCGATTTCCATCATTGAATATTTAAAGCTGTGGTTGAAATACAGACCTTTGACCATTATCCTGCATTTCTTGGAGTCCCAGAGGAGCCTTCATATGTTCTATATCTCTGTCTTCTGAATAACAACTAAAATTCATTACAGCGTTTCTGCCATGTATATAAGGCTTGGCAGAAAGTGGCACAATCCCCACCCAATGACATCTGATTTATGTTCTCTCTTTGTGTCTCTAGCTACCATACAAGGTTGTCTACTGCCCTTGGGGCTGCTGTCAAGATCTTGATACTGTTGTTCCTTGTGGTGTGTGATGGTTTGTATATGCTTGGCCCAGGAAGAGGAACTATTAAAAAGTGTGGCCCTGTTAGAGTAGGTGTGTCACTGTGGGTGTGGGTTTTAAGACTCTCATCCTAGCTGCTTGGAAGTCAGTAGTCTCATAGCAGCTAGGATGAGGGTCTCATAGCAGTCAGTTGAAGATGTAGAACTCTCAGCTCCTCCTGCACCATGCGTGCCTGGATGCTGCCATGTTCCTACCTTTACAATAATTGACTGAACCTCTGAAACTGTAAGCCAGCCCCCAATTAAATGTCCTTTATGAGTTGCCTTGGTCATGGTGTCTGTTCACAGCAGTAAAACCTACTAAGACCAGTTGGTACCAGGGACTAGGTTATTGCAATAAAAGGCTTGACTATGCTTTTGTTTGGAAGAATGTGGATTTTGGGATTTTGGATTTGGAAAGCCAAAGAATGTTTTAAGTGGGGCTTAATGGACTATCCTAGTAAGAACATAGCAGACTTTGTTGCTGTGAGTGATCTGAACTGTGCTGACCTGGCTCAAGAGGTTTCAGTGGAGAATTTTAGTATGTGGCATAGAGACTGTTTTTGTAGTGTTTTGGTGAAGAATGTGGCTGCATTTGCCCTTGTCTGAAGAGTGTGCCTGAGACTAAGGTAAAGAGATTTATATTAATTGCATTGACAAAGAAAGTCTCCAAAAAGCCCTGCAGAAACTTTGTTCTCTGCTTAAGTCTCTTGAAGTGCATTTTGAACAAGCATAGCAAACTTAGAAAGGAAAAATAGAAAATATATGGTTTTAGTATTAAAGGGGCACCAGGAAGTGAAATGGAGCTGAATCTTGTGTTCTAGGAGATATCAGATTAAGGTAGTGGGACTTTGGGGCAAGACCCTACCTAGCTAAATTCAGATCCAAGCATGGTGGTACATGCCTTAATCCAAGGAAATAAAGCCAAGCAAATCTCCGAGTTCAAGGCCAGCCTGGGACAAAGCAAGTTCTAGGTGAAGAAAAACTTAAGTCCAGGCATGGTGGTATACATCATTAATCCCAGGAGGCAGGTATGCAGACCTCTGAGTTCAAGGTCAACCTACAGAGCAAGTTCCAGGACAGCCAAGCTTGGGCAGTGAAAGAGTTGGACAACAGAAAGCTCATAATAATGTAATAGATCAAAGGGTCCATTTTCCAGTTCCTGTAAGCAGCAGAACTCAGCAGACCACGAGACCCTGACTTTATAGTCCAGAATAGAAGGGACTACTGGCACAATTGATGCTGGTTAGCTGGAGCTAAGAAATTATTGATGATTAAGAAGAGACCAGCATCACTGAAGCGAAATCTTCTATGGAGTCTTTTCTGAGAGCACGAAGAAGCTGTGTTCCAGAGATAGTCAAGGTTGTACCTCATGCTGCAGCTTTACTTTGTAATGTGTAAGAGTCACCAGATGGTACTGGTTTTGAAGGGGTCATGAAGAGCAACTGAGGCTTGGCACTGTGAGAGGTCATGGAAGGCCATTCATTGGTGAAGGTGCAGCCTCAGTTGCAGTTGCTGTTCTGGGACTGAAGGGGTCATGCAAAGGATTTGAGACTTGGCACAATGAAGAGAACCTACGGGAGGCTATTGGTAAAGCCTAGTTAGAGCAGAAGACCTCAGAGTATTGGATATGCCAGTACCATTGGATGACCACCAAGAACAGTAGCGGCAGTAGATCAGATCAACCTGAGTTTAGAGTACCACAGAGGGCAGAGCTGGAGAAGTGATGCCAGCCCTTTGGAGGAGCCCAGAAGATCATGTGTGGATCTCAGATATTAGAACAAGAAGCTGTAACACAGAAGTTGCCTTGGGGGCCCCAAGAATTTTGAAATGAAATGCTGGAGCTGTGGGTTATCTGTTGAAGACAGCTGCTAACCAGGAGTGGAACCAGCCCAGGAAAAGAAGTTTTGTTTCATTCAACAAACATGGAAAAAGGAGTTGGAGATCTGAAGACCTCCTTGAAATCAGACATGGAGATGCAGAGTGTGGACTTTGCTCAGCTGATTTCCTTTCTTGCTTTGGGGATTACAGTTAAGTGATCAGATGGATCTCAGAAGAGATCTTGAACTTTGGACTTTTAACATTGTTGAGACTCCTATAGACTATGGGAACCTTTGAAGTTGTACTAAATGTATGTTGCATTATGCTATGTTAGGTATGGCGCCCATAGTCTCCTATGTTTGAACAATCCTATGGGGGTCAAGGGGTAGATGTGATGGTTTGTATATGTTCAGCCCAGGGAGTGGCACTGTTAGAAGTTTGGAGTAGGGGTATCACTGTGGGTGTGGGTTTTAAGACCCTCATGCTAGCTGCCTGGGAGTCAGTAGTCTCATAGCAGCCTTCAGAAGAAGATGTAGAACTCTCAGCTCTGCCTGGATGCTGCCATGCTCTTACCTCATGATAATCTACTGAACCTCTGAATGTGTAAGCCATCCCCACCCCCACCGTAGCTAAATGTTGTCTAAGACTTGCCTTGGTCGTAGTGTCTGTTCACAGCAGTAAAACCCTAACTAAGGCATGGTGCCACTATGGAAATGCCATTTGCCATTTAAAAAAATCCCTACAATTCTTTTGACTCCAAAGTCAGAGAGCAAGTCTGTGTCCACAGTCATGGAGTCAAACACAGTTCATCTTTTGCTCATGGCCTCACAGAATAATGAGTTAAATGTGATTAGCCTACAAAACCACAAGGAGACGTAGCCTCATTTCAGGTATCAACATCAATCACCACGAAGCTGGAGAAGAGATGAAGAGAAAGAAATCCTTGCACACTACTGATAGAAATGTGACCTAATACATCACTGTGGATAATAGTTTGGTTTCTCAAAAGCTTAAAAATAAATAGGGGTGTGTAGGTGTTTGATACATTGGTTCTATTTCCCCTGGCTTTGTAACCAAAAGTATTACAGCTGTTTATGGTAGTACTATTCACAACAGGGTATGGGATGGGCCTAAATGTCTGTTGTATGGTTTTTTTCTGGGGCGGTGTGAACAAGTGTCTCTTCATCTCGGGTAGGCATTTATGGTAGACCAGAGAAATGATTCCTATCGTTTTTCTATGCTATTGTTTGAAAGTAGAGTTCATTCATTTTCACCACTAATAAACCATAATTTGTCCATGCATCCTCTTGATGTTTGGCATTTAGTTTCTTCTTCTCTTATTGTACATAGACATGGAGTTGGCATGTTATAGATTATAAAAACATAGGCTTCCTAATGGTACACCAAACACCTTTGACTGAGCATCAGTGCCCACACCCACTGCCATTAGCTAAGCCCGAGACTCTGCTGTCTCATCTTCCCATCCCTCATCAGACTTCTCAGCTTTGGCTAATTGAATGGGTATAAAATGGCATCTCACTGCAATTTTGATTTTGATTTTCATTTCCCTGATTGCTAAAGAGGTTGAGCATCTGCTCATATGGGAATTATCCATATGTGCTTCCTTTTCTATGAAATGCCTGTTTATGGCTTCTGCCTATTTTCCTGTTGAGATGTTTATTTTTCTGTCATTGATATATATATATATATATATATATATATATATATATATATACATACATATATATATGTGTGTGTGTGTGTATACATAGACATATATATATGTATATACATAGACATATATATATATGTAGAGAGACTGATACACACACATATGTATATATATGTATATGTTTCAGTCCTTTATCAATGAAATGCATTACTAAAGATCTTTCCCAGTTTGTGGCTTCTCTTTTCTGTTTTTCTTTTCCCTCCTTTCCCCTTCTCTCTCTTTCCCTTTACTCTCCATTTCTTCCTTTGTGTTTTTATTTGGATCAGGCAGGCTAGCCTTGAGTTTACTGAGTATCCCAGGTTAGTCTTAATCTTGTGGTAATTCCCCTGCAACTACCTTCTGAGTAGGATTATAGGTGCATACCAGAAGCCCTAGTTTCTTTTTATTTTTTAAAGCTGACCCAAAGTTCTTAATTTTAATGTACAACTTTCATTTATATTCAGTATTTGTGTAAATGGGTGTGAAATCTGTTGTTCCTTCCTTGCTACACTCTCAGATCCAGGCTGCCCATGCTCTGCTTGAAGTCACTAGAGGGTACTACCTATCACATGCATAATGGCTGCCAATTCAATTTGAAGAACTAGAGGAGAAAGAAGTTCTCTGTGGTTTAGGGACTGGGTCCCCAAAGTTGGGTTTTGTCAGGACATTTTATCACAACAACAAAAATGTCAGTAGGAGGCCGGGTGTAGTGGTGCACGCCTGTAATCCCAGCACTTGGGAGGCAGAGGCAGGTGGATTTCTGAGTTCGAGGCCAGCCTGGTCTACAGAGTGAGTTCCAGGTCAGCCAGGGCTACACAGAAAAACCCTGTCTCAAAAAACCAAAAAAAAAAAAGTCAGTAGGATAGAAATTAGTATCAAGGAAGTCATATCATTGCTGTGGTAAACATGACATGTGATTTTTTTGCCCTGTACTAACTACTTTGTTGGAGGAATGTGGAAGCACTTGGTATATTAGGTTGAAAAGTTGACTGCTGGAAGCAGTTGAATTGGCCTGTTTTAGTGCAAGCTTGGGTGATAAGAATGCTGAGAAGAACAAGTAAAGCTGAGGTCCAGCTCATGCGGCTTTAGAAAACAACACCAGGAAACTATCTGTGGAGCAGTCTGTGCTACTGATGGGCCTGAGGCTAAAGGAGCCATTGCGGTTGGATAGCAAAGAGATCGACACAAATGGAGTGAAACCTTTTATGTTTTCTTGGGATTGGCACACAAAAGCTGTGATTGAAGTGGACCAGGCTACATCTCAAGCAAGCAGCAAGAAAGTGTTGTCTACAACGTACTGACTTTGAAGGCATGAAAGATGCAAGATTGACAATAATTGTGGACAACACCTGAGGCTTAGCACCATCTATGTCTACAGGCCCTCACGCATGTGTACACACACAGGCACACACACACACACACACACACACACACACACGCACACACGTGTGCATTAACAGGATATAGAAACACCTAAGAGACAAACTTTGGACATGTCTATTAAGGGCATTGGGTTCAGTGAAGCCAACAGTTCCTTGACCATCATTTACTCTTACCTCAAGAGTGTTTCACACATCACTCTGTAGCAAACCTTACCCATCTACTGCACTGTGCCCTCTGAGGCGCGTAGGAAGTATTCTGACAGAAACCTCAAGGATACAGAACCCTAAGGGAGAACAAAATGAGATCCTTATGGCATAGTCACAGACTGCTTCCAGCCCCATCATCTCTCCTCACATCACTAAAAGCTATTTGCCAACCCCCACCAAGTATATTGTGTTCAGCTAACAAGAGATGCATACCAGTCAGACTCAGAAAGACAAATATCATGTATTTCCTAATTCTTTCCATATGCACAATCTAGATTTAAATACATGTATTTTTACATAAAGTGTGTGTGTTATATGTATGAGTGCTTGTTGCTTTTCCTGTTGTGATAAAAATAAATCTAACAAGAAAGCAATAAAAGGGTTTACTTAGGTTCTTACTTGGAGGATACAGCCTGTCATGGTAGGAGGAACTTAAGGAAGCTACTCACATTCACAGGAGGAAGACAGATGCTGCTGTTCAACTGCTATTTCTTCTTTATATTTGGTTTAGGATCCCACCCTATGGATAGCCAGTGATAGTCACTTATTTATAGTGACTCTTAAAGGAGGACCCATCATATGGAAATCTTGCTAATAATCTATTTTTCAGAAATTGTGGAGTCAATTTTTGTTGTTGTTGTAGTCATTGTTGCTGTTGTTTTGTTTTATTTAGTTTAGCTTAGTTTTGTTGAGATAGGGTTTCTCAGTGTAACAGCCCTGGCTCTCCTGGAACTTGCTTTGTAGACAAGGCCAGCCTCAACCTCAATGTGTTTGCCTCTGCCCAAGTGCTAGGATTAAAGCCATGTACCAGCACTCTTGGCTTTATGGAGCCAGGTTTTAATGGTTAGCAGTTAGTGACCTTCTAGGTGGTTAATTAGTCCTGCACTTGCAGTCCTTTGTTTTATAGACAAGTTGGGAGGGAGATGTCCATACCTCAAGTCCTCTAATCCTCCTCATTTCTGTCTGGCCTCCTAACAACTAGCTCTTAGTCTTCTGGTAAACCTTTGTCTTGGCCTGTCACCACACCAGGCACTTTGAGAGTTGGCTTCCTTCAGTGTCTAGAGCAGACTGCAGATGTGCCTTCCTCCATTGGGATGACTGCAGCCAGATGAGTCAGATGAGCTTAGGAGTGTCCCTCTCCTAGGAAGGGTAGGCTGTGATAAAACCCTAGTCTTTGAGGCTCTGCTAAATTGGTTTTGCTGTAGTGTCGGCATTCTTAAAAGCAGAGTGCTGTGGCACATTTGAAAATGGTTCCTTTCCCCTCCTGCTTCCAGAAGCATGACAATGTCTTTCTCAATCCTCACTTTGCGAATCTGATAGAGCTCAGGAACTCTCCATGACCAGAAATGTGTCAGTTGCAGCCCAAATTTTCCTATCCAGTACTGGTTCCAGATCTGTCAGAGAAGGGGACCCTATATTGGAAAGACAGACAGGTAGATACACAGAAGCCCAGCATAAAGTCCCCACACTTCAGAGTTCGTGACTCATTATATTTGATTCCAGAATGTTTCAATTGTTTTTAAGCAGTCTCTCCTCATTGTCTCTCCCCACTTGCTCCTGACAACCACAAATCTATTATGTTTCTCCGGAATGTTCTACTGTAGAAATTTCAGAAAAAAAAAAATAGGATAATAAGTTAGGTAGCTTTTTATGACTGGTTTCCCTTACCTAGCATGCCATTTTCAAGGTTCATCCACGCTGTGGCATGGATTGGTATTTTGGTATTTTTTGTGGCTCAGCTCAATAGTATTCCATTGCAGTTTGACCTCCTATTCACTTTGCTATTCATCCATTAAAGTCCATTTCCATTATTTCCAGGTTTGGGATATTATAGATAATGCTGTAATACACAATAATGAAGAAGTTGTTCTGTTTGTTGTATTTTAATTTCTCTTGGGTTTTTGTTCAGTGTCTGCTGAATCTTGAATATTATTTCACTTTGCACATTACTGGTGTTCCCTCTGATGTTTTTTTCCTTCTCTATGCATTTTCTGAAGTAGGATCTCCTTCCTTTTATCTGAAGTATTTTAAGCTCCCTTGTGTACTCCACTTTCTTTTATAAAGGATCTTGTTATGTAGCCAGGCTGGCCTTGAACTCAAGATCGTCCTGCTTCAGCATTCTGAGTTCTGGGATTGTAGGTATCCTCTTGCATGCTCATTTCTTTTTTTTCTTTTTTCTTTTCCTTTTTCTTTCTTTCTTTCTTTCTTTCTTTCTTTCTTTCTTTCTTTCTTTCTTTCTTTTTTTTTGGTTTTTCGAGACAGGGTTTCTCTGTGTAGCTCCGGCTGTCCTGGAACTCACTCTGTAGACCAGGCTGGCCTCGAACTCAGAAATCCGCCTGCCTCTGCCTCCCAAGTGCTGGGATTAAAGGCATGCGCCACCACCGCCCGGCGCATGCTCATTTCTTAATCTCCAGCAAATAGACTGTCCTTCAGCATGTCTTGGAATCTTTAAGGTTTTATTGTTAGTGGCCAAACATATTTCCCACGATAAAACCATACAACATATTGATCAACTCGAATCTGTACAGGACATCAGTATGCTCCAACATTTCCACCTTTTTGAATACAAGTTGGAATAGGGGTAGATAATCAACCTTGAAAATCCTGCACACTATTTCCAGGGGCTTGAGCCAACATATTAAACATATTAAACACTGCAAACTCAAATGAATACATTGATATCAATGCATTCCATTTCCACTGGAGACTTAATTATTTTTCAAATGCATGTTATCCCCTTCCTGAGCATGGCCTTGGAGTAGGTGTGTCACTGTAGTTATGGGCCTTAAGACCCTCTTACTAGCTGCCTGGAAGCTAGTCTTTTCCTGTTTCCCTTTGGAAGAAGATCTAGAACTCTCAGCTCCTCCTGCACCATGCCTGACTGGATGCTGCCTTGATGATAATGGACTGAACCTCTGAACCTGTAAGCCAGCCCCAAATAAATGTTGTCCTTATAAGAGTTGCCTTGGTCGTGGTGTCTTTTCACAGCAGTAAAACCCATACGTAGAGAATCCCAATCTTCATAGTAAAATTTTGCAATGTCTACTGCATTAGTTACCTTTCTCATTGCCGTCATAGACGACCTGACAAAAGCAGCACAAGGAAAGAAAAGCTTCTTTTGGCTCACACTTTGAGGATATAGTCAGTCCTGCTGGGAAAGAAAGTGAGCACAGCTTATCTCAGGAAACTGAGAGCAATGAATACGTATGTTTATTTAGCATTCTTTTATGCATTCAGGATCCCAGACCATAGATGATGCTACCTAAGTTCAGAGTGAGTCTTCCCATTTAAATTAATGTATGTGATCAAGAACCTCACTTTCAGGCATGTCTAGAGGAGAGGTTTGCTTCCTGATTCCAAATCTTATTACGTTGACAATCCAGATTAATCATCACATCTAAAGTGTCACTATCTTTCTCAGTGACCACGATGCCTGTACTTGCTTCTCATCCCAGGTACAGGATAATGATACTGTTAGCAGTCATTATGTCACAGAATGCATGGATCGCTCATGCACACTGCATTTTTGCAAGGAGAATAAATGTCTTTGTACAATTTGAACTAAGAGTCACATTCTAAGTGTTTTCCCCTACGGCTCTTCCTAATACCAATAATTGCATTTACAAATCCCAATAGGACAAAAAAAATATGGGTTATAAGGGAACTAGGGTAATTTTAAAAGGTATAGTGCAAATATATGGGTCTTACTAATACCTTTTGGTAACCATGCTTTGGCCAAAGAGATTAGTAGAGGGAGCAGTTCCCAGGCTCAAATGTAGGAAGATTGTTTAAAGTGTTGAGAGAAGTGGCAATCTTTAACTAATAGTCCAGCTGGTTCAACATGACCTTGTGGGGATGTAGCCAGTGGAATAAACACTGTGGCACATCTCATAGATCAAAGCAACTGGGAAGTCAAAAGCAAGGGATTCGTCCCAGTGAAGTTCACTGCCTTCTGAGTTAGCAGGATACAAAATGCTAGGGAGTAGATCTGGGGGAAGATGGGGAGCAAGCCAAAGATGTCCACATCTAAAAATGGTTGTATTTTGAGTTTCCAAAACTGATTTGAGTTTGTATAGTGTTTAACATGACATTTTCTTCCATTGTTTCTGGCAGTTACTACTATTGAGGATTTTTTGAAGCTATGTTCATGCATATGGGAGGTGACTTCAAATTTGCTCTGCTCATCACTCAGTGGACTTTTTTTTCCCCACAGGGGCGCTCGGGCTCTAGTACACTCTTCTGTGATTCCCATCTCCTTACTTTGCTCAGTACTTTCTAGCCAGTCTTTGCAGTGTTCTTTTAGTTAATGAAATTGATTTCAGTACATTTAAACTGCTAGTTAGTGTCTTGTGTGTCTATATTTGTCAACCATGTTTGTCATTTTTAAACATTTATTTTATTTCTTGTGTGTGTGCACGTGCACACACACACACACACACACACACACACACACGTTTGGCTATGTACCTGACTTTACACATGTGTGCAGGAGTTCACAGAGTTCAGAAGGAATCCCTTAGATCAAGAGTTACAAGCCATTGTAAGCCAACATATGGGTGCTGGGAATCAAACCTGGGTCTTCTGTAAGAGCAGTAAGTACTTGTCTTAGTGAGGGTTTCTATTCCTGCACAAACATCATGACCAAGAAACAAGTTGGGGAGGAAAGGGTTTATTCAGCTTACACTTCCACACAGCTGTTCATCACCAAAGGAAGTCAGGACTGGAACTCAAGCAGGTCAGAAAGCAGGAGATGATGCAGAGGCCATGGAGGGATGTTTCTTACTGGCTTGCTTCCCCTGGCTTGCTCAGCCTGCTTTCTTATAGAACCCAAGACCACCAGCCTAGAGATGGCACCACCCAGAAGGGGCCCTCCCCCTTGATCACTAATTGAGAAAATGCCTCATAGCTGGATCTCATGGAGGCACTTCCCCAACTGAAGCTTCTTTCTCTGTGATAACTCCAGCCTCTCTCAAGTTGACACACAGAAGCAGACAGTACAGTACTCTTAATCAGTGAGCCATCTTTCTAGCTTTGTTTACTATTTCTTGAGAGCTTATTTGAGGCCCATGTCAGGGGAACACTGCTATTCATATACCAAAGACTGGCCCTCAATTAAACAAGCACAGAGCTTTGAGGTGGATACAAACATAGCTAGTCAAACCAACTGAGTCAACTGTTGATGAGGTGACAGATGTCATCAGCATATTCTCTAATATTTTCTTTTTGTGTCTTTGTTTTTGAAACAGGATCTTATGCCTTTGCAGCTCAGGCTGGCTTGTAACTTACTTTATAGCCTAGGCAGATTCAAACTCATAGTGATCCCTCTGCCTCAGCTTCCCCAGTGCTGGGGATTAGGTTAACTAGCCACAATGTGTAATTGATATTTCCATTTATCATAGTGTTCTGCAGTAGAACATTTGCATGTTATCTCGAATCTCACAGAGCACACCTATTAGACTGCTGATTTTTCTCACTATATACTCTGTATCTGGTTCTTTCTTGGTGGGACATTGTATTTAATTCTAATTTTCTTTAGCCCCAGGTGTTAAAGTCCCACCTATCATTATTACAAGCAATGTTTAATAGGAAAAAATTGTGATTCACATCTGTTTCTTCCTGTATTACTCAGTAATCATCAGAAAAGGATTTAAGTGGAGAACTTTTTAAAAGGAATGTATTTATTTTCCTTATTATGTAAATGTTTCCCCCACATGTATGTATGTGTACTGCATACAATGCCTGCTGCCCACAAAGGCTAGAAGAGGGCATAAAATCCCCTGAAAACTGGAGTGAGCCACCATGTAGGAATGTGGAGCTGAACCCAGGTTCTCTACAAGAGGAGCAAATGTCCTTAGCTGCTGAGCCATCTCCCATCTACGAGGACTCGTTCATGTCTTTTCTGAAGTACTTTTTATAACTGCTCTAAGCCAGAGGAAATTACTCACATTAGTTAGGACCATCTTCATTTCTCTGGGCCTTAGGGACTAGTTGCTTAGTATTAGCTCCTAGAAGCCTCTTGAACTTCACTACAAATGCATTTACTACAAAAGATTTTTTTCTAACCCTGGCTTTTCCTAAAAATTATTTTTGTTTTATTTATTTATTTAGTTTGTGGGTGGTGGTGGTGGTGGTGGTGGTGGTGGAGGTGTGTGTGTGTGTGTGTGTGTGTGTGTGTGTGTGTGTATGTGTGTGTGGTGTATATGTGTATGCGTATGTGTGGTGGTAGTAGTGGTAGTGGTAGTGGTAGTGGTAGGCGGTGCCACCACACTTATAGAGGTCGGAGAACAACTTTCAGGAGCTGTTCCTCTCCTTTCTCCATGTGGTTCTTAGGGAGTGAAATCAGGTCATCAGGTTTGGTAGCAAGTGCCTTTACCTGCTGACCCATGTTACCAGGTATTTGGGCCTTTTTCTTCATTTTATTGGTATGAGATTTCCGCCAAAATACTTGAACTGGCATCTAAAAGCCAGTATTTAAAAAGGCAGCTAGGTTCATAAAAAAGAAAGAATAAAAAGAAATGACTGAGGCTGAATTGGGAGAATTAAAAGGAAACAGTAATAACTCCAACAATGAGAATAAATAGTAATTAATAAAACTGAGCCAGGATATCATTTAAGTGAGACAAAGTTGAAAAGTTAATTGGTTGGGCTGATGATAGGACTCAGTTGATAGAGTTCCTGTGTAACATATATGAAGAACTAGGCTTCATCCCCAGCACTATATATGGTGTAGTGGCGTACCCCACAATTTTATCAATCTGAGGTGGGTGCAGGAGGATCAGAAGTTCAAGATAACCCTGGGGTACCGAGAAACTTTAAGGCCAGCCTGGGATACACTGTCTCCAGCCCTGTCCCCAGCAAACTAAAAATACATGCCCATGTGTTTAAATAGACTACAGTCTCAAATTCTCACCAACAAGAGTACTACAGCCTTCAAGGTCTCCATTCTGTCCCATCTCTAACCTTTCCCCCACTCTGCCATAGTGAATTTTCTATGCCCCAATCAGATTGTGACTCCAGCACTTAAACTCCCTAGAGGGTTCCCAAGCACACCATCTTGCCATCCCTCAAGTATGTGAAGCACATCCCTGACTTTCGCATGGGTATTCTCTATTTATTGCTTCACATTGCTTCTCTCCACAGTGAGAACGTGAGCTCTCTGAAGCCAGGGCTGATCCTGTCTTAATCACCATTGTATTCCCAGAGCCTATACCATTTGATGAAGTTTTTAATGAAAATGGCCACCACAGGCTTATACATTTAATGGTGTCTAGTTGGTGGCAGTCTGGGGTCAGATTAGGTGCTATGGCCTTGCAGGGAGAAGTATATGACCGGTTGCAGCTTTGAGGTGAGAGTTGCACCTTTTGCGAGTTCTCTCTCGCCTCCCACTTGTGGATCCATCTGTGAGCTCTCAGCTCTTCTTGCTTTCATGTTCCACGTGCTCCACCGCCACGGACTCTAGATCCCTGGAACCATAATCCCAATTAAATGCTTTCTTTTCTGGTGCATTTGTCATCGTGTCTCTTCCCAGCAATACAAAAGTAACTAATGTTACATTACATGCCTCATGTAATGTAGTCTATGTAATCTATTCCAAAGGCAATATGTGAGTGCAAGGCTGATGTAACATTAGCAAGGCAGGAGCTAGTTCCCTCTAGGGAAAAGGAAAAGCAATCATGTTGATTACAAGTTGCTCATGTATGTTACAATGAGAACAGACACTGGAGGTAAGAGAAAGGTTACAACAGAGTCTGAAGCACTGAGGAGGATAATGGGGCTTGTAGTTGGGTATGAGATAACTGAGCTAGATATGTAAAGGAGGAACAGGTCTCTGGGCCAGTGATGGGAGCCCAGCTGTAGTCTGAAGCCCTTGAGGAACATCCACAAGGCACTATTGTCCTTTCATATATCTCTTCCACTGATACAGCTAATTGTAACTAACTAAACTGTAAGTAAAGAGGCTTCTAGCAATCCTCCAACACTTAAGGAGTGAAACCTGTTAGAGTTGCTCTTCTATTCTGTGACAAAGCACTGTGACCAAGGCAACTTATAAAAGAAAACGTTTAGTTGCGCTTATGGTTTCAGACAATAGAGGCTATAATGGTGAAGGTCAGTGGTGGACTCAGAGATGGTATGAGAGGGCCTTAAACTACCCCTCACTGGGTGTGGAGAGCACCAACAGCTGCATGACCACTTTTTTTGACTGGGCTAGCACAGGGTATTGACTTGGCCCATGATAGCCCAGAGAACTAACTAATGTCAATGGAAACTATTTCGAGCTTTGTGCAGTTTCTCTCACTGCATTATTAACTCCCAGACATTTGGAAGTTATTTGGAAACCCCTCATTTGGAAACCCCTCCCATTCTCAGGACATTTTCTCACTTTTCCTTAAGTGCTCACTTTTTCATAATTCTCACTTTTCTGTAATAATTTTTAATAGAGTCCTCTTGCACTTTCCATACAACCTAAAGAATCTATGCCAGGATGGAGAGATGGCTCAGTGGTTAAGAGCACTGGTTGCTCTTGCTGAGGTCCTGAGTTCAATTCTCAGGAGCCACATGGTGGCTGACAGCCATCTGAAATGGGATCTAATGCCTTTTCTGATGTATCTGAAAACAGCTACAATGTACTCATATAAATAAATAAATCTTAAAAAAAATTCAAGAATCCATGTCATTAATCTCCTGTGTGTGACAACCAAACTGTGAAATGTGCTATAGAATTAACAAAACAAAACTATGAATCACATCAACCCATAGCAATTTCAATATGTACCAAGGAGATATTTAACAAATATTCCTAGAAAAAGACTTTAGTAAACCTTTTTATAGAAACAACCATTTTCAAACAGTAACTTAAATGATGACTGGGATTCTAGAGACTTTAAACCTAGGCCAGACCATCCATTTTTTTCTGTTTTTATACAGAAAGTTATCTATCTATCTATCTATCTATCTATCTATCTATCATCTATCTATCTAAAAGGGTGTCTTGCCTATATGTTTATCTGTGTGCAACATGCATACCCAGTGCCCACAGAAGACAAAAGAAGGTGTTGGATCCCCTAAAACTGGAGATACAGATGATTGTGAGCCAGTATGAAGGTTCAGTAAATTGAATTCAGGACTTCTGTAAGAGCAGCCAGTGCTCTTAACTTCTGAACATGCTCTCTTTCCCCGTTTGTACCTTTAGCGTAACTTACTAAGTTCCAGATAGTGTGCTGTGTTCTCAATACCACTCAGTCTTCATGTCTCTCTGTACTAAGAGCAGTTCCACCTGGACAAAGTTACGCTCTTACCCAAAGTCATTCAGCAAGCACAGAGGCAGACAGCCTGGCACTGTCTGGCTTGACAGGGCTCTAGAATAAGAAAGAGCATCAGAATGGTGAATTTCAACTGTCCCCCAGACAGGGAGCCTAGTTCATTCTCAGTGATGAGCAGAGCTATGCAAATGAAAGCAACAATGCCTGTGAAATGACAAGCATTTGTAAGCGGTACAATAATCACTCTGCTCATTGTCTTTGGTGCAGAGAGATTCAGTCTTTCTGGAAAGTAATTGTCAGCTCATAGCTTAAACCATGTGACTGTTCATTTGGTTTGACCCTGCAATCCTGGATCTAGTAATTTATCTTCAAAGAGTTAGTCACAAGGATATTCACTGAGACAGGTCTCACAAAATAGCATTTACAGTATGAATCCCACTGCGTGTGTGTGTGTGTGTGTGTGTGTGTGTGTGTGTGTGTGTGTACTTTCTTGGTATTATTTACAATTGAACAAGCCTTGTGTATGCTATGCTAAGTACTCTGCTAGGGACTTATAGCCCCAGAAATCTATCTGTCATGTATCAAGATTGCCTGGAAAGCAGTATACTAAAATATTCATAATACTTTTCTTTGGATAATCAGATTACATGCAATATGTTTGGTTCCTTCTAAATACTTTGATTTATTTTTCTGAAGCTTTATCATAACCAACATTATGATTATAAGTAGAGAATAAAATAAAATGATTTTCCTTTTCTTATGCCTGACATTTCATTCAACAAGTTAAGTCCTGTACTAGGGATTCTGCTAAAACAGTGAATGGCCTGCCTCCCCCACCCACCAAGTTCCTGCTCTCAAAATACATTTTCTATTTACCCACACTTGGCTGTTTCTGGCACGAAGACTTATGTCTTCGTGTGGATCTAAGTTCCCCCAGTGTAATTTTTCTTCTGCTTGAGCAGCCAACTGCAATGCTTCTTACAGCGAAAGTTTGTTGGTGACATCATGTCTCTGGCTTTTATTTGATCTCAATAGACCTTTCTTTTCCCTTCATGTTTGAAGGATGTTGTCACCACTTACAGATGGCTAAACAGACCATTTCTTTCAACACCTTAAAGAGCTGTTTTCATTCTCTTCTGATTTGATTATTGTTCCTATTCATGTAATATCTCACTTTCCCTATTGGTTTAAATACTTTTTAACTTGTCACTGACTTTCAGCCTTTTGATGATGTGCCTTGAGGTCTACACATGAGGTATCAGGAGCAGTTAATACTGTAGGTATTGAACAAAATAGTGATTCACTTCTGCTGTAACCCCTGCACCCAAATATGCAGCCCATGTTATGGCTTCATTCAAAGTCCTCAAAAAAGTTGGGGGCATCTGAGGTATTTGGTAATAACTATTGAGATGCTTCTCTGTAATTGGAGGCCTAGTGAGGCAATCTATGCAGGATCTCCTATGATATTTACAGGAGGACTAAGACCCCAAAACAACATTTTTGAGCCTGTTATCTTGACTTTAACCAGATCCTGCAGTTGTGTTACTATTTCCTCTGAACTGAAGCACCCCCCCCCTCCCTGGAAAGAGAGAGTCACAAGACTCAGGAAGCTAATGAAACTTACCCAGTTCAAGAAGCTCAGAAAGTCACAAGACTCCTGGGCCCTTTTCTAAGGTTATACTAACAGGAAATGACTGCTGAGGAAGAGGAAAGGCTCCGCTGTGGAAGTGCTTGAAATTTGTGCAGGAAGCTCTGTGGATGCAGCTTTCCTGAGACATTGTCACTCTGGCTGAGGTGGGGTTCCTGGTGTGGCAGTGGCCTTGGAATTGCCCATGTTCCTTTAAGTCACTCATCATCTATGCTCCTGTAGATAAGCCAGTAAACATGTTGTTTCAGCAAGATGCACTTGGGTGGAATTGTTTCTTTGTTCTTTTGTTGCTGCCTGATGGGTGAACAGACATTGGTTTACATCTCCTGAGGAAATGCCATGCAAGCCTTGCACTTTCAGCTCAATTTCAGTTAAAATGAACGTTCCTAAAAAGTGTGTAAGGACTTGTACTTTGAAAATCAGACTACTTTGGAAGCATCTCAGTGAATATTGGATGAATACATGTGAGGCTTACTGTACATGTGATTAAATTTCAGTTCACTAAAACGTTTATTTATGTTTTCGTGTTTTATTAGTGTTTCACCTGTATGTTTGTATGTGTATGCCTGGTGCTTGGGAGGTCAGAAGATGAAGTAGAATGCTCTGGAACTGGAGTTGATAGTTGTGAACCACCAAGTAGATGCAGAGAACAGAATCTAGGTCCTCTGTAAGAGCAGCCAGTGCTCTTGACCAATGAGCCATCTCTCCAGCCCCTAAATACCAGCTGTGATCCAGCTAAATATCATTGGATCCTCCAGTTATTTTGACTCATTATTCAATTGCAATTGATTGTGTTCATAAATAAAATGTTGTTTACTTTATGTACTGGCTGGCTTTGTGTGTCAACTTGACACAAGCCGGAGTTATCCCTGAGAAAGAAGTGCCTCTTGAGGAGATGCCTCCATGAGATCCAGCTATAAGGCACTTTCTCAATTAGTGAACAAAGGGTGTGGGGGCTAGCCCATTGTGGGTGGTGCCATCCCTGGGCTGGTGGTCTTGGGTTCTATAAGAGAGCAGGCTGAGCAAGCCAGGGGAAGCAAGCCAGTAAGTAACATCCCTCCATGTTTACTGGTTGTGTTTTCTCTTTTCCTTTTCTGCTTTCCACTCCTGAGATGAGGATCTTTGTTTTGCCACAGGGCATGTGATAAGAGATTGAAACCTCAGAACCTGTGAGTCAAAATGAACCTTTCCATTTTCTAGGGTTAACTGTCTTAGGTATCTAGTTACAGTTCTCGGAAATTTCACTGATTAATATGGTCCTAAAAGTAAGTCCTGCCACAGTACTGTGATTAAATGGGGTCTACATCTTAATACACAAATAGTTTTCAAGATAATCATCTATCAATTGCATTACTTAAAATATCAATATAGTATGTATTATATTTCATAAATAATGCAAATTGCTATTTTATAACAACAAAATGTAAATTTGTATTTGTACAAATTATTTGGAAAGTTGTTAACTTATTTGGGAAGAGTATAACTAATGTAATTTTATAGTCATGTGTAAATCTAAATAAAATACTTTGAATTAAAATAATTTCTTCATCATATGCTATACAAGAAAAACCAAAACTTCTAATGGAGATCAAAAGATTATATACTATTATATAATTGTTTTTAGAAAAGGTAATCATCCCAGAAAAGACTGAGATGTGTCAGCCAAGATGGATCTCTGAGTTCTTCCCACTCCTTCATCCCCAGGTCTAGAGACCATAATATAGTGCAGAGGAAACATTCGGAAGGAAGTACTGTTGCTACTAGCAGTGTTTATCTTGGGGAAAGTATGTGTATATATAATGAGTGTCTGTGTTGGGTGTATGCATTTAGAGAGATTTACATCTGCATTTTGTCTAAGTATGCCAATGTGTGTGTCAAGGATTGTATGTAAATGTGTGTACTTGTGACTGTGGGAATGAAAATGAACATATGTGAGAACATGTTTGTGAATAAGCATGTACCTGAGTACTTATGGGTATGTGTATGTGAAAAAGCCCATGCCTTGAGGAAGAGAATCTGGATTCATATGATTGTGGAAGAAAAGAACAAATGCCAGGAAATCCATCCTTGGGATCTTGGATGGAGCTAAGAAGAGCCATGCCATCTCTTTCAGCTGCTCATGTGGTCAGTCATCTAACAGAATGAGGTTATATCTGACTTGGTAGAAGTGGACACCTGCACATATACATGGTTTTGTGTGTGTGTGTGTGTGTGTGTGTGTGTGTGTGTGTGTGTGTGTATGTATGGGTGGCAGGGTGCTGGACCAAGCTTCCAGCCCCAGTGCTGCTCACTGGGTGCCCTTGGGCATGAGGGCTGCTGTTGGAGGCAGTAGTGAAATCCCCACCCCCACAGCACAATGGAAATCTTTCCAGCTCCTCATCAGGCCCTCCCTTCCTGTCCCCCTCCTTCCCTCCCTTCCCTGCACATCCTCCCCAGGACACACACCAAAGTGGGCTCTAGCCTCTGTCTTTAATAAGCTTAGAAGACAGTAAATCATGGTAATGAGAAAAACAAGAAGCACATCTGCTCCCGATGAAGCCGTGCACGCAGGCTGATCAATTGCTTTAGAAACTGTCCTTTGCACATGATTCAGGACGAAGTTGTCCTGCTAGAGCACAGTTTCCCATACATAATCAGACGACACAGATTTCTCTAGCTGCTCGTTTGTGTTCCATGAGCAGGGAAAAGGAGAGACAAAGAGTCCATCCAGGGGCTGGGTGGCTGAGGCTGTGAGAGACGGAGGGGTGGCTGGGAGGCAGGCTGACACAAGTCTGTGAGATCACATTGAAGGTACTAGATCTGGTCTTCTGGGTCCGGACTCACGCACTCTGTCCCCTTAGGTCTAGGGCTGATGGTGGAGAAAGTTGTTGACATGTCAGGTTGCATGCAGGTGTTTCTGGTGGAGCAACCAGTGTTTTCAGCTTCAGGCATTCTGAGGAATTTGGGAGTGTGTTTCCAAAAGTGTTTCTCCTAGCAATTTTCTCTATAAACCTCAGAGCCTGTATACACTGAAAGAGCAGGTTTTACTAACGGGGTAGTGAGCATCTTTTGGCTAGACGCCATGCTTTTGACTCTTGGATTTCTTTTGTTTGTTGTCTCCCCTCCTCATTGCCCCCACCTTTGATCTTGCATTTCTTTACTGCAAGGTTTAGAATCCATTTGTGATTAAAAGCATTCACTGGCCTGGTTGGGAGCTGCGAGTCTATTCCTTTCAAGCAGCTCTGATTTTCCCCAGACTTGTCCAGCACTGCAAGGGAAGGGAATCATCAGTATGTATAATCTAGCCTGGCTTTCAAGCTCTGCTCATGCATAGCTGCATGGTTACTCTGTCAGTCAGTTAACACTGCTTTAGATGTGAGATATTCTAAAAAACAAAGGTCTCAGCCATCCTAAGGTTAGGATAGCAGGGAGAGATAGACACATAGCAGACATCATAACTAAGGAAATAATACATGTGTTAGCAGGTACTATGGAAAAGAGAGCTCAGGATTGAGGGAAAAGTTGTGAGGGTTAAATGGAGTGGCTGGGGGGGGCTTAATTTGCACTCTTAAGGATGAAGCTGATATCTAAGGAAGATGCAGGCTGGCAGAGCTCAGGCCTTGGAGTTCAGACAAAGGTTCCAAGGCAGGCATGCATTGCCTTTGCAGACACTGGCAAAAAGGCTTGTATGGGTAACTCCAGTGCAGTTAGCGCAATGGTGCTGGATGCGGTGAATGGAAAGATGACCAAACGACGTACCCAGCCCAGAGGTCACAGACTGGGGAGCAGGCCCTTGCTAGTATTTTAACACAATGTCCTGGGTGACCGGAAAGCTAATGTACTAGTAAAACAATGGCAACTCGTTCCTTTTGCTGGGTTTAGCTGCTACATTAAGGTCTATTCCTCTGGCATAACAGTAGGAGTCTGCAGGATGGGTTTTAGGGACGGAAGTGAACATGGTTTTGACTATTGGGGAACACATGTTGTATTCAGCTCTCCTTGGCCACGTGCATTGCACTGTGGGAAGAAACAACCTAGAAACCCAGATCCAGTCCTTCAACCTCTTCTTAGAAAGGCAGAGTGAGCCGGGGTGGTGGTGGCGCACGCTTGTAATCCCATTGGGAGGCAGAGGCAGGCAGATTTCTGAGTTCAAGGCCAACCTGGTCTACAGAGTGAGTTCCAGGACAGCCAGGGCTATACAGAGAAACCCTGTCTTGAAAAAATATATAAAAAAATAAAAAAATTAAAAAAGAGAAAGGCAGAGTGAGCTGAAAATGGAATGCTCTGCAGGTATCTGAGGAAATGGGTGAAAAACCTGGCTACTTAGCAGGATAAGGTCTCTGACCTACCTAGCAGGTGAGAAGCACCGCCCCCCTTTTTCAGTCCTGGGCTGCCCCAGACAGTTGCTTAAGAAGGGGACTGTAGGCCGGGCCCGTGGTGGCACATGCCTGTAATTCCAGCACTCTGGGAGGCAGAGGCAGGCTGATTTCTGAGTTTGAGGCCAGCCTGGTCTACAGAGTGAGTTCCAAGACAGCCAGGGCTACACAGAGAAACCCTGTCTCGAAAAAACAAAAAACATACAAACAAAAAAAAAACCAAAAACAAAAACCAAAAAACAAAACAAAACAAAACAAAAAAAAAAAGAAAACAAAAGAAGGGGACTGTAAGGATACCAGGGCAGGATTGTTTTTAAAGCGGAGGTAGGGTGCATTGCACTTTAGGGCCTTGAGGGGATAGGAGTGGCAGCAAACTGTAGGGAACTGACTAGGGGATGCATGGTGGCAGTACTTTTGAAGTGAGGATCATGTGTCTTTTGTACAGTTTCTGGGCTGTTTATAATTATACAAAAGGGAGCTGGTTAGGAAGCCAGGCTTCCAGTTCTATCTGTAACACTGTGGATCTTGGGAAAGGCTGTGGTCCACTCCCAATTGTCATTCCTGAAGTAGAAGAGTGCAGCTCAGGTGACCTCTGAGGCTTCCCAGTCAGGACACGAGGGACTGCGGCTTAGCCAGAGGCTGACTTCTGCTGTGCTGAGCCAAGGCTGCAGAGAAGGAAATCGCCGCTGCGGAGTCGAGGCTTTAATAATTCACCCGAGGCTCGCCTGGAATACAAATGGGCCTGAGGAGGTGGCAGGTGGCGGGTGGCGGGTGGCGGGTGGCAGGCTGCAGGCGGCGGGCAGAGGCGGGGACCCAGGGCGCGCCCGCCACCCTGTGGTTGGTTTGTGCTCTGCATGGGTCAGATTTGAAAGGGGCGGGGAATGGGAAAGCAAGACAGAGCCTAGCACTGCCCCTGCCACTCCTTCAGGTGTTTGTTCAGACTCATTTTCTGTGCCCATGTCCTCCAGGGTCTTCCCCAGTTTCTTTGTTATTAGTTTCAGTGTGTCTGGTTTTATGTGGAGGTCCTTGATCCACTTGGAGTTGATCTTAGTACAAGGAGATAAGAGTGGGTCAATTCACATTCTTCTGCATGTTGACCTCCAGTTGAGCCAGCACCATTTGTTGAAAGGGCTATCTTTTTTCCACTGGATGGTTGGAGCTCTTTTATCAAAGATCAAGTGACCATAAGTCTGTGGGTTAACCTCTGGGTCTTCAATCCTATTCCATTGATCTACTTGCCTGTTGCTGTACCAATACCATGCAGTTTTTAACACAATTGCTCTGTAGTACTGCTTGAGGTCAGGGATATTGATTCCCCCAGAAGTCCTTTTATTGTTGAGAATAGTTTTAGCTATCCTGGGTTTTTTGTTGCTCCAGATGAATTTGAGAATTGCTCTTTTCTAGATCTATGAAGAATTGATTTGGGATTTTGATGGGGATTGCATTGAATCCGTAGATTGCTTTTGGCAAGATGGCCATTTTTACTATATTGATCCTCCCAATCCAAGAGCATGAAATATTTTTCCATCTTCTGAGGTCTTCTTCAATTTCTTTCTTCAAGGACTTGAAGTTCCTGTCATACAGATCTTTCGCTTATTTGGTTAGAGTTACGCCAAGGTACTTTATGTTGTTTGTGGCTATTGTGAAGGGTGTTATTTCCCTAACTTCTTTCTCAGCCTGCTTGTCCTTTGAGTACAGGAAGGCTACTGATTTGCTTGAGTTGATTTTATAACTAGCTACTTTGCTGCCATCTCTCAGGGAATCTTCCACACACACTTGCAGACTGATTTTTTCTTTCTAATCTTACAAAAAGTTACTTGAAGAACTTACAGTTGCCCCACAACATTATTGTGATATCAGTTCTTCCTCTGCCAGTGAACAGGTGGGGCATTTGCCTCAGAGCCCCCCTTCTTTGTAGGGAGTTCCCCCGAAGGAATCTCCCCATCATTCCCTGCTACCCTTGGGCTTCTGATTATGATTCTCCTAGCTGAGATTACTGCCTGCATTGTTCCTATTCCCAATTTTTGCTCATCTAGGCTATCTCTGATTCTTCACTCTCTTCCCAAGAACTCTGTCCTATGTCCTGAGAAGTCCCAGGACTCCTGCCTGTGGCAATCATCTTAAGGTCTCATATTTGAGCTTTGGTTGGGGTAAGGAAGGGCTTCTGGGAAACATATTACATGCTGTGGTCAGTGATGTATTTATTTTAACGTATGCCTGAGAGATCAGTTGGTGCTGACATGCTGATGTCAGTGACTCAATTGGGTTATACACACAGGTTCAGTACACCCTAAGGATACTTTTTGGCAAACAAATACCAGGGGTCATTGCTTTTCTGGTTACAGAAGATTATAAAATCATGACCTTCTCAATCCATAAAACAGTTTTATCCCTGTAAATATTTTTTTCCCTTTTTGGATTTTGGTAAAGGGTCTCCATATATACCCCAGGCTGGCCTGAAACCCTATTGACATTACAGGTATTTCTACCACCTTTACCCCCTTTCTTTTCTTTTTCTTCTTTTGTAAGACAGTGTCTCCCATAGCCCCAGCTGCCCTTGAACTCCCAATGTAGGTAAGTTTGAGCTCAAATTTATGGTTTGATTTCCCAAGTCCTTGGTTACAGGAGTATACCACCACCCCAGCAGCCCCCACCCCCATAGCAATGCTAGGCAAACCCATTAAACTAAGTCTCCAGTCCCTCTTAGCTCTTCCATTCCAGCACCACTGGATACCTGGCCGAGTCTAGACCCAAAGCCATTCTCATCTCCTGATCTCTTATGGCCCTGGCATATTGCTCTTTTTCAGTTTCTGAAACTTATGAAAGGCTCTTCCCACAGAGTTCACCCACAGCAGGCCTTGAATGGCTGCTTGTGTGCATATTGGACCCATGCCATTGTCCCAGCACTGACCTTCCCTCCAAGCTCTGAAGTCTGATCCACTCTTGCTGGGTGGCCATCTCCATGAAGATGCCCCAGGCAGCACCCACGCACCTTCCCAAATCTGGTCTCACAATTTCCTTCACCTTGGTGCATTCGATGGTCATCTCGATAGAGTAAAATCCTCCTTACTGTGGACAACAGCATCATCCACAACCCAGACCAGCTTATTGCCTCTCTCCTCAGCTTATTGAGTCTATACATGACCACACAGTTTCTTTTTAAATTTACATTTTAAATTTTTTATAATCTCATACTTGAGTATTCTATGTACATTATTTCCATATTTCCCTCCCCTCTCCAATCCCTTCCATGATCTCTCAACTCCCTTTCCATTTCATAACTTCTTCTCTAATCATTACTGTTAAGTGTATACATACATAAGTGCATAGTTACATGTACAACTTAACGAGTCCATTTAATGTTGTTCATATGAACATGCACCTTGGACCTGGATAATCTATCAGTGTAGTCATGGGGGCGGGGGTGGGGGTGGGGGAGATTCCTCCTCTCTCAGCAGCCATTACTCACTTGTATCTCTTCGTCTTGTATCTCTCCTTGTGAGATGTCTTCTGCTCAGTTTGGCCTGTCAATTAGTACTGTCATTGTGCTGGTCTTTTATCAGTGACCATATTTTTGAGACTTCATGACTGTAGCTTTCCTGTCACATATGTAAGACACTGTCTTTTAAAAGACATCCTATTCGCCTTTCTCTGTTTTCTGCAATGTTTTTAAGTGTAGGAGTTCTACTGTCAGTGTACAGTTGGGGTTGAGCACCCCACAATCAGCTGTTCTCTGCATTTTGACTGTGGATCTCTGTAATAGTTCTATTTGGTGCAAAAGGAAGCTTCTTTGATGAGGAATGCGAGCTAGTTATTCAGGTATGTATTTAGAATACAGCTAGAGATTATATTAGTTCAGGAAAATGACAGGATTATGCCATCTTCTAGAATCTACAAAAAGCTATATTACAAATTTTTGGCAATAAAAACAGCATGGAATTAGCGCAAAAAAAATAGATAGATCAGTGGGACAAGATAAAGACCCAAATGTGAGCTACAGACACCTGATATTTAACAAAACACCAAAAATGCACACTGGAGGGAAGACAGAATCTTCAATAAATGGTGCTGGTGATACCAGATGTCCACATCAAAAGAATGAAATTAGACCCTGTGATGATTTGTATATGCTCAGCCCAGGAAGTGGCACTATTAGGAGGTGTGGCCATGTTGGAGTAGGTGTGTCACTGTGGGCGTGGGCTAAAAACCCTCATCCTAGCTGCCCGGAAGTCAGTCTTCTACTAGCAGCCTTCAGATGAAGATGTAGAACTCTCAGCTCCTCCTGTACCATGCCTGCCTGGATGCTGCCATGTTCCCACCGTGATGGTAATGGACTGAACCTCTGAACCTGTAAGCCAGCCCCAATTAAATGTTCTCCTTATAAGAGTTGCCTTGGTCATGGTGTCTGTTCACAGCAGTAAAACCCTAGCTAAGATAGATCCATACCTATCATCCCAAATAAAACCCCAAATGAATTAAAGATTTCAGTGTCAAATCAAAGATTTCAGCAGTGATCCTAGAATTGCTGGGACTAGATGTTCCAGGTGAAGGGATGTAAAGTAAGTATAAAAATTATTAAAAAAGGAAAATATAGCCACTGTACCCCATAGAATATAGGTATAGGAATGAACTTTCAGAATAGGACTTCAAAGTTTCTTCATAATATCTCTGCTCCTCTTAGTGGTTCATCAATCCCTCTTGGCCCATAGACTTCCCAATCCACCTCAACACCTGTTATATGAGTTTAACCTCTGTGTTCCAATATCTGCAGTGCAACCTCACACTAATACCCCACGACTCAGCTGCTCCATCTGTTGAGGATCATCTTCCCTCCTGTGGGTGTCTCCTTTTATTACTGAGCTTGCTGCAGTGCTTCCCAATAAAAATGGTTTGGAACAACCTGTAGCCTGTCTGTCTATACCTGGTAAATGCCAGCAGTCCATCCCTCAGGCCTAGTAATCATGTTAACTCACTGTCCACATGTACTTTTCAAAATGCTTCTTGCAAAGTCCCTGTAGCCACAGATTGAGAGCCATTCTTAAATGGGGGAGAAATACAAACTCAAAATGAAAGCTGATTAGCTCGTTTTGTTTTGCTTTGTTTTGAACTGTCATTTACTAACTTTGTACCATCCGATGCCAAGAGGAAGTCAGATCATAACAGAGATGACAGTCATTTTGACTTCATAAGGAAAGCCTAGGGTACAGCTGACTCGGGAATTCCATCCAAACAAAGGTAAGTGTTTGGAGGGCAGTAGAGTAGCTCAAGATGAAATACCTCAAGGCAAAAGAACCCAGCTCCCAAAAGAAGGGAACTCCATTCCTGAGTCCCACAGAAGCCTACCATGTAGTCGTCTCTGTTCTTGGATCTGCCTCAGAGATTACAGAACTTTGTCATCTCAGTTGGCATCATTGAAATCTTAGCTTTATGAAGAAAGGGTAGCTGAGAACATCCTGTCTGGATCAAGAGTCACTGTCTCAAATGAAGTTTCCCTCACCAACTGTTTGCTCCCCTAACCTGGTATTACAGGTTGCTTAACCCCATGACTGTGTTTACACTAAGATCTCTCTAGAGAGAGATCAGCATAGCACCCTGTCTCTATCTCTTAAGTATCATGAGACTGACATATTCACAGCATCCAATGTACAGATCATTGAACATTATCTTGCCAAAGATTCTCCATGACCTTCATTGACTCCAAAAGCTATACTCATGGTCATGTTTAAGTCTGTATTTTATGTGACCTCTTTGTGACCCTGAAATTTGTTTTCCTTCTAGCCCTTGATTTCTTCCATACGCTTGTTTTCTTGGTTCTATCTTTTTGGCAGTTGCATCTTTGTCTCTAGAATGTTGGTTGAGGGCTGCCATATATCCATTGCATTGTATATCCTAGACAAGAGATTTTCTATTCCCATGTGTCACTAATGCTACAAGTGCACAGTAGTCTCCAAAGACCCATTTGTATTCTTAATTACTTGAGGGTATATGCCTCACCCATTAATTTTAAGAGGCTCCAGCAATATTCAGTCTTCCATTACTGTATTCTACACTATCCCACTAGTGTCGTGACTTTTAACTATAACACTTCTGGATCCAAATATGTATCATCTCCAGCTCAGTATTCATCTTTGAGCTCTGCATTTACACCTACAAAAGTCTCCTCAGCTTTAGCACTGCATTTCCAATATCTTAAAAGACTGACTATATTCACACTGCATTCTAAGGTTATTTTCTTCAAATATGTCACAAACAAGTATCTATTCTTTTTGAGAGAAGGTCTTACTATGTAGAACAAGTGCCACCTTTTGTCTGATTTGTTTTTATCTATCTGTCTGTCAGTCTATTCATTTTACACTCTATCACAGCCTCCCTACTTCCTCTCCTCCAAGTCCTCCCCTCACATACTTCTTCTCCCATTCCCCCTCTTTCTCTGAGAAGAAGGGTAGCCATGGGTACCAACCTGCCTTGGCATATTAAGTTTTAGCAGGACTAAGTGCATCCTCCCCCTCTGAGGCTAGACAAGTCAGTCCAGGTAGAAGGGGATCCAAAGGCAGGAAGTAGAATCAGAGGCATACACAGCTTCAACTGTTAGGGGACTCATATGAAGAACAAGCTGCACATCTGCCTATGTGAAGAGGGTCTAGGTCCAGTCTTTGCATGCTCTTTGGTTGGTGGTTCGGTCTCTGTGAACCTCATGGGCCCAGGTTAGTTGACTCCATAGGTCTTCTTGTGGTGTTCTTGACCCCTCTGGTTTGCTCATTCTTTCCTCGACTCTTCCGTAACTCTCCCCAGTCCTCTGCCTGATGTTTGGCTGTGGGTCTCTGCATCTGTTTCCATCAGCTGCTGGATGAAGGCTCTCAGGAGACAGTTCTGTTAGACTCCTGTCTGTAAACATAGCAGAGGATCATTAACAGTGTCAGGCTTGGCTCCCTCCCATGGGATGGGCGGGTCTCAAGTTTGAGCCAGTTATTGGTTAGCCACTCCCTCAGTCTCTGCTCCATTTTTATCACTGCATTTCTTATAGACAGGGCAAATTTTGCGTTGAAGGTTTTGTGGGTGGGTTGGTGTCACCCTTCCTCCACTGGAAGTCCTCTCTGGCTACAGGAGATAGCCACTTCAGTCTCCATATCCCTAGCTGCTAGGAGTCTCAGCTAGTATCCCAGCTAAGGTCCCAGTCACAGCATAGACTCCTAGGGTCCTCTCCCTTCCCAAGTCTTCGGCTTCTCCAAGAGATGCACTCCCACCCACCCAATTTCTGTTCTCTCTTCCAGCCTTCTTCTGCCTTCCCAATAACCCCTGCTCTCTCCACACCTGATCCCCACCCCAGTTCCCCTTATCACTCCCTTTCCCACCCAATTTCCTCCATCCACCCATCCATCCATCCATCCATCCATCCATCCATCCACCTCTGATGTTTATTTTTATATCTCCTTCTCATTGAAGGTCAAGCGTCCTCCCTAGGGCCCTCCTTGTTACTTAGTTTCATTGGGTCTGTGGATTGTAGTATGGTTATCCTGTACTTTGCAGATAATATCCACTTGTAACTGAGTACACACCATGCATGTTTTTCTGGGTTTAGGTTGCCTTACTCAGGATGCTATTTTCTGGTTTCATCCATTGCCTACAAATTTCAATGATATCTTTGTCTTTAAGTTTAGTAGTATTCCAGTGTGTAAATGTACCACATTTTCTTTTCCCATTCTTTGACTGAGGGACAAAGATCTCCCATGCTCATGGATCAGTACGATTAATGCAGTGAAATGGCCATCTTAATAAAAGCAATCTATAGATTCAATGCAGTTCCCTTCAAATTTCCAACTCAATTCTTCAAAGACATGGAAAGAATTCTCAACTTCATATGAAAAAAAAAGCCCAGGATAACTAAAACAATCCTGTATAATAAAAGAACTTCTGGAGGTATCATCATCCCTGATTTCAAGGTGTACTATAGAGCAATAGTAATAAAAATCGCATGGTATTGGTGTAGAGCCAGGCAGGTGGATCAATGGAATAGAATTAAAGACCCAGAAATAACCCCCCCACACACACCTATAAATTTTGACAAAAAGTCAAAACCACACAATGGGAAAAAAGCACTTCAACAAATAGTGCTGGTCTAACTGGATGTCTGCATGTAGAAGAATGCAAATAGTACCATATTTACCATGCTGTACAAAGCTCAAGTCCAAGTGGATCACAGAGCTCAACATAAAACCAGATACAGTAAATATAATAGAACAGAAATTTGGGAATAGCCTTGAATTCATCGGTACAAGAGACAACTTCCCGAAGAGAACACCAATGGCTCAGGCCCTAAGATCAACAATTGATAAATGGGACCTCATGAAACTGGAAAGCTTCTGTAAGACAAAGGATACGGTCAATAGGATGAAACAGCAACCAACAGATTGGTAAAAGATGTTTACTAACCCTATATCCAACAGAGAACTAATATCCAAAATATATAAAGAACTGAAGAAACTAGATACCAATAAACGAAATAACCCAAATAAAAATGGGGTAAAGAGCTAAACAGAGAATTCTCAACTGAGGAATCTCAAATGGCTGAGAGGCACTTAACGAAATGTTCAGCATCTTTAGTCCTCAGGGTAAAGGCAAACCAAACCAACTCTGAGGTTCCACCTTACACCCATCAGAATGGCTAAGATTAAAACTCATGTTGGTGAGCATGTGGAGCAAAGGGGACACTCCATCATTGCTTGTGGGAATGCAAACGTGTACAACCATTTTGGAAACCAATTTGGTGCTTTCTCAGAAAATTGGGAATAGTTCTACCTCAAGCCCCAGCTATACCACTCTTGGGCACATACCCAAAAGATGCCCCACCATCCTCCAAGGACACTCGCTGTTCATAGCAGCTTTAAATATATTCTTAATGATTTTATATTTATTTTATTTTTATGTGTATAAATGTTTTGCTTGCATGTGTGTATGTGTACCTTGTATGCATTGGGCATCCACAGAGGTCAGGAGGATCTTGGATTCTCTGGAAAGTGGAGTTATAGATGGTTGTGAGACACATGAAACAGGTGTTGAAAACCTAAATTTGTTTCTCTACAAGAGCTGAAGGCTCAGAGAACCTGAGTCCTCTTCACTGCTGAGGCGTGTCTCCAGTGCCCATGACTACACACTTAGTAAACAGCATCTTCTGTCATCTTCTTCTCCTCTTCCTCCTCCTCCTCCTCTTTTTTCTTCGGTTTGTTTTTTGAGACATTGTCTCTATATGTATTACTAGTTGTCCTGAACCATTCTGTGTAGAGCAGGCCATACTGGCCTTTGCCTCCTGAGTCCTGGAATTAGAGGCCAGCACCACCATGCTTGGCATTTGTTAAAGCATCAGACCTTGGGGGTAATCCTGGACTCCTACACTCTTTATAATAATAATCAACTCATTAGCTGTTTTAATTTATTGGTCAAGCCAACAACTTCTGTGTGCTTTTCTTCCAGAATATCTCCATAATGTAACAGACCATTGTATGGGCTCCAGACACCATCAGTCCCTTTTCTGGCTACTCTAGTAGATTCCTACTTGTTTGTAACCATGTTCCTCACCCATGTCTATTCTAAGCCCAGCAGTCATAATTCAGTACAGTCTTACTTGCTGGCCCCATGTTCTGGAATAGTCTTGTACAAGATGAAGCTAGTCTTTGTCAAGTGTCACCTTTTTGGAGTGTCCTTCCCTGGTCACTCAATTCATAGGAAAATCCACAATCCTGTTCTCTCCTATGTGCCTGCCTTCCTTCCTTCTTGGTTTCCCCCAAAGTGCTCAGAATCATTTCATATACTCTACACTTTACCTATCTGTCTTCTACAAGAAGCACATCATCTCTGCATGTTCATAGCCTTCTGTGTGTTCTGTTATGTGATGTATCTAATCTGCAATAGCCTGGACTAGACAGAGCACTCAGTGGATATTTGTTGGACGAATGCAAGAATTTTAAATTTCTGTTGTCTTGGTTTGGTTTCAGCTTTTTGAGATAGGTTCTTGCTATGTACCCGTGGCTGGCTTAACACTTTCCATGTAGCCCAGGCTGGCTTGAAACTTGGAGCATCCTGCCTTATCCTCCCAAACCCTGGGGTTTCTGTCAGGCTAAATGCTTTTTTAGCACAGTGCACTTCTATGCCTTCTTCTTTGAAATCTATTGTCTTGCTAATGATATCCTGACATAAAGTCTCTGGATCTTAGTCCATGCCTTTCCTTATACTTTCCTCTGAACAAAACTCCCCAGCTTTCTCTGTTGTCTGCCTACTGACCTCTGCTGTCCAGTCACTCACTCTTGAGCTCACTCCAACCCAATTTCCTTTTTTATCACACCACTGAATCAGCTCTTATGAGGTTAGCAAGGTTTTCCATATCATCAACTGCCTTGTATAGCTAAATTTTTAAGATCACTTCTCACTATAGCCAAGGCTGCCCTTGAAGTTGTGACAATACTCCTACTTCAATCTCCCAAGTGCTGGGATTACAGTGTAAGCCACCATCAACTTTTACAGTACTTTTCCCAGTTGTAATTTTAAATGTATCATGAACTTTATGGGAATGAATGTGCCTGCATGTATGTCTGTGCACCACATGTATGCTTCGATGGCCAGACAAGTGTATTTGATTCTCTGGGCCTGGAGTTACAGGTTGTGAGCTATCATGTAGGTGCAGGGAACTGAACCTGTGTCTTTTGCAAAAACAGCGACTGGTGCTGCATGCCTTTAATCCCATCAGAGGCAAGCAGATCTGTGTGAGTTCAAGGCTACCCTGGTGTACATAGTGAGTTCCAGGACATCCAGTACTACATAGTGCGGCCCTGTCTCAAAGCAAAACAACACAAAACAAAACATGCCATCGCTCTGGTGGGCACCCTTGATGGCAACTCTTATTAGGAACTGCCAACCCTCTCTTCACACTTCTCACTTCATACATGCTTCTACCACTTTGCCAGTCTGATTCCTGTAATGTGCACAGTAGATCTAACTTATAGAATGGGTTGTCCTCTTAGACACTGAAGTCACCCAAGATGATAGGAGAGCTTGTGCTGGCTTCTCAAATTGTGATGAAACCCTTGTGTGTGGTTCCTGCTTTCAGAGGGTCCAGTGCATCTTGGTGGGAAAGACACAGCAGATCAGCATAATACATTGCATAGCAAGCAAGATGGAAAAAAAAGTGAGAGTAAAAGCCAGAGGGAGGGAGAGAGACCAGGAGAAGGGCCCAGGGAGAGACAGGAGAAGAAGGACGAGGGTGAAAGAGAGAGAGAGGGAGAGAGGGAAAGAGAGAGGGAGAGGGGGAGAGAGAGTGTGGGAGAGAAAATATCTATACCCCCTTCATGGGTCTACCCCTCTTAGTTAATCTTGCTGAAAACTCTCTTAGAGTCACATTCGGAAGTGACTTTACTAATCTTCCAGGCAGCTCTCAATCCAATTAAGCTGACAGCCAAGACATCATCCAAGAGAGCTATGTGGTGAACAGAATTAGAGTGTGTCGGATGTGACTTAGATAGGAAAAACCTGGGGTAGGCTCTTTTATCTTACTAAGACCTCCTACCTGATTCCAATAAAATGAAAAGAAATTCAGAGTGATTAAATTCCTTTTTCTACACTTAGGTGGTGTGATGGTAAGTCATCATTGTCAACTTGATGGGATTTGAAATCACCTTGGAGATAATAAGCCTCTGAGGGTGTCAGTGAGAGTATTTGCAGAGCGGTTCCAGTGAGGTGGGAAGACCCGTGCTGGATATGGGCAGGAGCAGCCCAGGAACAGGGGTCCTGGATTGAACTGAGGACAAAGTGAGCTGAGGTCTGCGTGAGGCCCAGAGTGATGTGCTGGGATCAGCGGCCCCCATGCTTCCCACCATGACTCTCAAACCATGAGTCCAAAGGAGCCCCTTTTCCTTTCCTGAGGTAGCTTTTGTCACAGCCAAAAGGAAAGAGCAGATGTATTTTTTGCATTTAGAACTCTATTAAACTGAGGTTGAAACTTCCTACTTGTCCTGTTTGGCATATTCTAGCAATTTGGGAAGAATAAAATAAGATTTGGAGCTATTTGAAATATGTAAGTGAAATTTATACTTGAAATTCTTACGTAAAAAGTCTTGCTAAACTGTTTTTTAAGATGAAGCACAGTACACCACACACACACACATATACACACATACACACACATACGCACACAATACACACATACACATATATACACACATACACATACACACATGCAGACATATACACACACACATACACAGGCATACACACATACACAGACATGCACGTACACACATACACACATACACATACACAGACATGCACACACACATATAGTGTTTGGAAAATCACACAATACAATAAAAAGAACACTTACCTTTTTCCAACCTTAAGCAAGGAACACTAGTAATCTGTAGGTGAGTGCAGGGCTCGGGATGAGGAGGTGGATGACATTTGCCATGGAAACATTCAGGCTGAAGCAAATACTGGAACTGCAAATGCTCATCTATCCACTAGTTGCTTCCTCTGTGTTTCTGTTACTCCTGCAGATAAATCGAGGCTATCATAGTACCAATTGTTCCTGCCAGGCATGGCGGCACACACCTTTAATTCCAGTACTGACGAGGAAGATGAAGGTACATTTGTGAATAGAGGAAGAACTGTGGTAGAAGCAAGACACAGTGAGTCATGGTCAGGGTGTGGTCTGGCTGATCATTTGTCTCAGTTCTCGTTCGGCCACATGGCTCCATAAGAAGTTCTGATTGCTCTGTTGGTTGAAGAGAATCCAATCCTCATGAGAAGGCTACTCCTTTGGCTTAGGGTTTCTGTTCCTGTGATCACGCACCAGGACCAAAAGTAACTTTGGGAGGAAAACGTTTGTTTTCACTTACAGTCTTGTAGCTCATCATTGGCAGGAACTCTAATGGGGCAGGAATCTGGAGGAAGGAGCTGATGCGAAGGCCGCGAAGGGGTGTTGCTTACTGGTTTCCTCACCATGACTTGCTCAGCCTGCTTCCTTATAGAACCCAAGACCCATCAGCCTGAGGGCGGCACCACCCATAGTGAGGTGGGCCCTCCCCCATCAATCATTAACTAAGAAACTGTACTGCAGCCTTGCCTACAGGCCAGACTCACAGAAGCATTTTCTCAACTGAGAGTCCCTTTTCACAAATGACCATAGCATGTGTCACATTGGCATAAAGCTAGCCAGCACACACTTGCTCCAGGGTGCAGGCTCACTATCACAGATGACTGACTTTACGCTAGTATGTCTTTGGAAGCTTTGCTGTTCCTGGAACCAAAAGTAACTGAAGGTTTAGGGAAATGACTTATGTGTGTGTCATCTGGGAAGAGGATGGACATGCTGGCTGAATAGATGCCCTCAATGGTTAACACACCTATGCAGAGCCTTGGAACCTGAGACAAACCGCAGTAAAGGAGACAGACACAAAATGAAAGCTGAGAGTGAGCCCATGGCTTGCTCTTAGTCACCTAATGGGCTCCAGTGCTTCTCAGGTTTGCCTGTGAGACTGCTAGGGAGAGTGAGGACGAAGGACAGAGCAACAGCAGTCAACCCATGATGTACGCACTAAGGTTCTTCCCCTTCTCCTTTAATTGAGTTCCCATCAAAACGGAGCAGCAAGTCAGGAGACCTGAGAATTGTCCCAACTCCACTCCTCACTAATGCAGCTCGGCAAATTCTCATTGGCCACCACTCCTTAGTGCAGAAGGGCTCTGAAGAAGCAGTGAGCAAGCAGTTCCCTGCTGCTGTCCTGGAGCCCTCAGCCACCCAGACTAGCACAGTCCTTTCAACCTGGGGTCCTGGGTTCAACAACCTGCTTCCAGGTTCTTCCCCCAGCTGGTCTCCCGAGCAGGCAGAAAGTTGAATCTGCCCTCAGTCTGACCCAGCGCTTCCCACTGAGTTCCTGCTGAGCATAATGTTCAGACAAACTAGTGATCTGATTAGCCCAGCTCCTCCTGCTCTGGTCAGCCCCCTGCGGCGCTAATAGAGGAGGAGGAAGATTAAATTAGCAATGATGCTGAGCTGGTGGAGCTGCTGAAATGCATTTATAAATGGATTTTTAATATAAAAAATAAGGGCAATTGGCACTGGCAATTAGGATATAATGAAGGCCCTTGTAGCTAGAGCTACTGATAAGAAAGCAATAAATCGAAGAAAGAAATCTCCAAACCAGAGACCTTATGAGCAAATATCTGGAGATATTCACACAACCAATAACTACAGGATTTTCATTGCAGGTAACTGAGAACAGTAATAAAATACTTAGAAACAAACATATTCTGACTAAGAGTGGAGCGTATAAGCAGAGAACAGAAATTACCTCCAAATTATGAGAGGCAGGGCTGAGTGGAATCCTTGTAGCAGGTGAGTGCAGGTTCCTGGGCACTAGACAAACAACACAATGCTGGCAAAAATTAGAGAACAGGCTGGCCAGGGTGGCTCAGTATTATTATTTCAGGACTTGAGAGGCTGGAGCAGGAGGATTACCTTGAGTTGTAGGCCAACCGGGGCTACACAATGAGTTCCAGGCTACCCTGTGCTACAGGTCTGGTTAGTGAAGGAGCAGCGGACTGTGAGTTTGATGAAGTTATAATGCTCTAATGATAATACACCTAGGTACCCAACCTAGAAAAGTAATTCTAACTGGCTTCAGCAGTCTGAAGTATCACCTGCCTGCAGCTCTAATTGCACTTTAAAAATACAGGACTGTAGGGGTAGAGCAATGACTCCGTTGGTAAACTGCATGCCTTATAAGAATGAGACTTGAGTTCAGATCCCCAGAACCCATACAAAGCTAAGCATGGTTTTGCAGGCTTGAAATCACAGAGATGGTGAGAAAGGTGGAGAACCAGAGGCAGAATGGTGGAATCCTAAGCCTGCTGGCCAGCTAGCCTAAGTCATGTGGTGAATTGCCAAGCCAATTCACCAATCCTGGCTCAATAAAATGGTAGAAGGCACTAAAGGAAGGACAGTTAACATAATCCTCTGACCTCCACATGCAAACACACATGTGCACATGCACATTCAGCAAGCAGCATGATTATACACTATAAAAGTCAATATTTTATAGTGCATAATTTGATGGTTTTAAATTTTATTCTTTGGTAAATTCATACATGAGTACAGAATAAATTCATACGTAAGTACAGAATATCCCCATGGTATCTATTTCCTTCCCTCTTCAGCTCCTCCTGGGCTACCCATCCTTGACCCAAATTCGCCTCCTCTTTTTGTTTTTTCTTTCATAATCACTTGTGGAATATCTTCTTATTTTAACCACATTCTTGAGGAAATGGCTAACAACAGCAGAAGTCAGACATACCTAAGGTATGCATCGCAGTGTAGGGATGTACATATCCATGGAACCATTTACTACCAGAACCTTCCACACACCTGGGTGGTGTTGCTGTGAGGATGTTTCCAGAGAGGATGCCATTCCTGCCATGATGCACAGAGAGTATGAAATAGACCTGCCACCTGCAGGTGCGTGCTCTGCTTGAGGTATGGAAGGGATCCTCAGGGTCTTGAATGGGACAGGGACAATAACTTCTCTCTGTACAGTAGACTATTAGGGATCAGTGCCTAGGCTTCAAGAAAGCCATGGTTGCTATGGAACTGTGTGCTGCAGGGAAGGAGAGAACTATTTCAGAACTATGAAAATAGCACTTAGATGGACAAGTTAGTTGTGTCATCCAAGAAATATAGGACTGGTGGTCATAATGTTGTGGAAAAACTATTATTTTGTCTGCTCACTAGAAAAATACAGAAAATAAGATATGGAGCCCAATGTGGTGGTACATAACTGTAATGCCCTGTTTACAATGCAGAGGGAAGAGGATCAATTCAGGTTCCAGGTCACCTCACTCTATGTAGCAATTTCCAGGCCAGCCGAAGGCTATAAGAAGAAAAGCAAAACAGAAGCAGACCCTGGCTGGGCACTGGTGGAACACCTCTTTAATCTCAGTACCTGAGAGGTGGAGGAAGAGGGATCTTTGTGAGTTCAAGGGCAGCATGATCTACAGAGTTCCAGGAGAGCTGAAGCTACACAAAGAGATCCTGTGTCAAAAACACCAAAGCCCTAGAGTACACACACACACACACACACACACACACACACACACATACACACACACACACACACACACACAACTACACACGAGGGGGGAGGCAGAAAGGGAGAGATTATAATGATTGACTGTGGGTAGGTTCAACACTTGGCCACTCCCTGCATGAGACAGGTTGGTTTCAAGCTCATTGGAGAGCCATGGATGGCACTTAACTTTTGATCCTCCTGGCTCCAACTAAGATATATTTTCTGTTCTGGGCAAGGCTGTTTTTATTTTGGATAACAGTCTGGTTACTTACTCCTATTCCTTCTGACCATACTGTCTGAGTTAGGCTAGAAATGGGGGGGCCGACACCAGCTAGTTCTGCAGATGTTTGCATATCTAGCCTGTAAAGAGGACTTTTCCAGTTGGGGCAGGATTGGAGGCTGGGTTGGAGTTTTATCTGGAGCAGAATGTGTAATTAGTGGAGAGCAGTGCCTTAGAGCTAGCAAGGGTCCAGTTTCCAGATGAAAAATGTGACAAGAATTCCCATCCAGTGAAAATGGTGCTATGGTCTCCAAGGGACCACACCTGTCTTGAGGAATGGAGAGCTGGAATCTGGTACTCCACTATCTAGGATTCCCTGGTCTGCCTCTGGGCTGAATTTTGATGTCTCTCAGCCTGGAAGACATCATGGAAATTAAAGGTATGATTTCTGAGTGGTCTGTCATGGATGTCATTCCAGAATGACTTACAGTGGGCCAAGAGTTGTATCTGTCCCTTCCACTTTACTCCCTTCAGGGATGCCCCAGGGGATCAGACACAATGGTGAGTACCGCTGGTTGCCTGGCTGCGTTCCTCAGATATCCACTAAGGTGGCTGAGCAAACCGTCTGCTCCGACGCCACACCTCACAGGTTGTAAAGGCTGCTGATGTACCTGGAAGCCATGGGGTGAAACCTGAACAGGGATTTTGGTGACTCCCATAGATTTTCCTTGGCGGGTGAGTCAGTGGACACATTTCTCAGCTCCTCAAGACAACAAGATAAGTATAAAGTTGCTCTTTCTGTCAGAGCTAGATGGGACACTAGCTTTATGAGTCTCAGTTCCCATAAGTTAGCTCAAGGTACAGACTCCTGAGTACTGACTTTCTACCATTGCCTAGCACCCCTGAGCCACATACCATGAAGAGACAGGTGCTGAGTAGCTTATTATTTTATGATTCCTCTTAGGCAAGTCTTCACACTGCCAATTTCTGTTCACCTCGGGTGTGGAGGTGAACAGAATGCTCTGGCTCACCATCAGCCCACTCCCTACCCCCAGGACTACATTCCCCTGAGGTTCCCAGATGTTTACCTTGGGCTGGGTGGGAACGCTACCTCTACCTCAGAATTGACTCTCATTCCTAACAGGGTCACAAGACCTCGTTGCCAGGTCTCCTTACCAATCCTCTGTTTCATTCATCTGGTTCTACCCCATGGTGGGTAATGCAGAGCTCCAGAGTTGTTTCCAATTTCTTCAGACATACCCTAGACCAAGGGTATTGAATTGGTTCCACTTCACTCTTTATGGTGCAGTGGTGCCCTCTGGCGGTCAGCGTGTCACATGCCTCCAGCAGGAGGGAGAGGCCAGAAAACGGTGCTGAAGGCTCAAGCTGACTGAATTCCTGTTCCATCGTCCTTCCTGGAAGAAGTGGCAAGTAAACCTACTTTCGTCGTGCCGTGCGGGTTGCTCTGTCAGTGTCCAACTTACATCACCGTGGACTTGTGTTTAGCTCACACAGCTGGGTTCCTTCTCTATTCCTTAGCCACTAGAACAGCAGAGCATGGTGGTGGGGCTTTCTCCCTCCCACATGATGAACATCGATCCTTGATTCCAGTGCGGGCTACCTCAAATCCCCATAAGGCACAGAATGTCTGCATCTTGCCTACAGACTCCTATACAGTGACTAAGCCTTCGTGTTCATATTAATTTCCAGCAACCTCTATAACTACCCCATGAACCCTGGGTGGGGCAAACAACAGATTCTTATGCCTCAGAGCTTTGGAGATCCTTTTCTTTGGAGCTTTCCTAGCTTCTGACTTGTGGATGTGCCATTATTTGTTTAGGGAGAGCCTTGCACAGGCTAAGGATACAGTCTACCTGTGAGTCACAGCCCAGCCTCCATTTCCCTCCCCTCCCTTCCCTGTCCTCTCCTCCAAGGACATTTGTTATTGGATTCAGAGCCTACCTTAAACCAGGAGGCTCTCAGTTTTACATAAGATATGTAAACATCTTTTTTTTTTTAAACCAATGATGCTATACTCACAGAGTTTGGGTAAACATAACTCTGAGAGGCTTTGAAGACAGAGGAAGGAGGCTTGTGCTTAGCAATGAAGCATTCTCTAGAAAAACAGACTTTCCCTCAAGTCTCTAAAAGACTGCTATAGGTTGCTATAGCAGCCACAGGGAAGTCCTATAAGACCTGATTATATCACGCATGCCTATCCTGTTGCCCAGTATATGGGGCAGACCTGTACAACAAACTGATGCTGTTATTTCCATGAACCTCCCACCATATCTGACTGAAAGTATACAATTTTGTTAATGCTCCAGAGTAATCCTCGTCAGTTTTCCCCATTAGGTTTCCAGCAGATAGTGGGAGCACCAGCACAAGTCTGGCATGTGATACCTTTGGTCCAGACTACAGCATACAGATTGTGTCCAGCTCCTTAACATTAGTTTACTGTCATCCAGATTGCACCCTTATATCTGAGCCAAATTCTGGGAGAACATTTGGTTTTGCTGTCATCTTAAGATTCATGATTGTGTAAGTCCTTCCAACAAATTGCAGTCTATGTGTTCTTAAATCATACATCTTTTGCTTAGGATTCATGGCATCTTGGGACCAGATCTCATAAACTAGTATTGGGCAACTCCAGGATATCTGGTCTCACATAAAGCTGTCCTAGGGAGTTGGAAGGTAGCTTAATATATGGCCCGGAGTACTCTATTTTATCAAGGTGCAGGCTCTTCTCTCCCAGCCTGTACACACAATGGCTGTACTATGTAGTTAGTTATTTTTTCATTAATTAATTAATTTATTCTACTCCAGATTTTATTCCTCTTCACCGGCCCATCCCCCTCATGACTATTCTACATCCCATAACTCCTCCCCTCCCCCAGCTCTCATTCAACCACTAAACTCCCCAGGTCCTTTAGTCTCTTGAGGGTTGTGTGCATCTTCTCTGCCTGAACACAGATCCAGTAGTCCTCTGTTTTATATGAGTTAGGAGCCTCTTATCAGCTGGGGCATGCTGCCAGTTTGGTGGCAGAGTGTTTGAGAGATCTCAGGGGTCCAGGTTAATTGAGACTGCTGGTCCTCCTACAGGATTGCCCTGCCCCTCAACTTCATCAAACCCTTCCATAATTCAACCACAGGTGTCAGCAGCTTCTCTCCAGTGGATGGGTGCAAATATCTGCATCTGACTCTTTCAACTGCATCTTGGGTCTTCTGGAGTGCAGTCATGATAGGTCCCATTTTGTGAGTGCTCCACAGCCTCAGTAACAGTGTCAGGCCTTGGGACCTCCCCTTGAGCTGGATTCCACTTTGGGCCTGTTGCTGGACGTTGTTTTGCTCAGGATCCTCTCCAATTCCATCCCTGCAGTTCTTTCGGACAGGAAAAAAAATATGGGTCAGAGTTTTGACTGTGGGATGGCAACCCCCTCCCTCACTTGATGTCCTGTCTTCCAGGAGGAGGTGGGCTCTATATGTTCCCTCTCCCTACTGTTGGACATTTCTTTTCTTCTTTCATTTTTTGAATATATTTTATTAAATTTATTTTTATTTATTGAAAAGGGAAGAAAAGGGAAGTAAAACCACTTTATGATAAAATTAAATATTTACATGGAAAATATTTCAAATAAACACGTTAAAATTGACAATTTTCATAGAAAATTAGGGAGTAAAGTGACATGTAAAACATTGCTAAATTAATTGAAATATGGGATAGAAACATTTTATGATAAAATCGAAGACTTACGTGGAAAATATTTCTGATAAAACTAGAAAAATGGAGAAAAACATGTTAAAATTGAAGACTATCATGGAAAATTTTATAATAATGGTAGGCATAAAAGTATTCCTAAGTTGATTAAAAGTGGAATTATAAACATTTTCTGATAAACTTGAAGTTTTACATGGAAACTATTTCTGATAAAATTGCAGAAATATATAGAAAAACATGTTTTTTTTATTATTATATTTGGGTTTATACTGACGAAAATTTACACATTTTTACTAACTTAGAAATTAAACTTCTTTAGGCTTCATATCATCTAATTGTAAATAATTATGTAATAGATGTTTAAAAGATTTTTTTTAATTTTTATTTTCTTTTTTTTTATTTTCTATATTCTATGTTTACATTCCAAAGGCTTTCCCCTTTCCCAGTGACCCCCCACCATATGTCCCATAATTCCTCTCCCCCCCTGCTATTTCCCACTCATTCCCCCCCCCCACGATTTCTCTGTTCTGGGTCTACAATACTGGATCCAATCTTTACAGGCCCAGGGTCCTCTCCTTTTTGCTTCTTGAGAGTCATTTGACTTGCTAATTGTGCCTTGAGAATTTAGGGCTTCTGGGCTCATTAATATCCACTTATCAGTGATTGCATTTCGTGTGTATTCTTTTGTGATTGGGTTAGCTCACTTAGGATGATAGTTTCCAGATCTAACCATTTACCTACAAATTGCATGAGTTCATTATTTTTAATTGCTGAGTAGTACTCCATTGTATAAATATACTACATTTTCTGTATCCATTCCTCTTTTGAGGGATATCTGGGCTCCTTCCAACTTCTGGCTATTATAAACAAGGCTGCTATAAACATAGTGGAGCATGTGTCTTTATTGTATGCAGGGGAATCCTCTGGGTATATGACCCAGGAGTGGTCCTCTAGGAGTGGCATGCCCAATTTTCTGAGGAACCACCACACTGATTTCCAGAGCGGTTTTTACCATTTTGCAATCCCACCAACAGTGGAGGAGTGTTCCTCTTTCTCCACATCCTCGCCAGCATTTGTTGTCTCTTGAGTGAAAAACATGTTAAATTAAAGATTATCATGGAAATTATATAATAAAAGAATAGGCATAAAGATAATTCTAAGTTGATTGAAGGTGGAATTATAAACATTTTCAGATAACATTAAAGATATTTCTGGTAAAATTCAAGAAATAAATAGACAAACGTTAAAATTGACTATTTCATGGAAAATTTTACATAAACAATGGTTGATGTAAAAACTCTTTCTAAATTAATTGAATGTTGAATTAGAAACATTTCTGATAAACTCAAAGATTTACATTGAAAACATTTCTAATAAAATGGAGGAAGTATATAGAAAGACATTGCAACCGACGGCCTCCACCTTGCGGCTGGGTCACCGGTAGAGAGGTGCAGGTATCCAGACTTAATCTGTGCCTACCTTTGCGCGGCTGGGAGCTGCTTGCCCCACGGTTCTCCCAGGCTCCTACACCAACGGTCTCTATCTTGCCACAAGGCCACTAATAGGGAGGGCCAAAGGCGCAGACTTAATCTGTAACTACCATCACTCGGGTGGAAATCTGCCAGACTCTTGCCAGTGTCCAGTGTCTGGGTAGCTCTGTGGGACATCTCCACGGCCACAAGACCTTGCACCAACTCGGTTGGAAACTGCCTACTCTGAGGTCCTCTCAACACTCTCAGCAGTGGTCTCCATCTTGCGGCCTGGTCATCAGTAGAGAACCAACAGGCAGGCCCAGCCTCACGGGAGGTTCAAACACCAGACAGTGACAACAAGGTCAACTAACACCAGAGATAACCAGATGGCAAAAGGCAAATGTAGGAACGTTACTAACAGAAATCAAGGCAGCATGCCAGCATCCAAACCCAGTTCGCTGACAACAGGAAGTGCTGGATACCACAACACACCAGAAAAACAAGATTTGGATCTAAAATCACTCCTCAGGATGCTGATAGTGGAACACATAGATAAATCTCTTAAAGAAATACAGGAGAACGTGGATCAAAAGTTAGAAGCCCTTACAAGGCAAACACAAAAATCACTTAAAGAAATTCAGGAGAATATGGATCAAAAAATAGAAGCCAATAAGGAGGAATAAAAAAAAATCACTTAAAGAAACACAAGAGAATGTGGGCCAACAAGTAGAAGTTATAAAAGAGGAAACACAAAATCTCTTAAAGAATTACATGAAATCACAAATAAGCAAGCGAAAGATCTGAGCAAAACCATCCAGGATCTAAAAACAGAAGTAGAAACAACTAAGAAATCACAAAGGGAGACAACTGTGGAGATAGAAGACCTTGGGAAGAAATCAGGGCTATAGATGCAAATATCAACAATAGAATACAAGAGATAGAAGAAAGAATCTCAGATGCCGAAGATACCATAGGAACCATTGATTCAACAGTCAAATAAAATCCTAAATGCAAAAAGCTTGTAACCCAAAACATCCAGGAAATACAAGACACATTGAGAAGACCAAACCTAAGGATTATAGGTATAGATGAGAGTGAAGATTTACAATTTAAAGGGCCAGCAAATATCTTCTACAAAATTATGGAAGAAAACTTCCCCAACCTAAAGAGAGAGATGCCCATGAATATACAAGAAGCATACAGAACTCCAAACCGACTGGACCAGAATAGAAATACCTCCCATCACATAATAATCAAAACCCCAAATGTACTAAACAAAGAAAGAATATTAAGGTCAGTAAGAGAAAAAGGCCAAGTAACATATAAAGGAAGACCTATTAGAATTACACCAGACTTCTCACCTGAGACCATGAAAGCTAAAAGATCCTGGGCAGGTATCATGCAGACTCTAAGAGAACAGAAATTTCAGCCAAAACTACTATACCCAGCAAAACTCTCAATTGCCATAGATGGAGAAACCAAGGTATTCCATGACAAAAACAAATTTGCACAATATCTTTCCACAAACCCAGCCCTACAAAGGATAATAGAGGGAAAACAGCAATACAAGGAGGGAAATTACACCCAGGAAAAAGCAAGATAGAAACCTCCTCTCATCAAATCCAAAAGAACATAACCTCTCAAATATAAAAAAATAATTTCAAAAATGTCAGGAGGTAATAATTACTATTCCTTAATATCTCTTAACATCAACGAATTCAATTCCCCAATAAAAAGACATAGATTAACAGACTGAATATGGAAACAGAACCCTATATTTTGCTGCATACAGGAAACACATCTCAATGTCAAAGACAAACATTACCTTAGAATAAAAGGCTGGAAGACAATTTTACAAGCAAATGGTCTCAGGAAACAAGCCGGGGTAGCCATTCTAATATCAGATAAAATTGACTTTCAACCTAAAGTCATCTAAAGAGACCAAGAAGGTCACTTCTTGCTGGTCAAAGGGAAAATCCACCAAGAAGAACTCTCAATATTGAACATCTATGCTCCAAATGCAAGGGCACCCTCATTCATAAAAGAAACATTACCAAAGCTTAAAGCACACATTGCACCTAATACAATAATTGTGGGTGACTTCAACACCCCACACTCCTCAATGAACTGATCAGGAAAGAAGAAACTAAACAGGGACACAGTGAAACTAATTGAAACTTTGGACCAATTGGACTTAACATATATATATATATATATATATATATATATATATATATATATATAAAAACATTTAATCCTAAAGCAAAAGAATATATGTTTTTCTCAGCACCACATAGTACCTTCTCCAAAATCAATCATATAATTGGTCACAAGACAGATGTCAACAAATACAAGAAGATCGAACTACTCCCACGCCTCCTATCAGATCACTATGGAGTAAGAGTGGTCTTCAATAGCAACA